>JAYESA010000007.1:2551774-3751774 GCA_036927795.1 Iris macrosiphon | reverse complement strand
AGTCCACTTTTGTAAGCCCGTGTGGCAGTTTTCTGACTCGTTCAAGAGTTTGTAAAAGATGTTCATTATCAATAAAGAGAACTTTTTTATGTTTCAATATTGTGTTTCATTTATCTGCGTACTCTGAATATGTGCTCGCTATATATAAAATATATTAGCCTTGTGCGTTGCGCAACCTAGGCACGCACGGCATCACGCCCGGGGGACGACTATCGATTCTCCGAAATTGGGGCATGACACGAGCAGTTGCTTTCGGCGTTTGGCGGCACTGTCTGCCTCATATAGTACAACGTGACTTGTGGCACCGACGGCTCTGACACCCGAATTTGGGGGATCTGGTCGGTCAACACTTATGCAACCTGGAGTTTTCTCAGGCCACATAGGTGTTATTTTCTTCTATTTATATAGAGGACCTCCTCTTTCATTTGAGGAGAGAGAATACAAATGAAAAATTGAGAACACTAGATCATATGCGGCCCAGAGTGTCTCCCTCTCACATGGTGTTTTCAAGTATTTTCAATGGTGACTTTGAGCGTTCCAGAAGTTCTTTTATGAACTTGCTAGTTTTGGGGGGGAAATCGTCTGTACGACAAATTTTGCTTTAAGCAACGGTGGTTTTGACCACCCCAGCAAGGACCTTCTCTTCAAATTTTTATTTGCTTCGTTCTTTCTCATTGTAGCTTCTGCAAACGTAAAGAGAAGAACATTTTGCTTGTTTCTTATTGTAATATTTATTTTCTTCGGAGCCAGTTTGTAACATGTTCTTGGTTCGTGCTTCGTTGGAATCGAGAAATATCAGATGAGGAACTCTTGTGTGAATCTCTGATCTCGACGACAACTTGGGTTCCAGTAGAGAGCGGGCCTTTGGGTCTCGTTAACAGCTCTGCTATGGCCCGCGTTCTACCATCTTTGATCCATCTCGGGACCAACAATCTCAAAGCAAGATTCGAAGAAAGATGTAGAACATCCGATCAAATCTTCTCGGCAACAAGTTTTCACAAACTTGAGAAGATTGACGGAATACACTTTGAACATTTGGATGAGGGAACGAGGCATTTGTCAAATATTAAAAGTAAGTTGTTCGAACCTACCATTTCCCAGAATGGAGGAGTTAGTGTTTGAAGGACGTGCATTCCAATTGGAAGAAAGATTACAAATTGACCAAGGATTACAGAGTATGCGCATAACGAGACTTAGCGCATGACAGTTCTTGGCGGTTGGCAAGACTTGGCCGTATAAAAGTCTCTTGCCGCATGAAGACACCAGCCGCATAAAAACTCTTAGTAGATGGCAGATTCTTGGGGCATTGAAGGTCCTTTCGCATGACAGAGGTGGTCGCATAATGTCTTGGACGCATGCAAGATGCATGGAGGCTTATGTGCATACAGGACACATGGAGGCTTATGCGCATGGCATGACTTAGTGCATGGAGGCTTTGCGCATGAAGGTCACTGCTCTGGCAGGATTTGACGCATGGCTAAAATTGGATCTTGAAAGCAGAACCAATTCGAACCAATATAGCAAGGTATAACTAAAATTTGGTTCCTTTGATTACTTAACTTGGTTGCTATGATTGCGTAGGTTGAGTTACCAAGCGTGGCTACTGACTGGTAGATAGACACTGGTACATTCGGCCACACATGCTCTGTAAAAGAGCTGTTCACCAATGAAGAGCATTATCTTAGAAGGAGGTCTCTATGACGAACAAGTGTCAAGCATAAGATCTAGGGATCAGGATTATAATTTTGGACTTCCGGCTTGAGGAAGATATTGCTTTTATTGAGTTGTGTCGCATCTGACTAAGACATGTCCTTTTCAAAGATGTCTAAGTTCAGGAATATCTCCAAGATGCGGGGGTAAGGAGGTGGAGACACGTGATGGCTATGTTCAGACATAGGTAGTCAGGAAGCCGTTTAGACGGATGACTACAAGTACAGATCCTATAGAGCTGGTGCGTTCAGATATCTATGACTTCTACTAGACTGTCAAAATTTTGATAGTCCTTCCAATTGGTAGGACTGTCAAAATTTTGATAGTCCGGAGGGGAGGGCTACGCGAGGTGACACGAGGGCAGGGCTGCGTGGAGGCCGGAAGGGGGGGGGACGAGGCAGAGCAGCGGGAGGAGGAGGAATGGCGACGGAAGGCGGAGGAGGAGGCGACGGTGGCGGCGAGGCGTAGGCGCATGCTCTCTCCTCCGCTTCTGCTGCTGTTGTCGCCGCCGTCGCCGGCTGGAGGCGTAGCCGCAACCCCCCGCGAGCGCGTGCCTCCGCCGTGCACATCTCCTGCACGCTGCTTCTTCTTCATCGCCTTTGTGACGGAGCCGACGTGAAGGTGCTTGAGGTGTGGCTCGTCAGCGATAACGCGGTTGATGGCTAGGTCGATGACACGGAGAGGCAAAAAATCGCGAAAGGAGGGAGGAGGAGAGGCCGGAGGGGGTGGAGGTGGGGGAGGAACATGAGGAGGGAGGTGTAGAGGGTGGACAGTCCTAGTAAAATTTGGGCTAGCCTGAGTAAAAATTCTTCCTAACTGGGTTAGAACCAATACTGGGCTAGCCCTGAGTCATTTTTGAAGTGCCTTTATCAAGAGCCTAAAAATAATAGTCCCACTACACAAAAAGTTACAATATTAAACCGTTATTTGGTATGTCATTGATTAACTATGACGATTATATTTTTCAAATATTAGGTCCACATATAAATATTAAATTTTATGTGTTTAATGTAGGAGAGATGTATCTCGAAGAAATCGGGCCATCTAATACACTTAATCCTCTCTCCGCTACGGTCGAAGAACTCCTCGGTTCTTCTGAAGCACCATCGGTAATGAATTTGACAATTTATTATCGAAAGTTTTGGCAGTAGGACTGTCAAACAACCGACAGTCCTATAAATAAGTAGAACTGTCAAACAACTTATAGTCCTATAAATAATTAGGACTGTCAAACAATTGACAATCCTTTTTTCTTAGGATTGTAAGTAAATTTACAGTCCTGAAAAATAATAGGACCGTCACATTCCCTATAGTCATAGTTATTTTGAGGACTGTCCTAATTTTTTGCAGTCCTAAATTCCTGCAATTACTTTAATTTCAAACAGTTTTATTAACTTTAATTTCTTTTGTAGGGGTTATCGTCTTCCGATATTGTGGTACCTCCTCCAATTGTTGTTAATGTAAAAATTTTATTCTCGACCGATATTTGCTTTGAATCGAACGAACAAGCATTACATTGGTGCAGAGAAGTTGATCAAAAAAAATAATATAGTCATTGTGATATCAAGATCGGCCCGAAACCGTCCGAGACGCAAAACTACAGAGCTTGGATATAAAAGAGGTGGTTTGTTCAGGTCTCATGGAAAGAAAGATATAGTTCCCCAAAGAAAAGTTCCAAACATAAGCGTTGATATGAGAAAATGCGGTTGTCCATTCAAGATCTCTATTGTAAACATAGAAGATATGAAGTGGATAGTCCAAGTGAAGAATGGAATCCACAATCATGATATTGCCGAAACACTTACGTGTCATCCCTATGTCGGACGGTTGAACAATGTTGAGCGAAAGATAGTTGAATATTTGTCCAGTTCAGGAGTTGCACCCAGACAAATTTATTTCGCCATACGACACAAAAATGAGAATAACAAGTCAACAATGAAGTCAATCTACAACGCAATAGTGAAATCAAACGCCAATAGTAAGAAAACAAGAATGGCGATCCCGCAAGTATTGAAGTTGCTTATCGATAATCATTATGTGGAGTACTATAGAAGACATCCACAGAGTAATGAAGTCCTTTCAATGTTTTGGGCTCATCCCGATTATACACATTTGGCTTGGTCCTTTGGTGACGTATTGGTTCTTGATTGTACATATAAGACAAATAAGTTCAAGATGCCTCTCTTCCACGTTGTTGGCTTCACCTCTACCGGAAAAATATTTTTCAGTTCTTTTTGCTTCATGAAGAGTAAGAAACTCGAGGACTATACATGGTCATTGGAAAAACTAAAACACTTTACACCGGACACAGAGAGCCGTCTGTTTTTGTTACTGACAGAGAATATGCTTTAATTAATGCTATAGCTATCGCAATATCCAGTCACAATGTAAGTTGAAGTTCGAAAAGGTGGATGGTAAAATTGACAAAGATATTTTTGAGGAATTCTACAATGATTGGAATCATGCATGGCGAGCCAGTACGAAATACAGTTCAAAGAAAAATGGAAGACGAGGGAGCCGACATGCATTTATTATATCAAAGATAAATGGCTAAAACCGCATAAAGAACACTTTGTATTAGTATGGACGAATAAAGTGAAGCATTACGGCACATTAACCATCAACCGGATTGAAGAATCACACACAAAATTAAAACAACATCTAAGGTCATCGGTTGGCAATTTTGTTTCTGTTTGGCAAGCTATCAACTTTATGCTAGATCAGACGGTGAACGAGATTAAGGCATCATTTGAGATAAGCCTGAATATTGCAAAGCATGAACATAGAAATGAACCCCTCTTGGATGCTTTAATGTATGTAATATCTCACAAGGCATTGGGCTTACTATTTGAGGAGATAGGTAGGTCAAAGTTCGTGGGCTTTGATCTCGAAGTTTACGGTTGTTTACATCGACATATGCTGGGCCTCCCTTGTGTACATGAGATTAACGAATATCATTGTTAGTCTAGACCTATTCTGCTAGATGTTGTTGATCAACGTTGGAGGCCGTTGTCGATAATGCCCGTGGTAAAGAGTGACAATGATTTTTTTTTTTTGCCACAAGTGAAATTCTTTCACGCAAGGTGGTGTGCCTCACTGGGAGCGGAGCGAGAGTCCATTGAGCTTAAAATTCAAGAAATTGCTAACCCGGTAACTACTAGAATGCACGAGCCATCTATTGTTTCCAATCCTAAGGGAAGACCTCAAACAAGATTGAGTAGTTCACAGAAGAAAATAATGGAGTCAACTAAGAGAGATCCATCGTTCTTTGAGCATGTTGAACGAAGTTTAGAGCAAGCTCAGTCTACGAAACATAAGAGTAAGCTAATTGTTCGAAGAAAAAAATATAAAACAGACATGCTAAACGAATGCTTGGGTGTGTATATCGAAGGCTTCATACCTGAGATACGCAGTTACGTTTGGTCCATTGTTGATGTTCCCAAGGATGGCCATTATGGATTTTATGTGCTTGCAAGACATCTTGGTTATTCCGAGAAAGAAGAATGGAGACAGGTTCGGGTAGAGTTGTACGAGGAGTTGGATTCTCGTCTTTCATTCTACACTGGCATGTTAAGCGAAGAATATGTTTAAGATTTATTGGCAAGCATTCCTTGCACCGATACCGTTGCCGGAGAAGACCACTACATGTCCAACCCGACCGCCGCATATTTATTTGCTAATAGTAATATGTCACAACCGATTCCAGATTTGGTATTTCTTGAATTTTTAGAATTTAATTTTTTTCTGATAATGTATTCCTGTTGTATTTTTATTGTTGTTAGTTCCTGTCATTTTATTTATTGTTATTTTTTGTTGTTGAGAGAGACTATCCGAGACCAGTAGAATATCCATTGGCATTGCCATAGACCCAGTTTAGGATCTGCATATAGAATGGATACCTGGTTTGGTTCATTTGACTGAACCCATGACTAACCCTCTTTCTCTCCTCTCTTAGTATATATATGAGCTTTTCTCTCTCTCCTCTCTTTCTTCTTCTTCTTCTTCATTTCCTTCTTCCTCCTCTCCCTCAAGAACCCTCTAACCCTAACCCAAGGGAGAAGTTGTTGTGACTTGGACCGTGAGAGGTAGAGGTTAGGAGCCACCCGAGGCAAGTACATCTTGCTCAATGGTGAAGTCATAAATTTTTGAATTATATATATATATATATATATATATATATATATATATATATATATATATATATATATATATATATATATATATATATATATATAATTTTAAAAATATATTTGATGAAAAATATTCTTCTTGAGTTGCTGATCATATTTAGTTCTTGGAGTTTTGGATTTTTAATGTATAGATTTTTGTATATCTGAGTTTTAAGTTTATGATTTTTATGGGTTCCATGAGTTTTGTTTTGTTTTGATCTATTAAAACTTAGTGTTTTCGAAAACTAGTTGTTCTTTATGATAGAGCATTTCATTTAAATGCAATGTGGCTTTTATTTTACTGGATTTGGACTTAATATGAAGTTTTTATGAAGATTTTTGTTTTTGTTTTTTAGCTCTCGGCCATGGCTGAACTTGCGGTTAGAGAAGATGAAGTATTAATGCGGCCAGCAACCTATGCGGCAGAGAGCACTTTGCCGCCTGCAAGTGCTATGCGGCCTGAACCTCTTGCCGCATACTGACAGCATGCGTCCACCTTATTAGATGCATGACTGTTCATTACAGAAAGTATTCTGGAGCTAATCCTTGAACTGCTTGTGTTTTCACTCGCTGAACGAATAAAAAATTTGATAAGTCCAAGAAAGGCATCTATGCGGAACCCTGAGTATGTGGCAAGTGAGTGCATGCGGCCAGTGGGTGCATGCGACAAGTACGTGCATACGGCTAGTGAGTCCATGCGGCCAGTGGGTGCAGCAGCGAGTGAGTCCATGCGGCCAGGAATTCTTGTGTGCATTTTGTGTTCCCTTTAATTATGTTCATTTAATAATTCCTTTTAGTGATAATTGTTATGTGCTTCCTTATGTCGATACAAGTTTCTATTACTAGACAAGTTTCGTATGTAGTTCACGAGACAAGTTTATGTACAAGTTCACAATCCTCACGACATCGTGGAAATGTATGTGTATGAAAAATCTATTGCATTTGGCATCGGATAATCGAGTGTGAGTCTTGCCCAATATATCGCGTGTCGCTGATATGATAACTCGTGAAAAGCTCATACTCATGACTCGTCATTCTAGGGAGTTCTCAAGTGTCCACGACTCGAGAACTTGAAATAATTTAGTAATGATTAAACAAGATAAGATCTACCTAGATCATTGGAAGGAAAGAATATTCCACTACTTGTTACCCCAATCTCTAAGGGCCCCATGCAGCATGGACCAAACCTGCTAGGCAAGGGCTCCAACCCCGGTCCTTGTTTGGTTTAGGGGTCGCGGCCCCATTCCAGAGTTCATATACCCTCTTGCCGCTCGTCGCCTTACTTTCCTTTATAGCACTTGTTATCAGTTATTCTATTATTATTCTTGAGACAAGTACATTGGAACCGTACAAGTCTCAATCAACATTTATTTCTTCTACGTCTCTTTCTGCTTATGTTGTGATGTGTTTGGTCTATCATCTTGAGCTCCTTTGTGGTACTTGTTGCTTGGGGTTCTGACCCCACTGGCTTTGCATGGCCAGGTTACCCCGAAGAGAACCAGGATCCACCGCACTTCCAGCACGCACTCGTAGGAGGGCGGCCGAAGCTCGTGGGTGGGTTTTTCTTCTTCCACCCCTCGTCTTGATTACTTCATTTTGTGGTGTTTAGCAAGGGGCAAAGTGAGCTCATTTTATTTTTGAGACTACGGTCAACGTGATGTATATATTAGACCATAGCTGGTATATTTGATCATGTATATTTACACTATGCTAGTGAAGCATTTTGTATTCACTAGCTTCATGATCATATGTGGTATGTAATTTAGGATTGAGATACTCTTGTACTTGTGTTGTGTTGCTGGATTGAGATACTAGAATTTTTTGGCCATATGACTGACGTCATAGCATGCTAGAGTGCACCCATCTTTCTTCTAGACAACCTTAACACATTATGGCTTACTTCGGTATTCTGTAAGATACGATTGGCCATGTCAGCCACCGTATTAATCCAGTATTCTGGGAGTGGAACGTGACAAGGTTTTATTGGTGGCCCATGCAGGTCTATTTTTTTCAGACTTGTAGGAGGACTCATCTTGTTATAATCTTAATCCTCTATAATCTTCGATTGAACTCCACTTGAAACATGCACCTCTCGCTTTCCTTGAACTTTAAACTGGCTTGACATAATTGTTCCATTATCGTCCCTTGTTGATATCTTTGTGTCCTTATCATTCAGGGACACCCCACATGCTCCTCCTTCTAAGGGTTCCATCACACTGATAACTCCAGCATATCCAGTAGTAGGCCAGGGCCAGATTCTGCCACTGAACCAAGGGCAAACATCAGTAGCTCTTCATCAGCAAGCTCCGCAAGTCACACACGTTTGACCAGCACAATCAACTCCACCAGTCTTGCCGGAACAACCAGTTCAGCCCGCTCCGCCGTTCAAACCAGCTCAGCCAGTTCAGCCAACCCAGGCATTACCACCAGTTCTTCCAGCACAACCAGGGCAGGCAGGCTCGCCAGCCATATTAGAGATGATCCAAGCCATGAAGATAGTACATCATCATCAACAACAACAACAACAAAAATAACAACAACAACAACAATAACAACAACAACAACAACTCCAGCTTCAGCAACAAGTGGTCCAACTTTGTCAGTAGTTTCAGCAAGGACAAGAGCAGACCAACACTACTCTTTGCCAGGGAGTTAGAGTAGCACTCG
The DNA here is from genome assembly GCA_036927795.1 of Iris macrosiphon. NCBI lineage: Eukaryota > Viridiplantae > Streptophyta > Magnoliopsida > Asparagales > Iridaceae > Iris > Iris macrosiphon. The sequence goes on along the minus strand of JAYESA010000007.1, from coordinate 3,743,228 downwards.
ATAACAGTGGGAGTTATACTCACAACTTGGCAACCAATGTTAGTCGCATGCGCCCAACCAAGTTCCTCAGCACGGAAGATAAAGTTTCAGCAGATTCTTGGCTCCAGGACTTTGAGGCCATTCTGGATGCAACCAAGATCCCATATGATGAGAAGGTAGTAGTCGTAAAGTTACAACAATCAGATCTTGCCCGAGATTGGTGGGAAGCACAAGAAATTGTGCTTCCAAAGCCCATTGATTGGCAGACGTTCAAGGAGCGCTTCCAGGAGAAGTATTTTCACACAACCGACAAGTTCCAGCTCCAACAACAGTTCATCAACCTCCGCCAGAACACAAGATCGGTCGACCAGTATGCGGCCGAATTTTGTTGACTTAGCCTATTTGCTCCTCGTATGGTAGCTTCCGAGGAAGACCGAGCCAAGAGATTTGAGCAAGGGTTACCTCTAGAGCTTCAGCAGTTTACGGTGGGTCATAATTATACCACCTACGATGCAATACTTAGGGCAGCTAGGTCCCAAGAACTTGCCGGCCAGATATTAGTAGCAAGGATCGGAGGCCAGAAGATGTCACACTCATCCCTGAGAGACATCAGTATTCAGTCATCACCTCCAGCACCAACAGTCAGAACTCCTTGCCCGTCAGTACCTCCAACCTCCACAGTAACCTCAGTGCAATCTACCAGGCAGTCTGTATCAGAAGGATGCAGCCACTGCGGCTGTCATGCCCCAATCCCGCAGGAGGGCCTTTCTTTCTCGCGTGGGTCCTTGCAGGACATATTCGTCCTTGTGTGGGCGTGATGCCGTGCAAGCCTAAGCTGCGCTTGCACAAGGCCAAAGCTTGAACAAGAGTAAGTAAGTTATTCAAGACAGGAGCAACGACACAATATTGCAGAAAAGTAAAGAACACAATGGCATTTTAAAATAAGTTCTTTATTGATAATCAAGATGTGTTACAAGTGGCGCTTGGCCGAGATTACAGTTCACTCAAGCTCTCTTTCTCTCGATTATAATGACATCGTTCCATACATTACATCCCTTTATACAAAATCAGCTCAAAGCAATCTCGATACGGCTTAAGGCATCGACTCTAGATTTTCGGGTTCTTGGGATGAGGCACGGCTATCGCTTCCTCGGACGATCCAGCACCTAAGAACAAGAAAACTGCTGGTGGGTCAGCACTTTGGAGAAAGTACTGGTGAGTATAAAATCAACGAACAGAAGCAACACTCCCTGAAACCCACACTAAGTAAGCATGTGGCAAAATATTACATTACTAGTGATCTTGCTACTTTTACCTAGTTTTATTTCATGCAGCATAGTATTTGAGTCAGTTTACATCTTTTCAAAAATATGTCTTTGAAACCAGTTTTGCATATTCAATACATACAAAAAGCTATGGAGACAGTGTTCTATCGTGCAGTGCGCAGCATGTATCGTGAGCCATATTCGATCTTTTAGGAACAAAAGTTATCTCTAGTGGACAGTTCATCTCGAATCAAGACAAGTGCATCAAGTGGACTATTTGATTCAATGCAATGGGGCCAGCAGCATATTCAAGTGGAACATATATATCTCATTTAGCATAAAATGACAAGGAAGATAAGAAATACGAGTGTTCACTTATTCAGCGATCCTTACCCATGGCCGAACGGTTATCCCTGCATCAGACTTACAAGTTAGCAATATATGCATATATATATATATATATATATATATATATATATATATATATATATATATATATATATATATATATATATATATATAAACGAGGTTCTCTTTCCTTGTCCGTCTCTACATCAAACGGTTATATATGCAAGAAGGCTAGCCTAGCATGTGCCCTAACTACATGATGGTCCCCTCCACGGGATTAGCAGTTGGGACGTACAAGCCATCTCACTAATATACCTCTATATCATACCCTCCCATAAATAAGGACTTCTAGCCCCAGGGTATTCTAGTCTCTCCCGGGCCGAACGATCCCAGTGCCCCAGGAAATATTCGAGAGATAAACCTTGTGCACAAGTTGTCTAGACCAAATGCATGAATGCAAGTTCCTATCAGAAAATAAGCTATCATGCAACAGATGAACGATGAACATGCAAGTCTAGCATATCAATCAAGCCATAGAGCCGGAGCTCTCAATACTCTCGCCTAATAGCCACATCCTTTCATCTCAGGGTGGACTATTAGTCAAGATGCACCCGTTTCAGCTATTCATTCAGTTCTATCTCTTTGCAAAGCGATCAATGAAACATATTCAAGCAATCTAGCTCTTTTAACAAGTAACAAGCAAGAATAGTTCTATAAATCTAGCATGGAATTTTATCTCTTTAGTGCGATAGCGAACATGCAAGCAATCTATTATTTAAGCAAGCATAGCAGTCATTCCTCTATCACTTTTAGACAAGCATGTAGTTCTACTCTAGTTTAGCATGCGATGGAAACATATGGACATTTTTACTCTTGTTTATTAGCATGGCAGCGGTTCGTTCGATAGCGGTGTCCGTGTAACTAAGCATGCAACGATTCTATCTTTTCTTAGCATAGCAATTATTCTATCGCTTTTAGACAAGCATTCAAGTTCTCTAGTTAGGCAAGCAGATTCGTTTCAATGACAAGCTATACGAGTTCTCTTATTAAGCATGCAGAGTCAGGTTCTATCATTCTTGTTATGAAACTATCTTCTTAAGCAAACAAGCATTGAAAAAACTCAGATTCATTATTAAGGCGTGCAAGAATCAGAGAGTGAAGTTTAACCCACTCACTTAGATCAATTGTCTTGTGGTTCGATCGGGAACTCTCCAAGAAGGCATTCCCTCGATCAAGCAAAGCGATATCACTTGTACATAGTGCCTACGCGGAGCGGAGCACTACAGCGGCAAGCCATGGCACACCAAAGATCAGTGTAGGAGGGCCAAAGGCCAGTGTCTCATATGTGGGGCATCTGACTACATGATTGGGTCTTGTCTGCTTCTGTACCCAAAGACTTCTTCAGTTTGATAGTTACCTGTCATGCCCCGGTTCCATGGATAAGGAACCGAGCCACGTGGCAATGGCCAGCAGTGTACTTCGGCGGGCTTTCCAATCCAATGGGCCCGTCGGAGTACACTTAAGCTGTGAAGTACAATGAATAACCCAACACATAACACAAGTAAACTCAATCTAAATCTCATCCACAGGCAGAAATATAAGAGCACGATAGAAGTAAATACAACGACTAATGTGCAGAAAGGAAATGTCCAAATAGTATCAAGTACAAACACTAGAGTAGTCACACGGGGACAAACCCGCTAGCACAAATAGACTGAAATGAAAATAAGCAATAAGATAACTTGGGACGGTAGCAGGTAACTAGATAAAGATACCGTCCCAAGGAAAGAGTCACTACCAGCGATCAGGCGAAGTCCTCAGGGATGACCTCGTCCTCGGCAGTGAGAACAGCTGCTGGATAGATGCCCGGTCCGTACTCCTCTGGGTAATCCTCGTGTCCTATACCTGGAAGGGAACCAGGTCCTCAGAGGGACGTAACAAGGTACAAGAAAATAACATGCCAGGTAAACAGATAGTACAAGTGCAACAACAGGGTAATCTAGTACAACCAAACAAGTGTGACACAGTTTAAAGACAACGTTCGACGCGTGGGCCGTCCAAAGTAAAACCGTAGCTCCGGACACGGAAACACACGGCACGTACCGCAGCTCCGGGCAAAGAGTCACACGGGTGAAACAGCTACACTAGAAACAGGTATCACTAGAAAATACTACATATATATAAGCGCGTGCAGAGTAGCCCAAACGTCTAGTAACTGTCTTCCCCTTCCCAAGCGGTCAACGATTGTGCGTTGAACCTGAACCTCTAACTACAGTCTTGACATACACAGAAGTTAACTCAACAGACGCGACCCTATGGTCGTCCCAGTCTCTGGTCATGATGTCAGTATCAGGATACAGGAATCTGGCACGAACACAGTGTATAAATGTGTCCTGGGGTATCGATGTACTCTGGTACGTGCATCGAGGTACTATGGAACATCAGAATAATTCTAGGTCGTTAAGTCGAAAGTCAATACCCGGTTGTGAACCGGACACGGAATATCGAACATCAACGTAAACAAGCGCACAATGTACAATAAGAATCACAATATCTGTAAACTGAAATACTGAGTGGCAAGGTACACTTGCCTGCGTGCGGCTGCTGATGACGGGGATCGGGTACTGCGTCCAAGTCCTCAGGTCCCGCAATACCTAGAGGAGAGATACAACTCTGAATCAATAATCTACTTAAAACAGACAGGTGTGCTACACACTGCTACCACTAGACTCAGTCTCAAAAATTATCTAATAATTTCTCGTCCTCAATTCTTTGTCTCGTGATCTGATATAATACTCATTCCGGATTAATTTTCTTGTTCTCCTTTTTCATGTATGTCATAACCTTAATCCATTTTCTACTTAAACCGTAAATGCTTGATTTAAATAATTATTTTTCTCAACCTTTAAACATATTCAATCCTTCCCATTTCTCAACAAAACTACTACGAAATCATGTCCATCATTTTCCATCATTTCTCATTATATGGCTATTGGTTAGATAATACACACTACTACATCTATCAATCACCTGCTCCTCATTATTAATCAACGTTTAAAAAAAAATTAGAATCTTATTCCTCCTTAATATAATCCTCGTTAAATAAATTAGCGTTATACCACCATGTAACATATATCCCGATCCTTTATTTAAAGATCAAAACCTAAAACTCCATAAACAAAATATCTTTTAAAAAAAAACAGAATAAATCATAATCTCATGTCAATATCCCATGCTCATCAAACTACACCTCCATACCAACAAGACATAGAGAAACCCTAGCTAAAACCCACATGAATATATATAAATAGAACCCTAATAAAACAATAACACAATCTGGAATATATAAACAAAGAGGAGGAGAAATCGACCTCCACGCGGCGACGTCGACCGGGGGTTGGCCGGAGTGGCTAGGTGGTGGTGGTAGTGGTGTAAGCCGGTGGTGGTGGTAGTGGTGTAAGGCTGAAACAGCGGGGGGGGGGATCTCAGGCCGGCGGCGGGGGGATCTCAGGCCGGCGGGCGGGGTCACACAAGAGCTGGGGGAGCCGCTGCAGCGAGCTTCGCCGGAGGGGACGCACACGCGCTGCGGGAACGGCCGGACGCACAGCAGCCGCGGGAATGGCCGGCTGGAGCGAGGTGGCTGTGTCGACGGCCGACGCGGCCGGAGTTTGGGGTCGGAGTACCGGTCGGGTATTCTTCAAGTGGAGGAAGAGAGGTGGATGAAGGAAGAAGAAGGAGTTGCTTCTTCCATGAGAAGAAGGGAAGAAGAAGAATGAAGAATGAAAGAACTTTGCATGGGAAGTATTAAATGGAGGAGGAGAGAGAGTGGTGTTGGGATTAGGGCCGGTGGAGTGTTGAGGGTGTGGGGAGAAAATGTTACTTTATAGGGAGATGTGAGGGTTTGAATGTGTGGTTGGGATTCTCCTAGGAAAAATGAGTGGTTGGGATTTAATATGAATAGGGGTGAGATTTCTTCATGAGGGAAATGGGTTTGGGACCCCATTTTGGGACCCAATAAATAACCATTGACCAATGAGGTGTTGCCAACAATTTGTTAATTGCAAATTAGCCCCCGCAAATTCGGGAATTTGCATGGACACATGAAATAACGTAAAAATTGTGGAGAAAAATATAATTAAAAATTGTCATAGTGAGGGGGCGTTGCGCGTCAGGCGCGGGTCAAATTTGAAGGGCATTGGGATTAATTTAATATAAAAATAGAATTTACAGAGTTGGTAAATCCCGATTAAATTAACGATAACGCGTCCCGCGAATTTAATTTAATTGGGGCCCGCGGGGTCAAAATCTGGAAACGGCACAAAGGCCAAAAATAGTGGGAGCTTAGAGTCGGTCTTGGACCCTTTAGTTGGTCCGGCTCAACGGGTTAAGTTGGTACCCCAAAATCGAGGGTAACGACACAGGTGTCCGACACGGAATAAAATACGGTTTACGATTTTCGGAAGGTTGCGTAATTAATTTAGAGCGCACGAAAGTTGATTTTAACAGTCAGAAAAGTCCAGTGCCTAATTTGGCGAGTTGAGTCGAGTGTACAAAATTTGTACGGAATTTATGGGCTGAAAATGGGCTCCGAATAATTAGACAAAGATAGGGTGGAATAATGTTTTAATTAAATGGATTAAAAATTTCAGGTAAAATATCTCCTACTCTAAACCTCAACATCTGTCATCAAAAATTTTCCAGATCCACTCTAACTATCTACAGAATAAATCGAGGGGGTTTACATTCTTCCCAACTTAGAAAAATTTCGTCCCCGAAATTAAAAGTAAAGCACGATAATAACTAACAGAATTTTAAAATAACTAGTAATTAAAATGCCGTACGTAAATTCATACCTTGCTCCTCAAATAAGTACGGGAATCGCTGCCTAATAGAATCCTCGCGCTCCCAAGTAGACTCGCCTGGTGAATGGTGCTTCCATGCCACTCTGACCAGTCGAATCGTCTGCCCTCTCAGAGTCTTCTCGCTGCGATCGAGGATCTCAACTGGCTGCTCTACGTAAGACAGGCGGGGCCCGACTGTAATCTCCGAATGATCAAGCACGTGGCTAGGGTCCGCGACATATCTCCTCAGCTGCGATACGTGAAATACGTCATGCACTCCCTCTAATGATGGAGGTAAAGCAAGACGGTATGCCACTTCGCCAACTCGTTCCAGAATGTCAAAAGGTCCGATATACCTCGGACTCAGCTTGCCTCTGCCTCCGAATCTGATGGTACCACGAGTGGGCGATATCCTCAAAAACACGTAGTCACCCTCTTTGAACTCCAATGGTCTGCGGTGCGCATCTGCCCAGTGTTTCTGTCTGTCCTGTGCTGCGCGCAGGTGGCTCTGAATCTGCTTGACCTTCTCTACTGTCTGTGTCACCAATTCGGGCCCAAGTATCTGACGCTCTCCCACGTCACTCCAACAAACTGGCGACCTACATTTTCTGCCATACAGTGCCTCATAAGGTGCCATCTGTATGCTGGCCTGGTAACTGTTATTGTAGGAGAATTCCACCAAGTGTAGATGGTCCTCCCAAGATCCTCCAAAATCAATCATGCACGCTCTCAACATATCCTCTAATATCTGTATCGTGCGCTCTGACTGTCCGTCAGTCTGTGGATGATACGCAGTGCTGAACTTGAGACGAGTTCCTAGGCTCTCCTGCATACTCCGCCAAAAATGTGAGGTGAATCTGGAATCACGATCCGACACGATGCTGACAGGCACTCCATATAATCGTACTATCTGCCTCATATACATATCAGCTAGTATCTCTGTGGATTGCCCAACTCTGAAGGGCAAGAAATGTGCAGACTTGGTGAGTCTGTCTACGATAACCCAAACTGCATCCTTCCCGCTAGGGCTTCGTAGAAATCCTGTGACGAAGTCCATGGTAATGTGTTCCCACTTCCCAAGCGGGTTAAGTTGGTACCCTAAAATCGAGGATAATGACACAGGTGTCCGACACGGAATAAAATACGGTTTACGATTTTCGGAAGGTTGCGTAATTAATTTAGAGCGCACGAAAGTTGATTTTAACAGTCAGAAAAGTCCAGTGCCTAATTTGGCGAGTTGAGTCGAGTGTACAAAATTTGTACGGAATTTATGGGCTGAAAATGGGCTCCGAATAATTAGACAAAGATAGGGTGGAATAATGTTTTAATTAAATGGATTAAAAATTTCAGGTAAAATATCTCCTACTCTAAACCTCAACATCTGTCATCAAAAATTTTCCAGATCCACTCTAACTATCTACAGAATAAATCGAGGGGGTTTACATTACCAGCTCTGCCTCGGGCAGCGATTGAAGGCCCGCGAGGACCAATATTAGAAGTTCGACTACTAGCCCAGCGTCTTCTCCCGATAAAGACTCAACAGTTCCAACAGCAATGTCCTGCGTAGTATGCGCAAGTCCAGTAAACCCAACCAACAAGACAAAATCAACAGCAAGTTAGAGCCACGGCCCCTGGACTATGGCCTGACGAAATATTTGGCAACCTAGAGCAGTTGTTAGCCGACGACGCTATAATAGTGGGTGAGATTTTTGATCTCTCTTTAGCTTATCTTATTTTTGGGTCCATGTCGAATGATCTCATGTTCTGACCCATTCAAAATATGATAGTCTTTTCAATCTTTTCGTTGAGCAAATATGAGATTTTTGCTCCATTCTTCTGTCTTTGTATCTTGTGGTACGCGATATCTATCATATGTCTCGACTGCAAAGGTATGTCCTGGATTAGAGTCATGTCCTCGATATAGTCGTTGGTACCAACTTACCTCCAGGCTTGGCTCTTGTCCATTTGTGTAAGCCAGCATCGACAAGCGATGACGAGTTCCTATTCAACTGACTCAGGAGTATATGTATACATATGCCTCCATTTTTTATGTGTGTTGCTTTTGTGCATTTATTCATTAGTTACTTCTGCAGCTATCTTTTCTATTTTTAGTTATTTGATTAGTATAATCCTTTGATTAGTGACTTGCTATTTTTTGAGCTTTCTCGTGTGTTCCAGCTCGACTAGCCTTGGTAAAATTCTGAGGATAAAATTTTTCTAAGAAGGGTAGAGATGTCACATCGGATTCCAGATTTGGTATTTCTGGAATATTTAGAATTTAATTTTTCCATATAATATATTCCTGTTGTACTTTTCTTGTTGTTAGTTCATGTCATTTTATTTATTATTATTTTCTGTTATTAAGAGAGACTACCCGAGACCAGTAGAATATCCATTGGCATTGTCATAGACCCGGTTTAGGATCTGCATATAGAATGCACGTCTGGTTCGGTTCATTTGACTGAACCCATGACTATACCAACTTTCTCTCCTCTCTTGGTATATATATGAGCTTTTTTCACTCTCCTCTCTTTCTTCTTCTTCTTCTTCATTTTCATTTCCTTCTTTCTCCTCTCCCTCAAGCTCCCTCTAACCCTAACCCTAGGAAAAAGTTGCTGTGACTTGGACCGTGAGAGGTCTGTCACGCCCCGATCTCCCGTAGGCTATTTCGGCCGTCCCTGCTAGGCGGGAATCACCCTCGCCAGCACTCCCGCGGGACGATCGCTTTAACCCATCCGGGCGTAATGCCGCACGAGCGTGATTCACGCCCGTGCAAGGCCGTGGTTCGTTGGCTGGCGGTAAGAGTTTTAAGCCACAGAGTCGCACAGATTGTCCGAGTGCAGCGGAGTCATGAACGTATAGGCGATCGGTAACAGGTTCACTGAGTTGACAATATAGCGGAAGCATTGAAACACAAGTTGAAGTAAAGCAAACTCTTTATTGATAATAACAAATGTTACAGGCGGTGTATAGACGAGATTATAAGTCGCTCAAGCCTCTCTCTCTGAAACAGTAAAAGCGTGCCAAGTGGCTACAATTGTGGAATGATTGTACAGGCGATGATCAGGCGATGTTCAGGCGATGTTCACAACATTATATCTTGTATATGTGCTTCAGTTCCGGACGAACCCTTGCTTCGGAGTGATCTTCACACCTTAGCACGCATGAAGGAGGCATCCGCACCGAACGAGGTTTTCCCGCACCCTGCATACAAACTGGTAGATTATCAGTACATTGAATGCACTGGTGGGGAAGCTACTCGCCCGCTCGATAAATCTAAACACGTAATACAGGTTTTGTGCACAACTATTAAGTTGTCTTTCTAGTTGCCTTAGGATCAGTTTTATGTAAATATTGAATAGCCTAACTCGTGTGGTAGTGCGCCGTGCGACATGAGAGGAAACACGGCGAGACTTACCATTTTACCTTCCCTGTCCAAGGCAAATATTGTTAATTCAAGCACGGGCAAGTATAAACATTCAGGAGCATAGCATATGCAAACACGAGGGTCGTTATAACTTGATCGTTCAGGTGTTCAGTTATTTCTTGATGCGATACAATGACTCGCACGCGGATAGCCGCTAAGCGTGGATGACTTATCTATATGAACAGAAGTCGCTGGCATAGCCATAAAGGACCATTTGTAGTCTCAGGGTCGAGGATAAAGTGCAAGCAACAGAAATGATGGGCCTTACACTTATCCCGCCGAAACAGACGACTACCGTTTGTAGTCTCAGGGTCGAGGATGAAGTGCAAGCATACAGAAACGGAGAATCTTGCACTTATCCCGTCGAAACAGACGACTACCAGAAGTTCCGTCTAGACCGGGTCGGGCCCAGTGCCCCGGTGACCGCCCGCAGAACGAGATCCGAAGATCACCTTTTTCAAGTTGTCCGCGACATGCAGGTCAGGGTCTCGGTCAAGTACAGAAACAAGTTCGAGGTAGAATATATATATATGGAACAAGTCCGGTATGGAACGAGTTCGTGGCAGAATATATATATAGAACTTGTTGAGGCAGAATTCAGTAGTTGCTCCTCGAGCTATGATTCAGGGATTCATTTATTCATGGTGCAAATTCCCTGATTCAGAAATTGCCTTGGTGACCTAACGGTCCCGGATACTTGCAGGTTCATTCAGGCATGGAACGACTACTTAGTAGTCTTCCGGGGTTTGGATGAAAACAAGGCAACATTCAAGCAGACAAGCATGTGTTTCTAAGGAACATAGGCAACACGTTTGCTCGGGCCCGAAGGTAAGCTGAGGGATGAAGCCGTTAGGGACTTAGCATGCGAGGGTCTGAATATAATACAGTATTTCAATTTCCATGTTCTATCATAAGCAATACAAGTTGGGATTATTCCCTTAACTAGGTGCGTTGGATTCTTATTAGCATGCAAGGGATGATTCACCTAGCGACTAGCATGAACATTTCAGATTTTATGTGTGCTGGCTAAGCAAAGACAAGTTCACCGTAGCCACCCACCTTAGCGATGATTTGCCTCGATAGAGTGATACGTCAAGCGAGCCTCTGAAAGCCTTAGCTGGATCCTGTAGGGACAAGTCTGGATATCCTTTGCTTCTCGTTTGAGGCAAAGCGGGTCGGGACAGTTGCACTTTTGCCGTTTGAGTCGACAGTCCGCAGGAACGGAACAGGGTGTTACATCCTACCCAACTCAGAAAAAGTCTCGTCCTCGAGACTTACTGAGGACAAGTAATAATCTAGGGTTGAGGCAATCCTAGACAAGTCATTGTACTTGTTTATTTGGATATTCACTTGCACAAGCATCGAACTCAGCATATCGCTTAGTCTGGATCGTGCGCACTTTCGAAGTGCACTTCTAGCGTGAGCACGTCAACCAGCTTAGTGATAGCGAAGTCTTAGCACTCGAGTTCCACCTTTTCTTAAGTCTTGGATGGTGCACTAGTTCAAGGCGTCCCTCGAATAGATGCATTCAACCAAACTTAGAGTTAGTAAAAATCGGACAAGCTACTAGCGATACTCTCAAGGTCGCACAGGTTGGCACAAAGGCCACTCGCATCATGATATCATACAAGCAACCATATTAATCAAAACTTATTTTAAAAGTATTTAGACTTATTGTTGGAACATCCCATCGAGGCATTGAGAGAGAGCATGCACATAACCCACGAACGAGCTTTCGAAACTGAGATAATCGAAATAAAGTCCAAAGACGTAGAAGCCAGGCTCTGATACCAACATGTCACGCCCCGATCTCCCGCAGGCTATTTCGGACGTCCCCGCTAGGCGGAAATCACCCTCGCCAGTGCTCCCGCGGGACGATCGCTTTGACCCATCCGGGCGTGATGCCGCACGAGCGTGAGTCACGCCCGTGCAAGGCCGTGGTTCGTTGGCTGGCGGTAAGAGTTCTAAGCCACAGAGTCGTACAGATTATCCGAGTGCAGCGGAGTCTTGAACGCATAGGCGATCGGTAACAGGTTCACTGAGTTGATAATATAGCGGAAGCATTGAAACACAAGTTGAAGTAAAGCAAACTCTTTATTGATAATAACAAGTATTACAGGCGGCCTATAGCCGAGATTACAAGTCGCTCAAGCCTCTCTCCCTGAAACAGTAAAAGCGTGCCAAGTGGCTACAATTATGGAATGATTGTACATGCGATGATCAGGCGATGTTCACAACATTATGTCTTGTATATGTGCTTCAGTTCCAGACGCACCGTTGCTTCGGAGTGATCTTCACACCTTAGCACGCACGAAGGAGGCATCCGCACCGAACGAGATTTTTCTGCACCATGTATACAAACTGGTGGATTATCAGTACATTGAATGCACTGGTGGGGAAGCTACTCGCCCGCTCGACAAATCCAAACACGTAATACAGGTTTCGTGCACAACTATTAAGTTGTCTTTCTAGTTCCTTAGGATCAGTTTCATGTAAATATTGAATAGCCTAACTCGTGTGGCAGTGTGCCGTGCGATATGAGAGGAAGCACGGCGAGACTTACCATTTTACCTTCCCTGTCCAAGGCAAACATTGTTAATTCAAGCACGGGCAAGTATAAACATTCAGGAGCATAGCATATGCAAACACGAGGGTCATTATAACTTGATAATTCAGGTGTTCAGTTGTTTCTTGATGTGATGCAATGACTCGCACGCGGATAGCCGCTAAGCGAGGATGACTTATCTATATGAACAGAAGTCACTGGCATAGCCATAAAAGACCATTTGTAGTCTCAGGGTCGAGGATGAAGTGCAAGCAACAGAAACGATGGGCCTTGCACTTATCCCGCCGAAATAGACGACTACCGTTTGTAGTCTCAGGGTCGAGGATGAAGTACAAGCATACAGAAACAGAGAATCTTGCACTTATCCCGTCGAAATAGACGACTACCAGAAGTTCCGTCTAGACCGGGTCGGCCCCAGTGCCCCGGTGACCGCCCGCAGAACGAGATCGAAGATCACCTTTTTCAAGTTGTCCGCGACATGCAGGTCAGGGTCTCGGTCAAGTACAGAAACAAGTTCGAGGCAGAATATATATATATGGAACAAGTCCGGTATGGAACGAGTTCGTGGCAGAATATATATATAGAACTTGTTGAGGCAGAATTTAGTAGTTGCTCCTCGAGCTATGATTCAGGGATTCATTTATTCATGGTGCAAATTCCCTGATTCAGAAATTGCCTTGGTGACCTAACGGTCCCGGATACTTGCAGGTTCATTCAGGCACGGAACGACTACTTAGTAGTCTTCCGCGGTTTGGATGAAAACAAGGCAACATTCAAGCCGACAAGCATGTGTTTTTAAGGAACATAAGCAGCACGTTTGCTCGGGCCCGAAGGTAAGCCGAGGGATGAAGCCGTTAGGGACTTAGCATGCGAGGGTCTGAATATAATACAGTATTTCAATTTCCATGTTCTATCATAAGCAATACAAGTTGGGATTATTCCCTTAACTAGGTGCGTTGGATTCTTATTAGCATGCAAGGGGTGATTCACCTAGCGACTAGCATGAACATTCCAGATTTTATGTGTGCTGGCTAAGCAAAGACAAGTTCACCGTAGCCACCCACCTTAGCGATGATTCGCCTCGGTAGAGAGATACGTCAAGCGAGCCTCTGAAAGCCTTAGCTGGATCCTGTAGGGACAAGTCTGGATATCCTTTGCTTCTCGTTTGAGGCAAAGCGGGTCGGGACAGTTGTACTTTTGCCGTTTGAGTCGGCAGTCCGCTGGAACGGAACGGGGTGTTACAAGGTCGAGGCTAGGAGCCACCCGAGGCAAGTACATCTTGCTCAATGGTGAAGTCATAAATTTTTAGATTTATATATATATATATATATATATATATATATATATATATATATATATATATATGTGTGTGTGTGTGTGTGTTGTTTTAAAAAATGTATTTGTTGGAAAATATTCTCCTTGAGTTGCTGATCATATTTAGTTCTTGGGGTTTTGAATTTTGATGTATAGATTTTTGTAGATCTGAGTTTTAAGTTTAGGGTATTTATGGGTTCCATGAGTTTTATTGGTTTTGATCTATTAAAACTTAGTTTTTTCAAAAACTAGTTGTTCTTTCTGATAGAGCATTTTATTTCGTGCAATTTGGCTTTTGTTTCACTGGATATGGACTTAACATGAAGTTTTTATGAAGAAAATAATTTTTTTTATTTTGAGCTCTCGACCATGGATGAACCTGTTGTTGGAGAAGACAAAGTCTTCATGCGGCCAGCGACCTATGCGGCATAGAGCGCTATGCAGCCCGCGAGGGCTATGCGGCCTGAACTCCTTGCCTCATACTGACAGAATGTGTCCACTTTGTTGGATGCCTGACTGTTTATTACAGAAAGTGTTCTGGAGCTAATCCTTGAACTGCTTGTGTTCTTACTCGTTGAACGAATAAAATATTTGATAAGTCCAAGAGGGGCATCTATGCAGCACCTTGTGCATGTGGCAAGTGAGTGCATGAGGCTAGTGAGAGCATGCGGCCAGTGAGAGCATGCGGCCAGTGAGTCCATGCGGCCAGTGGGTGTATGCGACAAGTGCGTGCATGCGACGAGTGAGTCCATATGGCCAGTGGGTGCATTTGGCTAGGAATTCTTGTGTACATTTTGTGTTCCCTTTAATTACATTTATTTAATAATTCTTTTTAGTGATTATTGTTATGTTCTTCCTTATGTCGATACAAATTTATATTACTAGACAAGTTTTGCATGTAGTTCTCAAGAAAAGTATATATACAAGTTCACAATCCTCACGACACCGTGGAAATATTGTGTATGAAAAATCTATTGCATTTGGCATTGGACAATCGAGTGTGAGTATTGCCCAATGTATCGCGAATATGATAACTCGTAAAAAGTTCGTACACGTGACTCGTCATTCTAGGGAGTTCTCAAGTGTCCACGACTCGAGAACTTGAAATAATTTAGTAATGATTAAATAAGATAAGATTTACCTAGATTATTGGAAGAGAATAATATTGCGCTACCGGCTACCCCGACCTCTAAGGGCCCCATACAACATAGACCAACCCTGCTAGGCAAGGGCTCCATGACTGGCCAAGTTTTCTCGTGCTACGGCACTATGAGACAATTTTATATACAAGTTTATGTTATAAGACAAGTTTATAAAGCAAGTTTATGATTACATGTTTAAGTTTATGCTTATAAGTTCAATTTATGTTTATGACAAGTAACAAGTTATGTTATTGTATGGTTGAATGTGCATTTAAGTTTACTCGACAAGCGTATCCTTGGCCATCCGGGTTAACTGCAGTGTCGGTGGTAGCAAAACCTATTCATTAATTTTCACCTTTTGTATACGTTTATTAAATTAAAAAACATATAGATTCATGATACCGTGTCCGAGACGGCATATTCAACCGTATGTAATTATTTATGTTTATATATATACAACATATCCTTTGTACTACTAACAAAAGTAGAACCCAATCAATTCAATCATGACACACGGTATGTATTTGTCCGTATCATGTCCTAATTTTCTATTACTGTGTCCGACTTCCTTTCGACACACGTGTCTGTCTCATAATACCAAATTAACAATATCGATATGTCCGAAGCATACTTGGTTCGCGTGTCCAACCTATATCCCTAATAATTGCGTCCACGTGTTCGTAACACACACACACACACACACACACACACACACACACACACACACACATATATATATATATATATAACTTTATTCTAGATTTATATTTAGAAATAAATAATTCTAAATGAATATGATAAATAAGAAAAATTGAATGAAAGGAAAGGGATGGGAGAGGGCTTGCTTTTGGGTTTTCCAAATTGGAAAGTTAGATTTTGTGTTCCCTTCTCCATCTTCTACTTCTAATTCATCTATTTCTTCATCTTCCAATTTCTTCTTCTTCTTCTTCTTCTTCTTTTTTCAAAAGGGGGATTAGAGTTTGGATTTGATGAAGATGATAATAATGGAGATGAAGATGATGATGTTGGAGGTGGTGGTGGAGATGGAGGCGTGCGGTCAGGGGTCGCTGGACGGCGGCGGCGGCGGCGGGGCGAGCGCCGACTGGAGGTGGCCGGCGGTGTCGCAGCCAGCGGGAGGTGGTCGCGGTGGAGACGGTGGGAGAGCACGATGGGTGTGGGGGTGAAGAAGTGAGGGTGGAGAGATGGTGAGGTGTTGGGTTTTGGTGGTGATGTTGAAGGGGAAGGAAATGAAGAGAATGCAGATGAGAAGGTGGGGAGTAGGGTCGGTAAAAGGGAGAGAGAGGAGTTGGTTGAAGCCTCTCTCTCCCTCTAATATATGTATTCTTTTCTTTTCTTTTCTTTTTCTTTTTTAAAACCAAAACTTATCCCAAACATAATCATTATGGCTAAATATAAAATTCCAAATTTACCCTTACTTTCATTCATGGTGACACATAAGAGCATGATGTGTCCATGCCAAATATGAAATTGCAAAATTTAATCTAAGGACTACTTTGAAAATTATTTTGCAAAAATATTTATGAACCCTTTTTTTATTCATAAAACTCGTAGTAAAACAAAATTCCACTTGTAGAATATTATAAAAGTACAATACTTATAACAATAAATGAAAATTAAAATATAACAATTATTTATCTCTTTTTTTAATATAACATATTATTATAAAATATGACTATTACACTCTACCCATCTTACAAAATATTCGTCCTTGAAATTTTAAATTTAATGATAAGCTTTTCAAAAAACATATAAAAAAAATAAGATATTCTACCCACCTTACAAAAATTGAAGTAATAATCTATTTCAAAAGAACACTTCAAGAGTATATTCATTATATGTTTCACAAAATAAAGGACCTTCAAAAATATTTAATCATCAAGGATCTTCAAATTTTATAGAATCAATAAAACTATCAAAATGTAGTTTCAATCCATAACCATGTAGTTCCCTTTTATATTCCCTTTTCCATGCTTTCTGACGTGATATAGCAATCTTATACCATGCCACCGCACGTATGGCTGAAATCAAGATACCATTTCACTATCAGAATTCATGGCTGCAGCTTTTGCTACCACGCCATTGATATCCATGGAATGAGAAGGAATTATGATTGTGAAGTAGCCTTACATGTCAGGATATTCTTAATAATCCAAAACATATTCAAAAATCAAAACTAAAATTTTAAGTCTTCAAGTTTTTCAAAATATCATCAGCAATTACTTTTATCATAGTATCAAAACTAATAGATAATATAAGATATGCTCATATATCTATACCATTAAAAGCATTAAATATTATTTTAAATTATTCAAGTCAATGATTTTTAAATCCAAATTAAGGTAAAACAAAATCAAAGTCTGAATATCAAACTTCGAATCTATTTCAGAAATATTATGTTTTGATCCCCGAAATCTTATTAAATATATGAATCATGTTTCGAGAATATAGTGCCTCGCCAGTCCAGATGGCCAATCCGGATAGCTGCAACGACTTCTCTTTTCATGATCCAATCTGATTGACTGCAGGTTCTTCTGCGTTGTCAAATCAGTTGATAAATTATCGGGTCCTTGACACAAATAAATAACCATTCAATCATAGAAAGTTCAACCACAGAAAGTCCAATCAAAATGTTGCTTCATAAGAAGTCAAATGAACAATGAGTGAGTAATAGATATAGATATTAAATGGAGGCAGTTCCTAAAATTTGGGTTGTTACTAAAGATGGAATTGAATGGATAAACTGAGAATTTCATTCTAAATTTTCAATCGACAAAATATTGAATGAAACAAGGGAATTAAAATATTTGAAAAAGGCCGGATTTGTGAAATGATCAGATATTGAAAATTTTAATAAGAAAAGGGAAATGAGTCAGGAGTTAAACCCTAATAATATCAAGAGAGCGGAGAGTGATACCTTAAATAACTATATACAATATATATGTTATACATATTCCTTAAGCAAGATATTGCTAGTACTAGCTTACCCAATAGTTCTTCTGAGTAATATTATATATCTATAACCCCCAATATAAATAGAAGTTTATATCTTCATTGGCCTATTGGATTCATAACCCTTATCCCTTTTTGATTTCTAGGGTCGCATGGTACTGACTCAACCAGTCGTTATTGGCTTCATAACCCTTATCCCTAT
This sequence comes from Iris macrosiphon, assembly GCA_036927795.1. Classification (NCBI taxonomy): domain Eukaryota; kingdom Viridiplantae; phylum Streptophyta; class Magnoliopsida; order Asparagales; family Iridaceae; genus Iris; species Iris macrosiphon. The sequence continues at coordinate 3,725,174 of JAYESA010000007.1, read as the reverse complement.
AGGGTCGCATGGTACTGACTCAACCAGTCCATACCAAGTACAACATCATAATTCGGCATGGAAAAGATCAAGAATTGAGCTCGCATCTCTCTCCCACAGACTACTACCGAACAAGATCTACAAATGTCACTAACTGGGATAATTCTCCCGTAAGAATTCTCTTAGTCTTCGGAAGGGGTGCGGTAGCCACTCTATGTGTGGCTACGAAGCTAGCAACTATGAATGAATGTGATCTCCAGAATCGAATAAAACTACAGCAGGTAATGAAGCTACTAATATAGTACCTGCTATGACCTCTCCTGCAGTAGCTTCCTCTTCAATAGCCAATGCAAATGCATGTCCTCGTCCCTGAGCTAGATCCCTCTGATGCCGAGCTTGCTGGAATAGTACTGCCTGTGGTGCCAAAAGTGGCATCGGCTGATACCCTCCTGGAGCTGGTGGTCTGACTTCTCCAAATCCCGTCTGTGGTGCGCCCAAACCTGGATAAGCTGGCCTCGGTGCTGGTAAAGCTGGTCGATCTACCATTGGTGCTCCCTCTCTACACTCAGGGCAGTCCTTGGCTGGATGTTGGTTGGATCCGAAATGAAGCATAGTCCCAACTTGCATCTGCACTCCCTCTCAATATGGCCTACCTTGCCACAGTAGTGACAAGTAGGAAGGGATGTGGCTCTTGGTACTGCTCTCTGTGGTGGATTCCTCTGGGGTCGCTTTGCAGACTCCCCTTGTGGTGCTTTGGCTGGTGCTGATATGAACGACCATTTCAGGTTGGACTCTCTCCTGGTGACGTGCTCTATACGTCGTGCTGCAGCAAGGACGTCCGTGTATGAAGTAGGTGCAACGGATCTGACCAATCTCTGTAGATCAAATCTAAGTCCATCGAAGAACTTCTCTGCCTTATCCTCTTTTGTCGAAATTAGAGTAGGGGCGAAGCAACCCAAACAGATGAACTCTGCATTATACTCTTCTACCGTCATATTGCCTTGAATGAGGCAGTTAAACTTATCTCTAAGTTCCGTTCTGGCAATAGCTGGAATATACATATCCTGGAAGAGTCTAGAGAACTCCTCCCAAGTGACTCGGTCCGAGCCGAGCCGTCTCTCCTCAGATAGCCACCAATGATGTGCATTGTCCGCCAACTGCATTCTGATTGCAGTCATCCACCGCTCCCTCGGAAGCTCAGTTGCTTCCAACTGGTGTTGAGTATTTGTGAGCCACACATGAACTTCAGTGGGCTCCTCCTTGCCAGAAAATATATGGGGCTTCAGCTGGCAAAAATCAGTGATAGATCCTATCGATGGCCGTCTAGCTGGTGGGTTCGCCTGCTCCAGTACGGTTACTAGGTTGTTCCTCAAGTTTTCTGCCTTGTGACGCTGAGCCTCTTGATGAACCAGTTGTTGGGATTGTATCATTGCGTTGTGGAATATCTGCTGTCCGTCCATAGCCTATCCTGGTAGAAAAATGAGCATTGGTGGAGTAAACTGCGACGGTGGAGGAATATCGTCTTGCCGAAATCTTGTGACATGCTGACCTGCTTGATTTCTTTGTTGAGATGATGTCCACGACGTCTCATGTCCATAACACGCAAGATCATGACATCTAACTATTACAGCGAGTCATAATAATATCTATGTATATGCAAGATCTATGTCACGAATCATGTAAGCCTATACATAATCACAATGAATAACTCAGGAAAGATTATGTCTCATAAATAGTGTCAAGTGTCCTATGGTATGACTTATTTAGTAAAGCAAGCATGATAATATAGGATCGGGTTATCAACTCTCTAAGTGACGTTACACGACTTCGCCTACGGCGTCGATACCCGAATATTATTCGGACATTAAGCAACGTCTCACGGTCCTAGGTTGAGTAGGTACATCACAGAAATAATCAAACAAATAATATTAAGGCAATTACTGCAAGTTTTGGTAAGGTACACTTGCCTGGGGTTTGAACTCCTTCAGTTGCTCCAGTAGCAGCAAAATCTTCAGGTAGGCCTCCGGATGCTGAAATAAATATTATCATCACTCTCAGAAGACATAAAATAGCTAGGATTGTCTACTCATAAGTCCAATTTGGACACAGTAATAGAATTGACAGTTTCTGGTCAAAGCGGGGTCCACATGTGGTCCACTTTGCACCGAAAAATATGTCAGAGACAAAGTTCTCCAAATTTATCAAACTTAGTATCTACAAGTCTAAAACGATGATACGAACCAAATAGAATGTCCAAAACTGGATTCCGATGAGCCGGTCACAAAATCGTCCGTCAAGTGGAGTCATGGGGCCTACGAAAATGGGATTTCGTCAACGTTCTCAGAATCGAACCAAACTTGGGTCATAGGACCAGCGTAACGCTACAAATCTGATGGCACAAGTTTTATTATGAAACGATAAGCACATACGCAATTATGACGAGTGTCAGAACGGCCCAATATGGGACTTTTCGGTGGATATCCGTTGATTCCGGTATGCACGCAAATCCAAATTAACTTTCTCAAAATCCTACACATCCGTATTGACGATACGAGCCTTTCGATGTAATTTGCACACGATAAAGTCGCCTCGTTTAGCGGAATGTACCACGTTTCGGAAAATTTATGAGTTTTTAAAACCAAGTTTTTGGTCAACTTTAACCACGAATAAAATATAACATATAATCAATTAAATTAGACTAATTAAAGGGTTTAAAACTTGTTTATATTGTCTAATTTACTGTTTAATTTGAATTTAGAATTATTAACTAGGTTGGGAGAAAAACGGCCATGAACATGGGGATTCGGGACAGTTTCCAGAATCAAAATTTGGGTTATTTTTTTCTGTTTTGCGTCGCGGTTTACGACCGACACAGGACACGATACCCCAATCTAATTATAAAGGGTTCGAGAGGGTCATGCTACAATCACAATGCAACATGCCGATCAAAAATTGATGCAACGAGGAGGAAGTTAACTCACTCGAAACAGGGGTCGGCCGCGGTGTGCTGCGCATGGACGGTGGCGGGCGGTGGTGGTCGATCGATGGCGGCGGCAGGTTATTGCGGCTGCTGTGGTGGTCTTCGTGGGTCGTGGTGGTGCTGGTAGTGGCGGCGGGTCGTGGTCGTCACCGGAGTCGGCGAGGTCGTCGTCGGGGTGAAGTCGGAGAGGGTGAAGTCGTAGTGTGACCGTAGATGGCGGTGGTTGTAATGGTGATGAGGGGTTTATATAGGGTTGATCGGCGGTTGGGGAGGTAAACCGTAGAGTCGGAGGTGGCGGCCGACGGGTGGGGAGATGAACTGAGGAGTCGCCGGCGGCGGGGTCGCGATGGCGGAGAAGTCGGTGGGTCGTGGCGGCGGCAGTAACGGTCGAGGGAGTTTTTGAATTCTTCAGTTACTGTAGCAAGGGTAGCAGGTCGGGTTCGGGTCGGGTTGTGGATTCGGGTCTCCTATCCAATAGGGTTGGGTTGGTTCGGTTGGGTTTAATTTGGTTTGGTTTGGTTCGGTTCAAGCTGGTTCGATTTGGTTTATTTAAAAATAATACTTTTTAGCTATTTAAAAATAATTTTTGAGCCCAATAAATTTCAGAAAAATTATACAATATCTTATTATTAATTATACACTCAAAAAATATAATTTTTACAATATTTTAATATTTAATTTAATTCATAAAAATATATTAATTCCTGGAGAACATTTTATTTAATTAATAAGAATATACAGAAAAATCTCGAAAAAATTATAATTTAATTTCTAAAAATTTGGGTGTTTACAATCAACCTACCTTAAAAGAATTGCGTCCTCGTTATTAAGAAAACGAAATATAACCGGTCAGAAGAGATGACGCGGTTGCAAGACATGTTGAAGCACAACACAAAGGATAAAGAACCATGAACAAGAAAAAATCGAGAGGAAGGGTGGGGGTTTTGTTCAAGCAGAATACGTAGGGAAGGAATAAAAATATTTTCCTAGGTAATGAAAGATAAGTAACTCAAAAGTAAAGGATCCTGGTTAGAACGAAGATCAACTACAGCTTATGAAAACTTGGGTACCAGTTACTAATCTAGACTAACAAGTTCATGCTAACATAATACTAGGCTTAGGCTAGGGAATGGAACTAACAGGCACGTGCTAAAGCATTACTAGGAATAGATAGCTATGATAAAACTTAAATCTTATTCATATTCGCTACTCCTCGAGTCTGTGTCTCCTCTACCGTCATCGCAAAAGCCTGTCTACGTCCTTGCGGTGGTGTCCTCTGCTGTTGTTGGGCTTGCTGGAAGAGTGCTGCCTAGGGTGCCAAGAGTGGCCTCGGCTGATATCCTTTCGGTGCTGGTAAATCTTGTCGGTTAACCTGTCACGCCCCAGTCCCAAAATACCGAGGGACCGGACGCGTGATAATGGCCAACAGCACACACCGATGGACAAACCCAATTTAATGGATCCATCGGGGCATGCTTAAGCTGTAATACAACAATAAATAGGTCCAGTGATATAAGTCACAGTCTATACTAATCTCATCCATAACAGATAATCACAGATCAAATGCCAGAATAATGTAAATAGGAATAAACTAACAATCTCAATAAAGGTGTCTCGGAGAACAATCCGAGAATAAGTCTGGTACATCAATGAAATAGACTGGAAAATAAAGGAACTGGAAATAGAAATAAATGAGTATATAAAGCCAATACTCAGGAGAAGTCCTCTGGTATGATCTCGTCCTCGAATGTCGGTACCGCTCCTGTATCAGCTCCTGTATCTGCTCCTGTTGCGGTCCCGTATACCTCGGGATAGATCTCGTCTGCAAATCCTGGGGACATAATCCGGATCCAGGTCCTCAGGGGACATAGCAAGGTACAAAAAATACAAGCCAAAATAAATGCAGTAATATCCGACAAATCCTGGGGACATAATCCGGATCCAGGTCCTCAGGGGACATAGCAAGGTACAGAAAATACAAGCCAAAATAAATGCAGTAAAATAAATAGGGTAAGCTATATAACCATCTATGTAAAAATGCAAGATGAGAGCATCACGAGTACTCAGGCTGAGCCACTACAGGCTCTGTGTCGGGGAGCCGGTAGCAGTAATATCCGGTAATGGGCCAAGCTCGGGCTTCAGAGTCTTGTGCCTCACAATAATAGGGGTGTATATATATAATCAGCCTGTAGCATGTGTGTCCTTCCCCACCCAATGTAATCACACGTCTCATGTCCACGATGCACCATGTCCATGTCACGCACAATCATATCTAATGCAGCCAGTCATAATTTCTAGGATATAATGTATATGTCATAAAGTCTGTATCCTATACAGAATCACCATGAATATCTCAGAAAGATCATGTCCATGAATAGTGTCAAGTGTCTTGGGTATAATGTACTTGATAGGATAAGTACGAGAATGCAAAGGGGTCACGAATGTCCATCTCTAGATGACATACACAACATCGTGTTCGGTGTTGGCACCCGACTAATAATCGGACGCTAAGTAAGTCACACGGTCCTAGGTCAAGCATGCACAACAATATAAATAAAGCAAGGAATTATGCAACAAGAACTGTAAAGTTGGCAAGGTAAACTTGCCCACCGATGTATAACTAAGTCAAGAAAATAAGTAGCAAAGCTGCAGGGTTTGGCAAGGTACACTTGCCTGGGGTCCTGGTTCCAACTGTAGCTCTGGTCTCAGTGTGATATGCAGGTACTACTCCGGTTGCTGAAATAAACATCACCATTAGATTCAGAAAATATCAAATAGTTCGAAACGCCTGTCTTTAAGTCCAATTTGGACACAGGAGCAAAAATAACATTTCAGGGTCAAAGCGGGGTCCATATGTGGGCCACTTTGCACCGAAAAGCGTATCAGGGTCAAAGATCTCAAAATTTGTCAAACTTAGTGTCAACAAGTCAGGAATAATGATACGAACCCAACGGAACTTCCAGAATTGGATTCCGATGAGCCGATCACAAAATCGTCCGTCAAGTGGATCATGTGGGGCCCAGGATACGCTATTTTGTCAACGTTCTCAGAATCGAACTAAACTTGGGTCATAGGACCAGCGTATTGCTACGAGTTCGATGGCGCAAGTTTCGTCTCGATCCGTCGTGTGTACACAAAGTTACGACGTATTCCAGAACAGGCGGATACGGGGCATTGTCGGCGGATACGCGTTGATTCCGGTGTGCACGCACATCCAAATCAACTTCTGTGAAATCCTGCATGTCCGTATCGATGGCGCGCATGTATTGGTGAAGACCGCGTGCGACCAAGTCGTCCCGTTTGGCAGGGCGTACTCGGTTCCTGGGTGAAATGGGGTGTTGGTTTTCCTGTTTTTGGATCGCGGTTCGCGATCACCACAGAATGCGATGCACCGAGCGGGTTACACGGGCACCGAGAGGGTCATACAGTCTACGCGACGCAACTGACGGAATCGAAAACGGAATCACGAGGTGAGAGGAAATGCTACCTGAACAGGGCTCCGTGAAGTCCGATTTCTCGTGTCCGAGTGTCTCCTTCGTGCCCTCCGTCCTGTGTCCTGTGTCCTGTGTCCACCCTGGGGTTAGGTTTAGGGCACGATGCCGAAGTGGGGAGTTTGCTGGCGGCCGGAGGGAGGCCGGAGTCACTGGCGGGGGCGGAGCATCGCGGGGCTCGCCGGAGCCGGCTGCTGCTGGAGATGGAGGAGGAAGGAGGGGGAAAAGGTCGTCGAAAGAGCGGGGTTGAGGGCTCGAGGGATCTGCGGCGGCTGAGGAAGGAGGTCGGAGGTTAGGGTATGCTCGGGCGGAGCGGGGAGAGGTCGAGCGGCTGGGCTGTGGGAAAAGGAGATGAGGGCAGCGGAGGCGCAAGGCGGCGTGGGGCTGAGAGGGGAGTCGTCGACGGGGAGTTAGGTCGGGGAAGCAGTCGTTCGGTCGAAGGCGCGTCTAGGTTTCCGGCAGCGAGGAGAACAGCGAGAGGAGGAAGAAGGAGGGGATTCGACGACGGGCTGAGCTGAGGGGGCCGAGGTCGGGCGGTGGTGACGATCGGGGACGGGGGTTCTCAGTGGCGGGGAGATGGCTATGGAGGCGGCAGGGAGGAGAGGAAAGGTGACGGGCGGAGGCAAGGGGCGCCGGAGTGGACGCGGCTGGGCAGAGGCGGTGCCGGAGACTCGCCGGAGGGGTTCAGGGAAGGGGGTGGCTTAGGGTTAGGGTTAGGTTTAGGGATTAGGGATTAGTGTTATTTGGGATTTTCTTTTTCTTTTTTCTTTTTGTTTGTGGAGGAAAACTAGGAAAAGTATGTATTTATACATACAAAAATTTGGACTAGGGTTTGACCTAGGATTTGGGCGGGGTCAACTCTCCTTGGGCTTGGCTTCGGCTCTCATGGGGATGTTGGGCGTTTGGCACGGGTTTAATTCGGTTTAATTCTACGTTGGTTTATAGGATTTTATAAAAGCTTCCAGAGTCCAATAAATTCACAGAAAATTATCCTATGTCCGGTTTTTCATTTTACACCATAAAATATTATTTTCATAATATTTTAATATTAATTAATAGCAATTAAAAATCATTTAATTACCAAAAGTCTAGGTTTTAATTACAGAAAAATTCCGAAAAATTACGGAAAATTACGAAAAATCTAAATTAATAATTACTGAAAATCAGGGGGCTTACATAACCATCCGTTTTTTCTCCTCGATGCTCCATGCAATTTCTGGCTGAATGTTGACTGGATCCTCAAACCAAGCACAATCCTAATCTGCGTCGACATTCCTTGGCGAGATGGCCTACCTTGCCACAATAATGACAAGTAGGGAGTACTAGTGCTCGTGCTGGTAGGGCTGGTCGATGAATCATCAGTGCTCTCTCTCGACACTCAGGGCAATCCCTTACTGAATGCTGACTGGATCCGCAAGCTAAACATAATCCCCATTTGCGTTTGCATTCCTTCTTAATATGGCCTACCTTCCAACAGTAGTAACAAGTAGGAAGGACTAGTGCTAGTGGTATAATTGCTCTATGTGGTGGATTCATCTGTCGTCGCTTTACAGCTCTTTCCTGCTGTGCTCGGTCTGGAGCTAATGCATGCGGCCGCTTCTGGCTGGACTCTCTCCTGGTGATGCGCTCCATGGGTCGTGCTTCAATAAGGACGTCCATGTATAAAGTAGTTGCAACAGAGCTGATTAATTTCTGTAGCTCAGAGCTAAGTCTGTCAAAGAACTTCTCCGCCCGGCATTGCTGGGCCTCTTGATGAACCTGTTGTTGTGCTTGCATTACTGCGTAGAACATTTGGAATATATGTTGTCTGTCCATAGGCTGTCCTGATGGAAAAACGGACATTGGTGGAGTAAACATCGACGATGGTGGAATATCGTCTCACCGAAATCTTGAGGCGTACCGATCTGCTCAACTGCTTTGTTGTGCGGATGGACCTCCACCCACTGGTATCACTCCATCATCTTAGGTGACAACTGTAACTTGTGGGGTTCCTGCGGGAGTCTCGTCGCTTGCTTGTGGATCCATTACTCTACATCCAAAATAAACTATAAGAGGCGCATAGAGGAATCAAGGCAGGATGCAAGTCAAGAAATTATTTTGAAGTCGATATAGAGGTCAAGAACGAATCAATCAAGTGGATGAGATCCTATAATTTATCCTATCCTTATCACGGGATTGCTTGGTACCTTAATTAAAACTAAAGCAACATAGTCGTTGACCTGCATGGGCCACCACAAAAATTATGTCACGTCCCAGTCCCAAAATACCGAGGGACTAGCCCCATGGCAATGGCCAGCAGTACACTCCAATGGGCAAACCCAATTTAATGGACCCATTAGAGTGTACTTAAGCTGTAAAACAAATATAATGGTCTACGATAGATGTCACATTCTAATTCTAATCTCATCCACAGAAGGTAAATATAATTCAAATGTCAAACTAATCAAAGAGAAATATAATCCAACAAGTCTCAATAAAATATCTCGGGGAACAACCCGATAATAAGTTTAGTACAGTAATCCAAGAGTTAGGAAATAGAGTATCTAAAAACAGATATAACTGAGTATATAACAATTACTCAGGAGAAATCCTCTGGCACCACCTCGTCCTCTAGTATTGGCACTGCTCCAGTGTCTTCTCTTGTCCCGTATACCTCGGGGTAGATCTACTCTGCTATACCTGGGGACATAATCCGGATCCAGGTCCTCAGGGGACGTAGCAAGGTACAAGAATAACTCAAGCCAAATAAAATACAGTATATAAAAATAAATATCAACAGGGCAAACTAAGTAACCAACTATGTGATATGCAAATGAGAGCATCACTAGTACTCAGGCTGAGACCACTATAAGATCTGTGTCGGGGAACCTGTAGCAGTAATATCACGTAATGGGTCAAGCTCTAGAACAGAGGCTAAAGCACCGCAATAATAAATATAAATATATGTAATCAGCCTGTAGCCTGTGTGTCTCTCCCCACCCAATGTAATCACACGTCTCATATCCATGATATCTCATGTCCATAACACGCAAGATCATGACCTCTAACTATTACAGCGAGTCATAATAATATCTATGTATATGCAAGATCTATGTCACGAATCATGTAAGTCTATATAGAATCACCATGAATAACTCAGGAAATATTATGTCTCATGAATAGTGTCAAGTGTCCTATGGTATAACCTACTTGGTAAAGCAAGCACGAAAATATAGGATCGGGTTATCAACTCTCTAAGTGACGTTACACGACTCCACGTATGGTGTCGACACCCGAATATTATTCGGACGTTAAACAACGTCTCACGGTCCTAGGTTAAGTAGGTATATCACAGAAATAATCAAACAAATAATATTAAGACAATTACTACAAGTTTTGGTAAGGTACACTTGCTTGGGGTTTGAACTCCTTCAGTTGCTCCGGTAACAGCAAAATCTTCAGGTATGCCTCTGGATGCTGAAATAAACATTATCATCATTCTCAGAAGACATGAAATAACTACGATTGACTACCCATAAGTTCAATTTGAACACAGGGGTAGCATTGACAGTTTTTGGTCAAAGCGGAGTCCACATGTTGCCACGCCCCGGCCCCGAGGGCCGCCCGAACCACCGCCTCCCTCTCCCCCGCCGGGACCGGACGCGAACCACCGCGCCTCGGCGCACTGGACGCGAATCACCGTGCCACGGAGCCTTCCCGACGGGGCAAGGAATATGGCCTATTTGATATTGGGACATGATGCTGTGCGAGCATTGGGTTGCGTCCGCACAAGGCTTCATTGTTTAAGTTTGTTTGGCTATCATCGCATCAATCGAGTAAGCAGCGGAGGAACATTGTTGCAATGCAATGCATTTAGCCAACTGAGTATTCGGGACAAATTGAGGTACTTGGGTTTCCTTTAGCAAAGACATCGTTCCATACATTATGCCCCTTTATACGATAGCATCTCGGGGCAATCGAAACAAGGATTCTGGGTCTTGGGGACTGAGGCATGCCTATCGCTCCCTCGGACGATCCAGTACCTACAAGCAAGTAAACTGTTGGTGGGTTAGCACTTTTATAAGTACTGGTGAGATAAAACAAGTAAACAGAAACAAGCATTCACTAAAACCAATACTAAGTAATCATGTTATAAAATATTACATTACTAGTGATTTTTCTAGTTTTACCTATGTTCGTTACATGCAGCAAAAGAACGGAGTCATATTACATTGTTTTGGAAACATCTTTTAAAACAGATTTTTATATTGAATAAGCAAGCAAAACAAGCCGTTCGTTCTGTTTCAGGGTGTGCAGGGTGTGCGCAGCGTGTCTCGTGAGACTCTAGGGACAAATGCATAGCTAGACAAATAAATGCATATCTTAGGGGCAGTCCATCTATCTAAGCCAACATAATAAACTAGCTATATGCAGGGCGGTCCCCGAGTATCTCAGGATCGGCAACTGTTGGACCAGCATACCAATGACTCTTTATCTGATGCTAATGGCAGCTGTGACTCATGGTTGCTTTTCACTATCATGGTAGCAGCCGTGACACATCCAGTTCAGCTCTCCATCAATAGCCATTGTCCGACCGATGTGAATGCATGGAAACACTATCAAATAAACTTTAGGATGCAGACGAGACGAACCATCAGACTATATTCTTGTTGCAGGGCAAGCCGCCTTATCATTTGAACACATTCAGGCACACGATATGGTTCTCTCGGAGCATAGGCGATAGTGAACATGTTCATGCACTCTTAGACAAGCGTCTCAGGGTCTCTTAGTTTAGCAGACATGATCGTTCAAAGACAAGCTAGGTGAGTTCGTATCAGGTTCTGTCATTCTCTTATGAAAATATTGCAAGCAAAAACACAAATTATTATTAAGGCGTGCAAGAATCAGAGAACGAAGTTCTGCCCACTCAATACATAATGCCGGCGCGGAGCGGGGCATTACACATGTGGCCCACTTCGCACCGAAAAATGTGTCAGAGACAAAGTTCTCCAAATCTATCAAACTTAGTGTCTACAAGTCCAGAATGATAATACGAACCCAACGGAATGTCCAGAACTGGATTCTGATGAGCCGATCACAAAATCGTCCGTCAAGTGGAGCCGTGGGGCCTACGAAAATGGGGTTTTATCAACGTTCTCAGAATCGAACCAAACTTAGGTCACAAGACCAGTGTAACGCTACGAATCCGATGACGCAGGTTTTGTTGCAAAACGACAAGCACACACGCAATTATGATGAGTGTCAGAACGATCCGATACGGGGCTTTTCGGCGGATATATGTTGATTTCGGTGTGCACGCACATCCAAATCAACTTTTACGAAATTTTACACATCCGTATTGACGATACGCACCTTTTGATGCAATTCACACACGATGAAGTCATCTCGTTTAGCCGAACGCACCCTGTTTCGAGAAATTTCGTATTTTGAAAACCAAGTTTTTGGTCAACTTAACCACGAATAAAATACAGCATACAATCAATTAAATTAGACTAATTAAAGGGTTTAAATTTTTTTATATTGTCTAATTTACTGTTCAATTGAAATTTATAATTATTAACTAGGTTGGGAGAAAAACGGCCAAGAACATGGGGATTCAGGAAAGTTTCCAGAATCAAAAATTGGGTTATTTTTCCAGTTTTGTATCGCGGTTTGCGATCGACACAGGACACGATACCTCAATCTAATTATACAGGGTTCAAGAGGGTCATGCTGCAATCATAACGCAACAGGCCGATCAAAAATCGATGCAACGAGGAAGAAGTTAACTCAATCGAAACAGGGGTCGGACGAGGTATGCTGCGCGTGGACAGTGGTGGGCGGTGGTGGTCGATCGACGACGGTGACAGGTTGTTGCGGCTGCTGTGGTGGTCGTCGTGGGTCATGTTAGTGCTGGTACTGGCGGAGGGTCATCGTCGTCGTCGGAGTCGGCGAGGTCGTCGTCAGGGTGAAGTTGGAGAGGGTGAAGTCGGAGTGTGACTGGAGATGGCGGTGGTTGTAATGGTGATGGGGGTTTATATAGGGTTGAGCGGCGGTTGGGGAGGTGAACCGGAGAGTCGGAGGCGGCGGCCGGCGGGTGGGGAGATGAACTGAGGAGTCGCCGACGGCGGGGTCGCAGCTGCGGCAGTAACGGTCGGGGGAGTTTTTTAATTCTTCAGTTACTGTAGCAAGGGTAGCGGGTCGGGTTCGGGTCGGGTTGTGGGTTCGGGTCTAGATCCGATCCAATAGGGTTGGGTTGGTTCGGTTGGGTTTGATTTGGATTGGTTTGGTTCGGTTCGGTTCAAGCTGGTTCGGTTTGGTTTATTTAAAAATAATACTTTTTAGCTATTTAAAAATAGTTTTTGAGCCCAATAAATTTAAGAAAAATTACACAATATCTTATTATTAATTATACACTCAAAAATATAATTTTTATAATATTTAAATATTTAATTTAATTCATAAAAATATATTAATTCCTGAAGAATATTTTATTTAATTAATAAAAATATGCAGAAAAATCTCGAAAAAATCATAATTTAATTTCTAAAAATCCGGATATTTATAATCTACCCACCTTAAAAGAATTATGTCCTCACAATTAAGAAAATAAAACATAACCGGTCAGAAGAGATAACGCGGTTGCAAGACATGTTGAAGCACAACACAAAGGATAAAGAACCATGAACAAGAAAAATCGAGAGGAAGGGTGGGGGTTTTGTTCAAGCAGAATACGTAGGGAAGGAATAAAAATATTTTCCTAGGCAATGAAAGATAAGTAACTCAAAAGTAAAGGAACCTGGTTATAACGAAGATCAACTATGGCGTATGAAAACTTGGGTACTAGTTACTAATCTAGACTAACAAGTTCATGCTAACATAATACTAGGCTTAGGCTAGGGCATGGAACTAACAGGCACGTGCTAAAGCATTACTAGGAATAGATAGCTATGATAAAACTTAAATCTTACTCATATTCGCTACTCCTCGAGTCTGTGTCTCCTCTACCGTCATCTCAAAAGCTTGTCCACGTCCTTGCGGTGGTGTCCTCTGCTATTGCTGGGATTGCTGGAAGAGTGCTACCTGGGATGCCAAGGGTGGCCTCGGCTGATATCCTCCCGGTGTTGATAAAGCTTGTCGGTTAACCATCGGTGTTTCTCCTCGATGCTCCATATAATTTTTGGCTGAATGTTGGCTGGATCCGCAAACCAAGCACAATCCCAATCTGCGTCGGCATTCCTTGGCGAGATGGCCTACCTTGCCACAATAATGACAAGTAGGGAGTATTAGTGCTGGTGCTGGTAGGGATGGTCGATGAATCATCAGTGCTCTCTCTCGACGCTTAGGGCAATCCCTTACTGAATGTTGACTGGATCCACAAGCTAAACATAATCCCCATTTTCGTTTGCATTCCTTCTTAATATGACCTACCTTCCAACAGTAGTGACAAGTAGGAAGGACTAGTGCTAGTGGTGTAATTGCTCTATGTGGTGGATTCATTTTTGGTCGCTTTGCAGCTCTTTCTTGCTGTGCTCGGTCTGGTGCTAATGCATGCGGCCGCTTCTGGCTGGACTCTCTCCTGGTGACGCGATCCATGGGTCGTGCTGCAGCAAGGACGTCTGTGTATGAAGTAGTTGCAACGGAGCTGATTAATTTATGTAGCTCAGAGTTAAGACCGTCAAAGAATATAATTATACACTCAAAAATATAATTTTTATAATATTTTAATATTTAATTTAATTTAAAAAATTATTAATTTCTGAAGAACATTTTATTTAATTAATAAAAATATACAGAAAAATCTCGAAAAAAATCATAATTTAAATTCTAAAAATTCGGGTGTTTACAGCATTAAAAGTAAACTGTGAGAATCGCACAGATGAATCAATACAGGATGCAAATTAAGAAATTAATTCGAATGCGATATAGAGGTCAAGAACAGATCAACAAGTGGATGAGATACTATAATTTATCCTATCCTAATCGCAGGCTTTCTCGGTTCCTTAGTTAAAACCAAAGAAATATAGTCGAAGACTTGCATGGGCCACCACAAAAACCAGGTCACGTCCCAGTACCAAAATACCGAGGGACTAGGCAATGGCCTGCAGCACAACTCCAATGGACAAACCCAATTTAATGGACCCTTTAGAGTGTACTTAAGCTGTAAAACAAATACAATATCTACGATACATGTCACCGTCTAATTCTAATCTCATCCACAGAAGGTAAATACAATTCAAAATGTCATACTAATCAAAAAGAAATATAATCCATCAACGAGTCTCAATAAAAAGTGTCTCGGGAACAACCCGATAATAAGTTTAATATAGTAATGAAAGAGTCAGGATATAGAGTAACTAGAACAGAAATAACTGAGTATATAACAAAATACTCAGGAGAAATCCTCTAGCACAACCTCGTCCTCTGGTGCCAATACTGCTCCAGCGTCAGCTCCTGTCCCGTATACCTGGAGAAAAATCTCCTCTGCTATACCTGGGGACATAATCCGGATCCAGGTCCTCAGGGGATATAGTAAGGTACAAAAATAACTCAACAGGGCAAGCTATGTAACCAGCTATGTGATATGCAAATAAGAGCATCACTAGTACTCAGGTTGAGACCACTACAAGCTCTGTGTCGGGGAGCCGGTAGCAGTAATATCACGTAATGGGCCAAGCTCTGGAACAGAGACTAAAGTACCGTAATAATAAATATATATGTATGTAATCAGCCTGTAGACTGTGTGATTCTTCCTACCCAATGTAATCACACGTCTCATGTCCACGATGTCTCATGTCCATAATACGCAAGATCATGACCTCTAGCTAGTACAACGAGTCATAATGATATCTATGTATATACAAGTCTTATGTCACGAATCATGTAAGCCTATACAGAATCACCATGAATAACTCAGGAAAGATTCTGTCTCATGAATAGTATCAAGTGTCCTATGGGATGACATACTTGATAAAGCAAGCACGAAAAATATATAGGATCGTGATATCAACTCTCTATTTTACGTTACACGACTCCGCGTACGGCATCGACGCCCGAATCTTGTTCGGTTAAGCAACGTCTCATGGTCCTAGGTTGAGCAGGTACGTCACAGAAATAACTCAAGCAAATAATATTAAAGAAACTAATGCAAGTTTGGACAAGGTACACTTGTCTTGGTTTTGAACTCCTTCAGTTGCTCATGTATAGGCCACCACAAAAATCATGTCACGCCCAAGTCCCAAAATACAGAGGGACTACCCATAAGTCCAATTTGGACTCCTTCAGTCACTCCAGATGCTGAAACAAACATTATCATCACTCTCAGAATACATGAAATAGCTAGGATTGACTACCCATAAGTCAAATTTGGACACAGGGGTAGAATTGACAGTTTCTGGTTAAAGCGGGATCCACTTGTGGCCCACTTCGCACCAAAAAATGTGCCAGAGATAAATTTCTCCAAATTTATCAAACTTAGTATCTACGAGTCCAGAACAATAATACGAACCCAAAGGAATGTCCAGAACTGGATTTCGATGAGCCAATCACGAAATTGCCTGTCAAGTGGAGCCGTGGGGCCTACGAAATGGGGTTTCGTCAACGTTTTCAGAATCGAACCAAACTTGGGTCACAAGACCAGCATAAATCTACAAATCTGATGGCGCAAGTTTCGTTGCAAAATGACAAGCATACACAAAATTATGACGAGTGTCAGAATAGGCCGATACGGGACTTTTTGACGGATACACGTTGATTTCGGTGTGCACGCACATCCAAATCAACTTTCACAAAATTTTATACATTCGTGTTGAAGATACATGCCTTTCGATGTAATTTGCATATGACAAAGTCACCTCGTTTAGCGGGACGCACCCAGTTTCAAAAAAATTTGGGTTTTAAAAACCAAGTTTTTGGTCTACTTTAACCGCGAATAAAACTCAGCATACAATAAATTAAAATAAACTAATTAATGGGATTAAATCTTAGTTATGTTGTCTAATTTACTGTTCAAGTAAAATTTAAAAATATTAACTAGGTTGGAAAAAAATGGCTATGAACATAGGGGTTTGGGACAGTTTTGTGAACTATAAATTGGGTTAATTTTTCCTATTTTTTGTCGCGATTTGCGACCGACACAGGACACGATACCCCAAACTAATTATACAGGGTTCGAGATGGTCATACTGTGAACACAACGCAATAGGCTGTTCGAGAATTGGTACATCGTGGAAGAAGAAAACTCACTGAAAACAGAGGGTCGATTCCGCGCTGTGTTGTGCGTGGACGAATGTGGGCGGTGGTGCACGATCGTCGGCGGGGGTGCCCGATTGTCGGTGGCGGGTTGCTGCGGCTGCTTCCTATCACCCGTAGGTTCAGTCACGGCCGCTCGGGGAAGTTCCTGTCGGAGCCGGAGTCGTCGAGGCTAGTATCTTCATCGAAGTGGTGATGGCGGTGGTTTGATGATGGTGGGGGTTCGGGATCACTGGAGTTTTATAGGGGCTAGGTGCGGCGGTTACAAGGAGGTGAGCGGATGGGTCATCGACGGCTAAAGGAAGGTGAATCGGAGGGATCGTCGGCAACTACTGTGCGGTCGAGAAAGATAGAAATTTTTTAGTTACTGTAGATAATAGGTTAGCGGGCCGAGTACGGGTCGCGGGTTAGCGGGTCGGGTAGGATCTGATTCGTTAGGGTTGGTTTGGTCTAGTTTGGTTTGGTTTAAGTTGGGTTAGTTTAATTAAAACTAATGTAATTAGCTATTTAAAAATAGTTTTTGAGCCCAATAAATTTTAGAAAAATTACACAATATCCTATTATTAATTATACACTTAAAAATATAAGTTTTGTAATATTTTAATAATTAATTTAAAGACACAAAAATATAAATTCCTGAAAAAATATTTATTATAATTAATTAAAAATTATAGAAAATTCTCAAAAATTTATAATTAAAATTCTAAAAATATGAGTGTTTACAGCAGCTTCCTTTGGTATTGCTACAAAAACAAGTGAACAATACTATGTCGTCAAACGACATGCAAGTCCTCAGTCAAGGACGGAGAAATAAGTTAAATAAAATAAGAATATGAAAAGAAGTAGGATTCTCAGAATTCCAAAATAAAGGAACTAAATAATTCATATGGATTATTGTGTTAACTTGAAATACGATCATGACCAAATTCCATTCTAGTGAATTTTCTCGGTGTTCGCCTTATACTTATGTCATAATAAGTCATACTCATAATTATTATAATTATAATCACAATCATAATCACAGTCATAATCATAATTACTAAGCATAATGCATCAACGAAACAGCATTTTACCGTATAATATCTAATATCTATAAATATCTGTATTGTCAACTGAATTCCGTAACCTGTCATCAGTACACTAGTCCACCCCTACACCAAACAAAGATAAGATAATGAATCACGGCACCGGAACAGCTTACGTACCATCTGACTAGCAGCAGTACACCCTAGCTAAGAAATCAACAATCAATCACAATCACAAACGCAGACAAGTTTCATAAATGATGATGATACAATTTGGAGAACAACTCTTTGAATAACCACTTTAACTAGTTTTTCGTCAACAATCCCGTACACCAGGGATCAGGCTGTAACTTGGTGGCACTATGTCACGACCCGATTTCGTAGAATCGTTTGAGGCGTCCCCCGAATCGTGACCGCCGTGCGGGCCTGGGGTTGCGCCCGCACAAGGCTTTAATGATTTGCATAGCAAGCACATATTCAGAGTACGCAGATAAATTGAAACACAGATTTAAAACATGGAAAAGTTCTCTTTATTGATAATGAACATCTATTACAAACTCTTGAACGAGTCAGCTAATATGCCGAACGGCTTACAAAAGAGATGACTCAAAATGAGATAGCAGTCCTGTACATTATATCCCTTTACTAAACTTCAAAAGATATAGACCTCCAGGCTGGAGGATAGCTTTGCCACGGAGCTGCATTTGTGTATGAAGAGTTGCAGCTTCGGATTTCAAAAGGCTTCAAGGGCACGGCGAAGATGCGCCAACAGCTGGACTGGATCGGGAAGACGACTTCGGCTCCTCGCTCGGTTCGCCTTGGTGCGGAGAACCTGTTTCAACGAGGGTCAGCATATCGAAACATGCTGGTGAAGGCGAGCTAGCCGAACTATACCAATCAACACATTGTTTTAATAAAGCATGCATATTTGTGGGTTTTTATCTTGCCTTAGTTCATTTACAAGTAAGCAGCATATAGAATTTACTGAAATGAACGTGCCACCATTCGGTGGATTTTACCTGACCGTCTGAATTACCTGCACAATACTTACCATGCCTTCCCTGCCACAAAGACACAAGTTAGTTTGCAACAGGTTTAAATATACACGTTGGGATCACTGGCTAGGAGCCATAATGGACCGTTTAGTCTTTGAACGAGGATGGTGTGCAATGAAGCACGTGAGGCGCTGCATGCCATCCCGTTCGCACGTGAGACTATCGTGAAGTTCCGCCCGGACCGGATCGGTGCCAGTGCCCCAGCGACCGTCCGCGGAACCCGTTATCTTGTGCACAAGTTGTCCGTGATCAATCGTTCGTGGCACGTTAACGTTGATGCAGTTGAGGCACGTGAACAAGATAAGCAACATTGCATGATTCGTTTTGCATAGTCTTCCTGACAGTTTATTTCATAACAAGTGTATTCCATACTTAGCACAATTTATGGAAGAAGATGCATTCTAAATAAACTTGAAGCATGTATAGAACATTTAAAATGAACAAGCATGCAAATTGAGTAACCGTTTCCCAGTTAAGTGACAAGCATAAATATCCAAGTCTATTCTCTTTTATCTTGGTTTCTTTTATTATTAACTTGGTATCGTTGATCGGGGCAAGGGAGTGAAGCTTGGAAGCAGGGCTAGCTAATCGGGTTGGTAGCCACTCACTTAGAAGTTGGAAAGGAGAAGGAAAGAGGCACTTCACGACTCCGCTCGCAAGCCGCCTACTGCTCGTTCACCTGCACACGAACAGCTTGATTAATACTTCTTCCTCTCTTTCCAATCTCGGAATAGAAGTACAGTTTAATGAACGAAAACAATGAAAACCATCGAAACCGTTCAAAGAAAACAAGCAAATCCCAAAACCAACTCAAAGCACGAAAGCAACAAACGACATCGAAAACCGAGACAATAAAAGATAGCAACGGAGAGGTCCCTCCTGACTCTGCCGCTAAGCCGATCCTTGGGGCGCAGTCCACTGAATATGGGAATCGATTCCGAAGAAACAAATTCATAACGAGGACGAGTTCTTAATTCAATCTATCCCGATCGAACGATACCGTTTGTGTTTCTTAGCCGCGCTCTCCGCACCGGGAGAACGGGGCGCTACATCCTACCCAACCAATTGGAAGTTTTGTCCCGAAACTTAAGAACAATGCTTACCGTTAAGGGTGATGAACAGAATAGTTTGGGCAATCACGAATTCGGTGGGTGGAGTCACCGCAAATGAGACATTGCCCGGGTTTCTTGCGGCACTTATCGGACGTGTGCCCTTGTTTCTTACAGAAATTGCACGAAGGCCCTGGGTTTGCTCGTTGTGGACCGCCGTGGTTAGGGCACTTTGCAGCGGTGTTTCCTCTATCGTTGCCTTGGCGTTTGTGATTGTAGGTATGCACAGCGCCGGTAGAAACGTGAGGATACTGCGGTTCCAGAGATAGGGCGTGATTCATGACTTCACGCATCGTTCCATACTAATTATTGACTACGTGCCCATGAATGGCAGGGCGCAGACCGCCTTCAAACCTTCTTGCTCGACTCGCTGCATCAGGTAAATAGGCCCTAGCGAATTTTGAGAGTCGGTTGAATTCGGCGGAGTACTGCTTCACCGTCATATTGCCCTGCCTCAGTTGCACGAAATCATTTTCCATTTGACGTTGTACTGGAGGGGGTATAAACTCCTCTTCAAACGCGGCACGAAAAGTCGTCCACAAGATCGCCTCCTCTCCGTGATCAAATTGGAGAGACCGTCGATGCACGTCCCACCAATCGTGCGCGTTGAGGCGGAGCTGTAGTTGCGCGCAATCGACGCGCTTCTCTTCGGGAACTTCTAGCAGAGCGAAGTGATCTTCAAGCTCGGCTAGCCAATCTAGAGCTACCACTGGGTCCTCAGTCCCGTTGAATGGGATGTTGCAGACTTTTTTGAAGAGTCCCAAGTTGAAGGCAGTCACGTCCCTCGGTCTTGGAATTTGTGGCGTCTCTACTTCAAGCACGGGCTGTTCCACCGGAGTCGTTGTTGTTGCGGCGGAATGGTTGGCAGCCAAAGTCTGAACAATCTGTTGCAGGGCATCCACCTGCTTTTGTTGGACTGAGAATCGGGTCTCTAGATTGCTCTCGAACTTGGCTTGGCGAGCATCATCTCTTTGTCATTGCGATTCTAACATTTGCATTACCCGCTCAAGCGGGTCGACTTGAGATATGCCTCGCTGGCTCCGAGAGCTTCCCGAAGTACCCGAACTGCTTTCTTGTGTTTCGTTCGGAGCTTGCGCTGGTACCATTCCTTCAAAAGAAGGTAAATTACATTAGAATCATAATATATTATGGACTTATTGCCTGAACGTATCTCATTTTGGCCTAGCGAGTTCAAGAGTTCGCACAGGAATTTGATCGTTAAAGGAACTTTTCCAGCACGAAGTCTAAGGAACTTTGAATCTGTGCTCTGATACCACTATGTCACGACCCAATTCCGTAGAATCGTTTGAGGCGTCCCCTGAATCGTGACCGCCATGCGGGCCTGGGGTTGCGCCCGCACAAGGCTTTAATGATTTGCATAGCAAGCACATATTCAGAGTACGCAGATAAATTGAAACACAGATTTGAAACATGGAAAAGTTCTCTTTATTGATAATGAACATCTATTACAAACTCTTGAACGAGTCAGCTAATATGCCAAACGGCTTACAAAAGAAATGACTCAAAATGAGATAGCAGTCCTGTACATTATATCCCTTTACTAAACTTCAAAAGATATAGACCTCCAGGCTGGAGGATAGCTTTGCCACGGAGCTGTATTTGTGTATGAAGAGTTGCAGCTTCGGATTTCAAAAGGCTTCAAGGGCGCAGCGAAGATGCGCCAACAGCTGGACTGGATCGGGAAGACGACTTCGGCTCCTCGCTCGGTTCGCCTTGGTACGGAGAACCTGTTTCAACGAGGGTCAGCATATCGAAACATGCTGGTGAAGGCGAGCTAGCCGAACTATACCAATCAACACGTTGTTTTAATGAAGCATGCATATTTGTGGGTTTCTATCTTGCCTTAGTTCATTTACAAGTAAGCAGCATATAGAATTTACTGAAATGAACGTGCCACCGTTCGGTAGATTTTACCTGACCGTCTGAATTACCTGCACAATACTTACCATGCCTTCCCTGCCACAAAGACACAAGTTAGTTTGCAACAGGTTTAAATATACACGTTGGGATCACTGGCTAGGAGCCATAATGGACCGTTTAGTCTTTGAACGAGGATGGTGTGCAATGAAGCACGTGAGGCGCTGCATGCCATCCCGTTCGCACGTGAGACTATCGTGAAGTTCCGCCCAGACCGGATCGGTGCCAGTGCCCCAGCGACCGTCCGCGGAACCCGTTATCTTGTGCACAAGTTGTCCGTGATCAATCGTTCGTGGCACGTTAACGTTGATGCAGTTGAGGCACGTGAACAAGATAAGCAACATTGCATGATTCGTTTTGCATAGTCTTCCTGACAGTTTATTTCATAACAAGTATATTCCATACTTAGCACAATTTATGGAAGAAGATGCAATCTAAATAAACTTGAAGCATGTATAGAACATTTAAAATGAACAAGCATGCAAATTGAGTAACCGTTTCCCAGTTAAGTGACAAGCATAAATATCCAAGTCTATTCTCTTTTATCTTGGTTTCTTTTATTATTAACTTGGTATCGTTGATCGGGGCAAGGGAGTAAAGCTTGGAAGCAGGGCTAGCTAATCGGGTTGGTAGCCACTCACTTAGAAGTTGGAAAGGAGAAGGAAAGAGGTGCTTCACGACTCCGCTCGCAAGCCGCCTACTGCTCGTTCACCTGCACACGAACAGCTTGATTAATACTTCTTCCTCTCTTTCCAATCTCGGAATAGAAGTGCAGTTCAATGAACGAAAACAATGAAAACTATCGAAACCGTTCAAAGAAAACAAGCAAATCCTAAAACCAACTCAAAGCACGAAAGCAACAAGCAACATCGAAAACCGAGGCAATAAAAGATAGCAGCGGAGAGGTCCCTCCTGACTCTGCCGCTAAGCCGATCCTTGGGGCGCAGTCCACTGAATATGGGAATCGATTCCGAAGAAACAAATCCATAACGAGGACGAGTTCTTAATTCAATCTATCCCGATCGAACGATACCGTTTGTGTTTCTTAGCCGCGCTCTCCGCACCGGGAGAACGGGGCGCTACAGCACGGTGCTTAGAATCCGTTCGTACCTCTCATGGGCTTAACAATTAAATTATTAATTTACCCATTCGATGTTTTAAATTAAAATATGTGTGTTTATATTCAGGTATAATTAACTCAGACTGGGTGGCACAGTGTTATAATCCGGCCCTACCTCTCATGGGCTTAAACAGGTAACTTAGACTGGGTGGCATGGTGCTTATAATCTGGCCCTGCCTCTCATGGGCTTAAACAGGTAAGTGAGCTAAGCCTCACACACTCAATTCGCAAGGCCTTACGAAAGAGCTTAATTGCTGATAAGCTTTTGTTGTTGTTATTATATTACGAGATTTCGTAGGTGGAATTCAAGTTGTTCTCCCCCGTCCAATGCTTTCTAACCTAAATCTACAAACAATTTATATTCTATTATCTTGCATTAAGTTTATGCTCTATATATCATTTTCACTATCAATATGCAAAATTGAATTTTCAAGATATAACAGAATACAGGTTTTCCATCTCATTAATAATCCAGGAGGCAAGTATCAAAGTTTTTATCCCAACTCAATTTTGGGATAATCATAAATACCAGGACACAAATTTCAAGAAATATTATTTTTTTTCAACTTATACAGAGCAGACTATCAGGAATCTAAATTTAGATTTCAATTGTGTGACTTGTGTTCGTGTCCTACGTATCTTGGACTCTTGCTAATCGTCCCCTAATTAAAATTGAATTAAAGTTGTTGGAGGTTCGTCGCTAAATTATATATAGCTACTAAAGTCTTGGGTTAGGAATATCAGTAATATTTTCGGATATCGAAATTTTTAACTCCCGAAATTCTTAAAAATTTTGGCAGTCTCCTTTGTATTTCGGCTCCAAAAATTTCACAATTTATATAAGACCCGGAGTAACCCTCCGTAGAATTCCCTGGTACGCCTACCCCTTCGGTGGAATAACTCAACACCGGAACACACGCAGTTGAATATATATATATTAAAATTCAAGTATCAAATAGAACTTTCTTACCAAACAGTACATTACCTTAATAATTAGCTATTTAGCAACTTGCACTGATCACAAATTGCTATACAAATACAGAAAACTCAATACAAGTCAGTACATATACAATTCCATAAACACTTCTAGATAACCAGACTAACAATTCTTATTAGTAACTAAAAGTAAAAAAAAATCAATCATACAACAATCTATATACTTATATAGTATCAGTCATTCAAGGTTCAAGTACTAATGCGGTCCTAGTTAAAAATAAAACTAGTAACCACATATAGTTATAAATATAGTTTCAAACCTAAAGGTGCTTATATGTTTAAATGACATTCTTATATCACTAGAAATTCTCTAATTAACATCTCTCTTCGAGAATTAAGTTTTCATAAACGCCATAATCTGTACCAACTCAACCTTGATCAACTTTTACGTAGAATTATTCTATAGTGGAACTTAATACACTAATTTAAGTCCAATAAAAATTTCTGACAGCGATTAATTTATATTAATTCGGTATTCTTTAACATAATAAAGTCTACAATACTATACCATGCAAGTTTACATAGCTTCACTTGTATTCATACGTATATAATTTAGCCTATAGTATTAAAACACATACATACACACACATATAAATATATAGAAAACCTATTCATTAATTTTCACCTTTTGTATACGTTTGTTAAATTAAAAAATATAGATTCATGATACCGTGTCCGAGACGGCAGATTCAACCGTACGTAATTATATATATATATATATATATATATATATATATATATATATATATATATATATATATATATATATATATATATATATATATATATAACATATCCTTTGTACTACTAACAAAAAGTAGAAGCCAATCCATTCAATCATGATACACGGTATGTATGTGTCCGTATCGTGTCCTAATTTTCAGTTAATGTGTCCGACTTCCTTTTGACACATGTGTCTGTTTCATAATACCAAATTAACAATATCGACATGTCCGAAGCGTACTTGGTTCGCATGTCCAACCTATATCCCTAATAATTGCGTCCACGTGTATGTATATATATAATAACTTTATTCTAGATTTATATTCAGAAATAAATAATTCTAAATGAACATGGTAAATAAGAAAAATTGAATCAAAGGAAAGGGATGGGAGAGGGCTTGCCTTGGGTTTTCCAAATTGGAAAGTTAAGTTTTGTGTTCCCGTCTCCATCTTCTTCTTCTAATTTATCTCATTCATCTTCCAATTTCTTCTTCTTCTTCTTCTTCTTCTTTTCAAAAGGGGCATTAGAGTTTGGGTTTGATGAAGATGATAATAATGGAGATGAAGATGATGATGTTGGAGGTAGTGGTGGAGATGGAGGCGTGCGGTCAGGGGTCACCGGACGGCGGCGACGGCGGGGGGGGGGGGGGGGGGGGCGAGCACCGACCGGAGGTGGCCGGCGGTGTCGCGGCCAGCGGGAGGTAGTCGCGGTGGAGACGGCGGGAGCGCATGACGGGTGTGGGGGTGAAGAAGAGAGGGTGGAGAGATAGTGAGGTGTTAGGTTTTGGTGGTGATGTTGAAGGGGAAGGAAATAAAGAGAATGCAGAGGAGAAGGTGGGGAGTAGGGTCGGTGAGAATGAAAGAGAGGAGTTGGCTGAAGCCTCTCTCCCTCTAATATATGTATTCTTTTCTTTTCTTTTTCTTTTTTTTAAACCAAAGCTTATCCCAAACATAATCATTAGTGCTAAATATAAAATTCCAAATTTACCCTTACTTATCATGCATGGTGACACATAAGAGCATGATGTGTCCATGCTAAATATGAAATTGTAAAATTTAATCTAAGGACTAGTTTGAAAATAATTTTGCAAAAATATTTATGAACCCCTTTTTATTCATAAAACTCATAGTAAAACAAATTTAACTTGTAGAAAATTATAAAAGTATAATACATATAACAATAAATGGAAATTAAAATATAACAATTATTTATCTCTTTTTTTAATATAACATAATATTATAAAATAGGACTATTACAAAGCTGCAAGTAGAGGAATAGGAATACTGGCTATGTGGTTTTGAGCGCAAGTTCATTATGTGATCGGCTTAGGTTGCACATGAAGTAAATAGGGTAACTCGATTATACGTGAGGTATATAATCGACATACACATAAGATAAATAGGGCACGCATCACATAACCAACTTCTATTCTCCTTCTCCAACCAATTCTCATGGATTCAATCACGACACGTTACGCACATGAATACGATATTGTCACACCAACACACGAAATAGTGGATTCACAAGAAGCACATAAAATAATATCCGATGCACACGATAAAATACATGTGTAAGGAGTACCCGCTGAACACGGTAAGGGGATAACATCTCCTGACAAGATCCATATAGTACCAGTCCATACAACAATGTGTCAGAATAAGGTATATCAGTTCTAGAAAAAGTGATATATACACTATCATGAAATAAAAACTAACAGAGAGATGTACTCGCCTCTGGTCCTGAGCAAATGGTGTATCTCGATGCCCAAGCTGGTGTCACACAATCTTATTCAGGAAATATCAAGTCAATTGGTGTAATGAAAGAGAAATGAGTTAAAATGCACTAATACATGCTTCTAGGTTAATTTTTAAGTCACACTAACTATATTGGGTCAAACTAGGTCCATATTATGTTAATTGGTCTATATTGGTTACTAAGTAGCTAGTACTAGCTTATTATAGCTATACTAGGTCATACTAAGGTTATTACCATAAGTTATCAGCTATATAAGTCAATACCTATAGGTGTAGTTAATAACTTGGCTAATATTTACTTTATCTAATATAATTATCTAACTAAATGATAACTAATTTTACACTAACTGGTACACTAGATAATGTGTATCCACTGATACTCATCAGTGTATCAACTGATATGCATCAGTGGGCAAACTGGTACTCTCTACATTGTCTGCAAGTCTTCCCAACTCCAAAACCTGAATTGTAGATCAACCCAACTAGCAACCTTATGCAATCACTCCCTTCTCAAATGTGACACAACTGAGTATCACACTGCTTCTCAGGTTGGTACAGGCTGCTGCTAACAACCTGGCCATATTTTACACCTTCATCTCTTCCTGACTTCACACACAATTAATTATATCACTTATTGTTTACTGCTCAGGTCCGAGCCAAAGTATCTGAAAATCTAACTTAGGATACCCTCTTCAGTCCTCAAATGAAATAATACTAACCCTACTGAACTCATACACCTGGGTATCTATTGCTGTGTATACACTGTCAACTTGACAGTATTGTTGCTACTACAAGCTCCAGAACACCCTCCCATAATACTAACCCACTGTTGCCAAATATCAGTGCACAAGTGTACACTGATACGCATGGAACAACACTCGAGCATTCACTTTCCCTGAAACACTTATATATTCACTACCATTGTTGTTATTGTTATATGTAACTGGTGCACACCAGACTGCAGTGTAGCCACTGCATACCCCCACCTCACCATGTTGCTCCTGTTGTCTGATTTACCATGCTCGAGCCCAAAACACCTCTCTATATATACTGCTACTGATGACTGGCAACTTGAAGTTGTTGCAGCATGCTTCCTAACCCGATTTCCCCCTTTACAGTTAGCACCCTTGCTAACACACCAACACAGGCTCTGAATACCCCCATCATCTACTACATCTCCAACAATATCTAATGCCAATCCTATTACAATACATACATATACATAACTCAAATATAATTATATATATATATATATATATATATATATATATATATATATATATATATATATATATATATATATATAGATATTGTGACTAAATACACTTCCTCCATACTAACGCATTTCATCAATAACTATATAGTACACAAGTTGAATACTCACCAAAAAAAAATGCCAAAACCTACGATCCTCCACAATAATCAATAATATACATTAATTACCTATAATAATAACTAATGCAACTAATTATAATAAAAATTAAAGAGAATTGCACAAAATTATCCAAAATGAGCCCCGTATTACACCGTATCATACTGTGTCATGATACGGCCTACTCGTGTCCAATTGTAGACACGTACCTAGTTCCACAACCCCGATCTAAGTATAATTAGATCTAATTGGTCTCATGGCACACACTTGATGTGTCAATCTCATAATTTCTCCTAATTGGACACAAATTATCATGTAACTTTCATAATAAAAGTCATATGGACTCAATTCTTTATCCTATGGGTAGTCCTAAGCCAAAGGGTGATTTCTAATGGTTAGATGCATGAATTAGAGTCTAAATTAAGGAGTGGATTCAGAATTTACCTATTGGGAGATAGATTTCCAATAAAATGTAAAATGGACTCGATTCAGACACGATCTCCTTGCCACAAGCTCCTCTTCCTAGTGCTCCTTGTCAATTCAAGATCTAATGCTCCTTGCTAATGAAATTGAGAGGAAAAATAAAAGTGAATGGAGGAAAATTGGTGGAGGGATGAGTCAATTGGGGATCTAGAGAATTGGGGATCTCAAAATGAAGGAGTGAATGAAGTGGAGAGAGAGAATAGTAGAAAAACATTACAGAAGTTTTATCATTTCTTCTTTACGTATGCTGCTTCCTAGAAACGATGAGGTCAAATTCGGTAACAGAGCTGTCAATTGTTTCCATCTCTTCACTAATTTCTCTGTAGTTTTTGCCCTTACGAGCACGGAGGCACTTTTCCAAATGCTTTACTTTTTTAGTCTATTATGACACGACGAAAAATAGGTTAGTTTGTAAACAATTACAAATCTTTCAAATCTATAAATAATTTCCTCACCATATTAACCAATGCAGTATACAAGACATTTTGGCGGAAAGAGGTGCTAGTACTCCAACAACATCGGATCTTTGAATGGTAGGGTCCAACAACTTTGGATGTCCGGCATCAGCATAGTATGCCATGTAGTCGTTGCTGCAGTCTGATATCTCAACCACCGCTTGTCTTTCAGAATCTCCAATAACATATCGTTGCCACTCGGTGAAGAAGTTTGAGACCTAGTTGAACTTGGTCGGGATATAGTTCAAGGGTTTCGTCCCTCCTGGAGCACTTATTACTTTCAATGTGCGACTCAGTGCCATTTGTACGAACTGACGAAGCACTCTATCAGGCATATAAAGCTCCTCGATATCATGGCAACTTATAAGGCCGTAAAATAAAGCTATTGGTTGCAATGAGCGGCTACTCTGCCGTAGATCCCGATATGGATGACATACTATCTGTAACGTAATTTAGTAAATTAGTACGACCCAAAAGAATCTAACAAAAAATAGGCTCTCTTTTTACCTCTTCTACCGCCATATCTTCAATTGCGTTGCGTATAGTGGTCAATGTTTCCGTACGTTTGGCATCAGCCAAAGTTGGCTTCCATCGGCACATTCTAGGAAGCTGCTCATCATAGTGTCGCCATACCTCAGCCCGCTTCAACATCGAAAAGTGCTCGTATATCCATATTTGTACGTATAGTCAATAATTTAACAACGAAATATCATATTATGTATAGAACTACAGGAGCAAAGATATTTCTTTACCTGGAGTAGAGCCTGACATCATGCTATTATCTTTGTACCGACGCGGGATGTTGCACCAAGCTCTCGGTAAATGTATGCTAGTATACCGTTTCCCCAAGAAATTTCATCTAAGATATCGATGTCGAGAAAATTCAATAGATATCTGGCATGAATCGAAGTTCCTGACTTGTCCGGAATGCCAACAGCTCCTAAGACGAAAATCATGTATGCATGGGCCACCCTATCGACAGTTTTCCCTTCGACCTCCTTGTCTTTTAATGTCTCCTCCAAATATTTCAAAGGAAGAACATATAACTTCTTGAAATCTTGAAGGGGTCTAAAACTACTATCGTCAACTCCAAGAGAATCGGATACAATATCGATGACGTGTTCGTGCCACTATAAGTCATTCTCAACAAATATATCATTCATCATGTCCCGACCTTAGACATTGAGGCCCAATATGTGATGGACGTCGTCCAAAGTAATCGTCATCTCCCCCGCTGGGAGATGGAAAGTCTCTAGATGCCAGCGCTCTATGAATGCTGATATAAGCGCAGTATCCACCATATGGTACGCGTACTTGGCCAAATTGTGCAAATCGGTTGGAATGATTTTGTTCCTGAATGCTTCTCCTAATCTGTCAAACTGCCAGCTACTGCACTTCTTTCCGTGGTTCACGACCGTCGTGAACATACGATAGGTCCTTTGAAAAGTTAACAATCGAAGAAAATTAGCTTCTTGAAATATATAGTAATCTAAATCATAACTTCATTTTTCATAACGTAGTGTACATACCGGCTCTTTCCATATTTTAAATGCAATATGGTTGTCGAACGACAACAACATAGAGCAACATTTTGGACGAGCCGAAATTGGACTAGCCGGCTGCTGAGAAGGTCCTGAACCATCATCTGGCCGGGTTCGGACAGTAGGCACGTCTTCCTCAGAGGGGGAAGCAGACGAAGGAGTAGTAGGAGCCACGTATTCCTCGGAAGGGGAAGAAGGAAGAGGAGTAGGACGAGCCGGTTTCTTCACGAGACTTGCGCGACGACGGCGCGGTGAGTACTTGTCTTTATGGCTCGGGTTTGGTGATTCTGAGTGGTCTCTCAACCACACGGTCCACGTTGTGTTCCTTGCATGTCGATGTTGTGGGTCATTTTCTTTTTACAACTACCGATTTACTGAAAAAAGAAAAAAAATTCAGATATACAGATAAACTGGGACTGTAAGAAAATTCTACAGTTCAAATTATACACAGGACTGTAAAATTTCCTATAGTCCTACATATACAACAGGACTGGGATTACCTACAGTCCTACATATACTATAGGACTGTGGGATTACCTACAGTCCTACATATACTATAGGACTGTGGAATTTTCTACAGTCCTATATGTACAACAGGACTGTGAAATTTTCTACAGTCCTATATATTTATATGACTATAGAGTTTGCCTACAATCATGTAGACAAAAAGCCCGACTGTCGGCGTTGTTGAATTTTTTTAAACTCTAAACTTTATTTTTAGGATTCATCACTTCATATATCAACCCTAAATTAGTTCTATACTAATTTATCTAACTATTTTAGGCATGAGAACCAGATTATAGCCTAATTATTTATCTAACTATTTTTAGAAAAAAAATTAGTTCATCACTTCGTTTGAAAATTAAATCAAATATACACATAAATAAAATCAAAACCCTAATGGAAAAAGAATATTGGATACATACATAAATTTGAAAGAAGGTTTGGGTGCCATTTCTTGGAATTGGAGGAGTTGGAGAGAGAGGGAAGAGATTTTGAATAAGGAAAGAGAGAGAGGTTTGGGAATTGGAGGAGAGAGAGTAGAAATTTTGAATGAATGATTTTGGAAAGCTTTGCGGAGGTTGGACTGTCCTCAGTAAATTTTGGATTGTCCTTAGTAAAAATTGTAAAAACCTGAACTGTCCTGAAGTAATGGACTGTCCTAGGCAAATTTGAAATGCCTATAGAATTTGGGTATAAAAACTCAATTTTAGAGATCACCATGAGATTGCCTTACCAGAATATGTGCGTAGACAAGACAGCGAATGAGATGGAGCTGACATTTAATTGTAACATGCATAACCTAAACAGTAACCTTCATTACAGACTTCAGCTATCTCTCTGCTACAAAACTCTGATAAATGGGCAAAACAATGGGTGCTGACCCCAATTCTGTTAATCTGATGGAACTAAATTAACAAATATTTGAAAGACCCTGCAATAATCAATACACTATGGCTCTTTAACAGGGGGGGGGGGGGGGGAACAGTCCACCTGTACAAGAATCAAATCAAAACAATCTTAGATTTGTGACCATTACAAAATGAATCTCGTTACCAACCTCAACAAGCAATTCCAACACAGAATGCAAATCCCGGTTCAGACCTGCTATTTTAACAAATTAATAAGCTTTGATTCTCCAACACCAGCTTTAACAGTTTTCCATGCTGAAAATAATTATACACAAAATTAACTTTCAAAACATACAGCAGCAACAGAACACAGAACACCTGAATCAAACCTCTTAAAACTTTCCATGGACGGAAACTAGTCCAATTAACAGTCCACAACTCTATTTTCCATTTCTTTGTTACAATAAGATATTTCAATTAGATTTGAAATATAACCTTAGATGTACATTTAGTGAATGTTGTTGAGCAATCCGGGTCATTGAAACCACAATCATGTGGACTAGTACATTAAGCATCAATATAGAAAGATATGGGCAAAACCTGAGCAACAAGAACCGTCCCTGCCATCAATAATACCAAGAACTCATGGTCAGGTAGCTGCAGGGTTTCAAGATGGGGCTAAAGAAACAAGAACCAGTAGTTGTTGATCTTTCCAACATGTAGAACATGATTGTAATCTTCCGCAATCTGAAACGAGACCATAGGCTTTGACTAGAATTTTTTCAAGGAATTTGTAGAACAACAACAAATAAGACGAATTGAAAATCTTTCATCAGAAGTTTTCCAGAAGCGTTGGAAACTGTGAATGACGCCGATATGGTGTTGAAAATCCTTGCTGTTCTACTTCCCCTTGAAGCCACTACTTTCTGAAGATGATTCTTGCGAAAGATGAAGGTCCCACTCTTCACGAGACATGTTAAAGATTTCCAGGTCCTGGAACATTGTGATGAAATTCTCTATGTTAGGAAGATCTTTGACAACTACCAGTTCTTGTGTTCTGAGTCTCTTCTGGAAACCTTCTCCTACATTGATTCCCAATTTCAGATCCTCGCCAGTTTCTTGAGTCCGTGCCTCCAGCAATTCCTGATTGTGACATAGAGCATTAACTAGATTCTCTCTTCTTGATTCTGACCTCCAAGAGCTTCTTGAGCAACTTCTCGAGCCTTCCTTCTCAGGAGCTTGTTGATTGTCTTTACTCACAAGAAGCCCAGCCTTAGAATCTGGCTCCATCAAGCATCAGTGAGACTTTCCAATGGGAGTAACAAATATATCATTGCTTGTAAAACCAAGAGCAGAACCAAATAATAGAGGAACACGTAGTAAAGGGAAAAAAACATATATAGAGTTTACGACAGTCTATGACTAATGGAGATTAACAGTGACTCCCAAAAGAGTTGGATAACATGCATAACCTTGTAATGGACTACCATCAATTAAGATTCCTCTCTTCATGGAATTGCAAAAGTCATAGTTGAGGCTCTAAAACCATTGTCAACTAAAGCACGTACAGGGCGAAACGAACCCAACCAAACCAAGCTCATAGATTATTCCCCAAAAGATATAATGTTGTGGGGGTGGGGGGTGGGGGGGTGGGGATGATCACCGGGAAAGCATACCTTTACAGTTACAACATACAAGATTTTACTGATATATTAAATGAATAAATATTTACAACTTATGGACAAGCTCACGTATCTTTTGAGCAAAAGGTATGGATGTACATATATATTTACAAACATGTAATAACTTTGCTAGTGCTATCGTGACGCATGCAAAGCATGACTGCTGTGACTACTTCAATAAAATAAAAAACATTAAAAAAAATCTGCTAATCTATCAAGAATTGTTTACATAGGACACTTAATTGACCTGAGCAAATGTAGTCCTGAGATGGCTGCAGAGGACTCAGAATCTATGTTGATCTGATTGAACATAATCTCAAGGATGGCTTGTAACCAGATAGTGTGAAGTTCAATGCATTGAATATCAGTAGAAACCTATGCTGTAACACAGAAAAGATGAGAATCCTCGTTAGCACATAAAAGGTATATTGATCATAATATACCAAACTTTGCCGAAAGGAAATGGGAGCATCAAAAGAATCATCATATACAATAAATATGCAGTACAATTTCTAATACCTGTTGGCTCATCTGGTCATGCTCAAACTGATTTCGATAATTAACTAAACTACGGTTCGATACATTGCGATATGGTTCAACTGAAGATTGCTGTGCTACGTCACTACGACAACATCAAAGATGCTACTTCACTGAAGATTGCTACCATCGCGTCTGGTTATATTTTACATTTTGTTCTATATTTTACACTTTATTTTGAGTCTAAGACTTATGTAAATCGGATCGCATTTTGGTAACTAGATGCACCATAATCCAAAGTCCAAAGTCCACTCAAAATGAGCCTACCTAAACCCAAACCTAACCAACATTCGAATTCAACCAAGTACCTAGTCCAAACCAAGTCAAACAAGCCTGAAACAAACCATAAACATTCTGGACACTGACTATCCGAACTCGGACCGAGTTCACCCCGAACTCTGTCCGAACTCGGTCAGGATAATCCAGAAACCCTAGTCAGACTCCCCATCCGAATGACCAAACTTATAACGTTCGAATATATGAACGTTTGAGGATCGAACTCTGCCCGAACCTGGTCTCAGAAAATCCTATAAATAGAATAGAATTACATACCATTCTCATCAATCAATTCATTCAAAGCAATTCGCTTTCCTACTCTATTCTTGAGCCTAAACTTTCATATTCCCAAGACAACTCTACCAGCCTTCTAGTGCCAAGTGCGATCTCGGTTAGAAGTCTATCTCGAGTTGTAAAGAGCTCAGAAATTCAAGTCAGCTTACGCAAAGTCTGAAGTAGGCATGCCCTTCGGATTAAAGCACGTGGTTGTAAGAAGTCGACAAGCCTTCGGATCAAAGTTGTGGTGTATTCGCTATTGGTTTATAGTAGATTTAACTTCAAGCAAGAGTTCTCGGGACTAGACTAGTCCTCCACGAGGAAAACCAGTATAAAATCTCGATGTTTGCGTTTTCTCTCTAAACTTTACTTACTTCCATATACATATTTGCTATATTGCTACTATAGTCTAGTTGGTGCCTTGCCTTAATTTTTATTGGATAATTATTTTTGCTGCACTCTATTCACCACCCCTCAAGAGTTGTCATATCGGTCTCTCAATTGGCATCAGAACATAGTTCTCTTGATATAGGCTTAACATCCTAGAGTATTACTTATGGCAATGAAACCCATTTACACTAGCAATGGTGAAGGCCAGTCCACAAATAGACCACCCATATTTGATAGAACCAACTACACATACTGAAAAACACGTATGAGCTTCTATCTCAAGTCACGAGATTTTGACCTATGGTCAATTGTTATAGATGGCTACAAAAAGCCTGCTAGAATAGTTGTTGATGGTAATCTTGTAGAAAAGCCGAATGATAAATATACTGAACTGAAAAAGAAGCAAGCCAGTCTTGATGCTAGTTTATTTTGTGTTGTAGACAGGACTGAGTTCAATAGAGTATCTACTTGTAACACTTCACACGATGTCTGAAAACTTCTTGAGATAACTCATGAAGGAACTTCACAAGTGAAGGAATCCAAGATCAGTAGGCTTACACAAGAATATGAGGCATTCAAAATGAAGCCTAATGAGACCATCACACAAATGTATACTCGCTTGTTTGATATTGTTAATCATATTTCTTCTCTTGGTAAGGATTACAACAATCACGAGAAGATGAGCAAGCTTCTCAGGGGACTTACCAAGAACTGGAACCCCAAGGCTACTGCAATCATTGAAGGAAACGACCTCACTACCATGACTCTTGAGACACTCATAGGTAAACTGATGACACATGAGCTGGATCCCAAGGAGTTCGAAGAACCAACTTCAAAGGAGAAGACCATAGCTTTCAAGGCACATCACAAGAAGATTTCAGACGACGAAAGTGAGGATGGCAGTTCAGATGATGAACAAATGACCCTAGTCTCCAGGAATTTCAAAAAATTCTTGAAGTTTGAAAGATCAAACCGAAAGGACTACAAAGATGACAACGATGAAGAACCTGTATGCTACAATTGCAAGAAGTCATGTCATATAAAGAAAGATTGTCCTACAAGCAAGAAGGGTAATCGCTATCAACGCTAAAACAAGAAAGGATTCTCTCCACGTAAGTATGCCAACACGAGCATATAGCACGAAAGCGAAACTAGCGACTCAAGGAAGAAGAAAATCCTCACAATGCTGCAAACGTATGTCTAATGGCATTCGATCAGGTATCAACTAACCCCCTCTATGAAGATTTCACCTTTGATGAATTATCTAATGCTTTTAGTGATTTATTAGAAGATTCTAGAAAGGTGAGAAATAAATACAAACAAGTTAGGAAGGACTATAAGGAACTACAAGCTGAGTATAAGAAACAATCTCTTACTAAGTGAAATTAGAAAAACACCTTCCACTAGTGACACAGATGAACTATCTGCAATAAAGTTGAGTTTGCACGATGCTCAAGAATGCATTGAGAAGAAGGCACATGAGTATGCTAAGCTCAATGAAGAGTATGAGATAGAGAAAAAGAAGAAGAATATAGTTGCACTTAGAATTGATGCTCTGACTGCTTAAATAAGATGAAATATATACCACCTCTAAAAAGTTAGATTAGATTGAAAAAACAGGTCGTACAACCTACAACTCAGTCTAACACGAAACACGTGGCTAAACACAAGAGCATTCACAACAAGACACATGCAAGCAAAATAAATGCTTCACACAATCACGCATTTTATTACAAGTTTTCACGCAAGATACAATGTACTGCTTCACATACTCATATCTATACTACTACACCAAGCACTAACACTACTGCTACTTGTTATTATTGTAGTCAGAAGGGACACATCTTACGACAATGCAGAATTAAGAAATTGGTAGATATGAATATATATGTTTGGATTCCAAAAGCTAACAACATATCAGGACCCTCAAAGAAATGGGTACCAAATGTTACATCTCCAACTTGTGTTGTAGGTGGACCGACCCTCGCATGCTAGAAGCAAGTGGATTCTCGATAGTTGTTGCTCACGACATATGACTGGTGATGCTACTATATTTGCAACGTTATCGATGAAGAAAGAAGGATACGTCTCCTTCGTTAAAAATATTAAAGGTTATATCATACGTAAGGGTAACATTGGTATTCCTCATTATCCTGTAATAAAAGATGTATGTTTAGTAACAGAATTAAAACATAACCTACTCAGTATCAGTCATCTGACTGACTATGGTTATGGCATTAATTTTGTGAAAGACAAATGTTATATAATTTATGGATCAACTGGAAAGGTTATTTTTGAAGGCATTAGGGAAGATAATATATATGTTTTCTATCTTTCGGAGGATGCCAACAATGCAGGAAGATGCCTTTATGCAAATAAAGATGAAAGTTGGCTGTGACATATGCGTCTAGGGCACGCGAACATGGACACAATTGCAAGACTGTCCTCAAAGAAACTGGTAAGAGGTCTGCCATATATCACTTTCAAAAAAGATATAGTATGTGTTGATTGTGAAAAGAGCAATACAACCAGATCTTCCTATAAATCAATAAACGTTGTAAGTACCTCTAGACCACTTCAACTATTACACAAGGATTTATTTTGATCAAGCAGAGTCGTCAATCTTG
The DNA here is from genome assembly GCA_036927795.1 of Iris macrosiphon. Lineage (NCBI taxonomy): Eukaryota > Viridiplantae > Streptophyta > Magnoliopsida > Asparagales > Iridaceae > Iris > Iris macrosiphon. The sequence continues at coordinate 3,687,783 of JAYESA010000007.1, read as the reverse complement.
TCGATAGGCTTTATGCATTTGTATTTGTTGATGATTTTTCTAAATTTACTTGGTTTTATTTTCTTACAAATAAAAATGAGACTTTTTGAATTCGTAGCATTTTGTACAAAAGTATAAAACGAAAAAAGCTTTATGATTACTCGAATCTGAAGTGATCATGGAGGCAAATTCGAAAATGCTGATTTCAAAAACTTGTGTATCAAATAGTTTTTCGCATAAATTTTTTTGTCCTAGAACTTCTCAACATAATGGTGTTGTTGAGCGGAAGAATAGAACTTTTGACGATATGGCTAGAGTCATGTTGAATCAATTCAATTTTTCGAAATATTTTTGTGCTGAAGCTGTAAATACAGCATGCCATATTTTGAATAGGATTCTAATTCGACCTATATCGAAGAAGACTCCCTAAGAGCTTTGATTTGGTAGAACTCCAACTATTAGTTACTTTAAAAGTTTTTTAATGTAAATATTTTATTTTAAACACCACGGATAACTTAGATAAATTTGATTTAAAAGCTGATGAAGGTATTTTTTTTTGTTATGCTGCAAAGAGTAAAGGTTTTAAGAGTTTTCAATAAGCGATCTTTGACTGTTGAAGAATTGATTAACGTTACTTTGATGAGCTTAACAGTCAAATGTTCAGTGATAGTGATGGCGAAGATGTCGAAATAACGTCCAACAAAGCACCTGAAGATACAACCAGTACAAGCTATCCGGAGAGTTTGCCAAAGAGAATGCGATTCATGATTGATCATCCAGAGGACTTGTAATAGGTGATTTATCAAAAGGAGTAAGAATTCGTTCTACAAATAAAGATATTATTGCAAATGTGGCTTTTCTTTCACAAATAGAACATAAAAATATTGAAGAAGCTTTCACTGATGAGTTTTTGATTGAACCAATTCGAGAGAAATCAAGTTTGGAAACTCGTTCCTAGACCTATTGATTACTCTGTAATTGGCACCAAGTGGGTATTTTGAAATAAACTCAGTGAGGATGGACAAGTCACACGTAACAAAACACGTCTCGTAGCTCAAAGCTATAATCAAGAAGAAGGCATTGACTATGACGAGACTTATGCTCCTATTGCGAGACTTGAGTCCATTCGCATGCTTTGTACTTTTGCTAGTTTTCATAATTTTAAATTATTTCAAATGGATGTCAAAAGTACTTTTCTAAATGGTTTTATTAAAGAAGTTTTCGTAGAACAATCCCGTAGTTTTGAAGATTTTAAATGTTTAAATCACGTTTTTAAGTTACGAAAGGCTCTTTGTGGACTTAAATAAGCTCCTCGTGCTTGGTATGAGCGCTTAACTTCTTTTTAGTTGAAAAATAATTTTTCTAAAGAAAAAGTTGACACGACATTTTTCATTAAAGCACATGATGAATAGTGCAAATATATGTAGATGATATCATATTCGGTTCAATTAATGAGATACTTTGTGAAGAATTTGCTAAGTGTATACAGAGTGAATTTGAAATGAACATGATGGGAGAACAAAACTTATTCCTCATATTAGAAATCAAGCAAAATTTACAGAAAACTTTCATCAATAAAGCCAAATACACGAAGGATTTGCAAAAGAAATTTGACATGGACAATGCAAAACCTATCGGCACTCCGATGACATCTACAAAACTTGACATTGATGAAAATGGTAAACCGGTCGACACACGTAAGTATCGAGCAAGGTTCAAAGTATCGGTATCGGAATCGGTATCGGACCATTCCTATGAGTATCGGGATCGGCGGTATCGGTAGTATCGGCGGTTTCGGATCGGAGTATCGAATTTTTTGGTATCAGAAAGCAAACAACTATTAGTAAATTATTAACATTTTAGAGAATATATTTTATATATTTATGCATAATTTAAAGTATTTTCAGTATTGTTTCTTAGTATTTTTGATATTGAATGAAATAGTAGTCATCCTTGTCGATTGATTTATATGCGATAGATAAGTTTTCCTATTTTATATGTTTTTACAACCTTACTATGCTTTTACATCCTTTCTAATTGGTCTTTTTAATTCAAAATTTTTTGCCGAATTGACTGGAAAAGAGACCTATAATGTCGGTATCGGTCGGTATCGGTCAGTATCGGATATCGGTCGGTATCGGATCGGGACATGCCAAACTGTATCGGTATCGGCCGTATCGGATCGGTATCGGCCGATACTTTAAACTATGGTATCGAGGTATGATTGGTAGTTTATTTTATTTAACTGCTAGTCGTCCTGATATAATGTTTAGTGTTTGCCTATGTGCTAGATATCAGACTAACCCTAAGGAATCATATTTGTGCGCAGTTAAGCGAATCTTCCGATACCTTAAAGACACTTTGACAGTTGGCTTATGGTATCCTAAGACTACGTCCTTTGACCAGGTTATTCAGATGCTGATTGTCGAATGCAAAGTTGATCGTAAAAGTACCAGCGACCCTCATCATTTCCTAGGCAAGGCATTAGTCTTTTGGTTCAGTAAGAAACAAAATTCTATCGCATTATCAACTACTGAAGATGAGTATATAGCTGCAGGAGGTTGTGCACAAATTTTGTGGATGAAACCCCTAGAAGACTATAATCTATGCTATAAGAATATTTTCATTTACTGTGACAACACTCGCACTATTAATCTCACAAAGAACCCTATATGTCATTCACGCACTAAACACATAGAAATTAAACATCACTTTCTAAGAGATCATCAGCTAAACGATGACATAAGTTTAGAATTTGTTGACACAGAACATCAACTTGCGGACATCTTTACTAAACCCCTAGCTGAAGGGCATTTCAACTTTATTCGTAACGAATTAGGGATTTTGGATTCAACTGCAATATAATTTATACATATTTCTTATTAATCTAAGTTCTTTAAATTTAACGATTATTTTGGGTACACGACGAAAGGGTCCATCTGTCAAAGAGGTGTAAATAGTCTTAAACAATACGATATTTAAGCGTCTTCGGACCACCGCTAGCTGGAATCTGGCCCCTACAGCTAACCCAAGATGGTCAATACTTTATAGAATAAAGATTGATTAAGTTATATTTAGAAATTATTGTCAGTAGATTCAAGCTCTATTATATGACTTAAAAAGTTTGAAATGTAACTTTATATATAAAGATTGAATGTTATACACAAAATAAATTATGGTTCAAAGGAACAGACTTCGGACCGAGTTCGGACCGAACTCGGTTGCCTCTGTTACAAAATTCAAGTTGTTTGAATCCCACTTCTTATATGTGGCTACATGCTTCTAAACCACCATATTTTAGGGATCAAACGACAGCAGCCACGCTCCTCTCATCTTCAACCTCCAAAACCCTAGGTTTTAAAAACCCTAGCTTCTGGATATCCCTCTTTAAGGCTCTTTAAGACTCCAAATTTCATATCCGAGTCTATTTCGAGATTCTCTTCAATCCTACACTATCTTTTGCTTGTGGATCTCCCTCCTTAAGGCTCTTTAAGACTCCAAATTTCATATCCGAGTCTATTTCGAGATTCTCTTCAATCCTACACTATCTTTTCGAGGTATGAACTTATCTTCCAATTTTTACAATGGCTCCAAAGTTGTTTAGGAAGAAAAGAAAGGGTGGTGAAGCCTCTTCATCCAATCCTCCTCAAGAGGAGACATATCATTCATTGTTTAGTCCATCCATGTCCGATGAGGGTGATTTTGATGGATTTTTATTCACATCTCTTGATGCTTCCATAGAATGGTTCGACGATTTCCGTGAAAGGAACGTTTGCACTGAAAACTCTTTGAACTTTACTGTGTTTCCAACCTACCTGCCCAATTTTAGGAATCTTGGATTAGAAGACCTTGTTGTTACACGACACCGCACTTATCTTAATGCTATCCGCATGTTCTATTACAATCTTTCTTGTACACACGGGACTATACGATCATGAGTCGGTGGTATTGATATTTAATTTGATGATGATGACTTGGGAGATACTTGGCATTCCTAATGAAGGTGAACCCCTAGTTGAAATCACCAAATTTAAGTTTCAAAACGACATGACTCGTTTAGAGACTCAATGTGTAATCCCAATCCTCGTCCACCGGACGTCTCCGCCCTAAGTATTTGAACAACTGGTTTTATGAGTTGCATCATATGATATTTTCTGTCATCGTCCCCAAATATTCTTTAACTGATGAAATTATTATGTTGGAGATGACTGCATTTTACTATTTGCATTTTGGTATTCAATTCAGTCTTTCTAAGACTATTATTGAGGCAATGGTTCGTTCATCTTTGATTATTTTCAAATTCCTATAGATGATTGTTCCTTCCTAGTCGAGTCCATCTTTGATCATTTTCAAATTCTTATGGATGACTGTCCCTTCCTAGTCGAGCCAGCTTATCTTAGTAAAGCCCATAGGACTGAGCCTACTCTTCCTACTACTACTACTGCTGAAGGTGATTCCTCTGGTCATCCCGATGAACCTCCTGCTCCTACTGCACCTCCTGCTCCTCCTGCACCTAGTGCTCCTCCTGCCACACCAGACTCCATCCAGGTTATGCTTCAGGATCGTTTCAGACTGGAAGATGATCGATTTCGTGCTCTCGATTACCACACCACTCTCCAGGCCCAGGCTATATCCAACACTTTGATATTCAGTTTGAACTATCTCAGCATCCAGCCGGTCCATTTCCAGCAGTTCGTGATCCTACTCGATCTGGTTATCGCATTGACAACCCTTTCGTTCAGCGATACTTCGACCCAGTTGCAGCCTACTATGATCCCAACCGTTCAGCAGATAGCGGTAACGATCAGTAGTCGTTGCAGAGCTTCTGATGCTTGGATATTGGCGAGATTGATCTTGATGATGTTCTATTTTAGTTTTAGTATGGTCTATTTTATGTTCTAGTTTAATTAACTATGGCACAATATGTTATGGTTTTAGTTTTGGCTATGTCATGAACTATTTTAGTTATGACAAGACTATGGTTTGATTATCTAGTTGTGATTTTGATTCTACTTAATGCAATTATATCTACTTCTTATTTTTCATTGTCTTGGATCATTATACTTCATATTGTGTGTTTCTACTTCACTTTTGTATTTCACTATCTATATTGCTTCACATTTTACTTGGGAGTAATCTATTTAGATGAAATGACAACGGAGGAGACATACTTTATATTGTGTGTTTCTACTTCACTTTTGTATTTCATTGTCTATATTGCTTCACATTTTACAGGGGAGTAATCTATTTAGATGAAATGACAACGGAGGAGACACACTGATAGTTCAAGTACCAAGTACCACAAGACGACGATAGACGATACTTATTCAGAAGTGTTCACGCTCCAATTGCGGGGGAGCTATTGCTGCTATATGAAGTCATCGCTACCTCTACTTCAAATTGTCGTATCAGTCGCAATTTGCCAATTATCAAAATTGAGGAGATTGTTGGCCCATCTGGTCATGGTCAACCTGATTTCGATAATTAACTAAACTACGGTTCGATACATTGCGATGTGGTTCAACTGAAAAATGTTGCCACGTCATTACAACAACATCAAAGATGCTACTTTACTGAAGATTACTACCATCGCGTCTGGTTATATTTTACATTTTGTTCTGTATTTTATAATTTATTTTGAGTCTAGGACTTATGTAAATCAGATGACATTTTGGCAATTAGATGCACCATAATTCAAAGTCCAAAGTCCACTCAATGAGCCTACCTAAAGCAAGACCTAACCAGCATTTGAATTCAACCAAGTACCTAGCCCAAACCAAGTCAAACAAGCATGAAACAAACCAGAAACATTCTGGAAACTGACTATCCGAACTCGGACCGAGTTCACCCTGAACTCTGTCTGAACTCGGTCAGGATAAACCAGAAACCCTAATCAGACTCCCCACCCGAATGACCAAGCTTCTAACGTTTGAATTTATGAACGTTTGGGGACCGAACTCCGCCCGAATTCGGTCTCATAAAATCTTATAAATAGAGTAGAATTCCATACCATCTCATCAATCAATTCATTCAAAGCAATTCACTTTCCTACTCTATTGCTGAGCCTAAACTTTCCTATTTCTAAGACAACTCTACCAGCCTTCTAGTGCCAAGTGTGATATCGGTTAGAAGTCTGTCTCGAGTTGTAAAGAACTCGGAAATTCAAGTCTGCTTACGCAAAGTCTGAAGTAGGCGTGCCCTTCGGATTAAAGCACGTGGTTGTAAGAAGTCGGCAAGCCTTCAGATCAAAGCTTGTAGTGTATTCGCTATTGGTTTATAGTGGATTTAACTCTGAGCAAGAGTTCTCGGGACTGGACTAGTCCTCCACGAGAAAAATCAGTATAAAATTTCGATGTTTGCGTTTGCTCTCTAAACTTTACTTACTTCCATATACATACTTGCTATATTGCTACTATAGTCTAGCTGGTGCATTGCCTTAATTTTAATTAGGTAATTATTTTCGATGTACTCTATTCACCCCCTCTAGAGCATAGTTTGAAGTATCGGCCGATACCGATCCGGTACGGCCGATACCGATACAGTTTGGCATGTCCCGATCCGATACCGACCGATACCCGATATTGACCGATACCGACATTAGAGGTCTCTTTTTCGGTCAATTCGGCAAACAAACTTGAATTAAAAAAGACCAATTAGCAAGGGCGTAAAAGCATAGTAAAGTTGTAAAAGCATATAAATGAGGAAAACTTATCTATCGCATATAAATCAATCGACAATGGTAACTACTATTTCATTCAATTTCAAAAATACTAAGAAATAACACTAAAAATACTTTAAATTATGCATAAATGTATAAAATATATTTTCTAAAATGTTAATAATTTACTAATAGTTGTTTGCTTTCTGATACCAAAAAATCCGATACTCCGATCCGAAACCGCCGATACTACCGATACCGCCGATCCCGATACTCATTGGAATGGTCCGATACCGATTCCGATACCGATACTTTGAACCTTGCTCTAGAGTTGCCTTATCGGTCCCTCAATAGAGTCAATACCCATATGCATTACCTAAATATTTACCTCATGAGAAAAGTAAAGCATACAGACATATAGTAACTGTGGAAAAAATGTGTAAATTAATTACATGGGTGACCATATCAATAATTCACTCTCTCAGAACTATCATACGTGACAATAAATCTAGATAACATTTACATGAAGAGACCTTTACACTCCAACAATAACCTTTAAATTGAAAATAGGACAGGTTTACATCCCTTGATTTGCTTCAAATACTTTTAGGCCCAACAAATGTTCACCCTTGAATGATTCAGCTCTCAGAAAAAGGTAACTTTCAGGAGGTTCAATATTTCGGGACATGAATAAATGTACAAATTATAACCAGAGGCGGCAGGCCGGACGACGGCACACGGTCCAAAGACTAAATGGGCACCAACATAGTTCTATCTAAAATAGAACTAGTATGTACCATAGACTACCCTTAACACAAAACAGTTGTGTAGTGGTTATTATGTTAAACTTGCACACTAGAGGTCCTTATTCAATTCATGGTGGCAACAATATTTTTTTAATTCTCTTTATTTTAGTTTCTTAATTTATTTATTTTACATTATATCTAAGGGGCATTTTGGAAGTTCGTCTCGGGCCCCCATGAGCTCAGGGTCGGCCCTGATTATAACCTCGCCCTTATACAATTTCAACAGCCTATATCCACCAAATAATTATGGTGTCGTATAAAATATAAACATAATTGCCCCAAGTGTCAATTTTTGATTACACACATCAATGACGAAGATAAAATGTCTACAATAATCCTAAATCATGTTAATAAGGCACTTTTCTATGTAACTTAGTTTATTAAGAACTTTTATTTGTTGATAGTATGGGAAAACAAATTCCTACACACAAAAATACCCCGTCTACTGCTGCTGCAGGCGCCTCCCTTTCTCACAAGCACCCATAGAAGAGACTCCTAAGACCCTTTGGCATTGCTCGTTCACCGTTACACATCCATTCACACAATTATCACCCTCAAATATGTCATAGTCACAACATTAGGGTCAAAAAATGTATAGTTTGCAGTATTGTCCGATACCGACCCGATACGTCCGATACCGATACAGTTTGGTATGCCCCGATCCGATACCAATCGATAACGATATTGACCGATACCGATATCAGTGGTCTTTTTTCAATCAATTCAACAAAGAAAATTGACGAAAAAGACCAATCAACAAGGATACAAATGCATAGTAAGGTTCTAAAAGCATATAAAAGAAGAAAACTTATCTATCAAGGGTAAACCAATCGACAAGGGTGACTACTATTTCATTTAATTCAAAAATTACTAAGAAACAACACAGAAAACACGTAAAATTATGCATAAATATATAATAAAAAAATCCAAAATTTTTAATAATTATTTGTTCTTTGATAACAAAATATCCGATACACCGATCCGAAACTGCCGATACCGCCGATTTCGATATCAATAGGGTGAACCTTGAAAAAATGCTATGCTTTGCTCTAAAAGCTTATTCTTAGACGCAACACACACACACAAATGTGCATAGTTAGGAAAAGAATTCAGCCAAGACAGATGAGTAATACAATATGTGCAAAGTTGGTTGGAAAAATACTAGGAGGTTTCCTACTATTTTTGTTTTCAGATAGTAGAAAGATTACTACACCAGAACATAACAATATTAATAAGGCATATCCATTATGGTGAATAATGTCCAATTTTATGCTTAAAAGAGCAATAAACAACAAAAACAAAACCTTTATCCATAAATTTTGGGGTTGTTAGTTTCAATCATTTTCTTCCATTCAGTTATGCTCAAGGTCATGTTCTCTGTAACACTAACAAAAACATAGCCTTCTTTAAAACGTTAATTCATGTTAGTTTCGGCCTACCTCTAGTCCTAGTGGCTCCTTTAACGACTATCTTATAGCTCATAACCGGAGAGTCTATGCTACGCATGTCCAAACCAACTAAAACACTTTTTTTTTCTAATTTTGTCCTCAATTTGTGCCACCTCTAACTTCTCACGAATACACTTACTTCTAATACTATCTTTTAATGTATTGTCACTCATCCATCTTAGCATTCACATCTGCTACAATAATTTTCTGGACATGTTTCCTAATTGTCCAACATTCTGGTCCATAAAGTATGACTAATCTTATAGCCGTCTTATAGGATTTTTCTTTCAACTTTAAAGGTATTTATCTTACAATCAAGAAGTACTCCATAAAAACTACTCTATTTTAACCATCTTGTTTGAATTCTATACATGACATCATTCTCAATCTCTTCGTCATGATGAATGATTGATCATAAATATCGAACTATCACTAATAGGCTATTTTGTCATGGGCGACGCCTATGCGAGCCTAGGTGTCCAGGTAAGAGGAGAGTCGCCTCGACCAGCATAAAATCAGCCTGTGTTAGTCGACGGGCGCCTAGACGCGCATAGGCGGGCGCCTAGAGGCGACCCGAGGATTCCCTAGGCGCGCCTAGACGGATGAATATGGAATTTGATATAAATTATCCAATATTCCAGCATGATTCAAGAGTTGTCATGCTGATCACAAAGCAAAATATTCTCTGGTAATATAGAATTTGATATAATGGTATTACACTTCACTTTACATATTACATTTCATTAGTTCTTGATATGCAAACAACAACAAAACTTGTAACGTTCCAAAGAAGAAAAAAATCCATGCATGTCTTTTATTACATTGTCAAAAATTTAACCACAACATATAAATAAATCCATAATTGATACAATATCATAGTATAACTGTATAAACTCAATCACATTTGAGTCATTTGACTTACATTGTATTACAAATTGATACAATATGTGTATCACTGAGTGAGTGTAACACTGAGTGCATCAAATATATTAATATATTATACAAGTGCTTTACATTATATCAAATATATTATACAAGTGCAACCTGGGCCTAGGCACACTTAGGCGAGGCGGCCGGCATGTCGCCTCGCATCGCCTAGCACCTAGTACAACATAGCTAATAGGTATCTTTTGTTCATCTATATATGTACTCCCCCATCATTTCTATATGCCTTTCAGCTGAAGTTGCATTTCATACTATGTTTTTGTCTTACTAGATTTAAAACACTTGGATTCCAAAGTTTATATATACACTTCTATTTTGGCATCTAAACCTTCACTACTCATCGACCAACATAGTATCATCAGCAAACATCATACACTATGGAACCTCCTCGTAGATGCTTATTTATTTCATCTATAACTAGCGCAAAAAAACAAGGGCTTAATGTTGACACTTGATGTAAGCCAACTATAATAGAAAATGGTTTACTATCTCCTCCAATAGTTCGCACAATCGTCGTAACTCCAGCATACATATCTTTAATAGTCTCAATATAGCTATTAGGTACTTGTTTATTTTCCAAAGCCCACTAAATTATCTCCCGAGGAACAATAAGCAAGTCAACAAAAACTTCCATGGCAATATTGTTTTATGCAAGAGGAAAGGCTGTCTTCTACTACTGAAAAACGAGGAAGCCTTAAATTGGAAATGTTCAAAAAAAGTCTGACTAGTTTGAGGTGATGAGATGAAAACGGTGTGACCAGGTGAGTACTCGTTAAAGAGGACCTAGGGTTCCGAATCACCCCTTATGAAAGTGGCTGTCCAAGAAAATGAAAGTGATCCAGGAAGGAATTAGTGAAACATTTTATTGAAGATGAAATATATTAATAAAAATGAACTCAAAGTCATTTACAACCGTTCTGATGTTATTGTATGAATTTTTGAACCGAAGGTTAGAATTGTACAACAGCACTTTTGACCTGAGAATTTAACAGGAAGGGCTTCAATGAATCTTCTATATGGTGAACACAAAATGAAGAGAAGATTCCTAGCAATGGAAGAGCAAAATTTGATATTAACATGGCTTTGGCTTGGGATCGAAATTTGATCATTGACTCTATCCTTAGCTTGAAACTAAGTGAAGAAGATTTTATCCAGCTTTAAGATGCCACTTGCTCATTTTGGGAGTATTGCAGTGTTGTACCTACCTAAGTGGGCCAAGGCAGGAGGAATATAGTAACAGAACTAAATGCATCACATAAGCTGCTTCTATAGAACCACTCTATGAAATCACAAATTCTTTTATTGCAGTCTTTGTAAATCTTGTACTGTTGCAGTGTCGCAGTCTTGCATGTAGCATTCTTCAGTTTGTACTTGTATATATCGAATCAGGGTTTTGTCAATTGTCAAAATCGAGTTGACCGTGACATGTTTGTGCCAACAAAGATGTCCCCTACTTCTGTATAAATACTATATAATTTTATTTTTTATTCTTCAGCATGAGTTTTACATGACTGGATACCACCACCTATGTATAGCAGTTCTTTTCGAAACAATTTCCAACACATAAGAAACTATACCTTATTTCCTATGCATTTAATAAGATGTAAAATCTTCACATGAAGATGACTAGATGAAGGAGCAAAGAATTCAGGAAAGCGTCTGAGTTCTTAGGTTGATATCGACTCAGCAAAATCAGGGTTAAATCTTTTCTAACGGTGAGACTTCCATTTGCATAAGTAGAAATAAGTTATACAAAATACTTTGAATCAGAAACCATATGACGGAAACATATCCCGATGACGTTCTCAAGATATTTCTTAAACAAGGTGTAATATTCTCAAACTATAAGAGAAAAAGAGAATGCTAGTTTATCCTAATTTATATATGCAGCAGTAATTACTCGATTACCTCCCATAGCAATTCTTAAGCTGAGTTGTTGCAAAGTTAGTTCTGAGAAGTTGCAGAGTATTCAAATAGAAGACGGTTAGAGGGAGGAGCAGATTGGAAAAGAACTCTGAGTCGGCTTGTTAGCTGGTAGATTAAGGTCCATTGCATAGCCATTTCAGAGTCCTTCATTTGTCTAACTACAGAAGCCTGCAAATGCATACCGCAGTGGAAATGTCATAAACGGGGCAGAAAAACAGATAAGAGACAGGTTAACTCATGTGTGCAGATCATTTTCTGGGAAAAATATATGAATTCGACTTCCATAATATTATATCCATTTCAAGAAATCCTCTGACTCTTTCGCAGATTATATATTCAACATGATGAAAACTATTGACTTCCTCCCTAGAAAAAGTAACAGATAGACAATATATAAACATAGTATAAAAGAAAAGTAATGAGGAAACCTGAAGGCGTTTCCCAAGCTGTACTTCAACTTCAGTGCCGAAAGAAATATTGTTGGCTAAGGATTTAAGGGGGTCAAAAGAGGGATCAACAGAGAGCAAACTCGGGATTTGAGGAGCATACACTAGCCTCCACCGTGCCTGTCCGAATTCTCCCTTCCCTTCTATTCTTGGCATCAAGGTTTCAAGGGTTGCAGTTGCCAATTTCTTGAAAGCGAGCTGGCCATTACCTTCCAGTAAGGACTCAGCTAATTGACTCTCAAAAACCCTAGCAGCCTGTAAATGTTAAATCGTAAGCACCAAATACTTACGTTAAGAATAAGCTTTAATAATATTATATTTAAAAAAGTTGTAATGATTACATAGATTCAAGTATTTCTAGATATGCCTGAAAGAGGTGTAAACTGTTAACTCATTTTACTCAGCTAATTCAAATACCAATTAGTGGCATCAATCTAACTGGTGTATGAAGCTATATAGCAGCTAGTCTTCCATATAATGGCTGTTATGGGCAATTTAGTGGCTGATACACAATTTGGGAAATAAACACTATGATAAGCACTTTGAGAAAACGTCTAATATATTTTCCAGTATTCACTATACCACCATGTTAATATCAACTATCAAACAATCTAGTTTGTCATACAATTTTCCACTTGTCAATCACCTGATGAAGTTATAAGGGTTTGAATGATTTTCGTTCAACTCCAAACTGCCTAATGTAGAGCATGATACCGCTAGCTTATCATGGCCACACTTGCTTACTATATGTCTGCTAAGCACTATCCAAAACATTCATTGCAGGTAGAGAAGGGAAGCAACAAAAGTCACCTACATGAGATGTATATCCATGAATTCTCTACTATTGTGCTTTAGGAATGCAGATTAGTAATACAAAAAATGCAATAAGAATCCATACAGGTGGACCAGACCATAAAAAATAGCTGATTGGTATTACCTCACTTGGTGAGAGAACATCTTGATCCACAGAGCGTGTTGAGGTTACAACCAAATTGTCTTGCCACGTACTGGCCCGACTCTGGATCCTAAACTGCCATTCCGAACCCACAAGCGCTAAATCTAGGATCGGGTCTAAGCCAAGGTCAGTCTCAAATTTTGCAACATTTAGATGTTCACGTTTAAGTCTAACCTGTGAGTCGCCAACGATGTTGGTAACAAATCAAAAGATTCCCATAAGAAACAAGTATTAATGTCAAACAAATAGTAGTTTTCGATCAAGAAAAGAATTTCTCACCTGGGTAGCAACTAAATTAACATCACCATTTTCAAAAGTCAGGATTCCTCTGGGTTTAATCCACTTTGGATGAGCCCTACCATTAAGCTCAAGTTCACCACTAACAGCAAAGTTAAGGATTAAAGGGTAAACTATTCTCAGCTCTGGTCCAAGTAATAGCTTAAGATCAGAGAGCTGAACATCAATTCCTGGTTTAGAATTCACTTGCTCCAATTTCTTTTCAACTTCAGATTGTGTACCTAAAATAAATTGACAAGACTCCCTATAATTATCAGCTGAAAAAGGATGAGAAATTAAACAAACATTTTAGACGAGTAATTATGGAATCATGCGTAATCTATTTGCAATTACAAAACCATTAGAAACTGCATACTTGAGGAAACATCTAACAATCAGCAAAAGCATGAAGTGTTCATGGTAAAAATGACTGTGAATCAACAGGTCTCCAACCATGATCAAGTGAAGAACATCTGATGAACGTTACATTCGCATTGCCAGAAGGTAGCTTAATACAGAGGCCACACATAACTTAGACAGAAGATGAAGGTTCAAAAATTGACTAAAGAATATTTAGCAAAAGTTATGTTCTGAAAACCATTGACATTAACTGATAAACAGTGGTACATAGATGAAATAACTAGCTTCTAAATTACTGTCAGTTAAATACTTAATAGATAAGACTTGATCATGCTTGCGGAACAATTATGAACTTATGAAAGGAAAAACTAAATGGACATTTTTCTCTGAATATCACATAATGAATATATACCTATCGAAATTACGGAACAGTAGTAACATTAATAGAGCTTAGGTCCCAATTTTGTCTTTCATACTCTATTCTTAGAAACTTCGTTTATCAGAACACCCAATAAAAGGAGGACAAAACCATTAAGATATGATCTGAAATAATAATATACCAAAAGCAACAATGCAAAAGAATTATGATTTAGCAATTGACATAGCATACCTGAAGGTTGAGGCCATTTGTTTTCCGATGGAGATAATGATCCAAAAAAACGTGATACATGACCTGACGTAGTCATTCGGCTGTAACCAGCAGCAGGAAGGCTAGGCCTGCTTGCTGACAATCTATTAACTACAGCACCATTTCCTTTATCATGTGGCAAATATGCTTCCCCGTGGCTCAACTTAATCATTCCAGAAATGTTTGGTTGCAATATGGACCCCATTATCTGCATTTGACTGTCAACCTGGCCACTGTAGTTCAAGCTAGTGTAAGAAAGAAGACCAGATAATAGATCTGATAGCTATAACAATTGGGAACATTGTATAGTTGAGCTTAAATGCAACACCCTAGATGGTTGCGTAAATCTGGCTGAAGTAGTTATGTAAATATAGATAGAACAAACAGTAGCTGAGAATTAAATACCTTTTAAGGAACCCATCTTGCAAAAAAAAAAAAAATTGAATCCATCTTATAATAAATTATATTGCGACAAGGAATTAAGTAGTGTTTTCTAAAAATTTATCAGGCTTTTTTTTATATAAGCACCTTAAATCATCCATATGTAGTTAGATACCCAAAATCTTGACAATTGCGGACAAGTCCCCCAAACCTCAAACAACATGAGTTGAGAGTCCCCATAGTCTACTTAACTCTTCTGATAAGGGAATATTCCATCAACTTTAGCATAATTATTTCTTCTGAACATTTCCCCCCATCTTCCTTCTCCCTCATTATCCCAAACAATGGGTTCCTATTGAACTCATGATAGGCAATCGGTTCATGGGTTCTTGTTGAGCTCATAGTAGGCAATATGTTCATGGGTTCTTGTGATCGAGGTCATGGTATACAATTAATGGTTCATGCATAGTCAATGTCATCTTTCAAGGTTTGTGGGGGTTCCTCTTAAGCTCATGGTAGACAACGGGGTCCTGGGTTCTTCTCGAGTTCATGGTAGCAACAGGTTCATAGGTAGGTAATGAATTCTTCTTGGATTCATCCTTCCTCTTAAATTCATTGTAGGCAATGGAGGTTCATGGGTTCTTCTTGGGTTCATGGTAGAGGAAGGACAACGGGATAGAAAAGGTAGGGCAGAAAAGTAATCTCACACCATAAAACCACAAGTTGAGATGGGTGACTTTTAACTCACATAGTTTGGGATTTGGCGGACTTTTCCACACTTATCATGATTTGGGATACCTAAATCTAAATATGGAAGATTTAAGGGACTTATATAAAAAAAAACAAAGAATGTATAACCTGCCAGAAGAAAATGTAAGAAAGAAGAAATTACCTTAATATGTTTTTTGCTCGTACTTCCAGAACTTCACATTTCAACTCAAGTTTATCACTGTCAGATGATTCACTACTCCTGAGAGGCAAACTTCCTTTAATCGAAAGCTTCCCCTTCCTGCTTACCTTGCTTTCGATGGAGCTGATGCATAACCTATTGGATTTAACATGAACCGTACCTCCAAAGTTTGTAAGTGACTCCCGAAGAACCGGAGATGAAACGGTTGCCCTGTGAAATGATGCAGACCCATCTATAACAGGCTGCTCAACAGTGCCTCTAACCTGTTTTAAGCAGACTATGACTAGGGAAAGGAGTAATCAAAATCACTAAAGAGGATACTGAATAATAACTACATTGAATATGGTATAAGAACATTGAGCAGAAATTGTGATTTCAACAGTATTCTTCTTTCCTGTGGTAATTTATGACAATTATGAAGGAATAAGCACTTATTCTACTATCATTGCTTGGCTTTCTAAATTAGTTATTATAATTCTGATAATATTTCAAAGTTTAAACTGATAAGATATCAATCATATATAAAAGGCAATATTGTGAATCCCATGTGCTCAATTAGGTTGATCAAACTTGATAAGACACTGTTTTGATGATGACTACACCGCTAGTTTGGTGTATTAATCGAGTATTAGTGTTGTTTTCTAGTAGAGGATTGACAGCCATGGCACGGACTGCCATGGACTTGAAAAGCTTAAGCACATGTTTCGTTGTACTTAAACAAATGCTCCACCATGAGGGAATAAAGATTACAAAGTCATTGTTGAAGTGTGTGAAGGTTAACAACAACATGGAGAAATGGACTTCATAGGCAACATAACTCTTCTCTTGCTTTGGTTGGCATCTTATGAGAGATCTTTGGCATCTTATGAGAGATCTTTGTAAATGAGATTGGGATGATAAATATACCTAGAAGGCTCCTTAACCACTATCTCTGATGCACTTTAGAACAGTTATTAGCTTAGAACTTGATCCTACCTACAGAACCCCTTTTTTCTCTACTTGTGTTATACAGTCGGGCCTGACATACCTTCCAATATTTCAGCCATAACATTAACTAGAGACATCCTTTTTAGGAGATCTTTGATGTTTTGGAAACTAAACTTCCAGCGACAAATATCTCCCATTCACCTTTAACTCCCAATGGATAAAGGTCTAAATCAAATGCAAACCTGATCTTTGAGCAGATTTCAGAACCAGTGTTACAAAAAAAAAGGAATTAATCGTCCCATTAATCGAACTCAGCCCAAGCCCTCATTGGATATATATACTAATCAGGCTTATTAATCAGACAACTCAATTAATCGGTTGAAAACGAGTTATCAGGCCGATTTTTAATTATCCATTCTGATCCGATTCATCGTTTATTGGATTATTAAAATAATAGATTTTTTGTGAATGTCTAACAATGATAACCTGAAATCCGTCCCGCTCTTTTAGTCATATAAGTCACCTTCATTTTCTCTCTCTTCCCTTTTCGAGCAGGTCTTAAGAAGAGAGGAGAGGGTAAATGGAAAACCTTAATTCCCAAATCTGCATTTTAACTCTCTTCTTTCCTGATCCCCAATCTCTCCCTTATCCCTAACATATTATTTTTCTCTCCCAAAAGTGGGAGGAAAATGGAGGAAGATAAGAGAAATTTTGAAGAACTTACCTAACTACCCCTAAAAAAGCTAAGCATAAGGTATGATTAGAAAAAAACAAGGACTAAAGAGTAATTATATCTTTTATCCCACAAACAAACAAAATTTTATTTGTTTACTTTTCCTTCCTCTACTTTTTGGTCATCCAAAAAAGAGGAAAAATTAACTTCACCTTCATTTTACTCCCCTTCATTTTTTTTTCCTCTCAAATTTTTTTCTCCCTCCCTTAAAAAGTTCTCAAACACACGCTACCCACAGTAGTGACACTAGTAGATGGATCACTAGGTGTCTATGTAGAGGCTTTTGACGTGCTATTTTAGTTTTATCTTTTCTAGCACTTAGTTGGTTATTATTATGAACTACATTTGCCTTATTGGTTTGCTTAACAGAGTGTGAAACTAAAGACGAAATTTATTTGTATCTTTTTATTGGCAATGCTTTATTACTAATGTAATTCTCTTATTATTTGCTCATGCTAGTCATTGGTTTTGATATTTTGAATTATGTTTGTAATTATCATCTCATAATTGTTGTTAAATAGTATTATTTAACACATATTTGATATTATGTTTATAGGTAAATTTTCTATTTTTTGTTTAGAAACAATTCTGTATCGAGTAATCTCAGTAATCGACAAGAAATCTGATGACTCATTCCAAGGTCTAGGACCGAGCGAGGAATGAAACTGAGTAATTTATCTAGGTCCGAAAATTATCAGATGATATAAAAACTTTACAAGGATTTGGATCATAGTTTGCAGTATCGGTCGATACTGATACAATACGACCAATCCCTATATGGTTGGTATGTCCTGATCTGATACCTACCAATATCGATACTGACCGAAACCGACGTTCGGAATCTCTTTCTCAATCAATTCGACATAGAGAAATGAATGAAAAAGTCCAATCAACAAGGGCGTAAAAGCATAATATGGTTGTAAAAACATGTAAACAAAAACTTATTTATCGCAAGTAAACCAATCTCGCAAGGGTGATTATTATTTCATTCAATTTCAAAACTATAAAAAAATAGAAAGTACTTAATTTCTAAAATTTTAATAATTTATTAATAATTATTTGTTTTCTGCTACCAAAATATCCGATGCTCCAATCCGTAACCGTCGATCCGATACTCATAGGAGGGATCCCATACCGGTACCGCGAACCTTGATTTGGATATTACACATGGATGATCCAAAGCTTCCTTAAAGAACCACACTTATCGCGTGTTGTTCCACCCAATTCTCCAAAGACGGTACACAAAATGATCTCTAAATGACTATCCTCATTGCCTACTTATTCTATAGTACAAACAACTATTTTTCCTCCCAGGCATACATATGTTTCCTTGGTCTATTTTCCCCTTGAACTTCTAGAGCTTCTTTTGATAATTAATTAATTAATTATTGTCAAAGAAAAATCTCAAGCATCCCTAGAACCTTACACCCTGCAAACTCTATTGTAAGCTTAAATTGGTACATTCTTTTGAGAGAGAGAAATCAGTGTGGAAGTATCAATAAGAGCACACCCTCTCATATTTTTCAAGAGATTGATTAGGAGGGTTCAAGTGTCGAGAAAACCAGATGTATTTAGAGGAAATCAGTGTCCAAAAAATTCCGACTATTAACAATGAGATCTGTAGCTGGAGAATCATAAGGCTGTAGAGGGTTCATAGAAATCAGTGTGAAAGTATTAGTAGTCTTTTGAGAGTAAGAAATCAGTGTGAAAGTATCAATTGTAAGAGCGCACCCTCTCATATTTTTCAAGAGATTGATTAGGAGGGTTCAAGTGTCAGAAAACCCGACGTATTTAGAGGAAATCAGTGTCCAAAAAATTTCGACTTGTAACAATGAGATCTGTAACTGGAGAATCATAAAGCTACAGAGGGTTTTAGATAACAGGCCTCCAACATGGTTGATTAAATTCGGCATCAGGACTGGAAGTAGCTAGTATGGGTGAACAAATACAACCAGTGAACACTGTCTGGTCATCTCTTTCGTCTCTCCTTGCTTTGCTTTCAGATTTTTCACAATGTTTACTTACTAGATCGATTTATGTTTCATTGCCATAACATTTCTTATTTTGTCGTGATTTGCTTGGAATGTTATCTTTGCACTATTTTACTAACCTATAGTAATGTCTGCCTAAAACATCAGGTTTTCATATATTTATGAGATACAATCAAATGAAGAAAATAAGTATATCTGAAGCTGGCATACCTGAAGGTCAATGTCTGCATACCCATGAAGCCAATTCACATATGGAGACAAAGCTGTTATTAACATCATGCCTCCATCTTTAATGTCAGTATTTATTCTAACCTCTCCTGCATCCAAAAGATTCCAATTTAAACCTCTGAGACTTTCTGCTAACTGGAAATCCCATCCCTCTTCAGTTTTATCTCTGAGAACTTTCTTTTCATTAACTTCATCACCAGATCTCTGTTCGTTTTCTTTTAACCAAACTGGAATTCGTATAGCACCACCTAAACCATCTTTATCAGTTTCCTCTACAGAATCCATCTCGCTATAAGTTACAGGAACACTTCCTTGGATGTGTACATGACCGCTTTGAATGACTGGCTCAAAATTGGCATTGAATAAAAATCGACTAGCTGCAGTTACTGAAGCGACAACCTCAGCTCGTCCAAGATCAATGCCTCCAATAGCACCATCTAGGAGCCTTATTTGGACATCACACTCTGGCTTTGCAAGGGTTCCACGGAGGTCCCCTTCCATGTGCAAAATACCCTTGATGGGTGTGAATAATTGGCGCAAGGAATGCAGAGAATCTGTGGTTGAAGATTCTAAGATCTGAACTAAAGTGGGTACTAGTCCAATAGGGAAGTTCAGAACAGCAAAATGAAGATTGGTTACTGGCCCCAGAAAGGTTCCGTCAGCATGAAGAGTAGCATTGTCCTTCTGGATAAATAAATTTTCAAGCCGCAAGCCATTATTGTTGCTATACACACCAATTGCTAATATACGCTGTGTCTTATAGCTTCCCCATTCCCAATCTTCTCCATGAAAATCAAAGTCAGCCTGCAGAAAATAGACAGAAGTAACAAATTGAGGCATATAAAAGAGAAAAACAAGAGCACATGAAGATCTTATGGAAATGTTTCACAATAGATAGTAAGGTACTAAATATCCTTCATACTACACCAGAACTTTAGAGTTGACACAAGGATCGAGGGTTAAATAGTAACATTATTCCAACACACCCCTGCAGGTCAAATGTTTTATGGGGTGAGAACTGAGAAATGGTTTTTGCCTAATTTGCAACTATACCATGCACTTCCAAGTTGGAAAGTCAATACCATGAACTTCCAAGTTCACAAGTTAATACAATGAACTACCGCTTGTTTGCAAGTTAATACCATGAACTATATCACTCATTAATTGTATTAACTTGCAAAATAAGTGATAGCCCATGGTTTAACTTCCAAATAAAGAATATTTTTGGTATTTACTTGCAAACTTGGAAGTTCATGGCAGCAAGTTGCAAAGGTTTGAGTTTCATGGTAACAATTTGCAGAAGTGCAAATTAGCCCCTTTTTTAAAAAATCCACTTAAATGACACAAGAAGCATTTGAACCTGGGTTGCTCTGATACCAAGTTAAAGTCCCTGCCACTACACCAAAACCCTAGAGTTATAATAAGAGTTGAGGATTAAATATCTACATTATTGCAACAATATCAAATAGTATAACTAACATGGGAAAAACAAGCTCACATTAAAAAAGCCTGAGGGATTTTGGTTAGAATATATACTTCGGGGAGGTTCGGGCCACCGGAATTGGCTAATCTAGAAAATAATGTGTTTTTACTATGTTTAAAGACAAGCATGGTATCTTCTTTTCCACCGGTATTGCATATAACTAAAGCATGTAATAGGAACAAAATAATCCAACCCGTGCCCAATTAGTGTATGTTCTGTATTCCCTGTGACATTAACATATTTCTGCTGGGTTTGGTATGGCTTATCATCGGTGATTCTGCTTTTTATTTTTTGAGAAACAACTTCAAAAGGTGTTCGGTAACAGCAGCTCTGATTTTTGAAAAGCTAGTTCATTTTTTTTACAGCTTTTAAGGAAGACCAAGGCTGTTTTCAGAAGCTGCTTCTGCTTGTTGAAAGCCGAAGCATGCCAAACCAAGCCTTAGTGGAAACATATGATTCCAGATGTGGCGTTTATAACTCTGATTATTTATGCAAGTTAATTGCTTTTAAACCATGGTGCATAAAACATATGATTCAAGCTCATTAAGATGGTGCTTATAACCTTCAAGGATCATTTGAAATGTAAATGAATGGCCACTTAAACATACATGAAAAACATGATTCAAGCTCAAAGTAATCGGATCTATAAAGCACTATATTATAACTTGCTTTTTCATCGTTTGAAGCTCATAGTAAAAGGAAGGTTTGCACATACATGAATAACATACGACATAGATATGATGGAACAGACATGGCATTGAATTTGGTGTATCTTAGTGTACTTAGGAGTGTGTCATGTCTGATATGTGTGCAGCACTGTGGAGTATGTATCAGTGCTTTTTAGCATATATAAGGAAAAACTATGACAAATTCATCTTTTTGAGTGCATTGTCATCCTAATTTGTAATTCTAAAATATCGATGTGGAATCTTCCAAATCATAATTATGAAAGAAGACAAGTTTACCCGTGTATCTCCATTGCCGCCTCCACTAGCATCAAGAGAGCCATGCCAACGACCTTTAAATTCTCCTAAACCAGGGAGAGTAAAATCTTCAAGAATATTTTCATCTGACCAATTATAATGGCTTTGTATTGCCTGCAATGTCAGAGATAGTTCTTAATTCATTGAATTACAAGAAATGGGTTGTCAAATCTTGTCATAAATCTATTAAGGGCGCTCAGATATAAGACATCACTAAAATAAATGCAATTGTGCAACTTTTTGTGTAGACAAAAATAGTATTCTCCAAAAGAATCCATAAAGAACTAAAGCGTCAATTCTAGCAAATACCTCAAGTTGGTCATGTAGGCTCTCAGCATAAAACCCAACAGACAGCAAAGTATGTATGAAGAGATCCTGCAAAGATATTCCAAGAAAGTATGTACGATTAGAAGTTCGATGCATAAGAACATATAAGCAGTCTTTATCAAATAGCGCTAAGTTAATAGTAGACACTATAAATACTTTTAAACCGTACCGAACCCAATAGAAATAGAAACTTGGACGGGAGTAAACAAGGTTTAGATATCACTACCTACCACCACAGTAGGTTTACTGCTGGTCTAGCTTGGGAAGAGAGGTGAATCAACAGAGCAAAGGAAACTACATTCACTTCAAGTGTAACATTATTGGCTTAAAGTATTTATAGTGTCTACTATTAACTTGGACGGGAGTAAACAAGGTTTAGATATCACTACCTACCACCACAGTAGGTTTACTGCGGGTCTAGCTTGAGAAGAGAGGTGAATCAACAGAGCAAAGGAAACTACATTCACTTCAAGTGTAACATTATTGGCTTAAAAGCCAGGTATGATGTTTCATTTGAGAAAAAAAAAAAAAACTATGCTTTGGCAAATTCAGTAATATCTGTAATTTTAGACTGATGACCACAAATTTAGTACAAAAATTTAAGCTATTTGGTAGTGGACAATAATGATCTTCAAGCCAACTTAAAAAAACATCTACCTACCCCCCAAGGTTAGCAGTATCGGTATTGGAGTCGGTATCGGATCCTTCCTATGAGTATCAGGATCGGCGGTATCGCCAATATCAGCGGTTTCGGATCGGAATATCAGACTTTTTGGTATTGGAATACAAATAATTATTAATAAAACTTTAAAATTTTATAGTAGTTCTGAAATTTAATAGTCACCGTTGTTTGTAGGTTTACCTGCGATAAATAAATTTTCTTCATTTATAAGCTTTTATAACCTTACTATGCTTTTATATTCTTGTTGATTGGTCCTTTTTTTGTTCAATTTCCTCTGCGAAATTGACTATGAAGGAGATCCCCAACATCGGTATCAGACCGGAACATGCCAAACTGTATAGGTATCTGCTGTATCGTATCGATCGATATTGCAAACTATGCTCCCCCCCCCCCCCCCCCACACACACACACACACAAAAAGTTCAGCTCCGTGATGGGCCATGTGATCTGTAACATTCAATACAAGTTCACTTAGGCCTACATCTAGTTCTAGCAGCTCCTTTGACTAATTCTTATCCCTCCTAACTTTGGTCAACTTTGCACAAGTTCATACCATCTTAGACGATTTCTATCATCCTATCCTTAATTGACACCACCTCAAACTTTCCACTTATACATTCATATCATATCCTAACTTCCAATATATTGCCACTCATCATCTCAGAATTCTCATTTCAGCCACACTCATTTTCTGCACATGTTTCTTAATTATTGCTAGGATGCCTCCCTACGAAAAGTTGGTGTGGATGCCTATGACACAACTGTTAAGTTACACAAACCATCTGCCAAAAATAACAAAGTGTTTCCCTACCTTTTGGTGTTGGCTACACAAGGCATATTTCCTCTCACGGAAATGCAAATGTTTATATAATTAATAGTAGTCAAAGAGGGCCAACTACTAATAGTCATTTCTATTAGCTCTTGTTAATGTATCCCAGTCACGTCCCTTCACCTACTACGTGTGCGTCTACCTACATATTGTACACCACTTAAATTAGCATATCCTGAATGCTTGATGTGTACAAAAATGTATTAGTCTGGTAACCCTGAAATGGACAAATATATCATTTCCTTCCATAATTTGCCTACAATTACATTTCATATACTTCGCTCTTCAACAATGATGACAGCACGCATTTTATGCTTAATTTTGGGATGGCTACATGAATCCATCTTCCATTCAACTTATCTACATCCATCTTCTTTATAACAATAAAAAATACCCTTCTTTACAACCTTAACCTAAGTTAAAATACCCTTCTTTACAACCTTAACCTAAGTTTGTTAAGATCTACCACTAAATTTAGCATCGCCTAACTAATATCTAATAACTTCTAATTGGTGCTACTATTAGCTTCCAAAGAGTACCATCTCAAACAATCTTCACTCATCTTATGCTCATTTAACACCACCTCCAACTTCTCAATGATGCATTTACTTTTATCATATCTTTGTATGTATTGTCACTCATCAATGATAGCACTGACTTTCCGAGACGTGTCATAACTACCCAACATTTTGATCAATAAAGCATGTTGTTTATGCTGTTTCTCAACTAATATCCTCCCTCTTTATTTTCGTTCTACAATCCTCTAATAAGAAAGCTTTTTTTCCCTATATTGTATTTAGAAGGTAACTCTAGCCTTTATCAATTTATTATCAACAAACAAAATACACCATTGAACCTCATTCTAGATGTTTCTATAGCTACTGCAAAGAGGTAAGGACTTAATATCAATTTTAGGGTAAGCCTCCGATGATGAGAAAACTATTTGAAAAGAATCTTCTGCCAAAGTGCTTCTTAAGGTCCAAAGACAATCCATCCCCCCTAAGGACCCTAAGGGTCTGCTTGGTAACGATATTTTCACCAATTTTGGGGTGTATTTGAACCGACCGTTTATGAAAACCCATGCTTGTTAATTTTTTTGAGGCACTGATTTTGGTCGGCTCAACCCCCACCCCCCACCCAAAAAAAAATATATATAATATAATTTTTGGTGTCTCTATAAACACCCCAAATTGGTGGGTTTTGAGCAGTTTTATTATTTTATTCCATTTATATCCTCACCATAAATATATAATTATAACTACTAATATCGTACCTTATATTATATAATTATAACTTCTTCCAAACTACAACTACTTTTTCCAGTAAAATTTTAAAATATTTCTCCTATTTTCATTCAGGTGTTTTTATTATTTCACGTGTTTCTATTATTTTGATCGAATATAGACTTCTACCTCCCGATCAAGGCGTGGACTGGGTGATAGTTCTCGATCAACATGAACTTGACTACATCTGATAATGTTTATATATGGACATATAGATAATTGTATTAGTGTAAAAAAAGT
This sequence comes from Iris macrosiphon, assembly GCA_036927795.1. Taxonomy (NCBI): domain Eukaryota; kingdom Viridiplantae; phylum Streptophyta; class Magnoliopsida; order Asparagales; family Iridaceae; genus Iris; species Iris macrosiphon. The sequence goes on along the minus strand of JAYESA010000007.1, from coordinate 3,662,359 downwards.
TTTCAGAACCGCTCGTTAATGAATTACCAAGCATGTGTTGGACTCGTTTAAAAGCCGCTACTAAAAACCACCCAAAACCGGACCCCTCATAACCGCTCATAAACAGTACTCTAAAAACACCTCATAATCGCTACCCCTATAATTGCCAAGCAGACCCTAAGCCAGGCCACTCAGTGCCTGGGTAATCCCAGAGTGGTCCACCTTTGCATACATGGGCCTTCTGTGGAACTTCTTGGCAGACTAGTTGATCAGTAAGTAACTTCCACAGTGAAATAGACAAGAACAGAAGCAGATCATGCAGCACAACTAGTCGAGTGTCAGCTCAACTAAGTCAAACCAAGAGGAGCAGGAGATGCAGTGTTATCAGACAAGTCGACCAATCTTAGACCAGAACTTAATATTTGGTCTCCGAGAAGCTTCTATAAGATAAAGAAAAATTATATAGCTGTTGTTTCATAATGTCCAGATACAATTTGGCTTTAGACGTCGTGCAATAGAAGCAAAAAGTGAACAGGTACTCATTTCCCTGGAACTTAATACCATGATATTTCAACTATAAATACTTATTGCTAAGAGGCGTAACAACAACAACAAATAGCCAATTCAGACAGCACTCTTCATCACATTTCATGTACCCTTTAAATCTCTTGCACATAATTATAATATATACAACATGTGAAGTAATGTCACCTTTGATCTAGAACGAACAGCAGGATCAGTACTTCGAGAAAGAAGCCTCGCAAGGGGAAGCATCTCAGCAACTTCAGCACCAGGGACTTCTAGTCTCATTCGCCATCTCCCCATAGAAGATATTACACTATTGAGATGCCCCGACATCGCTTTTTCAAAAAAACCATCCTTCTTGTTAACAGGATATCTATCACGCATTCCAGGTAATACGTACTCTCCTTGGAGCTCATAGCGGCTGTTAGCTTGCTCCAAAACAGTTTTTTCAACAGTGATCTGGAGATAGTAAAGCAACTGTTTTAATATTCATGCCAGTTAACCATAAAAGGAAGTGCTTTCCATTATATCAGCAGAAACTGGCATAACCTAAAATGTCAAGGAAGGCTGGTTTGGGATTGCTGCTGCTTTTTTAAAAAGCAGCAGCAGACATTTGCTTCTGAAAGCAGCCTCACACCTACTTCCAAAAGCTTAGTCAAAAATCGGTTCTCAAATTTAATTTGATAAGTTGTCGTTACCAAACACCTTTTGGGACAGCTATTCAGAAAAATAAGCAGGACCAGCCATGATAAGAAATCCCAAATCCCTAAGGAGATGAACAGAAGACATGGTAAAATAATAACTTATCTGCAAATTAGCATTAAGTATAGGATGTCCCAATGGGTACTAATCGGGTTCAATTTGGTTGTGCTGTTGTGTTGGTACTTGGTTTCAATCTGAGTTTGGACCATAAAGGTAGGGTTACAATTTGGTTCATAGGTATGGATTTAATTCGGTTGAGGTTAGATTCACAATATATTGGAGAATGAAAATATATACTACATCTGGCATCAAGTTAGTCCTCCCAATGATATCAGCTAACCCGACCGGATTATTAGAGACAAGAAATAGAGTTGTGCCTAAAAAATGGGTATGGAGTGGACCGGTACACTGACACATTTAAGGACCTATAACAACAACAACAACTATTCCAAAAAAATTGGGGTCGGCCGTTTGAATCATTTTCTTCCATTCAGCTATGTTAAGGGCCATTTCCTCTGTAACACTACGAAAAGTATATCCTTCTTTCAAACTTCAACATTTATTTAAAGCCATATGCCAAATTCAATATACAATTGTTAAATTATGCCTAAAATATTTTTTTTTTAAACTTTTGAAATACCAAAACCTGATACTCCATTCTGAAACTCCCGATGTAATATAATGGTGGTTCAATTCAGGAATCTACTTTTTGAACCTTGCCTATGAAAGAATTAATATATGGATCATTAAATTGAGTGTACTTCAAATGCATCAAGTTCTTTGGAAAGGATAATAAAGTAAATATTTTAATCTTATTATTCAGCACGGACTCACGTCTTATAACTACAAGAAAAGAAAATTCCGGTTGATCTAATTGAGTAGGGGCAACCCTAGCCCAGGGCAGGCTGGACGACGGCCCAGGGCCCAAAAACTAAAGGAGAACCAGCATGGACGTATCTAACCAAGATGTACTATGGGCCACCTTTAACTCAAAAGAGTTGTGTTGTAGTGGTTATCATGTTAGACTTACATACTATAGATCCTTAGTTCAATTCCGAGTGGCAACAATTTGTTTGTTATATTTACTTTTATTTTAGTTAAAAAAATTCACATTATGTATGGGACCCCATTTTTGGAGTTCGCTTCGGGGCCCCATGAGCTCAGAGCCGGCCGTAAATGAGAAATGCATATTGTGATAGTTTGTATCTTTTCTATGATAAATCATGCCTTTATGGTTGATCTATTTGTCACATAGAGCCATACCTGTGTATGGTAGATCTATGCTTATACAAATCTCTCATGTTTCAACAACACAATTAAGAATTTGCAGAAAGTAATATGGACAGTCTCATATTTGTGTCGTCCTGGTCTTCACTACTTCTAAATATATTTGATAATAACAAATCATAGAGTGCCCATATCAAGGCTTCATAATTGATGATGAAAGTTATATTCACTACATGCATACATATTATAAATGTCTGTGTATGTATGTGTATATACTCTTAACACTATCCATGTATCCTATTTTAAAAACTTTGATCTGTCCCCGAGTAAGTAGTTATGTCATATTTGACCATGCTTCAAAGCTTATAGAGCATACCACCAAATATACATTCACATTTGCATATATAACTTGCTTAATATTCATTCATACCCCCTTCATCCTATGTTTTACCAAGAACCAGGCCTCGTTTTTAGGTGAACAATTCATAACTTAGAAGAAAATTATAATCAATTAAGCACATCAACATAAGATACTTAAGTCTTCTATGTCATGCTCAAATCCAAGATGAATAAGTGGAAGTCCACCCTTTCCATGTTTATAGATATTCAAAAAGTAAAAAAGGAAAGTATTCTAGAATAAAGGAAGAAATTGTATCGTGTTTCTACCACTTCTCTTTTCTTTGTATAAGAGATCATGTTTCCTACTTTGTGGTTGAAGGGCTCCAGAAATTGTTTCAAGTTTTCATAAGCAAATGGAAATCAGGCTTGTGTTCATGCAACCATTAAGCTGGTATGTCTTGTAATTAGCTGGTGTCAGTTTTAATATGCATAGCCAAGCTTTAATATAAAGAAACAGCGCTAGATCATACTAGGCTTTCCATGGCTCAATCTGTTCATAGAAGATCAAGAAAACTGAAGAAAAAACATAGAGAATAACAAATAGCATAAAATATTGATGGAGGAAAGAGCTACTGACAACATCACCACTCCACCGAGCAGCCACATCAAGTGCTTCTCCTAGCACACCGCTGAATTTTGGATGAAGCACTGATAATAATCCATGACCTCTTCGTTTTTGAAAATTTAGTAGGAGCTCGGCCTGGTTCCAAGTATCATATTTATAAAAGAATATGAAAAGTTAAACAAATAATAGAGAAAGAATAAAGAGAAACTTCATGCGGATAATTGATACAGGAGTAACTTCTCTGACAAAAAAAATGTTGGTTGTTCAGATTGCAAATCTTTGCGGCATCATGCAAGAAATAAAAAATAAATTATCCTTTATAAGTGTTACTACAAAGGGATGCACAACTAAATGTGTTTGTGTTTTCAATAAGCAATAAATTTTATTCAAATAAATATATATGATATTTTAAAAATATCATAGAGCGCTGAAGCCTTGAATACATATACATACAAAGTATGATGCAACATAGAAAAAAAAATACTAATGTAGAGGTTATAATGTAGCTAATTATAGCAAGAAAGTAGAGAAAGAGATTCTAGGAGTTTCTAAAGGCAATGGATGGCCTTTCAAAGAAAGTTGGTGGTGGAATAAATATGTAGAAAGGTAAATAAAGAAAAAAATGATTTCCACTATAAATGGAAAAAGTGTACAAATAGTGAAAATTTTGAGAGAAAATTATGCAGTCAATGAAACTAGATATAAGGATTATGATTATTTGTGTAGGATGCTAAAAACTAAGGGGGAGAGATATTTATATGCTTGACACGAGTAAGGAAAAGTGGCCTAGACACCAAGTTAATATTAACCATATAAAGAGTGGAGACCAAACAGTGTTGATAAAGGAATATGATATCAAGGAAAGGTGGGGAGTTATTTTCAGAAGTCGTTTAATGACCTAGAAAACTTTAATATAGAAACAGAAAACCTAGTTTGGATAAGTAATATTGCAATTGTTGTAAATTTAGGATTCTGAAGTTAAGGATAGTTTAAGAAAAACATAAAAAATGAAAACGTAGGACCTAATGATATTCCTCTTGAGGTTTGAAAATGTTTAAGAGAAAGGATTGAATTATAACTAATATATTCAACCAAATTCTAACGACCAGAAAAATGCCCAAAGGATGTAGCGTTGTAGTAGCTCTCTATATAAATAATAGAGAGAAACATAGTTAAAATAACTATAGAGGAAACAAACTTATAAGACATATTATGTAGTTCTAGAAGACACTAGTTAAGCAAAGAGTAAGAAAATAAACTAGAAACTCAATAATCAACTTGGTTTTATGTCGGAAAGTATGGAAGCCATTTACTTGCTAAGAATACTAATGGAAAAATTTAGAGAGAATATATAGATATGGTTTGTTGACCTAGAGAAAAGCTTATCATACCTAGGAGATAACGTGGTGGGATTTGGAGAAAAAATAAATCGTTAATAGAAATATTGATTAAGAATATGTACGATGGAGTTATGATTACCGTGTGGACAATTGAAGGAGATACCACAACATTTCCTACCATGTTGGCTTGCATCTATGATGTGCATTATGTCTTACCTATTTGCAGTAGCTATTTAGGAAATTACTAGTCATATTCAAGATGAGGTCGCTTGGTGTATGATGTTTACTAGTGATATAGTGATAATTGATGAGCAGAGAAGGTTAGCTTCTAAAGTAAAATTAAGGAGAGAAACTTCGCAGTCTAATTATTGTAAATACTATAAGATTCCAATTGTAGGAACAAAACTATTCAGTGAATAGGGACAATACTTTTCAACTTATGAATTTTTTTATGATGACACAATTGCTGGACACGATGAGTAATTCTTGGACACTAGCAGACATACTGGCTGTGTCGGACACAGATGGACACGTGCCATATCAGACACCGATGGACACATGCATCATATTGGACAAGTACGGACACTTAGCCCTGCTGGACAAGATGGAGACAGAAAGTTCTAGTAGGAAGCAGTGGTCTACATATCATAATTAAGAACCAACAAGACATCATAAGTAAATCATAATTGTATGTTGTACTCTTTTGTTGTTTCAATAGATTGTATATCCATGGACCATTTAGGAAGATGTCTTAGACTCTTAGTAGCAAAAAGTTCCAAACAACCAAATAACAATGAAAATTTCACCATTATCTTACAGGTCTTGCATATAAGAGGAAATTTTTGAAATGTATTCAATTTCTAATACTTTCTGTAATGAACTAAAAATATTTTAACCAGCAAATCTCAACCCATCATTTGCTATTTTCCGTTTTACACACTCCTAAATCACCTTGATACAAACAATTATGATTTTTCCCTGCTACAAAGCCCCACTTACAGAGAAACTATTAAAGATTTTGGCAGATACACTCCTTTTGTATACAAATACAGGGTTAGCATCTTCTTCTTTCTGATCATGAAGCTATAAATGATATCTTACCCTTTGAATTGTTCCTCGAAGAGATGCAAGCTCCAGTTCATCTAGTGGTAAATTCCGCACCTTTCCACATTACATAATGATAGTGAGAATTTGAATTTATATAAAATAAATAAACAAATAGCATGATACGATAACCAAATACGACTCCGTCAGTAAATTCAAAATTGAATGGTAAGTCACCTCCACATTAGCAGAATATTGAGGTTGATAGCAAATATTAGCTCTTAGTTGTCCCTTTTGAAGAGAAATAGATAATAGTCTCTTGTTGTTCAAAGTCCCTTCAGTGAACGGGCCACTAACCTCTATCAGCACACTTTCATCAGGCCTGCCTGTAGCATCCAACTGCTAACCCACAATGAACCACAAAGCCGATAAGGTGTAAGTTTGACATGAAAGACAACAGCAAAAAAAGGGACTGACAGAACAACCAATAGCAGAGTGAAAATGAACCAAATAAATGGATAAAGACACCAATACGGTCTTAAAATTCTTTCTACTCACTACATAAGCTTACATCAATATAATATTGTTAAGTTGTGTGATTGTCTAACGAAATTAAGCCTCTCTGCTGCCGTTGCTATCATGGAATAGGTTTCTACACTGGTACAGTATCAAATTACTTTCAATTTCTATAATTCAAACTTTATAAGGCCTCTTTTATGCAAATTGCCCATGAACTGGGAGCTTTTGTTGTCAAGGTAGCAGGTAGACAACACTACAGTAAAACCAAAATGGGTGCAAACAACTACTAAACCGACATATTCTACTAACTTCTAATCACATGATACTAACCATTTGCCTAATAAACCCATCTCAATGTTAATCTGTATGGATTCCAACCTAGTGCAACATGCAACTAGATCGAAAAGAAAACTCAATGTTAAATATCAAGTGGTTAGATCTGAGATAAGCCTGTACAAAGAAGGCTCATGCCGCTCATCCAGAATAAGGGAAACAGTTCACATGAAGGCTCACTACAAAAATGATATGAACCAGGGAGTACCTGACCAATGATTAGGAATAAAACAAATTGGATAAGTTCTCATTCCACTAAGGTTTTGCAGTGCATTAATATCATCAAAAATGCTAATATGAATGTGGAAAATTCTTTACTGGAGATATTTGCCTTATTATCTTTTGGAATTCCTCATTCCACTACCACCTTTCTTTACATATCCTCTATTGTCTTCAGAAACTCCTAGAATCACTTCCTTTACTTTCCAAATATGTGATCTTTACCTTATGTCATTTTCTAAAGTGTTTTAGTACTTATGACATTGTTCTGATAACAACATCATCTCGTCATCCAAAGCCTTCTCACATCGAAATAGGATCAGCTATGAAGCATATGAAAGCTCCATAAATAATTGACAATGTTTTTCTGACCAGCTATTGACATTGTTCTGGAGAAAGAGTGCATTAAAATGGATACTTTATTTGCAATTGATGGACGAACACATGCATAAAGTAAAATAATGGCAAAAAGCATCCAAATGAAAATTCATTATTTAATCACTTCTCATGTTTAGGAGAAACCCGTGAAATTTGTATGTATGCAATATAAATCACTGTACCTTAATAGCATCCTGTGATATACACAAAGAACCAGCCAACTGTGGTGCAAGCAAAAGTTGGTTAAGTTTGATCCCTGCTAGAGAAAGATCTCCCACAAGGCATTCTCTATCAATATCATTCATCTGAACATCCTGTGTATCTTTTTCGAATAAAGATATCTGCTCATCATTTTTTGTGACAGGTTTAACCATTTTTCCTTGAAATTTTATCCTTCCAGTAGCTTTTAAATGTAAAGGTCTTGGTGGATCAAAGGGAATGGAAGACATAAAATTTGCAAACTCAAAGCCACGCAAACGTATATCCAAATCAATTCCCTCAACTGTAAATGGCATAGTTCTCCTAAGATCTAGATTTTGTTTTTGTAGCCAGTAATCATCTGGGTAAGATGTCTGAACTTTAGTATATAAGTCAAAGGCAATGGATGACGAAGTGATTGAAACATTGTCATGTGATATGATGATATCCCCGCGTGCGTCACTAAATGAATCTTCAGCTTTAGGTGCAGTCCACTTAATATCAAATCTCCTGAGTCAAAAGACAACGAAGTCAACATTTAGTACATCAACTAGCACCAAAAGGAGCGTCAAGGAAAAGCAAAATAATAATAAGTATGGACAAAAAACACAAAAGCTAAAGCAACGCATGGAAATTTCATTGCATATTAGGTACTATGGCATAGCTGAAATTAAATTCAAAACTTACGGTCTAAAGAGGGACCCTGATAATTTGGTCTCTCCGTTTAGTTCCCCAATTTTGAGAGGAACCAGCTGAACACCTTGACGTAAATATCGATGTAAAACATTGTTGAATATGAACTTCCCAGATAAATTTATATCCAGGGCTGTATCATCCATTTCTCCCTGAACAATGGCAAAGAAAATATAAGATGCGAAAATGATATGATACAATGTTTTACTAGATAGGTAGATTCTTTTGAACATGGAATTATCATAATTACAGATAAACGACTGTTATATTCTAATATATTCTGATTAATTTTCAGGAAGGTTCAGAGAAGTGGAATAAATTACTGTTCAACTATTACGAGAACTTCAGAAGTGTATAGTGGTTTTACTATCCAAGATCATGGGAACTTTTCAAGCAGATAGATAATTAGTTGCTTCCTAGAAAGCACAAGTACAATTGGTACTGCAGTTTTTCTAGTAATCAATCATTCTCTACATGATGTCTAACCACACCAATTTCAGTGGCACAGCTTTTTCCAACGTCCCTAATTCAGTATAATGGATTCCCACACTTACTATTGTACAAAAGGTTGTATTAGGTCTATTTACTTGCCATCCTATTGCTTGCTAAATGCCAGGCACCTAAAAGGTCTAAGTATAGTAGATCTATCTATCCTTATCCAAATAGTTTAAATTTTTCTTCATTGTTTTTCTAAATATTTGCTCCTACTGCCAAGAACGTTTTCCAATACATTTGTCTCCAAATCATATGATTCATTTCGAATAATTTAAACCAAGTAATATTCTTAAATACACTTCAGAATGAATCAGGAAAAATATATCCAAGAATAGCATGCACACATTTCCATGACATCTATAAGTGTGAGATTTGTTGTTATCCCGTATACGGGAATGAATAACTAAGTTCATCTTGCTATTCACCTCCGGGCAAATCCATGCATTTCCAGCCCCTCTAATTTCTCCACCGTCCAAGAGACTTGCTCTGATGCCATACAGATCAGCAACCTGGTAGAAGAACATGTAGAAACCAAAAAATGTAACAAACAAAATTAAACTGCTGGACCCTATTTAATGGAGACATTAAGTTAAACAAAATAGATTATGGATGTTATATGCAAATAACACTCACAAAGTTATCGAGATTGAATGTAAAATTAGCTGACACATGAGAAAATGGAATGCGGTCAAAAGCTGCCACTGCACCAGCTTCTTTATCCTTAAATACCGCTTCAGATGCACAGGACAAAGGCCAGGTGGTTATTAAATGTGAAGTTTTCCTTGATATAATTCCACTACCCACAAAAGAGGGAGCATCCAAAGGACCTTGACAGTTAAATACAGCAGTTATTGAGCCAGCCAACTGCAAAACAACACATGTTACTGTCAATCACCCACAAAACATGGCTACCAAGACATACATAACAGAAATGATGAAGGCAGGAGTTATTAAAGGGAGGGGGGGAGGGACGGGGCAAAAGGAGTTATACGGTTTATCACTTATAACAATCATTAACATGTTGAGTGCAAGTATATTACATAAGGCACAAATTATCTAATTAATTAAATAGAGAGAGGAAAAAACTGAGACGAGTGTCAGGACAATTACTCGATGGGGACCAAGGGCGACTGGATGAGAAACTTAGAACAAGGATGGGTGGGTGACAGGAATCCTACTCTTGTTAGGAAAATATCCTTAATATAAGCTTTACCTAGGCCTAGCAGAGGGGGCCTACAAAATTTAACCACAGTGGTGGAGAGCTATACATAAAATGTCTTGGCCATAACTCATAAAATTTGAAAGTGCCCATTTTACACACATACGATAATGTGTGCCAACGACACATACAATGACTTGAGGGAGCCAGCAATGACATATCTTGTTGTGTTCTTTTTATTAGTTTCCTTGTGGTATATATGTGAGCTAAACACAAACAAATATTATGCAAAAGCGAGGGGCTAGTTTTATTCTATTTATTGGTTTGTTTGTGGTATGTGTGTGTGAGCCAAACACATGAACATTTTTAGGCAAAAGGAGGTCCCTCCTGTCCACCCTCTCCCACCGCCAGTGCATAACAGCATTATGTTCCTTACAGCAGCTTAAACTAATTACTTAACAAAATTCCACATAACCATCATATAATGCAGACGACAAAACATCACAATTACTATCGAGTCCATTAACATAATGATGCTTCTAACTAGGCCATCATAAGTATAAGATTTTGGTATCATGACTATATTGAAATATGATGCTTAGAGAGATGTAAGGCTTGGCATTTGCGTGCGGGTTCGAGTCACGGATTTAGCCCTTCCAAAGAAAAAATGGTGGTATTGCTGCCTACATCTTGACCATTGGTTGGAACCGTCTAGTACTGGGATACCCATTTTACTAGATTGAAATATGACAAGGAGTCGAGGACAGATAAAAATTAACAAGTACATATAAAAACCAAATGCAATCCTCAAAACAAAAACAGATGGGTTACTTATAAAATACACGAAAAATATTCATTGAGAGTACAATACTACAATAATAATGACTGATCAGAAATATTAGCAGTTGCTCACCATAATCCAAAGCATGGACTTATAAACAATAGATTGTAGGGTGTTTCTAAATGAACATCTAACAACAATAACTCCAAATAAGCAGGAACAATCGATGCTACAAGAAAGAATGTGGGAAGCATAATTAGGCAACAAAAACCACGTACCGGAAACATTAAAGGTTTCATTTTCAGAGTCTTCATTAAAGCATTCACTTCAACACAAGGGACCTGAAATTTTGTACAAAGGAAACAGAGATCATTAAAAAAAATATATGGACAGATAAACGAAAGATGACAATACGAATACATCTAAAGATTCAAAGATTTAACAAATGCACGCTACTTAAATACTTTCCAAAAGTTTGGTAAGTAAACTTCTATATGATTAGGTCAAATACAAAGTAACAAAGGTGTACATTTGACCTGGCACTAAGAACAGCAATAACACAAATACCACATAAAATTGGTAGATCGGCAAGCTACTACAAAAAATAGTCTAGAAAAAAGTAACGCAAATAATAAAAGTTCACAATATTAGTGGAGCAAGCAAGAGACTAGAATATAAACTTGCAAAATAATAAATATTTTATGCCTGTTGAACAAGTGGCATCATGGCACCATATTACAATCAGAAGAGATTGCTTTACATTTCATCAAATGAATTAAGTAGACCAAAGGATTGCAACAGGAACCAAATTAGGAAATGTACTACCAATACTTCGTAACATTTTAAAATTGTTCACCTTCCCTAGGCTTATTGCTTGTAGTGAAACCACAAATTTAGTCCAATATCGTTGTTGGAATGAGAGTTTCTTGGTTTATATTTGAGTGCTTCGATCTTATGTCTACATCCAGATTGACCATTTAGGCAACTGGTCCAAGTGATGATGCACATAAGGCCCATGCACGAATCAAGTCTGGACGGGTCTGTGGGCCAAGAAGTGACAAACGGTATCAGAGCTAACCTAGTGCATTTTATGCAATCTTAATGCCAAGGTTCTGAAAGAAACTGTGAAGTGAGGTGTGTGAAATGAGATGAACGTCATTGAGTTAAAGCGAGTGCAGCCATTGAGTTAAAGAGAGCGTGGTGAGGATAGGCAGTAGGGAGTCGAGCCAAATTCTACTTTTTATGGGTCAGAGATTCTTTCACAAAGCAATCCATCTTTTTTCCGGTTTATTGGCTTTATAATGAAAAGTACAGGGTTTTGTCACCTCTCTAACTATTTCTCCATTGGGGCGACTCCGTCTTTGTCTGTCTTTGTCATATTGATCCATGTGGTCCCAGGAACAAGGATTAAATGGATGAGGATGCGGGTTATGTTACTGATTCCTCGATCTATGATCTTTCATAAGCTAGCAATCCCATCGCTCGCTTGTTGCTCCCCACAGTACAAATGGTAAAAGAACGTGTTACACGGAGGTGGGGTTGTGACGTTCCACGGAGGTGGGCTTGTGACGAGAATGTTGTTCTTTGAGTGGGGAGATTATGGAACCCCAATATTTAGTCCTGCATTGGTATTGGATGAGAGTTTGATTGGTTTATCCTTGAGTGCTCGGATCTTATATGTACACCTGAGTTAAGAATTTTTTCAAATGGGTCAACTCATGATACACAAGTCCCATGCACGATTCATGTCCTAATGGTTCCACGGGTCAGGTGTGATACAACGGCTAGGTTTTGCATTTACCCATGACTATGTGGGTACACATGATTGTCACGTCCCGATCTCCCGCGGAATCGGCTGTCCCCGCTAAGCGCGAATCACCGCGCCAACGCTCCCGCGGGACGATCTTTTCCATCTGGACGTGATGTCGCACGAGCACAAGCTGCGTCCGTGCAAGACCATGAATCAAACAGACGGAGAAATATCTAAGCCACAGAGTCGCACATATAGTCCGAATGCAGCGGAATAAGAAACGAACAGGCGATTGGTAACAAGTTCACAGAGTCGTCATAGCGGAAGCAGTGAATAATACAAGTATAAAAGTAAAACAAGCACTTTATTGATATTGAATCAGTATTACAAACAGCGCTAGGCCAAGATTACAAGTCGCTCAAGTCCTCTCTCGAAACAATAAAAATGTGCCAAGTGGCTACAATTTGTGGAATGATACATAGGCGATGTTCTAACATTATATCTTGTATAGGTGCTTCAGTTCCGGACGCAACACTCCAAGGCTCCAAAGCAAACTCCACGCCTTACCACGCACGAAGGGGTTACCGCACCGAACGAGGTTCTCCCGCACCCTGCAAGCAATCTGATGGGTTATCAGTACATGAATGCATTGGTGGGGAGGTTTCTCGCCCGCTCGGTAAATCCAAACACGTTATATAGATTCCGTGCACCATCTATTAAGTTATCTTTCTAGTCTTGCCTTAGGATCAGTTCCATGGCAAAATGAAAAGCCTAACTCGTGTGGCAGTGCATCGTGCAATATAAGAGTAACACGGCAAAACTTACCAACTTACCATTAGTCTTTCTCTGTCCAAGGAAAACCAAGTAAAACCAAGCACGGATATATATAATGAAATCCAGGGACAATTGCATAAGCAAATACAGTGTCACGAGCAGGGTTCTGACTCAGGTGTACGAGTTACACGGATACTCAGGTGTGTTGCAGAAGATGTTCAAGTGTTCAATTATGTACAAGTGTTCAAATATGTATAAGTATTCAAATATGTACAAGTGTGCACAGATGTCTAATACTCGTATATGTTCAGGTGTTACAAATTACTCGATGCGATGGAATGACTCGCACGCGGATTGCCGCTAAGCGATAATGACTTATCTATATGAACAGGAGGGTCGCTGGCGCTACAAGCCATTTGGACGAATCTCTTGGCGGTATAGCGCTAAAAACTCGAGGCGCGCACCATCCCGCCTGAACAGGAGAGACCCGGACTCTTTTGACGGTGATGGTGTAGCGCTAAAAACTCGAGGCACAAACACCATCCCGCCAAAGCTTGAGGAGTCCCCATATGATTCCTCCCAGGCCGGCACGATCCCGGTGTCCCGACGATCGTCCGAGGAATCCACGATACCTCGTGCACGAGTTGTCCGCAACCATGCAAGTCTTGGGTTTTCCAGATTCACGACATGACATGATTCAATATTGATTCACTTAGCCATTGGATGATGCGTAGTCTCTTGGGCGGAGATGGGTGTAGCAATAAGTACTCGAGGCGCATACACTATCTCGCCCGCACGAGAGAGACTACCAAGGATCCGAATATCTGAATGAGTCTTGCTCCACGAGCTGTGATTCTTGCTTTACTTGACATGATGCAATCCCCTGGTTCGGGAACTGCCTTGGCGACCTAATGGTCCCGAATACTTACAGGTTCATATTGCACAAAAGGACTATTTGATAGTCTTCTGGCTAACTAGATGCATGCACGATATGGATAGTGTTGCTGGATCGTGGCATAAAATTATGTGACAAGCATTGAAACGAGGCAAACGAGTACAAGTTACAATGTAAGCAGGCAAGCATACATTAGTTGGAAGCATAAGAATAAGGAAACATACTGTATAGTCTACCTTAGAACATAAGCCTTTACGTTAGTACGGGTCTAAGGGGTAGTGCGAGGAGTGAAATCGTACATGGACATATCAGAGACAATCCATAAGGCGAGCAGGGTAAATAAGTGAAGCAGTGCACTACGAAGAGTATATAATGATCTACTCGAGGCATAGCGGGGTCTACTTGCACGAAGCTACGGTAGCATGCGAGGGTCCATGTTATAAGCCAAGTTTTATTTCCATGTTCTAACACAAGCAATACAAGATGGGATTATTCCCTTAGCTAGGTGCGTTGTATTCTTTATTAGCATGCAAGGGGTGATTCACCTAGCGACTAGCATGTATCGTCCATATTTTAAGTGTGCAGGCTAAGCAAGGACAGGTTCATCATAGCCACCCACCTTAGCGATTATTTGCCTCGGTCGAGCGATACTCCGAGCGAGCCTTTGAAAGTCTAAGTCTGAACTCCTGAAGGGCCAAGTCTGGAATCATTTGCCTCAATCGAGTCTTCTCGCTGAGCAAAGCGGGTCGGGTCGTTGCACTTGTGCCGTTTGAATCGGCTATCCGCTTGAACGGAATGGATCGTTACAATGATTCTAGCAAATACAATATAGTATAACTAACTTGAATAATTTAATCATGTACCCTACAAATTTGATTGCCTGAGCGTGTAAAACAAGAAACTATCGAAACCTCAAGAGAACTTGTGCTCACAATATCCATGCCTACCTCAAATATATTTATAGTTCAGTGCACATCTTTTGTGACATCTAACTCATGGCACCATTAGATATAAGAAAAAAATTGGCGTGTTGAAAGCACAATATGTTAATAACAAGATTGCAATATGTGACCAAGTCGCATGTCAACTCATGGCACCATTAGACATCAGAAATATTTTGGCATGTTGAAAGCACAATAGGTTAATAGCAAGATTGCAATATGTGACCAAGTCGCAAAAGACAATGCCAATCCTATATATGGTCTTATGCAGTGATTCTACATTCAAGAAAACTAAGTATAATTTGTTGGAATATTGCCCGATTTCGAGGGATAGGCAGTCTGGAGCTGTCCCAAAATCGATGGCATCGTGGAGTCCGTAGGGGTCAATATTGGACCAAAAGCAGGAACCAGAGTTACGACCATAACTCTGGTCTAGGCCAAATATGTGGGAGCTGAAATTCGAGCGGAATTCATGATTGTCCACAGCGTAAGCACTGCAGGGACCCATATTCCGACAGAATTTCAATCAAGGTGATCTGATTCAGGATCCGGGTTTCCTAATCAGTTTTGGCGATCTACATCATTTTGGGCTGACTTAGGGACTACATCAGGGTTTTCTACTGTAATTAGGGTCCCTTATAAATAGAAGTCTAAGTGGGATTGTCAAAGGTGTGCTCTTCTAGAGTTCAAGGACATTTTACCGTTCTAAGAGATCTACAACTCTTAGGTCTTGCACTTCAGGGAAGGAGATTTGTGAAGGAGCTTCGTCTACTCCGTCAAGCGGGATCATCGTAGTCGAGACGGTGGGCAACTATTACTAGGTGAGAGCTTTGTAAGGGGTTTGAAACTTGGGATTTTCTTTTACAATCTCATCTATTGTATCATTCTCTTGAGAAGTGCAAGGAGTCGACCCTTGGAGCAAGGGAGTCGAAGTGATATTGTATTTGCACGTTTTCATTATATAAAAGGTTGGGAATTGACCATTACATACGTGTTTGTTATTGCTCGACCTCGTAGTAGGTTACTTCGTATTTTCTTTGTGGGATCGGGGGTCAACACTTGTTCGGTTGTGCGTCTCTAATCCAAGCAAAGTGTTATCAAAGCCTCTAGTTTGAGGAGGGACGAAGGCACGGTAACTGCTACGAAAAGATACTATACGCGCATGGTGACCCTCATAGGGAAAAACATGATTATTTGGAAACAAAGGATGGATGATCCCCTCTATTGCGCATGGACTTGCTTAGTCCGTTGGAGGACAACATTGGCAAGTCAAAGGATGTGACTACGAATGATTGGAAGAAAGCAAATCGGAAGATCATTGGATTCATCCACCAAAGATTGAATAATTTGGTTTCATCACGTCTCCATGGAGAGTTCATCAAAGAAGCTACGGCAAAAGCTATATTAGTTGTAGGAACGGAAGATGTATGGCAACAAGGTATTTCTTATTCGCCAACTCGAAGTACACGAAGGTCGCTCATGTGGCGCAACATCTGAACAAGGTTCAGGAATATCAATCAATTGTCAGCAATGAAGATGATGATTGACGATAAGTTTCGGGTAATGTTCTTATTAAGTTCTCTACTGAACATTTGGGAGACGGTGTTGTAGGTGAGCAACTCCGCCCCGGGGGGGGTTGTCGCGATGGAGTTGGCCAAAAACAGTCTGTTGAACGAGGAGATCCGACGTAAGCATCATGAATCATCGTAGTCGAAGTCTGATCTGGTTGCTTCTAAAAGAAAGAAAAGGCACAAGACACAAGTGAGAATAGAAAGGAGTTCTTGGAATCTCGTGTAGGTGGATTGCAAGAAAGGTTCCCATCATTGTGGTGATAAAAGGCATTACAAAAGATACTACATAAAGCTCAAGGAAGAAAGGCGAAAGGCGAAAGGCAAGGAGGAAAATCTGAATTTGACAACTTTAGTCGATAGGGATCTCATCATCACAACGGCCGAGGCTATGGACTCTTGTAGCGTATGTCATGACTGGTCCTGGACACAGGAACGTCTTATCATGCTTCTATACGGAAAGATGTATTCACAACGTACCAGAGTGACAATTTCGGATGAGTGAAGATGGTTGACAAGGGAACAACGACGGTTGTGAACATCGTGAATGTGTACTTAATGATGAAGCTTGGAAAGAAGCTTATCCTCAAGGGGTTCAGCGCGTACGAAGTCTGCACCTCAGTCTCGTGTCGGTCGGGAGGCTGGACGATGATGGTTGTCGTAACATATTTGAGGACAAAAATTGGATGCTTAGTTAGGGTTCTTAGTGTAACGCCCCGCTCCGCGTCGGCGTTATGTATCAAGGTGAGTGGGCAGAACTTCGTTCTCTGATTCTTACACGCCTTAATAATAACCTGGGTTTTTTGCTTGCAATGTTTTCATAAGAGAATGATAGAACCTGCCTTGCATGTTAATGAACGAACTCACCTAGCTTGTCTTTGAAACAATGACTGCTTAACGTGAATCCTGAATCTCTTGCTTAGAATGCATGAACATGTTCACTATCGTCTATGCTTCGAGAGAACCATACTGTGCCTGAACGTGTTCAAGTGATAAGTCGGATTGTTCCGCAACAACGATTGTATTCTGATGGTTCGTCTCGTCTGCATACTAGAGTTTATTTGATAGTGTTCCATGCATTCGCATGCGGTCGGACAATGGCTTTTGGTGGAGAGCTGAACTGCATGCGTCATAGCCACCATGGGTCACAGCTGCCATTAGCATCAGAGGAATGAGTCATTGGTATGCTGTTCCACCAGCTGCCGATCCTGAGATACTCGGGGACCGCCCTGCATATAGCTAAGTCATTGTGTTGGCTTGGATAGATGACTGCCCCTAAGATTGTGCATTGTGTGTCTAGCTTTGCATCTGACCCTGGAGTCGCACGAGACACGCTGCGCACACCCTGAAACATGAACGGATTGCCTGTTTGCTTATTGCATATGAAACTCTGTTTCCAAACATGTTTCCAAACAATGTAATATGACTCTGCTAGCGAACTGCATGAAATGAACCTAGATAAAACTAGAAAGATCACTAGTAATATAATGTTTTATAACATGATTACTTAGTGTTGGTTTGAGTGAATGCATGTTTCTGTTCAGTTGATTTATCTCACCGGTACTTGTATAAAGTGCTGACCCACCAACAGTTTACTTGCTTGCAGGTACTGGATCGTCCGAGGGAGCGATAGGCGTGCCACAGTCCCGAAGACCCGGAATCCTGGTTTCGATTGTTGCCCCGAGAATGCTATCGTATAAGGGGGCATAATGTATGGAACGAACGTGTGCCTTTGCTAAAGGAAACCCAAGTTGCCTCGATTGTCCCGAACACTCAGTTGGCTAATGCATTGCATTGCAACAAGTCCCTTTCTGCTGCTTACTCGATTGATGCGATGATAGCCAACTATCAACTTAAACGATTGGCCTTGCACGGGCGCAACCCCAGGCCCGTGCGGCATCACGTCCCCCGAAAGCTCGAACGGGCCATTCGCTTGGCTCCCTTCCTCCCTCGCACCCGCAGGACGGACGCGGTGATTCGCGTCCGGCGCGTCGAGGCACGGTGATTCGTGCCCGGTTCGTTAATCCCGGCCACACGGGGCGGGGCAGGGCGGGGCAGGGCGGAGCGGCGGCCCGGACGGGACCGGGGCGTGACACTTAGTTGCTAGATCAAGGGATTATGTGTTGTTACATGTACAGGATCAAGCCACAGAGTTGTATGGGTGAGTTATATACGTCGGACGAGGGCTCGATGAGTATACGACATGGTGTTTGTCATCGACGAGTTCTTGTCAACGAAGGCCTTTAAGAAAATTCGAGAAAAAAAAGGAAGATTCGGGAGGTAACGACGAATGGAGTTGTGTTGGATCTTGAGGATCAGACTGTTGATACTTTAAAAGATGATCGATCTCCATGTGGGAGTTGCTATACGAATTTAAGCTTGGTGTCGGGAGGGTGCCGGAGCTTATTGGATCGATAATGGTTTCAGTAGTTTGACCTAGAAAGGAGATCATGTGAAGTAGCCGGCTCAACAAATGGCTGATACATCTCGATTTAAATAGTTCATAGAGAGTTGTGGACCTTCATGACGTGCATCGCTCATGAACTTTACTTGAGGGTACGAATGTACGGGGGAGCTTTCATACCAGGCATTATGGTAGACAATTTCGGAAGCTTGAACAGCATTCGAACCGCACATGTCGCTTGGCCGGGCCAACCAAGGGGGTAGAAAGCTATTTGGAATGGAAGCACGTTCTGGTGGACGTCGGAAGTAGGGAGTACACAGCCAAAACACGTAGTGAGGTTGGTGGTTAGGGACTTTAGTCTTGGTCAAGTCGTTGATGTCCGAGAGATCCCACTAATACGAGAGATGATACACATGACAGTTAGTGTCGACATGGTAGTCAACTGGAGACAACAAATGATACAGAGGAGCTTGAAGGATGCGGAGTTGATGACAACAATGAGCAAGAACTTTGTCGTGGGGCAACGGACATGGAATTCGATTGAGGAGCCATGAAGTCAACACCCTCTTATCATATTGGAGGGAGAGTTTGTTAAATCTAGCCCGATTTCGAGGGATGGACAGTTTGGAGCGATCGTGGAATCGACGGGGGAGCGTTGTGGAGTCGGTCGGGGTCAAATTTGACCAAAAGCATGAAAATATATGGACCAAAATTCCGGATTGTCCCAAGCACGAGCATTGCAGGATTGGAAGTCGAGGCAGTATGGTTCGGTATCCGAACTCTTTGATCAATTTTCATAGGTCTAAATCATTTTGAGCTGACTTACGAGTTATATCAGGATTTTCTAATGCAACTAGGGCTGCTTATCCCCTATCAATAGGAGGCTAAGGGGGATTTCCAAAAGTGTGCACTTGGGTTCAAGTAGATTACACCGTTCTAAGATATCTACAACTCTTAGGTCTTGCACTTCAAGGAGGAAGAGAATTTCTGAAGGAGCTTTGTCCACTTCGTCAGATCAAGATTGTCGTCATAAAGACAATAGGCAACCATTACTAGATAAGAGCTTTGGAAAGGGTTAGGGTTTCTTTTACGATCTCATCTATAGTATCTTTCTCTTGAGAAGTGTAAGGGGTCGACTCTTTGGACAAGGGAGTCGACGTGTATTGTATTTGCAATCTTGTGGAATCGACGGAGAAGCGTCGTAGAGTCTGTCGGGGTCAAATTTGAACAAAAGCAAGAAACGAAATTCCGGTGTGAGCCAAAATATGTGACCAGAATTCTGGATTGTCCCAAGCGCGAGAACTGCATAATCAGAATTCAGTCAAGGCGGTATGGTTCGGTATCCGGGCTCTTTGATCAATTTTCGGAGGTCTAAATCATTTTGAGCTGATTTACGAGCTATATTAGGATTTTCTAATGCAACTAGGGCTTCTTATCCCCTATCAATAGGAGGCTAAGGGAGATTTCCAAAGGTGCGCACTTCTAGGGTTCAAGGAGATTCCACCATTCTAAGATATCTATGTCTCTTAGGTCTTGCACTTAAAGGAGGAAGAGAATTTCTGAAGGAGCTTTGTCCACTCCGTCAGATCGAGATCGTCACCATAAAGACAATGGACAACCATTACTAGATGATAGCTTTGGAAAGGGTTGGTGTTTCTTTTACAATATCATCCATTGTATCTTTCTCTTGAGATGTGTAAGGGATTGACTCTTGGGACAAGGGAGTCGACATGTATTGTATTTGCAATCTTTTTATTATATAAAAGTTTGGGACTTGTCCAGGTGGCCATAACAACTTGCTTGGCCTCGTATCAAGTTGTGGTTCGTATTTTCTTTCTAGGATCGTGGTAGACACTTGTTTCGTTGCGTGTCTCTAATCTCATCATAATTCACGAGAACCTACATGTTTAGTTATGTAGAGATGCATGTTGACACATGTTTAGTCGCTTCTGATTAAATATGTATACACATATAAGCAAAGTTATTACATATGTATAATTCTGCGGAACTTTATATAACTCAAGTGAAAAGGTGTCTCACTTGTGTAAGCACCTAATTCTCTGAACATTTTTTTAGGATAATCCAATCAGGATCCTCTATGAATAACTTAGTACACAAAATTCAATCATATATTCAAACAAGAACAGAACTTTAAGCATAAACAAACCAAACATTCTCTTTCATGAGGAAACTCTAATGATAAGCTTATTTGACGGGGATAGTTTGGGAGTGATTAGTCATTCATACAAAATTTCTATGGGAGATGGCTTCCATCTATATAAGGAATTCTATGCAAAATATATACAAAGAGTCTGTTGGAGAGTAATATCAACATTTCACAATCCATTGATGTGACATGGCTGCAATCTTAAGGTGTTCTATGTAAATTATCTACAAACAATGAGTTTTATGCAAATGATTATAAGGTGAGGATACAAAATATCGGCAACATGGATTTTATGCTAGACCGTATACTAAAATGTAGGATTGAAGCCATAGATATTTACAAAAAGTGGTTCAGTTGGAAAGTAATATAATCATTTTTTGTGGAATCAATTAAATGCCCAAAGGCTGCCATCTACATAATGACATTTTACTGAAAGTTTCTACAAAATCATTGCTGTACGGAAAAAACCATACATTGAGAAAACAAAATGTTAGCCACAAGGAGTTATATGCTAAAACCCTAAACAAAATTAGAATAGGAGTTACATAAAAGTAAGGCAATTTCTACCGTAATTTGAAGAATGGTCAAGTGAAGGTAAATTAGGATTGGTTGCTCTTGAAAGAAAAAACTTCCTCAAAAGCAGCATAGTTAGAGCTTTTCTCAAGAGCAAAGCTTTGCATGGTTTGATATTTATAGTGTTTAAATTTTAAAGTATAGAAAGCATGTAAAACTTGAGGATGACAGGCTCCCCACCACAATGTAACATTAGACTCCAAACTTCCAAAAGTAAGGCACATAAAGTTTTTCAAAGTGAAAAAACAAGAGAAAATAATTAAAAAGATGGAGGAGAGAACATCATGATTGGACAACAGAGTTTTAATAATGTCATTTTAATCCCAAAACTAACAGAACAAATGCAGTACCTGACACATAAGGTGAAACTCTCCATCATCAGGATTAATGCCAAAGTCACCAGAGGCTTCCATAGGAGCGTCACCAAACAAGCCGCTTGTGTTTTGCAAGAACACCCTTTGACCACGAAAGCACAAACTTGATGTTACTTCCTGTGTGCAAGCATGCAAGGTTAATAAACGACAGCATGGATCTATAACTTTTCAAGAGATTATTAAAGCCAAAAAAACAGAATATCAGAAAGAAAAAGGTTGACAAAAGAATCAAATGATAATAATAATTTCCTACATAAGATTTATGTTACCTGGACTCAGGTACGGGTGCCAGGTACGGATACATATCCAAGAGTCGGATCCTTCAAACTCATAATTAATGGACATACGGACTCGACTAAAAAGGATCCAAATTTTGGGTACAGGTAGGATATGGATATTAATATAAATATATTTGAACATAGTTTCATAAAAAAATATCATGTAATTAAATTTGTAATGCCTTCATAAAAGACATGTAATTAAATTTGTACGGTTTCATAAAAAGACATAGTCTCTAATTAAATTTGCATAATTTTATAAAAAGACGGTCGTAATTAAGTTTGCATGGTTTCATATATTTAAGTTTATAATTTGTATGGTTTCATAAAAAGACACATCATGTAATTAAATTTGTAAGATTTCATAAAAAGATTAACATGTGATTATAAACTACTACTAAACTTTACTGAACTAGTAGAATAAGTCCCTAACAGACCGTCCCTTCAGCTCTTCTACTACTTTACTACCAGTCTACCATATTAAAATAAACTATCTACTTCACTACCACATTAAAATAAACTATCTACTCCGCTACCGGTCTCTCGATTGTCACCATAAAGGATCTGATTGTCACCATGGAGGATTAGATACAGATATCATACTCTTATCCATGTCCTATCGGGTAGACATGAGTACTTCTCCTTATAAGGAGAGTCCGGATAACATAGCATAAGATAGCCCTTATATTGGAGGAAAATTACATAGACTTTAGAACATCGTCATTCCTTTCCCTCAATCCATATCACATTTCCAATTTATTATTGACAAATTAACAAAAACATTTATAGTGTTGCCTTTTTTGAATGCTTCTACAGTCCCTTTAAGAAATTTTCATTGAATTTTAAATTTTTAGCACCCATATCCCTTCTCTCAACAACCACCTTTAAGATTTCCATTATTTCATAAGTATGTCCAGCAAAAACTTCAACCAAGCCATCTATTTATTTATGCCGAGGTGCTTCAACATGTCATTAAACTAAATGAGTGGAAAATAAGTATGTACCACCATAGGCCTAACACAACAAGGCTTCAAAGATAATCAAGTGTCCATATATAGGCTTTAAGGCCAGAGATGCTCCTGCCCTGATCCTCTGATAAGCATAGTATCCTTGGAATATTGGATAAAAGTTTGGATAAATATAAATACAACAAGATAAATCAATATTTTTCATTTACAAATTGATATTTAAATTAAAATGTTCATATACATGTTCTATGTTCTTATACATGTTCATAATATCCTTAACATGTGGCTGATGTCAAAGACAAATCCAACTGACAATGAAGTCATTCAAAAGGAATTGCAATTTTATAATTTGAAATGTACAGTACATGACAGATTTCAAGGCCTAAGATTTATCTCCAAATTTTACTTATAGAAACACCCACTATTTCAAGGCCTTAAATGAGTGCACCTCCCCAACAAATCTTCTCCGTTGCCCCTCCCAGGGACCTCTTGGACGGATCTCGCCACAGTAGCAATTTTTCTGAGTTATTTTCTTATGGGCGAATTATTCGTGAAGTTCGTGTTTTATTCGCAAATTGTTAAGTATTAGTCATTTAGTCCCACATCGGGTAGAGCATAATAAAGAGGCTAGTCCTCTCCTATATATATGCAATCTCTCAGTCAATGAAATCATCCCATTATTCCATCTAACATGGTATCAAAGCCAAAATCCTCTCTCTCAAATCCTAGGCCTTTTTCAGGAACCCCCCCCCCCCCCCCCCCGACATCAGAGCCACCCCCCCCCCCCCCGGTTCCGGTAAATCTCCAACCCCGATTACTTATACCCAGATGTTTTTGTTGTATGTAAATATAGACCTCTATTTGGAATATGTTTTATGGGGTTAACATTCACTCTTTGTTGTTTTATATTATAGACTTCTATTTAGTACTTGTATATTTTTCTTGGATTAATATTCTTTTTTTTGTTGTATTGTATCATTTTCTCTATCTAGTAATATATTTGTTTTAAGTATATTTTTTGGGAATTAAAATATTTTTTTAAGTTTATAATGTATAAAAAAAATTGTTAACAAGGCCAAGGGACGAGGACAGGAAAATCCGACCTCGAAAGTGTTAACGGGGCGGGGACGGGGGTGAGGAGTGAATTGTTTAACGGGGACGGGAATGGAAATAAAAATTTGAAACCGAATGGGAATGGAGACGGGGATGAAAATTTGAATACTATTCGGGAACGGAGATGGAGGGTATGGTCCATGTCCCCAACCCGCCCCGTTGTCATCCCTACCGCCAACCCCCGACGTCAACAGAGCACCCCTACCCCCCGACGGCAGCTGTCACGTTCCAACTCAGTAAAGTCGATAATCGTCCTCCGGACGTGATGCCGTGCATGCCTAGGTTGCACAACGCACAAGACAAGAAGATAAAACATAATGGTTTTCATAGAAAACACCAAATCGCAGTGGAAGATATATATAGAGTATACGAAACATTCAAAGTATGCGAAGAGAAGCTCTTTTATATATAATTGCAACAGTTACAAAGGCTTGAATAGCCCCATTGAATATGTCAAATTGGCTTACAACACCCATTGATCTCTCTTTCTCACAAAGGATTCCACCGTTCCATACATCATGTCTTCGTATATCCAAGCTAAAGTCTCGCACCTGAGTACCTGAAAGAGGGTGCCCACAAACGTGGGTCAGTACTCAGTTGTACTGGTGAGCAGGATAACTCACTCGCCTAAACCGACACTAAGTAGTCATGTAAAACATACAAATTATTTGGTGATCTTTCTATGTGAAGTAGATGACTTTCAGTTCATGTTGAGACACGTCTCGAAAGCAGTAAATCATGCTCGCATGTAAACTTTGAAATTATGAAAGCATATTCGCATGTATAGCATTGAATTCACTTAAACGGACAAGCATGTTATTCTCCAATCTCGTTGAGTAAGTAAACTTGTTCTATTCGGTCGCCCCGATCACTAAGCATGTTATATTCTTATCGCATCCATAACCATGAAACACGTCGAACCGCGTCACTTTATCCTTGGCTCTTACCATAGCCGATTTGTACACTCTTGTCCGAGGCAAGGTAGACGCTTATTAATGCGCCCACCCTTGAAAACGGCAAAGTGCATACTCTTCTTCCTGCTTGAAACATTCTCGATAGCATACAACTCTTATCTATATAAATGTCATTGGTGATATTGTCGACATCATGAAGGACTATTACATGACATTATGGTTCGACCCTCAGCTCTAGGGTTGCGAGCCCCGTTGGGGTTCCGCAATGCCCCGCGCCTCATAGCAACGGATCATTATTTTCCCCCTAGGTAGACTCGGGTTCGGTGGACCGAAAATACCGGTCTAGGAAAACGGGTAAACCTTGTGCACAAGTTGTCCATAACCATGCAAATGCATGAATTGTTACCGATGACGCAAATGCATGCCTTGGAGCAGAATTTAGCAGTATCATTGATGTACTCATGCACATTTCCAACTTGTACGTACGACGAGGAACAAGTCCTACTCGTCCCAACGAGGAACAAGTCCTACTCGTCCCACTATATTTTCTTTGCCTCTTCGTTTGTAAGTACGGTCGAGGAACATCTTTACTCGCCCAACTATATTTCCTTTTTTATCTTCGTCCTCCAAATAATTGCTCTTTGGCGACCCGTAATCACCAAATATTCCGAGGCACCTTGCCATTTTTGATATAGTATTACGCTTGACGACCCGCAACCTCGAGTTATTGAGTCATCATGCCGCTTCTCGACACAGTATTCCATGGTTCTATCCCCTTCCGACTACGTTGCACGGTTTCGAACCGCAACTGCACGCTTCTCTTGACGACGCGTTCTTATGATATTCTCGTGCAAGGGTGCACGTTCCCATCTCTTGCCTACCGGCAGTTCCGTGGTGTTGCGACACAACTGCATCACTTCACTGATGAAGCGTTCCCGTTCGATACTCATGCGCTTTATGCACGCCTCGATATACCTTATTCAATGCTCTTAGTGTTCAACTTATGTTACAACTTACATTTCTCCGAACCACGCTCGTTGAATCTATCATATCGCTAGCATGCAACTGATGTATTTTATTAAGCATGAAGGAGTAGAGGGAAAGGGTCGGGGCCTGCCACCTTATACTCATCTGCCTAGTCGTTTTGCCGAGTCGTCGCGGCATATCGCTTCACCTGAGTCGATACAGCATATCCCTAATTTTCGTGGTCTGATGCGAAGCACGATTTACTTAACTGGTATAACCATGCGAGCAGGTTGTGCTTCTCAATCATCCGACCGAGCGGATTAAAGGAAGATTGCACCATCGCTTAAATTATGCTATCTCTGCACTGCTTTGGATTACACGAATTATGACTCCGTGCTTTTGTCCTAATCAAGACGATAAATCGACCTCAGAAAGTCCCACGTAAAAGCATGTAAATGAAACCAAAACTCGAATCAATACTTGTTCCCGAATCCGGCATATCGTAATGTAAGCAACTCAATGCCTCGTTCCCATTCCGACTTGTGTTATGCAACCAACCCAAATGTCTCGTTTCAATCTGACTCAACGTAATACACCGTACGAAGCGGGACATTACAGCAACACCCCCCAGTCCAGCATCCCCACCATCGTTAACCCTAATCCTAATGACTCGCCCTACCACCACAAACCCTAATCTAGTCTCCAACCTACTCCCAAAACCCTAACCTTAGCCGCCATACAAAAAAGTCAAATCTGGAAGAAGAAAAAAAGTCAGATCTAAAAAAAATTGGAGTATTTGAGATCTTCAAAGGATAAACTATGATAGTTTGCGTGAACCTATGAATCTCAACAACGACATCAGGAGTTAACAGATAACAAACTTGATTGTTTGTGTGAATCGCAGTTCCTGATCCGGTATCCACATCAGGATCGAACAGAAAGCAACATAGGTTTGTGTGAATCTCTGTCATGGCTTGTGTGATCCATATTCGATCTCTGTCAACATTGCACGAGCCAGTTCTGGCAACGTTGATCGCGCATTGGCGAGGTTGATGTGAATATCGGGTCGTGACGATCAACGATAGTTGAATCGAGAACTTGAAGGATGACCAACACTGAGACGAGTAGCAATGCTGACAACACCAGTATTGGGAATATAGTGACGGAGATATCGGGCACTGGTACGACAATTTTATCAATTTGACTTATTGGTCTACGAGTGGAGGGTCCGGATGGTTACTCCACATGGCACAAGAAGGTCGAGAATACGCTTTGGGTAATGCGGTTGTCCAAGACCTGACGGACAACTCCCAGTAGTGGATGATCCCA
This sequence comes from Iris macrosiphon, assembly GCA_036927795.1. NCBI lineage: Eukaryota > Viridiplantae > Streptophyta > Magnoliopsida > Asparagales > Iridaceae > Iris > Iris macrosiphon. The sequence continues at coordinate 3,634,789 of JAYESA010000007.1, read as the reverse complement.
CATACGAGCAGTGGGAGACGGATGATAGTAGACTGCTTACAAAGTTGATAAATTCGATGGAACCATCAGTTGAGGATATGGTTCAGAACACGGATTCGATGAAAGAGTTATGGGAGGTCCTAGCGATTGTATTTGATGAAAAATGTGATTTGTCTGGCATCTATGACTCGGTTGTTGGCATCTACTGAACTGATCATGGAGACAAGTCACATAAGGATCACTTTCGTGCCTTTAAGGCCCTAACTGATGAGGTGGATCGCGTGTTATCCCTAACGATGGATATCAATGAGACGAGGACTTAACGTCAGCAGCTCTATGTCATGACGTATCTTGCCTCACTTTGTTCTAATGCAGACTCTGCATGGTCTCAGATTATTGTTAGGGCCGAGGTTCCATCTCTGATGGAAGCCCACTTTCGTGTCCTACGAGCAACAAAAGTAGTTGAAAATGATACGAGTGATGCACCTGTTGATCGATCTGTCTTTAGTGCTGCTCGTGGTGGATTCCGTAAGGGCCATGGTGGTAGACGTAGTGGTTGGAATGCTGGTCGTGATAGTGGACAAGGCAATGGCGGACGTGATGGAGGACGACCGCGGACATACTTCTTCAACTGTGGTCAACCTGGCCATTTTCAATAACGTCTCAAAGCTCCTACTTCCAATGTTACATCGGATGCTCATGATAATGAAAGGCGATCCATGCATATGACTACAGAGACATATGCAGAATTCGTTGAATTCCAAGTTCAGCGTCGTGGTGAAGCCTCTACATCTGGATTCACAGTTGTATACTCAGCGGCGTGTGTAGTAAGGTCAAAGCAGTAGTTGATCGACTCGGGTGCGTCTGATCACATGACAGGTGATACATGTATGTTGTGTGATTATATATCTGTAGGTCGTGTGACAGATATTACTGTTACGAATGGCAGTTCCCTGAAAGTTCGTGGAAAATGAAACACCCGTCTTTCTTCCGGTTTGCTACTCAATTCAGTTTTACACCTGAAAATCCATTCATTTTATTATCCATTAGCCGCATTACTCGTGACTTGCAATGTTCGACAACATTCTTTTCTTATGGTTGTGTTTTTCAGGACCTAAAGACTGGAAAGGCTATCAGTATGGGACATGTGGTTGGACGCTTGTATCTATTTGAAATGAATTCTTATGTTGCTTGTGTTGGTGTGTCACTCGACCCGTTTGAGTTGCATTGTCGGTTAGGTCACTCATATATCCAAGTTCTCCAGAAAATGTGTCCATCTCTAGATTTTCAAGTTACTTTTTATTGTAAGTCATGTAGTCTGATTAAACATCATCGGGTACCCTATCCGGTGAGTCTAAATAAAGCTACCTCGACTCCTTTTGAATTAGTACATTATGATGTATGGGGTCCATATCCAATTGAATCTGTGATGGATTTCAAGTACTTTGTTTCCTTTGTTGATGACTACTCACAAGTCACTTGTCTACTTAATTAAAACTCACTCCGAATTATTTGATATTTGGTACATTTTATACTAAAATCAAAACCCAATTTAGGATTCCTATTAAGTGTCTTCGGAGTGACAATGGTCGTGAGTATGTCTCGTGAGTTCATTTCTCATCTGACTAAACATGGCATCATCCACCAAATTTGTCCTTACACACCACAACAAAATTGTGTGACTGAACATAAGAATCCTCATATTTTATGTTTCATGCTCGTACTCCCAGAAAATTTTGGTCGGATGTTGTCCTTATACTTAAAACTTGTTATCCGATCAATCGCATGACATTTATTGTTTTCAATGGCAATACTTTATTTTCTTGGTTATATCTCCATCGTATGTCGCTTCCTCTACCTCTCAAAAATTTTGGCTGCTTATGTTATGTTCGGGATACTCGACGTACTCTTTCGGATCCGAAGGCAATCAAGTATATTTTTCTTGGGTATCCTAAGGATCATAAATTGTATCGTTGTTTTTCTCCAACTTTGAAGAGAGATTATGTCTCGGGATGTTACCTTTGTTGAAACCGAGTTTCCTCCACCCCCTCCAACTAACGATTATGTTCCAAAAGTTTATCCAGATGAAAATTTTCTCTTGTATCTAATTCAAACACGGCAGCCCTCCATAAGAGTGCCCTCCATAAGAGTCAGTCTTACCATCTAATGGTCCGCAAGAAACGGCTCAGTCAGATACGGCATCGCCAGTCCCACCGTCCCACTGTCCGCTAATATCAGTTCCGTCAGAACAAGCATCACCAATGGTGCCTACAGTCGTAGAGCCGGCATCGTTATCGGTGTCCTCCTCCAGCACCACCAATTCACCACCGCCTAAAATACCGGCTCACCCCCGTCGTGCATGACACGACCATCTTTTGTATGTTGACAACTACAAAGGGCTCGTGAGTCACACTCAGTCCTTGGTGGCTACTATTGATGGGATTCAGATCCCCAATTATGTAGAGGAATGACTCAAACATCCTGGTTGGCGCGCCGCTAGGGAAGAAGAGATGTGAGCGCTTCGGAAGAACCATATATGGGACTTGATGGATGTGCCTACTGGTAAGAAAGCGGTAGATTGCAAATGGGTGTTCACAATCAAGATGAAACCGGATGGCACTCTTAATCGTCTGAAAGTTCGTCTTTTGGCAAAAGAGTATTCTCAGAGTTACGGTAAGAATTATTTTGAGACCTTCTCCCCAGTTGCCAGAATAACCTCTGTGCATGTGCTCCTATCCTTAGTCGTCCGCTATGACTGGCTCCTACTTCAGTTGGATGTAAAGAATACATTTTTCCATAGGAACCTTGAAGAGAAAGTATATGTGGTGCAACCTCTTGGCTCTTTACAAGAGAGGATAAAGTATGTCATTTGCGAAAGACCCTCTACGGTCTCAAATAGTAACCTCGTGTCTTGTTTGGTCGATTTACACATGTTGTTACACAGTTTGACATGTGTCAATTAAATAAGGATCATTCGGTATTTTACCAACAAACATCAGCCGAACGGATACTACTTAGAGTCTATGTTGATGACATTGTGATTACGGGAGACGACAGTCAAGATATTGCAAGGCTGAAAAAGTTTCTGGGTGAGAAGTTTCAAACCAAAGATATGGAAGCATTGAAGTACTTCTTGGACATTAAGTCATAAGGGAAAAGCAAGACATTGTAATGTCTCAGCGAAAAAATGTACTTGACATCCTAAAGAAGCAGGAATGATGCAAAGTAAGGGAGCAAACTCACTCATGGATCTAGGGGTAAAGTTACACCCCAATGAGGAGATACTGATAACCAATCCTGATCAATATCGTCGGTTGGTTGAAAAACTCAACTACTTGGCAGTCATGACTTGTCTAGACATTTTCTTTGTTGTAAGTGCCGCGAGTAGATTTATGGCTTCTCCACGAGTTTTGTATTGGCAGGCACTTCTCATAATCCTGCGTTATCTAGCCAAGAATCTGAGAAAAAAAATTCGAATGGAGAATCAGGGACGTACTCATCTTGAGTGCTTTACAGATACTGACTGGGGTGCAAGTCTTACGGATAAACGGTCAACATCTGACTATTTGGTATTTATTGGCGGGAACTTAGTGTCGTGGAAGAGCAAGAAGCAGAGTGTGGTCTCACGATCGAGTTCGGAAGTGAAATACCGAGCTATTGCTCATGGTACAACAAAGGTGTTATATCTGCAGCATCTTTTAAAGGAAAGGAGCTGGAAGAACCAGGATCTAAAGCGACATATATATGGTGTGATAACCAGTCAGCTATTCATATTGCTACAAATTTCGTATTCCATGAAAAGATGAATCACATTGAGTTTGACATCCACTTCGTCCGTGATGAATATCAAAAGAGGATAACGTTTCACCAAGTAAGAACCGGTGATCATATAGATGATATTTTTACGAAGCCTCTTTTAGGCCCTCGTGTTAAGTTTCTTTGTAACAAGCTAGACATGATTGACATCTATGCTCCAGTTTGAGGGAGGGTGTTAAGTATTAGTCATTTAGTCCTACATCCGGTAGAGAATAATGAAGAGGCTAGTCCTCTCCTATATATATATGTAATCTCTCAATCAATGAAATCATCCCATTATTCCATCTAACACAAATAAAGTGAATAATTCGTCAACAGTGTGAATTATCCATTAATGAATAAATAGCAAACAAGTTTGTTCCAACTTTTATTCGTGAATTATTCACGTACTATTTGAATAATTAGCAAATCTTGTGACTATGTTGATATGAATAAAGAGGGTATGAATATAACCTAAACTCTCTAACAAGTCAAGGCTTAACATACTAGCAAACACATCTATCAGACACCTAGCGAGACGCTAAAGATGTGCATGCACGGGTCTTCTCATCAGATCAAACAAGGTTTGACGGTTGAGGCTTTGAGCCCAAGTATGACTCTATTGTGCTGCTTTAGAAAATATTATCTTGTGGTAGTTAACCCACAAGAGACGGGATGTTGTCAAAGTATCTCACCTTCAATAGAAATGTATCTCGACTACACAATTGCAGATTTTTTTGAAATTGGAACCAAAAGCAAAAGGTAAATATGCAAAAGTAACTTGACCACTGTGAAGGAAGACACTTATTGACAACCATCTGCTAAAGAGACCTAAAGCAAACAACCTTAAATAATAACTGTAAATGGCCGTAATCTTAATTGAAGGGCAAAGATTTCTTCCTAGTATACTCCTGACAGAAATCATGTCTAAGCACTCGACAAGTCACTAGAGAGGGTGTGACTTCAAACACAAACTTTAACGTGAGAGTAAGATGACAACATTTGGTGAAAACATAAATAGCGAGTGCAGAAATCATGTTTTCAGAGAAACGTATACTATGATCCGTGGGCAGAATGGCACAAACCAGCAGTGCACAATTGGGTCAAGAAAGAGCAGGCAATCTAACTCAAAGAGTCAAAGCCCTAAATCAATTGATAAAGTACAAGGAAATGTTGAATGATAAAGTCATGAGCGCAACACTATGGAGATCATATAGGTATAAATAGCTGGACTTGCATCTGAAACTCCTTCATAAAGAATCAAAAAACAAGAAAACATAAAAGCAGAACAGCTTTGAAAATTGCTTATGTGAAAATGGCTCCTCTGATTAAGCCATGTTTTATTTCATCGGTCCAATATACAGCTGCTGATAGCAATATTTTTAGTAGACGGAAGTTCGTAGAATTACTGATTTCAAATACTGCAACGTGCCCATTACATGCCAGACTTGCTAACAAAAAAGTCACCCTCACAAGGATGTTAAATAATTAGAATTTATGCAATTAAGCACACTACAAGGAACAAATATCATTGATGAACAACATATTGCAGGAAATACCGAAAAATGAGAAGGAGCATCTAGTATCTGAAAGGATAGCCCATTCACATCAAGTTGTCCATGAAGATTAGGAAAACTGTCCCTTTTTGACATGCAGATGTGAACCTGACAGCAAATATACAATCAACTCTACTAGCCCTGATCAGTAAAACATGGTCTATCTATATCATACAAAGATATGTTACAATTAAACTTTGAACCCTTATATGAAAGAGCCTTCTTATCAATGCCAAGAAATCAATAGCTAAGACAAAGTTCTTCAGAATTTACAGGATCCAGATGATTGGTAATCAAAAAGCCGGCCCCAAAAAATTGGGATAAAGGCTTACAGTAAGGCAGCAGTAACCATAACGGTCACAAAGACTGTCCTACTTCAATACATTTTAGAACATATGATGCTTATGTAAATGATATATTGTTCCATATAATATTTTATATCTGCTTCACCTCTACTAAGATTTGGCTGGGAACTTCTTGAACCCATCCTTTTCTCTTAAAAAAATGAAACTTGCAAATGTCTTGACCAATGAAAAGGGGCAAGGCTCTAAAGAAAATAGTTCCAGGGTAAGTATACAATATCATACATTTATAAAGCTTTCAAAGCTTCATATAATACTCTTAAGACCATTCATGTAATATAACCATAAGTCAGCATAATATTATTTCATATCATAATAAAATTGTCAGTCACCATTGATTTGGTTGTATTTTATATTTCTAGGATAGAGATATCCTGTATCTACCCTAGAACCATATATAAATGAGTTAATTCAACTCAGAGAACTAAAAGAAAGACGTTCACAGTGTGAGGAATATAAAGAAATAATATTCACCACTCAGATCCAAATATCAAACAATCCTATTACCTATGAATCAGTCCAGAAAAAGTTATCTCCAACTAAGTAGATAAAGATCTCCACAGCAAGATCTCTCAACTATATCAAGACCAACATTCAATTTGAACCATCATATCATCAGCAGATGCTACATTTATTCAAAGCATTTTTTTCACTTAGCTTGCATGTGCTATTATTATCATGGAAAACCATGGAGGTAAATTATGGTTAAGTTTTTGGTAAGCACAGACAAGCACCTCACCACTAGCTCTCCCTTTGAACCATGTGATTGGAATTTCTAGTATCCTCTCAAACAGCTGCATTTAGCACGAAAACGAAGAGTTAAGCATATAATTAGTATAAATACTTTGGGTATATATAAAATAAATTTATGGTTACATAAGTACAGGTCCCAACTTTCTACCTTACCGGAGCAAACAGATTTGCAACCTTCAAATTAGCGTGCCACTTTTGCTCAAGAATATCAACAAAAACATCTATAGACAGCTGGCCACCACTTTGAGGAGTAGGATCCGACTTCCATTCCATACAATCACCGTTAAGCTGAACATGAATGCGGTTGTACTGATTTTGAAATCTAACACACCCATCAACTTTTACCATTTGTCTAAAAAAAAAAGAGAACAAAGTTCAATTCAACTACAAGATAATCTTCAAAGTTCATGTTAACAACATAAATCGTACATCATGGACTGCCAAACAAATGCAATTCACAGTGCATTAAGAATAACTACCCTATGCTTCGGAAGATTTCAAAGAATATAGCGTAACTAGCTAGAAATTTTGGAAGATATATGACAAGAAACATAGTACAACAAATAGAAAAAGAAACGAAAAAGAAGAGATCAGAGACATCAATTTCAGTGACAATAATACAACAACAACAAAGTCTTTATCCCAAATATTTGGGGTCGGCTGTTTGAATCATTTTCTTCCATTCAGTTCTATTAAGGGCAATGTCCTGTGTAACGACTCGCTCCGCTCAACCCAGAGTGCCGATTCAAACGGCATAAGTGTAGAGAACCGTCCCGCTTAGCTCGGCGAGATGACTCGCTTGTTGCTAAGGCATTCAGACTTGGCCTTAGGAGAAGTTCAGACTTAGACGTTTCAAAAGCGCGCTCGGAGTACCGCTAGGCCAATGCGATTCATCGCTAAGGTGGGTTGCTCCGATGAACCTGTCTCTGCTTATCTGCACACTTAAGAAAATGAATGATACATGCTAGTTTCTAAGCGATAACATTTGCATGCTAATAAAAGAGATGAACGCACATAGCTAAGGGAATAATCCCGCTTCATCATTGTGTATAGAATATGGAAACTCTGTCATGCTAGTGCGTAACTTAGAATATTGATCCAAATGGAGTAGTTTCATATGTTATGCTACGAAGTAGATCTCGTTTACAATATTGACGTACCGGTACTGCAACGTATCGAATGTAACACGGAGTTAGAGTAGAGTCATATTGCATACATAGACAAGGAAGACTATCAAGTAGTCGTTCCGAGTCAGGAAGAAGAAAAGAAAAGAAAGTACTCGGGATATTCAGATCACCGAGACAGTCTCCAATCAGGGAGTCGCGTAAAGAAAAATGAACCGAGTTGAAGTCCTCGGATAAGAAAAACCGAACAGGAAGTACTTGGCTAGGATGGAAGTGGTGAAGTAATTGCATGGTCACGGACAACTGGTTGCGCATCAGGAAGAGAGTCCTCGAATGATCTCCGAGACATCGGAATCGTATCGGCCCGGGAGGACTGCACTAGCTTGAAATTCTAGTGCGATAGCTAGCTGAAGTACTAGCAGGCGAGTGCGGAACGTCCAGCAAGGTTTGCTACCGACCTGGAAAGACAGCCAACTCGTCGGATGGTTCGGGACGCCCAGTAAGGCTCGCAACCAAACTGGGAAGACAGCCGCTCCATCCCAGAATATGTCCAACATGGCTAGCAGAGCCAGTGACCTTCATATAAATAAGTCATGCATGCATAGCGGCAAACCGCGTATAAGGAGAAGGGTAACACAATAGAGTTTGATGCATTGCACATCGTACATTAGAAGAATGGTTGCATGGTTCACCTCGTAGTTTAAGTAAATCATGCCTATTTCTAAGACATCGTTCGAGCGACACTTTTACATAGATGTTCTTCAATACATAGTATATGCCTGATTATATTGTTGTGCATGACAGGGAATGTCGAATGGTAAGAAAATGGTAAGACGGATTCAGTTATTTTACCGAATGACACTCTTGTTTCAGAGACGGATATATGCTTTACTTTTACTATGCCATAAAACTGATCATAAGCAAAGACTAGAAAGACAACATAATCAGTCGGTGCAGATAACTAATGAACGTGCTTGTTTTGTGGCGTGGACGATAGGCCTCCCCACCACTGCACTCAATGTACTGACACCCAACCAAATTGCATGCAGGGTGCACAGAGTAGATCGCACGGTTTCGGAGATCGCTTGACGCATCGAGGCGCTGGACCGCACTTGGCGTCTTAGAGCGTAGCGGACGGACCTGAAGCTCACATATACGGGATGTAATGTGTGGGAACATCATCCTCCAGAATGTTTGATTCGAGTTGTAAGCCTAAGAGCATATTCATTGTAACGAGAGAGAGAGAGAGCTTGAGCGATTGTAATTCTCGACCTAACGCCGCTTGTAATCTTTATTTCATATCAATAAAGAGCTTATTTTTTATTCAATATTTTCGCTATGACGACTCTACGAACTAGTTATCAATCGGTCGTTTCGGTATTTGCCTTGCGCGGACGCAACTCCAAGCTCGCGCGACATCACGTCCTGATGGGAACGATTGACCTGCGAAAATGTTGACGCGGTGATTCGCGTTCAACGAGGATGACCAATCCTGCGGGAGATCGGGACGTGACATCATGTGTACCATTAACAAAAACCAAATCCTTCTTTAAAACTTCAATATGTTCTTTTTGTTCTACCTCTAGAACTAGCAGCTCCTTTAACTATACTCTTATTGCTCCTCCATACCGGAGCATATATTGATCTACGTTACACATGTCCAAACCACCTTATATCTAAAGGTCAGAAGTGCTCACAACTTAACTATCAACACTCAGATGAGAACATCAAGTCAAATAGCTAAGGAACACAGCAAATTTTAGCATACCAAGTCTTTCTTCTAAATCTCGACCTTCCTAACTATTCCCACTCCACTATTAATCAAACTCCAGGTTTCACCTGAATTTATTCTACGCTCCTACAGCAGTTAAGTGTTAGAAATTGTGTAAGAATGTAACAGGAACGAATGTTTAGCCGACAACCTGAGTTATATATACCATACCCAGGATTCTATTTCAAGAGAGAAATCATACTCAATGCAAAAAAGTACAAGCAGCAGAGTTTCTGCATACACTAACAAAAATAGAAACCAAAGACATCATATATTGTGTAAATCAACAACAAAAAAGTTATTATGTTCCTAACAATAACTTCAAAGAAAATGTACTCAATTACGTAGCTAGAAATGTATACAATGCCTCAAGATAATTTATGTTAGAATGTCTAAGTAAGAATAAAGTAATGAACAATAAATTTTCAACAGGTAGTAGAGACAAAACTCATTAATAGTCAAAAGTCTCAAACCTAGGTTCTTGGTCACCAAATCCCAGTAGCATTAAAGTGCCCCCAGTGAAGTAAACCGAATCCAGAGTGATTGGAAGGACCTTCGAAATGCCCTCCAAGTGATTTTCATTTGCCTCCTCAGCAAGTTCAGCAGCAAAATCTTCAGATTCCAAACTAAAACCTGATTTCTGATTTTGAAATTGATCACCAAAATAATCAGAAAATAACTCTTTAACAGTGATGGGAAATTTATACAACCAGGGTTTCAGGTGGAGGGACCAAAAGGGCATTGTCAGGTGCATTTGAATGCATGTCCCAAACCTTCGGAAATTAAAACCTTGATTCAGTATGGGATCCTGTAATTTGTCAACTTCTTGATCAGTGGAACGGTTCTTCACATATTCATTACTTGGAGTGCAAATATTTGACTCATTCGCAAACTCGCTTGTGTTGTTAGCGTTTAATTGTGATAGGTTGTTTTGATTAGACCTAAATTTCTCTATAACCATAAGAAATGGATGGCAAATAAAACTGAGGTCATATGTATGTCCTTTGTGATGATTAAATTCTGTGAGATGACGGCTCCCAAGATTTCCATCATTGACTAGTTTTCTGTTGCTTGGTACATCAAGCATTCCTTTCTTTACTGGGTGTCCGTCAGAAGCTTCAGGTGGTAGCTTCACGCTCTCCCCACCATTGACCAAACATAAGTTGGATAGATATGGGGATTTAATCTGATCATCTGTGCTCACTGTTGTATCACCTTTGCTACTGGATACTCCACCATTGGATGCAACTTCAACTCCATAATCCGAACAGCCTCCATTAGAAGACTCCCTTCCTTGCTTAGGAAATGACTTGGTGAAGTTGCTGCCACTATCAAATCCCTGGAAATATACAAGAGCTGCAGCTGCACTTCGCATGAGGTTTCTTTGTCCAGCAGTACTGCCAGATTCCAATAACAGTTTTCTACGAGCATCCAGTTTGAATTTGCGCCTAAGAGAATAAGGTATCAGTTTTGACCATAACTTCTGCCCTTGACTAGGAACTTTCACACTGAAGGACTTCTCCAAATCTGCATGCTTCAAACCATATTCAATCCCATTATCCACGTCATGATGAACCTTCAAATACATTTTTTCATCCATGCAATAGAATAAACCAGATCTTCCATTCTCACTAGAACGTGTAGAGTCGTCCTTCAAATCGTCATCTAAAGAAGACTTTGAATTATCTTGAGGAAGAAAGTATCCCAACTCAGCAGCCTGCTTTGCTGCTTCAACCCTTTCTCTGGACCATTGAGCAGCAGATTCTTCTCTAGCTATTCGTCTAACTTTTGTACGGTAATCTATTCCTTCTTCAGTGGAGAGGTGCCTTAGCAAGCCACTTTCAGATGCTGGTGGAATCCCCAACCAGGAAAAATCCTCCTTTTGTGCAACTAAAATGCTGGGTTGTGACACGACAGCATCAATTACAATCTTCCCTCTTCTAAGACTCGCAAATGGCCGGATACGGAGTTTCATGGTAGAAACTTCTCCGCATGAAAACTCTTCCTGATGAGGTCCAATTGAACAAGAATGTAGGGTGATCCCCAAAGGTGAAACACTTTGAACCTTACCAACATCAAGCTCCCTTTGAAGATAGTCACCAAGTATTGAACAGACAGAAGGAAGAAGTCGTGCCTCAACAAAGCTTCTAGCTTTTACCTGACCGTACCATACCAGCATTCCAATGGCAGAGACCACTGCAACAAATATAGAGCACCTGAACAAAAGCAAACCCTCCTTCCAACGAGGTGTAATAGATCTGATCAAGGCTTTGGTATTAGGAAAAGATTCCTTGCTGCAAAAAATTCTAAGTCGACTCCTGAAATCAGATTTTCTTGACGAAAGATGAACTCCTTCACCTCTGACATATGAAAAGCTAGCCTCTCCATACCATTTCCGACCATGTCCTGGAAGTAAAAAGTCAAAGGAAGCCCGAACAACCTGTTTTACGTTAACCAAGAATGCTGATTTCCGGACACTTCTTTGGTTTGAGGACAACTGAAGTGGTATCCCCCGGAAAGAGCTAAGCAAATGTTCTACACTCATTTTATTCACCTATACATCTGCAGGGACCAAGAATCAAATCTCAGTCCCCTTGCGACCGAAAAGATTAGATGGGACCCACTTCTCAAATGATAGGGAACACAAGCCAAGGTTGGAATCAAACTCATGTAACATCCAAATTCTGCACAGGCATGAGAAAACAAATCAATGTTTGTTAAGGTCATCAGTCATGCAAAAGCTTAACAAGAAAACTGAAGGAAGAACACATTTTCTAATATGGTTTTCTGTATACCTCATACAAGACGAATAAGCGTCAAATAATGGCAGGGGAGATAAACATGCAAAATACCAAGAGCTGTAAGACCAAGGAAACACAAACACTCATAGCCATAGGTGTCGTCTTAGGGTTGCGTCGGACATGTATCGGACACGACACAGACACTCCAAAACAAACTAGGACATGCTGAAATCAACTATGTGTCTGTGTTTCTGTTTGCATCGTCGTGTCACATACATGTCCATTCAACGCAGAGCAAGACTAAAAATACAAGCCCACTTTGGCCATGAGTGTTGCGGAAATTTTTGCGAGAGCAACGCTATCATTCTACACATATTGTACCACATGAATTATGCTGCCTCGGAGAACCTCCACAACACAGTAAGCACAAGACAATTCTATCAGAAGCAAGTGACACGGCATGGACACGGACCAACTTTGGCACGTAGCAATGTGTCTCGGACAGTCCTGTGTCATGTCCAACACAATGTGACACGAACAAGGCACTGAATTTTTGTAACGCTGGTGCTTCTTAGTAACAGGCAACCAAAGTTACTGGTGCCATTTTTTCCCTCCAACATTAAATATTCTCACAGTATCCTCATTAGAAGCACGGCCACTCCAAAATTCATGCCATGCCCGTGCCGTGTCGGACACTCCATGACACTGAAATACACTAGGACACGCCAAAATAGGTGCCGAATCCGTGTCTCCGTGTCTGGAATGTGTCATACCGAATCCGTGTCAGCGCAACATATAGATTCCACAAATAAAAACAATACAAAATTGAGAAGAAAAAATATGTAAATAAATAACTGTTATGAGAGTAATGGCATATAATTCCACCGATTCTGAATGACATGAAACCCTAGTTTTTCGATAACAAAAAAATATATATTGAGTAAATTCGAGAAAAGAAAAATGCAACGGAACCCTAGTTTCGAGAGAACCCATGGTTCGATGCGCATGATAAGAAGAGCTTCGAGAAGAATAAGAAGAAGCTTACTTTGAGAAGAGATCGAGAGGATCGATGGATCGAATGGACAGCTTTCTTTCCTTCTCTGCTTTATATTCCTCTTTCGACGCGCCCAAATAGGATCGAACAGGGTCGGGTTTTTCGGAACCGGAAACCAATTTCCGACTTTCTTATTTTATTTTTTATTTTAGAAATTATTATTATTATTATTAGAGTTTTTTATATTTACCGACATTTATTATTCAAAACTCTCGCTCACTCCTCCCCCCTCCACACACACACACACACACACATTTTTAAATTAATGACTACAGCCCATCATTTTATGCATTTAACAAGTATTATTTGTATTACCGAACTCGAGTGACTCTTGTGGTTACCGAAGAAATGGCAGAAGATCAGTGGATTGAACCATGAGAACGTATTATTATTTTTATTTATAAATTGTGGAAGTCTGAGGGCAGTGGGTCCAAAGGCATACAATGCAGTGTGCACAAAAGTCCTCAACGTTACGCCGGGCCCCAGGGTTATGCCGAAAATAAATAAATAAATTGTTATTTGTATTTACTCTCACCATGTTTTAATTAACTTTTTCTAGACTTAGGAAGAGCAAAAGGCACCAAAAGCACAAACTGCATTTCTCTTAAAAGAAAATTTTATACGTAATTACCTATATACACCACAAAGAGAAGGAACCAGCAATAGCAAGAAAACCCACACCCCCTCTTCTTTGGCGTCCATTGTCCAACGACCATCAACGACCACCGGTGGGGAGCCCCACGAATCCAAACCCGAGCGACAAATCGCTCAGACTCGGGTTGATTGCACCCCCTCCCTCTCTTCTTTGACGTCCATTGCATCGCGTTCGTTTGTCAATTCTCAAACTGTTTTTTCGTACTCGGACCTTATCACCCACTCTCCGTCCTCGCAAAGCTTCAACTTTGAAATAGAAGTTTGCTCGTCCGTTTGAGAGTCAAAAGTCAATTAAATGGATTACTTATTTTGAAATTCTTCCATCAAGTGTCCCCCCACCCCTCGATAATTCGGTTGATTCCGTCGTGAACTATTTACATCGAAAGACACATAACGATGTGTGAAAATTGACGGAATTCGAATTTGTCGATCGAGCGCAACTAATTTGGCCTAAATTCATCGATTTTCACTGTATAAGTGATTTTGTAATATTTATAATAGCCTTTTTTGTACTAGTCAGATCATAACAAAATATGCACTATTAATCTTGCAACATCGAAATACCTACATGATGGTATTTTCGTCCAATTATGAGAATGTGTTCCCGAACGTCATTTTCAGGGCCCGCTAATTGACTCGTACCGACCTTCTTCGATGGTACTTGCGATCAGGAATTTGAATCGCTAAATTCCTTTGAACTCATACAAACATTTTTTATGTGAAAGATATTTTCGTATTTTGATTTGAGCTTGTGTTCTGACTTAACACATTTTTCGATGAAAGTGGAATCCATCACTCGGCCGGCTTCAACAATTATTGAGATCCAAAGCTAGAATTTTTCTTCTGTAAATTATGGTATGATCGGATTCCTATTTTGGAGTCGTACAAAATTTGTTCACCCTGACGTGGCGGTATATCGTGGGAATAAAAAATCTCACACAACATGTATGGAGTTTTCTGAATTATACTACTATAAGCTAGCAACATAGTGACAAGCCAGTATACTAATAATATATCACCGAAACGTATACTACTTTATATCAGCTCTCCATTTTAGCTCCACTTCGACGACTTCTACTTTCCAAGCTTTTTCAACACACGGACGATATTTGTTGCACTTCGAAATCTTCTCTAGATAGTTGAAAATTTTATCAAACACCAACAAAAAAAATACCACAACTTAGGGTTAGGAACCAAAGGGACGCACAATGGGGCTAAGGGAAAGAAGACTAATTAACTATGTCGAGTTATGAAATTTAGGTATTTCATTGGTTTCGGGAAAGTTTTTAAAATATCATGAACAATAATTATATTAATCATAACAAATTAGGTATAAATGATTCATATTAATATTAACAATTAAATGTAGTGAGATTATAACAGATTATTCTATTGCAAAGTATCCTGGACGTGCCGAAACGATTGGTAGCAAACTACAACTCGAAGGAGAAGTAGATGATGACGATGAGCTTTAACATGCAATAATTGACAAGTTGGGGGAGAAAATACCACAACTTATGGTTAAGCTATTTTTTTATAAAATCAAGAAGTTTCACGATCTAGTGTTTTTTTATTTTTTTTCCTTTCTCCATGTCAGATCGTGACTATACAAACCATCCGACCGTCCGGAAGAGAATTCGTACCTAAGACCTACCCGCAGGCATACCTAAGACCTACCCGCAGGCACTACCACTAGGTTAGTGTCTTAGGGACGTTTCACGATCTAGTGTTCAAATTGTGTAAAGTGATCTGTAGCCATTTTGAGATCATGCGACTTTGTGGGCATCTTGTTGATACGAGTCTTGTTTTGAAGGCTCCTACTCCTTTGCATTACCACACTATCATACCATCGGTGCTATCCAAATAAGCTTCAACCTTGTATTTTCTGAACGGACAAAACATTATTTTATGAACGGAGAAAACATATTGAGATTGATTCTCGTTATGTTCCATCAACAATACTCTCATTGTGTTAGTTGGGAACCAGAGTGTTGCTTATTATAATTTGTCAATAAGAAAAAAAAAATCCAACAGTTGAAATCTGATATTTGTCTTCACCATTGTCCCCTATCTACCTGTACTTCAAAAAACATACAGTAACATGAATGGAGATCACATCTGCATTAGTAACAAAGCTTCCTCTGCATTAGTAACAAAGCTTCCTCAAACTCATTGACATTATGGATATTATTAGCTCCCATGATCTAATTCTCTCATTATCCATGATATTCAAAACAACAAAGATAAGTTCCCCCTCTGAGGAGACGGCTAATCCAAAATAGTATTGCTGCTTGGTCCCTTGGCTATCAAAAGAATGAAAATATACACTCGATCAATTGAATCAAGAATTATAATCGTATGATTTGATGATATCCCCATTCCCTACAATGAACAGCAATTATCACATCAAGCAAGAGAGTCTTTGTTGATAAGAGGAACCCCATTTGCCTTTTTTGTTTCGTTGTTCTCTTGATGTGCACCATTTTTTGCAACCAAAAGTGGCGCCTCTTCCATGTCCTTCATCTGTAGCACCAAATAATAACTAGTTTGAGTTCTACATAACTAAGGAGGTAGCAGAAGAAATCATAAATTGGTGAGCATGATGTCTATGATTGTGTATTTAAGTACAAATAACTCGGAAATTTCACTACTGTTTGCTTATTTATTGATTGGATGGTGGAGAGAATCCATAGGCTCTAAGTTCTATGACAAGGCAATTTAATTTAAATGATTTATCTGTTCTACTCATCATGAAGTTTCCTTTCAGCTCTGCATTCTTCACAACCAGAGTCATTCCTTTTTAGTGAGGGAAACATCTATGTTCTTCATTTTTTTTTAAAATTCCCGACATAACGCTCGGGACCTGACGTAACGTTCGGGATTTTGTGCACACTACATTGTATGTCTTTGGGCCCACTGCCCCTCAACTTCAATCATTTTATAAATGGAAATAATACGCTTCCGTGGCTCGATCCACTGATCTTCTGCCACCCAGCAATAATCTTATACCACTCTTCGGTAACCACAAGAGCCACTCGAGTTCGGTATGTTCTTCATCATTAATGATTTTTTTAGGGCAAAAAATAAAATTCTACCAAATATTATAGCTTAAATTGTATGAGATATTGGCAATTATAGTGGCAGTATCTCATGCAGATATCTCAAAATCTCATAATCTCGTGTCCTGATTTTTTTAATGCTCCTTATAGAGACTAGTAACATGCACATGAATTGCACGGCGTAAAATAATTGTTAAAAAAACTTAAATATAAAACTATTACAAATAATGGTGTTCCTAGGAATTGAATTCAAGCAGCCAATAAAAATACCCCCCCCCCCCCCCCCCCACCTTAAGCCACTTGAGTTAGAATTGTTTAGTTGTAAATAAATAATATTAGGTAGTTAAATAATTTGTTATTTTTAAAGAAATAATTAGTGAGGTATTTACAAACGGCTTAGACGGCTCAATTTTGAGCCGTTTCCAAGCTCATTATAAGAGTAGAGATGGGAGGCTCCTGAGACTAAATCCTGATGTAGAGTGATATAAATTACACAAAGATGCAAAGCCTCCAAACTGAAAATGTATCAATCTAACAAAAGAGAATAGATCACTGGTCATAATAGATCTAAACTATAGTAAGAGATGACAAAAAAGGTTAGATGTGGGATTCATGGAAGCTTAAAGTGTTTAAACATTCTCAGCGAAAAAATTTATCTCACCTTTCAGTTCAAGACTTGTGGGAATAAATATTATCAATAGAAGAAACTTTGAGTTGGAACCAAACCTGGGAGACAGGCAAGGCATCACTGGCCACTTTCTTCTTGCTCTCTTTGACACAGAAGTAGGAGTACAGTGCCATACCAAATATAGCAACAAGGATGCCGAGGATATTTCTTGCAGTGAAGGGGTCATGCAGAAGGGTGTATCCAAAGGACAGGACAAGGCATGTCTTAAGGTGACCAAGCACCTGGTACGTCACTGGTGAAGTTGTCCCAATCACAAGGAACGTGCTGAAGTTTACAGACACGGCGATTAAGCAGGAAAGGACAATGAATCCCTGCACAAGCATGCATCATACAATTACCTCATGAAAATTTGTAACAGCTTCTCGAAATATGTAAGTACTAGAGATTATTCAAACTTCGGTATTTGAGTTTCAACATCAAACTTAGTAGTTCACTCCCACTAACTAGCATTAGTGGGTTTCTAGGCGGTAGAAAAATGTACAGTTGTGATAGTGATACTAAAGATTTTCAGATGGTAGGCTGCTATTGCATGTAAATGGGACTGAATTATCATATATGGTCTGGCAATATAAAATGATGCAAGTTTGAGAAAATAAGGAAGGATCCTTTCCTTCTAATAAGTTAATAACCATACAATCACATTTCTGTAAGGAGTTCTTATGCTAGTAAAACATCAATTAATAAGAACAAGCCAACATTCCATTCAATGGCCATATTGTGAGTGTTTGAGAACTCTTGTTCTTTTTATGCATGTATACACAAGAGATATGTAGTACAGATGCGTGTGTATATCATTGTGTTACTTTTAATGGGCAATATGAGAAGGAGAATGTTACAATGACATACCAAAACCAAAAGAGAGTACTGGTGGGCAAAGACACTGCGGTTAGTGAGGCACTTATCTACAAAAGGGCCTGTTACAAATAGTATAGCCGCCTGGTACGGAGAGGACTGATACAATAGCTGTGTGGAGGACACCTTCAGCTTCTTCTGTATTGTGTTTGTCATCTAGAAATGTACGTTAAGGTCACATGATTCAAAATAATTACTCCTCTAACATCTCTATACATTAGAAGGATAGAACTATTCAATCAGATGATGGCTAGAAGGAACTACATGCCACATATATAGGTTTTTCTAAAAAGTTAAGGATACAATTTGCCCGACACATGTAGTTGCAATGGCGAGGAGGGAGAGGATGGAGCCGAGGAGATTGAGCTTGAGATCCGTGACGGATGCAATGCCAACCCCAAGGAGCAACACCAGAAGAGAGAGCTTTATACTTTCGCTGCACATAGTACAGTTATGCATTTTCACTAACAGTTAAGCAGCATAATTTTCTTCAGAACTTCCACAAGTAATGCAACCTAATTGTGCCCAACGACATTTAATAGAGAGCTATTAACCAATTCCAAATGTTACTTCACCTGAATTTTTTCTTGAGAAAGATGGTCTCCAGCATCACTGTGAAGGGTATGATGGCAAGCTTTGTCATCTGCAGAAGAGCTAAAGCTTTACGATTAGTAAAAGTACCAGTGGAAGGACTATGGATTGTAAAAGAGGAACAGAGACCTGATAGAACCCAATGGAGTTGAAGCCTAAGCTGAGGTTAAGGAGACCAATGGAGGTTCCGTTGAGAATGCCGAAGAGTATTACTGTTCTCCCATCGATCGACTTGGGTTCGAAGAACCTCAGACGCTGCGCCACGTGGAGGGTGCAGAAAGTGACCAATAAATGCCAGCTCGTTAGAGTAGTAGCTGTTCCGAAACCAACACAAACATCTATGAGGTTCTATACTTGAAATCATGTGCTGAAAATCCAATTGCACAAATGCGGACACGATACGGATATGGGATACAAAGATTTTCAGGCAGGTACAATATAGTTACGCACGAATGCGGACACGGATTCGGGTACAAGTACTGACACAACAAGGATACATACAACATAGTTTGGTTCCTTGTTATTGATACGACGAATTCCCACACATTTCCAAATTGTATAATTTGATTGGGTGTGATTGAAATTTCATGTTCCTCCAATTTAAGCCATGATGTAAAAATTCATGTTCCTCCAATCAAAAAGAAGAAGAAGAAGAAGAAGAAGAAGAAGACACCTGTAGTTATTTCACAACAAATTTCAACAAGTCTAGGCAGTATCTCCCTAAAATCTTGTAACCGACACGATACATGCTCGACACTCGTGACCCGAAAGCAAAGTCGAAGCCGGTGGTTTGACCCGGTCGTGGCCCGTGCAAAACATAATCGACACGTTACAAAATAACGTTTCATTCGAAATGGACGACCTTTAACCGATTATGATAATAAGAAAAAATATTATCGTGTCCGTGTCCGTACGAATATGTAGGACACCGTTCATCTAAAGGGCATGCATTAGCTACCACCAAGACTCTACAAAAACATTAATATGTGCAAAAATATTCCAATACTTGGTGGGGGGAGACGAACCGAAAGGGAAGCCGAGCGTGCTCATGAGAGCCTTGTTGCAGATGACGATCGCGACCGACGACGCCACCGACAGCGCCAGCGAGCCGACGACGCCCAGCTGGCATCCTGACCCCTCCGCCGACATTAGTGAGATCGGAGGAGAACGGACGGCCGAGATCGGAGGACAGCAAGGAAGAGGAAGAGGGAGAGAGAGCCCTCTTTCTTTCTCTCTTTCTAGCTGCTGATGCTGGAGGAGAGATTGCACCCTTTTTATGTTCGATTTGCTGACAAGGTTACTGACGCCGCGTGGGCCTACATTCTGTTGATCCGCACAGTCCGCATACGAAAGTTTATACGTACATTTTTCGTGGGATACATGGGGTATTCTCGTAATTATACAAGCTTTTATTGTGAATTTTTTGTTTACAATAATAATTGTAGAACTACCAATAGTTTTAAAACATGAAGATGGAAAATAACAACTGCTTTGTTTTTTTAATAGAGTACTACTACATTAGTAAATCCAAGAGCCACGAGATTAAATGTTTAAAAATTGCAGAATAGAGATGTGCATTTTAGTTTATTTTTCAAAAATATTGCCAAGGACCGCAATGATATCTTAGGTATTTTTTTAGCACTATAATCTTATATTAAAAATAAATAATAAATAAGGGTGTTGTTATTGACACTCATAAAATATCGAACATAATTTGTGCCATGTTTGGAGGGAGGAGTGCAAGATAACATTTTAGGAGTGACAATAATGTCCTCCTAGGATGCATAGTCCTAAAATACCATTATGCACTCCTAATGCAGAGGTAAATTTTGAATTAAAATAGAAAATTTGCTATATAGAAAAGAATTTTAAATAAATTAGTAAAAACGAAAAATTTTCTGAGAATTTTTATGTAACGAAATATTTCGCCAACGCATATGGCAAAATTCTGAAAAAATAAAAAAATTTATTTACCTTGTGACATTTACGCCAACCTGATTTGGCAATTCAGTTGACAAAAATATGACATATACGATTTTTTTTTGGTTTATTTTCGTTTGAGTTTTATTTGATTTATTTCGTTTGGTTTTTTTTCATGGTTTTTTTTTTTTATTTTAAAGAGAGTGCTTTTGTTTAGTATTTATGTTTAGTTTTTTTTTTAAAATTGTTGTAGCCATAATTTTTTAAAATAAATTAGAAAAAAAAATAAAAAATTAACATCCTAAATAAAATACGCTATCATTGAACATACAAATTTTAAGAAAAAATTATGCCGTAAAAAAATTACGTCTGTCGTCGAGCAGACTTCGAGCGGTCAAAACTATTTGTTTTGAAATTATTTTTCGTCAAACAATAGGTCGATTTTTATGTTTTCGACGAGAGTAACACAATTCGTGCAAAAAAAAAATTTCATCCGAAGCAAGACGCACATGTTACAGACAAAAATATAAAATTTAAAACTTTAAAGTATCATAACTTTTAACTGAGAGATCGAAACAAGGTCCAGTTTGTGCCTAAATGATCGTAACGAAAAGTACTATGAGATAAACTGTTTCACCTTTTGATGGACTTCAAAAAAAATTAGAATCACAAAAAAATGATGTTTCGACCTCCAAATTTTACCTCGGTAATTTTATTTTCAAAAAAAATTCGGTATTTCGATGTTAACGAGTAAAATTGGGGTCTCAGGACCCTCAAACATGATCATATAATATATCAGTGTGAAGATGATTAAAAATGGGACAAGAATATATATATTTTTTAACGATAAAATTATCTATTTATAAATAATTTACTAATCGTAATAAGATCGATTTAACTTTCGATTACGGTAGAAACTTTAAGGGTATGCTTGGCAATTGTTGAAGTAGCGGTTATGTGGTATTTTAAGAGTACCAGTTATGAATGATCTGTTTTCTAGTGGTTTTAAGTAGTGGTTATGAACGGGTTACTAGCGGTTCTGAATTTTTTTTTTACAAGAATAAATGAAATAAATAGTTTGAAGTTTTCATAAACAATCGAAGGTTTTCATAAATAAAATAATAAAACCCCTCAAAACCAGTGTCTTATATAAAATTACCAAGCAGAGGTTTTCATAAACAATCGTTTCAAAAATATCCCAGAACCGGTGAAAACACCGTTACCAACCAATTTTTTTTTTAGAATTTTGCCAAATCAGTTGACTAACTATTTCGTTACTGTTAAAGTATTCGAACTTTTTTCATTTTTCCTAATTTATTTAAAAAAATATAGGTATAGCAAATTTTCTACAAAAATAAACCAAATTAAAAAATATACTAATTTATTTAAAAAAAATATTCCTTCAACAAATTTTTTTTAAAAGAACTAATCCTAAATAAAAGTAAACAAAAGCACTATAAAAAAAAAACAAACCAGAAAAAAAAAAAACCAAACAAAATAAAGCTGAAATGAAAAAAAAAAACCGTATAAGTCATATTTTCGTCAATTGAGTTGGCAAAATTTGACCGAGTTGGCAAAAATGTCAAAAGTAAATAAAAAATTATTTTTTTCTGAATTTTGCCATCTGTTTTGGCGAAACATTTCGTTACAGTAAATTTCTCAGAAATATTTCGTTTTTACTCATTTATTTAAATTTATTTTCTGTACATCAAATTTTCTGGAGTTTGAATGATAGAAAAATAAAGAGAAGTGCATAATGACTTAGCAGTTTCAATAATGACACCCATAAATAAATAAACAACACAAAATATTAATATAATTTTCAAAGAAAAATAAGTGCTTTTCTTTTAAACAGAGATTCATCAGAAACACTAACTAGAAATATAAAAAACAAGAAGGTGCCTGATAAATTAATGAAAGGGTCTTCTTTACACATTTATGGTCTGTTTGACAATTATGGGAGTAACAATTATGAGATATTTTTAGAATACCGGTTATGAACGGTTATGAACGGTTATGAGAGATCTGATTTTGAGTGGTTTTAAGTAGCAGCTCTTAAACCAATCCAATCCATGCTTGATAACGAACGGTTTTGAAAACCTTTTACAAGAATAAATGAAATAAAATTAATAAAATCGTTCAAAATCTACCGATTATGGTGTTTATAAAGCCACTTAAAATTATATTACACTGATTTGAAAGATTTTTGAATCGACCCAAATCAGTGCCTCATAAAAATTATCAAATTTTTTTTTTTCCATAAACTGTCAGTTCAAAAATAAAAAATAAACTGATAAAAATACTGTTATTAAGCAGACCCTTAAGAATATATCGGACAAGACAATTAGCTAGGAAATTACAGCTCCTATGAATATATTGAACTTCAAAATCATGAATCTGCTAGCAAGCATACTTAATCTTTGCAAACAACTCCAATATAAAACAACAGTTGACTGAGAGTGTTTTTTAAACTATAACAGCTGCATTCTATTCGAAATGAGATAGGATATTATATAAGTGAATAATACGTTACATTACACACGTTCATCGATTAGCGGACTCAAAATCATAATTTTTGTAGAGGTCAACCGATATTCGAAGTGCAATTTTGCATAATTGAATTATGTATGTATTTTCACAATTGTCTCCGTATTTGTGTTATTACTTGTTGGTGACACCAGAGACAGTTTTCCAGCCTCAACACATACATCTCTATGGAACTACACTATCTATCAGAAGTGGACAGCTCCTCTACTTTGGTTCCATTTGAACAGAAACAACAACTGCTCGTTATAAATCAAATGGCCATTTTGCACTTTGAATGACTCACCCCCTTATTCAAAGAATGCGTCTTTTTCTTATTTTTTTATACACTATTCTATATATATTTTTGTAGCCCATCCTTTTCCTGAATGTGTCTTTGATTGATACTCCCTACCGATGCACAAATAAGCTATTATATATATATATATATATATATATATATAGTAAAGATGTTGATTCTCCCATAAGATTTTGAGCATATGAGTTACAATGTTATATTGATCCCTCTTAACTTCAAAGTGCGTTTCCAAATTATTTTTTCTCTTGTGACAGCTAATATGATATAGTAAATAATATTATAAAATATTTAATATGACAGTTGATATAATAAATTTTAGTTCCAAAAATTAATCAACAATTTTTTTAATATTAATATTAATATTAAATTAAAATTTTATTTAATTTTAAAATTTATAGTATCAACTGTAACGTTAATCGTCACGTTATTCATGCTAGATATTGGCTATACTCAGAAATTAACTGCTATGCTATGTTTCTGATGCAAAAAAATCATCAACACAGACAAGGACAACAACTCCACATTTTTAGTAGTAGGTAGAAGAAGAAAGAAGCTTTAACGTTCATTTCTTGCTTCAAAATCAAAACACCAACCGCAACTAAGCATTCGCTTTTCATCTTATTTATTCGATAATCTTTCTTAATTGTTCTTAATTTTTTTTAATGGTCAGTCATTCTATATTTCAACCATACTTAATTCGAGCAATATGTTAAGTACATATAATTAAGCGCAGAGGTTGTAAAGAGAGAGAGAGAGAGAGAGAGAGAGAGAGAGAGAGGTGTTTGGTTGATGTGAAGTGGCTGGCATTGCAAGTAAAGTACGCGCCAACGACCCAACGAATCATTCCCTGTCGTTTGGTTTGCTGAGCCTTTGATCGATCGGTACTCAATCAATTTTGGCATACAAGTTCATTATTATAACTTACAAAGCAATTTCCCTCCTTGTAAGTACCTGTGCCTCCTCCTCCTCCTCATATATATATATATATATATATATATATATATATATATATATATATACTCTCTCTTTAAGAAATAAATCAATTAAGTTTTTCTACATAGTATCAGAGCCAAAGGTCTGAATCATATACTCCCTCTTTAAGAAATAAATCAATTAAGTTTTTCTACATAGTATCAGAGCCAAAGGTCTGAATCATATACTCCCTCTTTAAGAAATAAATCAATTAAGTTTTTCTACATAGTATCAGAGCCAATCATTTTTAAATATATATATATATATATATATATAAGCCCCCTCCCCCCCCCCCACCTCGGGTGTCGTCAACATTTCCTGCGGGTTTGACTGCGAGTGTCGTCAAACCCGTCGTTGGATCGTGAATAATCAGAGATGAAATCTTGTGTGATCCACTGATTTTGATCTCAACGTGGGTTCTGTAAGCCCCCTCATTTTTGAATATGGTTATTTTCATATTTTATAATTTATTTTAATTATTTTATTTAATAGATTATAGTAGTATTTCTAAAATCTTCTTTTAGATATATAACCATTTGCCATGGCTTTGATATTTTGAGCAATGTACTACATTTTTTCTTCCAACAAAATTTATAATAATAATTTTAATTGAGTCTAATATAGTTGGAACAAGGATGTTGCATTTATTTGATATCCCCCATGCTCCAAAAATATTGACGAGCGTCTAGAATTACTGTTACCGTAAAATTTTTTCTTTTGACTAGAACTTGACCCAAACATAACCCAAACACATGTAGGCATGTAGTGCACCCATATATATATATATATATATATATATATATATGATATTTAAATTAATTTATTTTTATTTATAGGAGTTCTATCTATAGAAAGTGGTATATGTGGCATCATAGTTGGCAAATAACTACCTAACCAATTCCCTAACCAACCCAACAACCAAACCTTATCCAATCCTAACCATAACAACCAACCCCACCCTCTCATTTTCGGCCAAGATCAGTCCCCCTTGGCCGAACCTCATTAGTATTAGAAAATTCCCTCCTATATTTAAATCTATTTGAAAAGGTCATATATATATATATATATATATATATATATATATCGCTTATCACCAAACCCTAACCCTAACCATATTAAATCCCTTTCTCATAGCTAGCCGACCCCTCCCCTCTCCCTCATGCATGAAAACAACCCCTTGCCATCTCACCCTCACAACGTCATCTCCTTCACCAAAAATCTCCTCCTCTCTTCCAAAAGCTCAACTTTCCATCATTCTTCCACCATCTCTCCATCCCAACACCATTAAACCTTCAAGAAGAACCCCATATTCCCCATAAATATATTAAGAACACTTTTTCATCATCAACAACCCATCACGAAGGGAGTAGCAAGCCGAGTACAAGCAAGGAGGAGTGTTTCTTGGACAAGAAGAAGCACCATCATCAACCCCTACTTGTAACTACTGTGGTAGGGCAGGACATCTTGCAAGGGGTTGTAGACGTAGGTTGGAACTATGTCTAGTTTGCGGATCCAGTCAGCATACAGCCAGAGATTGCCAAGCACGTCAAGGAGGAGCGCCAATGGAGCACCGACCCTCTTTACCAGCACCGAGGCCGGTCCAACAGCCACAAAGACCAGTTTATCCAGCACCATAAGCGAGAATTGGAGGAGCCAGACCACCAGCTCCAGGAGAATATCAGCCGAGGCTACCCTTGGCACCACAGACAATACTTTTTCAGCAAGTACAGCAGCAGAGAGCACCAGCTCATGGACGAGGTTGTCACGCCCCGGCCTCGAAGGCCGCCCGACCACCGTTTCCCCCGCGGCGGACCGGACGCGAATCACCGCGCCTCAGCGGCCGAGGCGCGGTGATTCGCGTCATGCCCGCCGCAGGGGAAACGTGGTCGGGCGGCCTTCGGGGCCGGGGCATGACATAATGATAAGCATAGGACTCGCCTAAAAGAGGTAAGTAATCAAACATATAGTTGTACCTTATGTTCATTTCATGCAGTTTGATAGCAGAGTCATATTACTTTATTTATGAAAACATCTTTTGAAACATACTTTCATATTCGATATGAGCAAGACAAGCCGATTGTTCTGTTTCAGGGTGTCTTAGTTAAGTAGACGTGTTGGTTTCAAGGACAAGCTAGGTGAGTTCTCTTATTAGCATGCAAGGCAGGTTCTATCATTCTCTTTAAGCAAACAAGCATTCAAAATACTCAGGTTATTATTAAGGCGTGCAAGAATCAGAGAACGAAGTTTTGCCCACTCACCTTGATACATAGTACCGACGCGAAGAGGAGCACTACATCGCGTCCGGCCGCCGAGGCGCGATGATTGGCGTCCGGTCCGTCACGGGGGAAACGGTGGTCGGGCGGCCTTCGGGGCCGGGGCGTGGCAGAGGTCAGGCATTCACCATAAATATTAGGGAGGCAGAGACTGCAGGAGAGGTCATCGCTGGTACTATACTAGTTGCTTCGTTACCTGCTACAATATTATTTGATTCAGGAGCATCTCATTCATTCATAACTGCATGTTTCGTATCCATACATAGAGTAGCTTCCTCACCTCTCCCGAAGACTATGAGAATTCTTACGGGAGGCGGTATCATCCCCGTTAGTGACACTTGTAGATCTTGTTCGGTAGTAGTTTGTGGTCGTGAGATGCGAGCTCAATTCTTGATTTTTTTCCATGCCAGATTATGACGTTGTACTTGGTATGGACAGGCTGAGTCAGTACCATGCAACTTTAGACTGCCAGCGTGGATGTGTTATCTTGAGACCGCCAGGACATTCGGAGTTTGAGTTTCTTCGGGGAGCCAGAGAGCAGGATGCCTAGCCTACTTTTAAGGCACTCACTGCGGTAGGGGAGCCAGGATACCCTGTAAGCCCCCTGATTTTTAGGAATTTTTAATTTGAATTTTTCACAAAATTTTCTGGAATATTCAGGAATTTTCTGTAATTAAAACCTAGACATTTGGTAATTAAATAATTTTTAATTGCTGTTAATTAATGTTAAAATATTATAAAAATAATATTTTATGGTGTAAAATAGAAAACCGGACATAGGGTAATTTTCTGTGAATTTATTGGACTCCGAAATCATTTTTAAAGCCCTGAAAACTATTGTAGAATTAAACCAAAATAAATCGGGTTTATTTGAAATAAACCAAACCAACCCAGACCCGGTTCACTGAACCAAACCCAGCCTTAACGGGTCGGGTCGGATCCGAATCGAACCTGACCCGGACCCGAAACCCACACCGAAACCCTAAACCTAATTCGGGTCGGAATCACTGTTCCTACCCGGCGGCGTGCCTATTTAAGCGCCTCGACTTTCGTGCCTAGCCGCCGCCGCCTTTCTCGACTTCCACGCCCTGCATGTCGTTCCCCTCCGGCAGCGCCTGAGCCCACCTCGACGAGCCGCAGCGTCGCCCTCTCCTCCGCTCGCCGTCTCCGGCCGCTCCGCCCCCTAGCCACCCACAACAGCCCTAGCCGCTCGACTCTGCTCCACCACCTCACCCTAGCCCCGGCCGCCCACTCGCTGCCCTAGCCCGCTGCCCCGGCGCCACCTCCCCTCCTTGAGCCCCTCGACCACAGTCCCCCTCTCCTCCGCCTCCCCCGCTAGGCCCCGCTCCCCTCCGCCTATAAAACCTCCCCTCCACGACCTCCTCCGCCACGAACAACCCCCGCCGGAACCCTAGCCTCCGCCCTCGAGCGCCGCCGTCCCTTGCCCAGCTCTGCCTCGCCGCCGACGCCGCACCGCCCTCGCCAGCTCCGCCCGCCTCCTCCGGCGGCTCCCCCGACCCAGCAGCATCCAGCAGCAGCTTGCACGACATCACGCCCATGCGAGGACGATCGGTCCCGCAAGGCCCAAGCGAGGACGAATGCCCCGGGATCGGGGCGTGACACACCTGTGACTAGTCAGGAGTTGAAAGAGATACTGGAGGGGGTGGCCAGGGTATTTCAGACCAAATTAGAGGAGACCTCATCTGGTAGGGCAGTCGTGTCCGCACCAGAACCGTCGTAGTTGATAAAGAAGATAGAGTTACTGTCCAATAACATCAAACTTGAGGGAACAAAAAACTACCTAAGTTGGTCTAGGAGGGCGTTGTTGAACTTTCGGACCAAGGGACTTGAAAAATATGTTAAAGGAGAGTGCACTGAGCCAGAGGATAAGACGAGTGGTGAGTAGAGCACATGGTCACTTTAATTCTTTGGTGGTTTCTTGGATGCTGACTTTTGTGTCTCCATCCATAGCTGGGGTGGTGGAGTCAATCTGTAGTACAACTGATATTTGGAAGACATTGGCTGGGATATACTCTGGAGATGGAAGTGTCATGTTGATAATGAAAGTTGAGGAAAAGATTGATACTACCACACATGTGGAGAAGACAATACTCCAGTATGCAGCGGAGCTACGTCGCTTATGGACGAACTTGGATCACTATGATCCGCTTTTATTGCAAAACCTGACATATGATCTCCTTGGGAAATAATACCTTGAGCATAGGCGTGCGGATTATTTTCTCAAGGGTTTGAACCCACAGTTGAGGCTAGAAGGGTAACAATGTGTCATCTGCCATCTTTCTCATCCCTGGATGGGACTGTTGCATCGATGGAGCAAGAGAAGATCATACAGAAAGTGATGAAAGACGAGACCTCACCCGCTGTCCGCTCGGCATTGGTGATTCATAGTGCTCCCATCAGAGATTGTCACGACCCGTACCCGATATTTGGGCATGAGCCGTGGGTACGTCCAGCCTATGCCGCAGCATCGGCGGTAGAACGCTGTCTAGGTCTCAAGACTACCAAACATAACTCATAACCTGTCAATAATCTCAACTCCATAAGGAGGGCAATGAATAATACATTGATTAACAATTCATAATATACTCAATCACAAAAACTATAGGAAGTAACTGGCACGATCAGATATAAAGACAGGAAGTACTGACATAAGTCAAGCACAATAACTCAAAAATACAATAGTAAACTAGAGTCTAGTTGTCCAACATAAATAGTCTCAACAATAGTCTCAACATAAGTACAATCCAAGTCTCAGGTTTAGAACAAATAATACATAAGTAGAACTGTCTAGATGACTACAGGTGGTGACTCCTCTAAGGAGAGTGACTCCTCTAGGATCTCTGGTACGTAGTCTCCCTCTACGCCTGGCCCATAGTGAGTAGGACAGAAGTCCTCAAGGTCTTTTGAAAAATATTATCCAGTCAGGATTGGAGCAAAGCACAAGCACTAAACAACAGTTTTATTTATATTGACAAAACTATAATACAGTGTAAGGAAATATAAGATGAAGATAAATACTGAAAATATGGAATACCGGAGAATATGTAATCAACAATAGTACAACTAGCAATGAACAGATATAAGTGAATGCTAGAACAAGTGAACTGAAATAAAAAAATAGAATATCTGACTAAGTATTTGAAATATCAGTTTATTATGTGATCGGCTTGGGAAGAGATCAGGCTTGTTATATATGATTGGCTATGATACATGTGAGGTCAGGCTAACCATCTGGTTAGCTATGATGCGAGCAATAGTCAGGCTAATAATATATAACAAGCTATGAGTCATGTAAATGGTTAGGCTACACCCTACGTGACGTGTGGGGTGAGATCACATAATCTGCTAATATTTCCTCGTCCCCAGCTAGCACGATGGATTCCAATCACGTCTCCTCATGACAGGTATCTATGATGCTAGCACGTGTATCCACAGTGTCAGAATCAAGTATACTATACATCTGGAATCATAGAAATAATCAACATAATAAAAATTGTCAGAGAATGTGCTCGCCTGTGGTCCTGAGGAAAGTGTGAGGATCGATGTCCAAGATGGAATCACAATGACCTATATATCAAATATCCATATCAAAAAGTATTTTGAAGAGATAAACATGCATACCTAATTCTATGTTAGGTATGGGGTCATTTCTAGGTCTTTGATAAGCTGACTATGTCATACCTAACTATACTAGTCAATATCAACTATATTAAGTACTGTTAATATATGTAATTACTTATATATATATCTCTATGCTAACTAACATATTTATATACCAATACATCATATAATACATACCCATATAATACATTCATATGGTACTACTCTTAGCTAATAGTCTAACTTAGGGTATATACATATATCTAACTATTTCAATATGTAAAACTACTAACATATATTACAATTAGTATACATATCTATATACTAACATATAGCTAAGATAGTTAACTACTAACATAAACCTTCTAGTACATAGTTACTTAGCTAACTAGCATACATAGATATATATACAGTTAACTATATACTAAACAATACCTCAACTAAACTGACCATCTATGCCTTGCAGGTACTGTGCACACTGATACAGACTGTGCAGAAACTGCACAGATACCCACACAAAAAAACTGGCACCAAGTGTCCAAAATGAAACTGAGATATGCAAATAGGCAACATAACCCAAACTGCTGTGCTTTGCCCTATAGAGGCAACACACAGGCAACTACCTAATAAAATCTGCAATAGATGCAAAACTGCTACTGATACCCACATAAACCAAGGCCTGTTTGGCTCATTGAATCTGAGGTGTAATTCCTATCAAAATTGGAAAGTCTACTGAACTTAGCCCAACAGATAACATACACATGCATGCATATACCAAGAAACAGATACTAAAATATATGATGTATTTAAAACCAAGTTAAAGTGATAATAGTAGAAAATCCAGTAACTACTCAAAACTTCTTGATACTCAAAAACAGAGGCAACAACATACATAACTATCAGCAACTCATTCCTTAACTGGAAATGAGATACTAACAACTCACTCTTAACTAATGCTACTGATACATGGCCTACCCACTGATACTAATACTAACTACATACCTATGTACTCTAACACTAGTTGCATATCACCTAACCATCTTGCTGTTAACACTAATATCCCGACCCCTCTACCCAATTACAGTTGCTAATGCTATTTAGTT
Organism: Iris macrosiphon; assembly: GCA_036927795.1. Lineage (NCBI taxonomy): Eukaryota > Viridiplantae > Streptophyta > Magnoliopsida > Asparagales > Iridaceae > Iris > Iris macrosiphon. Next base: position 3,603,079 of record JAYESA010000007.1, on the reverse strand, counting down.
GCTGTCAAAACTCGAGCAAGGTCTGCTCTACCCAAGCTCCCTCCCCTTGCTCCTCTAAACTAAACACACAAACTCAAAATAGTACAGTGTCACACACATAACACACAAACACTGAACTCACACCTCACTCACTGAGACACTCTGATACTCACTGAGACACTCGCACACTCACCGAGACACTCTGATACTCACTGAGACACTCTGATACTGGCTCACTGAAACTCAACAATCACAGTGAGGAACTCGATACTCAGTTCACTCACTGATACACAAACACAACACTAAGATACACACAGCCCATTCACTCGAACTCATAATACAGGCACACAATAACTCACCTACACTTTACTGATACCCCACATCTCACATTGACACATAAACATCTGAACTGACACTCGTACATTAACTAAACTCACTGCTACTTATTGAACTCACTCACTGACACGACTGATACGGACACAGTGATGGTCACTTGCCTCTGATACTTATGATATCTCGATACCCATTAGATAACCAAACTAGCACCCAGTCGATGGATACCTATTGAAATATCAGCCATCTACTGCTGCACACAAGTTGAACCCACACACTCACATCACTCAAACAACTGATACTCGATCGACACATACTCGAATCTCCATAATGCACACAATGAACCCGATTCCCCAATGCAAATACACCACTGCACAGTCAGTGGATACCCGATACCTCAGCTTACTCCCCCAACACACACTGACACAGTGTGTACAATGCACAAACCCGACTGTACAGACCCGACTTCCCATGTAGTAATCCCCCCTTCGCTAATATAACGACACTAATACATCAATACACATACGTGCATATATATATATATATATATATATATATATATATATATATATATAGGTTATACATCTAAATGCATAAGATTTAAGTCATTTAAATAGGTATTCATCCAACTAGTATATCAACAAACACCTAGTGTGTTGAAAATGGGATACACATGATACCCCATGAATACTCATGCTTAAATCCCCGAATTGAAATTAAACCTCTACGTATATGATGTAAACATGCATACATACATACATACATACATACATATATATATATATATATATATATATATATATATATATATATATATATATATATATATATAAGGCTACGAAAAATTGAGAAAAATGCATCATTGGATCACAAAACCCCCTAATACACCTATGACACCATGAAAAATTATCATGAAACCAAAAGAGTCATCCCTAAATCAATGGGTGAGCTCCTAATGGCAAAACAATTAATTAAAACAGAATTAAAATGAGGTTTTCTAGATTTTTACCTATTGGGAGATGGATTTCTAATGTAGCTTCTCCTTCTCCAAGTCTCCTTGTGCCCTAGCTTCTAGGTCTCCTTGATTGAGGGAAGAATGAGGCATCTAGGGCTAGAAATTCTGAAATTTGAGGAAGGAAAGGGGGTTTCTTCTTGAGGCTATTTTCTAGGTTTTTTTTCTTGAATGAAGAGTGGCTTGAGGGAGGCTCCCTCTAATTTTATAGGCTAGGGTTAGGGTTAGGGCTTTTAATGCATAAAGCCTATTTTGTCCTTTATGGCTTGTCATGAAGAACTAATTAATTAAGGAGTTTAGTTATACATTGAGGGATTAAAATAAATGCTAATTTAAATTAGGGATTTGTCAATGGGTTTAGGTCTAGTCTACTGCAAAGCCCTCGGTCACATCCAGTCTAGTTTATTAACCAAAGTTATTCATGAATACCATATAATATATATATATATATATATATATATATATATATATATATATATATATATATATATATATATATATATATATAACGCAATAAAAATAAATATGGCAAATGACACTAAAACCCCTATTCTTGAAATGTGGTAGTGACAAGTCTACCCTCCTAAAAAAAAATTCGTCCTCGAAATTGAATTGAACTAGCACAAGAACATAATCAGACAAAAAATTATACCTCAAGTCTCGAAGAGATACGGGTACTGCTCGCGCATTTCGTCCTCTCTCTCCTAGGTTGACTCGTCCGGAGAGTGATGTCTCCATGCAACACGAACCAAAGGGATTGTCTGGTTCCGTAATACCTTCTCTCTGCGATCCAAGATCTCTACGGGCTGCTCTCAGGATAGTTGAGAGTCGGACCAACCTCGATCTCCGAGTGATCTAGTACGTGACTAGGATCTGCCACGTACCGTCTCAGTTGTAACACGTGGAACACGTCATGTACTCCCTCTAGTGCAGGCGGCAAGTCTAGTCTATAGGCCATTACACCGACCCTCGCAAGAATACCGGAAGGTCCGATGTACCGTGGACTAAGCTTTCCCACCAAAGCGAATCGTGCCCCGTATCGGAGAAATCCGTAAGAACACCATATCGCCAACCTAGAATAAAAACAGCCTTAACACGTAATCTAACACAAAACAATCACAAGCAAAAATAACAAAACCTATACCTGAAACTCTAGGGGTCTACGGTGGCTATCGGCCCAATGTCGTTATCTGTCCTGCGCCACTCGAAGTCTGTCTCTGATGAGTTTTACCTTTCCGCTGCATCCGCGACCATCTCTGGTCCTAACAAGGCTCTCTCTCCGACATCATCCCAAGATAATGGTGTGCGACACCACCGTCCATTTAGAGCCTCGAATGGTGACATCTCGATACTGGCCTGGTAGCTGTTGTTGTAAGCAAACTCTACCAAGTGTAGATGATCCTCCCAAGAACCTCCGAGAACTGGAACACAAGTGCGCAACATATCCTCGAGAGTTTGGCATCTTTTGTAATACGATGTTTAACTAAAGGTTTGGGTTTAACTAAAGTTTTGGGTTTTAGAGAGTTTAACTAAAGGTTTGGGTTTTAGAGAGTTTGGCATCTTTTGTAACACGATGGGGATGATTGATATCTATCGTCCATCTTGAGGGGGAGTGTTGAGTTATGAGAACTTATTTAGTCCCACATTGGATAGAAAGTAAGGAGGAGGCTAGCCTCCTCCTATATATATGTACCCCCTCTTTGAGAATGTCTTTCTACAATTTGCATAATACATACAGGTACATGTACATGTCAAAATGTGTTTAGTTCGCTAGTTGTGCACATCATGAGTGTTTTTTTATAAAACTTGTATATCTTTAACTTTTGATTCGAGGTACCGAACAAAAATGGCAAACGAAAAATATTAAATAAATGGCAAACGAGTTGAGCGTTAGTCGGTACCTCGAATCAAAACTTGGCAACCAAAAAGGAACAAGTGCTAATGCTATAAATGATACCGTAATCAAAGAACATATCATCGAGATGTTCAACACATGGTATGCAATCATGAATAGCTTAGCAACTCAAATTCGTGTGCAAAGTGGAGCTTTGAAGGCACACTTTGCACGTACAATATGTTGCACGGATGTCGCTCAGACTTGTTCGTGGGTGTTGCGGACGAAAAACAATTGACGTTCTGTGCGGAATTGGTTGTTCGCTGCTCCTGGAACTAGCGTAATTGCCATTTAGTGGAGGTTATTGTTGTGCGGAATTGGCAATTCGAAGAGTCCAAGTTCTGTCCATACGAGAGTGACAAATGAGCGTTCCAACAATTTATGTTTAAGAATTTATTGGTTTCTAGAAACAGATCGACGGAATAAAATTAAAATTTATTTTTGATCATCCTAATGAGTTTTCTCTCTCCAAATCTTTCATATTATGTTTGTGGTTGTAACTAGTTTTTGTATTAGTAACTTCGTTTGCAAGTTTGTTAGCTTTTACATTTCTCAAATTGTAATATTCTTTTCCGTGATTGTAAGTGCAATCGGCTTTGTTGTAATTTCGTCTTTTCCGTGATTGTAAGTGCTATCGTCTTTGTTGTAATTTCGGTTTTTCTAAGTAACTTGTACCATCTTTGTAACCGTAGAAACAACAATATGTGCAAGTTGTTGCTGCAAAAGGATTATGAACTGATAATATTCAAATTTAAGAATTGATTAATTATATGTGTGTAACAGAGACAAAGATTAGCTGTAGTTTTTTGACAAGTAGTACCCTTGTTTTAGTTCCAGGGCTTATAACGAACAAGAATCGATCTTCCTTCCATTCGCGCCATTCTCAATGGTAACAGTTAGTCACCATCTTCAATCAATCCTTTCTGAATGAATTGCACTTTCTAGAACTTGGAGCAAGTCTGCGGCAAGCCGGTGGCGGGATCGACGACAACGAGCTCCGTATCGGCGGCGCACCGGAGCACGTCCTGCCCGAGCTTGGCCCCGGCCACCTTGAGCCCCCTGATAGGGGTAGCGCGGTTGAACAGGTCGAGCACGGGCAGCTTCGCGGCCGACGGCATCTTCCCCGCGGGCAGCAGCCCCGTGAAGTCGTCCCTAACCAGCGGCACCTCGAAGTCGGCCTTGTCGTGCCTGAGCTTGTTGTCCTTGGCGCTGATGTGCGCCCCGGGCTCCATGTGGTTCGTCGAGAAGCTCCTCTGCTCCGGGAAGTTCGGGTAGAGACTGACGTAGCCCCGAAGGTACATCATGTCGATGAGGTACTTCTTCCAGGAGGCCTGTTGATGAGAAACATATTTAGATTTTATGGTATTTAGCCGGTTATTTTTGATTTAGATTATTTTTCTATTCTATTAGTGATGAACATTCGTCATTAAAGACTCATTTTGTCACTGAAAGTCTAATTTTATCAGTAAAATGTGTCACTAAAAAAATTCGAGTACTTAAAATCTAAAACGGACAAACCGATTGCCCAAAGTCTAATTAGGTCCTAAATCTCGTACCCATATATAAAATAGTTATCTCAGAAATAAGCATTGGTTTTATCTTTTATTTATTTATTGAGAGTCTATGAATAGTTTGTGTCACCTGCCATCCGTTGGTCCTCGACCGGGGTATCTGGACTGTGTTCGCCTTGGCGTCCTCGGTGAAGCGGGAGCCCATGTAGGCGTGGAACTCCCTCCAGTGCTTCGGGAAGAAGACGGCCCCCCAGCTGCAGGGCAGCTGGTGGAGGTACGGCGTGTTAGGGTGTACGTTCTTGAAGAACTCCGTCGCGTTCCATTTGGGCCTCTCCTTCACCACCTCGACGAGCCGAGGGGTGTAGAGAGAGATGGAGGAGAGCTCGGGGAGGGAGACGTTGGGGTCGTAGTGGTAGGCCATGAGCGCGTACTTGATCCACAGGTAGTAGTAGGGGGACACCTCGATGTCGTCCTCGAGGAGGAGGCCGAAGTCGTCGTCCGAGGAAGGGTACCAGCTCTCCCCCACCGCCCGGATCAGCCCGCCCTGGATGATGCGCCGCCGCACGCTCTTCGCGCCGTGCTCCCACCGGAAGGACCCGACTGCCTTGAGGGTCGCGTCGTCGACCTTGCTGTCCATGTTGAAGCTCACCGAGACCTCGTCCCCGAGGTAGTAGGCGCTCTGGAGGGACCGCAGGAGCCTCTGCAGGGAGGCGACGCGGTTCTGCGTGATGATGTTCACGGATATCTTCATCTTGTTCCAGTCTGCAATATATTTCAAACAATTTCTAGTAATTTTAGAGAGAACTATGATTATGTATGAGGATATATTCAAAGACTTTAAAGTAAGGTTAGTAGTTCCGTATCGGGCTATTCCTATGAATATCGGAATTGTGACAGTATCAGATTTTTTGATATCGAAAAAAAAAAAAAATTTTAGAAAAGTTATTTTATATATTTAGATATAATTTTAAGTACTTTTAATATTTTTTCGTGGCTGTTTTGAAATTGAATGTAATAGTAGTCACCTTTATCAAATTGTTTGTATACGGTAGATAATATTTTTTTTATATGTTTTTACAGTTTTACTATGTTCTTCTTTATTATCTTTTTAGTTCAAATTTTTTTTTTCGAATTGACGGAAAAAGAGATTTCCAATATCGAATATCGGTCGGTATTTAATCTAAACATACCAAATCGTATCAGTATCGGCCGGATCGGTATGGACAGATAATGTTTGCATGCATATATATATATATATATATATATATATATATATATATATGAACAATGGTCAAGTTCTTACTTGGCAGTGCAGTGGATCTTAGATCAGCCATCCAGAGAACCTTTGGGATGGAACGCCTCGGCAGAAGAACCAATGCCGACTGGTTCTTGTTACTCTCTGCAGCCATTTTGAGCGCGTTCTTCACGTTGACATCGATGTCATCAACCGCGATGAGCAAGCTGGGGTTGTGGATCTTGACGATCCCCTTCATGCTAGAGTAGACCGTCTGCACGATCGGAACTTCCGAATCCGACACACGGCCGGACACGGCTCCGATCTCCAGATCGAATATCTTGAACCGCCTCTCCTTGCACACTATCTTGGGCCACCGGAGCGCGGCGGCAGCCTCTTCGCAGGGGCAGAAGCCGCCGCCCGAGACCGCAATGTAGGCCTTCTTGCCGACCGTCGACCTGAACTTCTCGAGAAGGGGAGCCAACGCCCGAACCTGCCCGACGGAGTGGGCGTAGAAGAGCACGTCGATCTTCTGCGGGTTCATCGCCGCCCACTGGGTGACGTATCCGGTGGACAGGGCCTTCCACCACTGATCGTCGCGGACTTGGACGACGTCTTTGAAGATCACGGTCGTCTCGGAGACGTACGCGAGCCTGTGCTCACTGTCTCCCCATGTCTCCTTGTCATTTGGATCCACCGGCAATACGTAGGAGCCAGCATTTCGGTATTTCTGAAGTTGGTAGCTGCAAAAAATGGTTGTACTATTAGATGAAACTATGTATATGTCACGTGTCCGTATCCATGTGCAACACATTGGTAGTCGGCCAAGTAGATACTGTGAGTCATGTTGCATATGTGACGTGTCCTTATCTGTGCAACACACTGATAGTCGGCCAAGTAGATACTATGAGTCATGTTGCATATGAATCGTGTCCGTATCTGTGCAACACATTGATAGTAGGCCAAGTAGATACTATGAGTCTCTGTGCAACACATTGATAGTAGGCCAAGTTGATGCTGTGAGTCATGTTGCATATCTATCGTGTCCGTATTTGTGCAACACATTGATAGTAGGCCGAGTAGATACTATGAGTCATGTTGCATGCATATAATGTATCGTGTCCTTATCCGTGTGCAACACATTGATAGTAGGCCAGCACCAAGTAGATACTGTGAGTTATGTTGCATATAATGTATCGTGTTCGTGTCCGTGCAACACATAGATACAGATTAGGGTAGGGTAGGGTACGATCATGGATCTTTTTGTTGTTGTACCTGAGATGCAAATCTTCACCGGTCATGAACGTGAAGGGTTTCTCGACGAACAACGTCTTGACAAGATCGGCAGAGAGGAACCAGGAACTGGAGAGGAAGTCGGCCTGCACGATCCTGTCGACGACGATATCGTAAGCCGGATCGGGCAGGTACAGTCCGGCCTCCTTGGAGCGGAACTTCCTGTAGCTGGGGAAGGTGAAGTCCTTCTGCCTGAAGGGAAGTATCCTTCCTATGCTCCCCAGAACGGAGTTCTGGTACTTGGGCGTGCCGCCAACATGAGCCAGGATCTCGAGCATCTTTGTCCCGGGGATCATGTCGTCGTCGATAATGTAGACGAAGTCGGACTCGGTCTGGAGCGCCATCTGGAACCTCCCGTAGTACTTGAAGTCGTAGCTCGAGCTTACGAAGCTGATCCTCGAATCGTTGTAGCTCTCGACGATCCTCCTCAGCGAGAGCTCGTTGGGGCTCCCGAACGCGAGCACCCAGACGTGGTGGAACGGCAGCGTCTGGCGGAGCAGGGACTCCAGCTGGGAGCAGAGCGTCTTCCTCTTGAAGTGGTTCAGTATCACGGTGATTTTCGGGACACTAGTACTACTCCATCTGGACTTCATCCTCAATAGCTCGTGGAGCGTTTCGGTCCCGAAGGTCTTCTTCTGGAAATCCAACACCTCGTGGTAGAGCTCCGTCTTGAGCCGTATCATCGCCGCGTCCTCGGACTTCTTCTGCTGGAAGTCGATCTGCTCGGTCTCGCAGACCTCGGCTCGGGACAGCAGGGGAGGTAATTGGAGGTTGTTCTCATCTTGGAGCTGCATATTCTCGGGGTGGTGGACGATGTACTGCTTCCAGTGCTGCGCGATGCGGGTGGCCCAGGCGAAGTCCGGCTTTGCTCGGAGGTCGAGAGAGGGGCTCATGTAGTAGAGGAGGAACGTCGCGTAAATGGCGAAGGCGAACTGGAGGAAGGTCAGGGCGGCGACCAGGCGGGAAGGGGACGCTTTCGGTAGCATCTTCATCTTGCTCACTTTTCCGGATACGTACTCTTCCACCACCCCTTCCAAGTACTCACTGCTACTACTCATGCTCGGACTTCGGATCAAACCCATCTTCAAAAATTCTGCAAAGCAAGAATTCATCAATGCTTAGTAATTGTAGCCCTGATTGTCATAGACTTCTTGATATCGAGGTACTTCACAGTATCGGAACATTTCTATGAGTGTCGGTATCAACAATATCGACGATTTCAAATCGAAGTATCGGATCCTTTGGTATCCAAAATAAAAAATTATTAATATTTAAAAAATATATTTGATACATTTAGACATAATTTTAAGTATTGTTTCTTAGTAGTTTTGAAATTGAATAAAATAGTAGTAACCCTTGTCAATTGGTTTACATGCGATAAATATTTTTTTTTTTTTACATGTTTTTACAAACTTATTATGCTTTATATGCTTGTTGATAGGCCTTTTTGGTTCAAAATTTTTTTTTTTAATCGAATTGATCGAAAAAGGGACTTTCAATATCGATATCGGTCAATATCGGATCATATTAGTCTGTATCGGATCGTGACATGCTAAATCGTATCAATATCGACCGTATTGAATTGATATCGGGCCGATACTGCAAACTATGGTTCTAATACAAACACCAAAACTAATTGCTGCAAGATATTGATGAAACAAGTATGCATTGGGAGTCAGTAAAAAGAATAATTAGGAAACTATATATATATATATATATATATATATATATAAAATTAAAGCTTCAATCCAAGTAAATGATATATACCTGTGAGAAGTTAATTTGAAGTAGAAGATGAGAAAATGAAGTGGTGATATAATGATCAGAGCTCTTAGAGCTCTGAGTTCAAGAATCAAGAAGAGAGAGAGAGAGAGAGAGAGAGAGAGAGAGAGAGGGGTGGGGGGTTTAGCAAGTTTGTGAACTTGACTTGAGAATCTAATGGGACATTGACTTATATAGGCACGTACATTGGGTCTGTTGTAAAGAATTGAGAGAGATTCGGAAACCCAACGAGTACAATTAAAGTTGTATAGGAATCAGGATGGTGGGCTGTGGAACTCAAAAATCAATTGAGTAAAGTGGTTCAAGGAGAGAGAGAGAGAGAGAGAGAGAGAGAGAGAGAGAGAGAGAGAGCACCACTTGAAATTGAGGTTTTGGCGCCAAGGATTATGGCGAGGAAGAAGACCTCTTTCCCTCACAAGCAAACGCACTACTTGTTCACACTTGAGGATCTAGGAATTGTAAATTCTACAAGAATATTTCTTTTCAGACGTGTATATATAATTTTTTTTTTTTAAACAATAAAAAAATTAATTAAATATATTATTATCTAATATAAATGATAAATTAAAAATCTAATTATCAAGAAGTGCACCAGGCACGAGGACAACTAGTAACTAACCAAACAAATTCAAACTATATATGACTAAAAATGAAAAGAAAAAGCGATCATATAAACGTCAAATGAGTTCATTTTTGTTCATCCACCAAAACTATGATGTATGTTCACTCTTTCATTAAAGTGTTGTTACGTGTAATTTTTATGCAATCAAAATCTATTTTGAAAATGGTTTTGTGAACATCCAAGGTGATTTTGATCCATATTTTGACAAGTGGTAGCACTTGAGTTGAAGAGTAAATATAAAGTAAAATTTTGATACAGATGGATGTATCAAATATTTGATACATCCACTGTATGACATGTGGCTCTCTCCTCTGTATAAATATGCTTGCACATTTTACGAATAGAGGAGGGTCCACCTGTCATACAGTGGCTGTATCAAATATTTGATACAACCATCTGGATCAAAATTTTATTCGATAAATATACATCATAGTTTTAGTGCATGTGTGTACAAAAATGGATTCAACTCCAAACACTTCACAAGCATATTGTAGCTAAAAATCATAGGAAGTTAAATGAGAAGAGGTGAAACAAATTAAAAAGATTGGTGTTTTTTTGTGTGTGACTTAAGTATTAAGCAAAATGTAATAGAAAGAATGATTTTGGAGACCACTTTGGTTAAGTAGTTTTTATTTTTTACTACACAAACACAACAAAACAAGATATTGGAAGAAAAAGAAAAAAAATTTGTGGTCGCAGAATTTATGAACAATTGGAAGTCACCATTTGAAAGCTTGCATTAAAATATCATTTGAAGGTCGGCTTGAATTAACGTAATGAAATAATAATAATAATTTATATTATTAACACACTCCACCGGTTTTAACATCCCAATCCCAAGAATGCATCACATTTTGTCAAACACAAATCCCAAGAAGCCAAAATCACATGGCCCAAAAAGAACCATGCACTAAATGTGTTACGTGACAATGCCAAAGTCCCCCCACCACACACCACAAAGTAAGCAGCAGACCTCCTGCTTCAACTAAGGAAATTAAAACAAGAGGCAAAGCAATGAACATGGCTAAGGCTACGCTCCCCCACCACCACCACCACGATTGATGGATCTTGCCATGGAAGTGTCATAAAACTATATATATATATATATATATATATATATATATATATATATATATATATATATATATATATATCAATTATCGGATTAGAAACTAAGTCGTTAAAAAGAAATTTGAATCATGTCTATTTCAACGAAGCTCTTTTCGTAACCAACATACCACTATACTGAGATTATTTTCAATGGTTTCATGGTGTAATTGGCAGAAAGTACAAAAATAACTTATTGTCTAATAAAAGTAACATATATATATATATATATATATATATATATATATATATATATATATATATATATATATATGTTTTTGAGTTCTTGACCAATGAAAAGAACTTTTTAGTCTTCTAAATTTTTTTTTTCGATGTTTGAATATATGATATTTTGTAACTTGGGAATGAACAAGCTTCTATATTTGAATGTTTATGAAGAAGGTGAGATTTTAAAAAAGAGCACTACCAATAACAAAACTAATTAGGTATCTAACTATTTAAGTTTTTCAACTTGATATCCTCAATTATTCAAGTTTTTCAAACTTGATGCACTAAACTTTAATATCATACCAATTATTACCCTCAACTATTGAATATTTTCAAATTGATATCCTCCGTCAGTTAGAAATTAAATTTTCTGTTTCAACAAAAATAAATAATATTTTTTTAGACCAAATTATCTCCCTCTCCTCCGCTGCCACCACCGCTCCCCACTGCAGCCACCACCGTTGTTGCCACTACCGTCACCGTTGTTGCTGGAGAGAGAGAGAGAGAGAGAGAGTGAGTAGGGAGAGAATTGGAATATTTTTGTCATTTAGGCTTTTTCGTTGACACTGTTAAGATATTAAGTTGTACAATTATAATTAAGATATTAAATTGTCTAATATTAAAGTTTAGGGTATCAAATTGAAAAACATGAATACTTGAAGGTATCAAGTTAAAATTTAGCCATTATTTATTAATCCTAAATTATTTTTTAAATTTAAGTATATCACTAAATATTATTATTATCTAATTATTTAACAGACATATATTAACTAGATATCAATAAATTATGGATTAATTATGCAGCTACTTATATGAAAAAGTTATTATATATATATATATATATATATATATATATATATATATATATAGTGGCCACTGGCAATATATATATCCAAATATCCAAATATTTAGTGGCCACTGGCAATATAATAGTGGCCACTGGCAATATATCTAATTATTTAACATACATATTAACTAGATATCCATATATATCCATATATATATATATATATATATATATAAGCGGCCGAGGGTAAATAGAACCCCACAAGCATGCACACACACAACCCCGCCTCCACCGAGGCTCGAACCCCGTCCACCCGGATATATATATATATATATATATATATATATATATATATGAGATGATCGAAAGTCTCGTTTTTGGAGCTCCGTCAAAGTTCTGTTTCCCTTGGCCGTTGGATCGGAGGACATCGCATGGGCCCGACGCGGATCCCGCTCGATCCGATGGTGCAGGCGGGGACGAGACTTTGACGGAACTCCGGAGACGAAACTTTTGATCCGCCCTCCCCCCCCTCTCTCTCTCTCTCTCTATATATATATATATATATATATATATATATATATATATATGAAAATCTACTGTTGCAGTCCACTTCCGCTTAGTTAATAAAAGAGAAGGTGGAGGCATGAATTAATAAAAATGAGGTGCAGTTGATAGTGTTGGGAACTAAAGTGCGAAAATTATTCCCCAAACCAGAGAGTACCTGCGAGAGAACCGAGCAAAATGCACAAACTAAAAACGCCAAACACAAATCGCAGACATAGATTTTTGACGTGAAAAATCCTTACAGAAAAAACCACGGGATGATCAGACTCCAACCCTGAAAAGCCCCTACTAATGGAATAAGAAATACACCGGCTCCTTACAAACTTCTCACCGATCCAAATTGTAAACCCCCTCGACCAGATTCCAGTATTTTAGGAATATTTTTCACAATTTAGGATTTGTTGCAATATTTTAATTTATTTTGCTTACATATCCTATTGACTTGTGCACATGTCCATCACCTAATTATTGGAGCCTTACCTTGACTGTTATCCCCGAACAAAGTTCACATACCTCTCCTAGACGTGCCAGTCTACTATCCTGCACTTTGTGCAACTCCCAGATACTTAGTTTTGAGCCTCGTATGAGACGCACAAATCTCGTTGCAAACGCCCGTATTTAATTCCTATTTTAATTTCCAGACCTGTACCCATTCCTGTTTCCATAGAGATTTGAGACCCAATATGCATCCGTTTTGCCCAAACAAAAATACGTTATTTTTTTACACTGAGTATACTACATTTAGTGTATTGACACCGTAGAAAAATTATGGCCCTACCTGCCTCTAAATAATTAGAGAACACCGTGCGCAGTATTTATTTATTAATAAATACGATGACCCGTATCACCCAGAAACCAGGCCCAGTCCCTGCCCAGACTCACCCCCACCCCCTCGGGACCCTCACACAGCTTTTTCCTTCAATCAATCCTGTGAATTTTAGTATTTTTCGGAATCGGGTGTTTTCCCAGACAATTTCGTAATTGCGCAATTTCCCAAAACTAGGACTTTACGCAATTTATGAAATTATAGGGACTTTCCTGCAAATTGCAGTACGAGGTGTCACCCCCTCATTGGCCGGTGAACCTACACCGTCCATTTGGAGACGGGACCCACCCGAAAAGATCCCGGAAATATCCCGGAAATATCCCAAAAATATCCTAAAAATATCCTAAAAATATCTATAGATATTTTACATATTATATTAATAAAAATTTCCTATAAAATAAAAGAAAAAGAAAAGAAAATAAAAACCTAACCCTAACCCTACCCAGCCCAGGCCGCAGCCACCCCCCCCGGCGGCGAGCTCCCTCGCCGGAGCTCCGCCGACTCTCCCCACCCCGCGGCGAGCACCCCCCCCACCGCTGAAGCTCCATCTCTCTCTCTCCTCTCTCCCTCTTCCTCTCCTCATCCTCCCCGACCGGAGCCGAACCCACCGGCAAGCCGACCCCCGACCTTCGCCCGCCCCTTCCCGGCCTCCTTCTCCACCTCCTCCGCCACTCGCCGCCACCGCCACCCCCTCTTCTCCTTCCTGATCTTATCCTCCCCTTCTCGTTCTCCACCCCGACCCCTTCCCGACCCCGACCTCGCCGGAGCGGCGAGCCACTCCCCGCCCGCAGTCGGCCCCCGACCCCTCGGCCTCCTCCTCCTTCCCTGTTCCTCTCCTCCCAGAGCTCGCCTCGCCGGACCCCCACAACTCCGCCACCACCGCCACCCTCTGTGCACAGCCACTTCTCCCCTCGAGCTCGACTTCGTCCCCGAGCCCAGGCCGACCCCCCCATGGCCGAGATCACCCCTCCAACGAGTCTCCAGCAAGCTCTAGACACAGTTCGTGTCAGACACAGCGGACACAAGGACACGGCTCGTGTCAACGACTCACGGACACGTCTCGGACACGTGAAAATCAGCCTTCACGGAGCCCTGTTCAGGTAACGATTCCTCTCTCCTCGTAGCTCCATTTTTAATTCCGTCAGTTATGACACGTAGGCGGTGTAACCATCTCGGTGCCCATGCAACCCGCTCGGAGCATCGCGTCCTGTGGCGATCGCGAACCGCGATCCAAATACAGGAAAAACAACGACCCGATTCACCCCGGAACTGGGTACGCCCCACCAAACGGGACGACTTGGTCGCACGCGGTCTTTACCAAAACGTGCGCGACGTTGATACGGACGTGTAGGAGTTCAGAGAAGTTGATTTGGATGTGCGTGCACACCGGAATCAACGCGTATCCGCCGACACCGTCCCGTATCCGTCAGTTCTGGAACACGCTACAACTTTGTGTACACACGTCGGATCGAGACGAAACTTATGCCATCGGACTCGTAGCAATACGCTGGTCCTGTGAGCCAAGTTTGGTTCAATTCTGAGAACGTTGGCAAAATTCCGTATCGTAGGCCCCACAGGCTCCGCTTGACGGGCGATTTTGTGACCGGCTCATCGGAATCCAATTCTGAAAGTTTCGTTGGGTTCGTATCATCGTTCTTGACTTGTTGACACTAAGTTTGGCGAATTTGGAGACCTTTGACCCTGACACGTTTTCCGGTGCAAAGCGGCCCACATGTGGACCCCGCTTTGACCAGAAACTGTCATTTTTGCCCCTGTGTCCAAATTGGACGAAAGGACAGGCATTTCTAGCTATTTGATATTTTCTGAGACTGTTAGTGATGTTTATTTCAGCATCCGGAGACTTTCCTTCCGAGGACATAGTTTCTGACTTCTTGGCACTTGACATCGGGACGTTACATATTTGCAGCTCTCTTGCCAGGCAAGTATACCTTGCCTTGTTGTACCATTTAAATTCAGTTATTGTTAGTTACATGTTTATTTATTTTAATATTATATAAATGTGCGCGTCCGAGCAGACTCGGGTGCAGTCAACGATGGCGTTGACGTTAGGACTTGTGTCTGACCTAGTGTCTAGTAGACCCACCTAAAAGTTGTGAAGTTATTGATATGACTTCCAGGCCTTGACACGTATCATTACACGTCACAGAGTGAGTTCATGTAGGGACGCGTGCCTCATATTTGACTGGCCATCGGTGTGAGCAACATGTGTAACGGTATTTATCTTAGTTTATTTCTATGGAGACTTGCATCATTATACGAGATGTCCACGTCGTTTTCACGACTTGTATATCCTTGGGTGGGGAAGATATCTAGTAGACGTATGGGACACCCCCTTCTTGAGTCTTTTATCCTTCGTACCATGCTCCCCGGAGATGGTCGATTGCAGAGCTACCCGTGTGTCTGGGGGCATATGACACATATACTAGCCAGTCATGACGATTGGTGAATTACGTCAGCATATGTCAAGCCTACACATTCCCATGCGTACTATCAGGTCTTTAAATTGCATTCACTTAGATGGTTAGCACACCCTTTATTTATTCAGTATTTACATTATGGCATGTCATTTTTCTGTATCTTGCTATGTCCCTCTGAGGACCTGGTCCCCTGCCAGGTGTATATGTTCTTGAGTACTCGCAGGAGCACAGATCCGGACAGGCTACTTATTTTCCGAGGAGATCTTCTCTTCGAGCCTCGTGATTGTCAGATGTTGTTCTTATATGGTGTGTATTCTGGTTCCTTTTATATTTTATTTCGACAGTAGATTTGATTTCATCTGACTGTCATTCTTAGATATCTGTATTGAGATCTAGTTACATGGTTATTGTTTATTCATATTTGACTTCTGTGGATGAGATTTAGATATTACCCTGTGACTTGTGATTAGTTATACCACTGGTGAACTATTGTTCATTATACAGCGTACGCACGTATATATGGTTTCCATATATTGGAGTTGCCAGGCCAGCTGGCATGGTTACGTGACTTAGTCCTACGTATTTTAGGACTGGGGCGTGACATGTTTTTAGTGGTGGCCCATGCAGGTCTGAGCATATTGTCTCGGTTACGTTACTGTACCGAACAAGCCTGCACATAGGATTAGAGCATAGGATCTCATCCAAAAATTGACTATGACTTATCTTCTTTCCAGTTCGTCCTACTTACATAATTGCATCCTGCTTGATTCATGTGCTTCCCTGATAATTCTTTTAGTATAATCCCTGCTAGAATATAGGAACTCCGGTTAATAGGATGATAATTAAGGTAGCATTCCTAATAAGAATACCACTAGGGCTTTGACATATCCTTAAGTTCGGATTACTTAGTGAACCCTAGCCTTCCTGACTTCCTAAATAAACCCTAGCCTTCCTTATTACCTAATAAACCCTAGCGTCGCTTACCTATAGATTTACTTTCCATTATCCCTTGGCGTATTTATATATGACTTGAGTATAGTATGAACACTACTAGGATTAGTTAGAGATAGGATTATTAGAGATTGACCATAGTATTGACCCTAGCCTTGAGGAACCCATAGAAATCTAAGATTGAATACTAGGACAGAAACCTCATCCTATGTAGGATAACTAGAGTTTTACGCCAGAGACCCTTTTACCCTTGTTGGCGTAAAACCCATTTGACCATTGTTGACGTAAAGCCAAACCACTGCCTAGTTGGCGTAAAAGCCAAATTATGTAGAAGCTTGTCCCCTTTACGCCGCCCTTAGTCTTCCTTATCCTGCGTATGACGCATCAAGCCAGCCACGTAGGTAACTGCCCTGCGCAAACCTGATGATTCATAGATAACCAGCGTAGAGTAACCTGTTTAGGCATAACATAAGAATATGATGTTAGTGTATTTGTTACAGCCTTAGCTTTTCCCAGGCACGACCAAATCCTGCGCAGAGATACGCCTCGAGCCCTGTGCAAAAAGGAACAGCTTTTTGACGGGACATCTGGTTTTGTCTCACCTCGATAGTAAGATGACTTATGTCCATAAGGTCCCTAAACGACAACCTAGAACTCTGTGCAAATTTATCATCACAGCCGTCCACTCGATCGTTGTACAAGTACTTTTGTCAGATGTCAGGATTCACTAATTCGACTGACAAACTCATGAGTTACTTGTACAACTTTACGTTGCAACGAATGTTAGACTTTACGCAGGAGATATTTTTGCGCAGATTTTAGCACAAAAACTTTTTACGCCCAGACTTTCACCCAGACTTTTACGCGCAGATTTCTACCCGTAGACTTTTACGCGGACAGCCCTGAAGCTCTCCCTTACGCTTCTCTGTTATACGCAGACAGTTTCGGATTAATACTCTACGCCAAATTATTTTTATCCTTGTTTTACGCTGACAACCTCGAACCCCTACTTTGTGCGGACTTTCTTGGAATCTCTGTTTTAGGCGGACAACCTATAGTGTATATTAAGAGTATAGAACTTAGAAGGCCATACCTCTTTTGGGTCAACTAGCAACTTAGACAAGGAGTTAGAATAATAATTGTAGAGATTGTAGAGATTTGTCTTTTTGTGAATATGAATTATTTTGTATTTTTCATATCATAATCTAGCGTACTTATATTACCGTACTACCTTGACTTATGCCGCTATTATAGCCTAGTTTCGCAAGCTTATTCTTTATCAAGCTTGTTCTTGAGAGATGTATTATTGGAGTACTACACTAATACATTTCAGAATCAGTGTATTACGGTCTGATCAACCATATTGCACTTGGTTCGCCCTTCGTATAACTACTTTACGTGAATTGAGATATATAGTGATTAGTAGATAGATGTACTTGCCCGTTAGTTATGCCTGAGCATATCGTATCAGCTATATAACTGTGCTGATCCGAATATGTGAATAGGGATTCCCAAAATAGCATCTCAAATCCACAATTGCCTTGACAATTCCCACTTGAATTCTTTAAACGCATTGATCCCCACACTTCTAATCTATTACCTCCCCCTTGAACTCTTGATTATTGTTTTCCGTCTTCCCTTATTTCGGAAAGACGAAACATCGTGCTTAGTATAAATACGAATAGTGTATTGTTTCTGTAACCATTTTAGTTTGTTTCTGGGTAATTACCAAACCCTATTTTTAGACTTGATTTCAGTATATAAATTGTGCTATCTTTAGAATGACCTTCGCTACCTACCTACCTACCTACCTGCGTTTTATTACGTTCCTGATACTTGCATCCCTATGACAGCAAAATTTTATTTTTGCCTCGTAACTTGAAGCAAGATTCATAACTCAAGTATTATGAAAAAGGATGTATCATTTTGCTGACAGGAGTCTAAGAGGATTTCACCTGGATGAACAAATGGATTGACCCCTGAATGGATAGCAGCACCTTTGACTAGATTGACTTGTAAGGATCAAGATTCCTATGGACCGACTCTCCAAGTCAGCACTTTTCTTACCTATAGAGTTGGCCAGACTGCAGAAGCTCTAGTTATGGAGACATTACTTATTTGAGGCAGATCGTAAGATTGCACGGTATACCAGACAAGGATTCGCGTGACCAGAGTTGGTGGTCAACACCGAGGAGACAGTTAAGTAAATACAAGGACACTTGCAAGCAGTGCAAGATAAGACAATCAGTAGGCAGACCGTCATCATCGTCCCTTGGAATTCAAAGAGGACGAATCATGTCTTCTTGAGAATATCACCTACTAGAGACACCATTCGATTCGGAGGATGCAGCAAGTTGAGTCCAAGGTATATTGGACCATTGACGTGCTAGAAAGAGTGGGAGTAGTGGCATATCAAATTGCGCTACCACCTTCACTTGAGGAGTACTTGATGTATTCCACGTGTCGCAACTCAGGCGATATGTGACAGACAACAGTCATGTTCTCAACCATTCGGAGATCACCATTAGGACGAGACCTGTCGTATCAAGAGCAACCCGTGGGAACCCTTGATCATCGAGAAAAGGTATTGAAGAACCAGTCTATTCCCTTGATCCGCGTAGCATGGAAGCATGACGCGCCAGGAGAATCAACTCGAAAGTGCGAGTACGACATGCATAAACGTTTTTGAACCTATTCGTAACCCAGGATATAAATTACTTTGTTAAATTATATCTTATGCCGTCTTTGACTTCTACCATGGCTTAGTTTTAATTTCGAGGACGAAATTTTTATAAGTTGGGTAGATTGTAAACCCCCTCGACCAGATTCCAGTGTTTTAGGAATATTTTTCACAATTTAGGATTTGTTGTAATATTTTAATTTATTTTGCTTACATATCCTATTGACTTGTGCACATGTCCATCACCTAATTATTGGAGCCTTACCCTGACTGTTATCCCCGAACAAAGTTCACATACCTCTCCTAGACGTGCCAGTCTACTATCCTGCACTTTGTGCAACTCCCAGATACTTAGTTTTGAGCCTCGTATGAGACGCACAAATCTCGTTGCAAACGCCCGTATTTAATTCCTATTTTAATTTCCAGACCTGTACCCATTCCTGTTCCCATAGAGATTTGAGACCCAATATGCACCCGTTTTGCCCAAACAAAAATACGTTATTTTTCTACACTGAGTATACTACATTTAGTGTATTGACACCGTAGAAAAATTATGGCCCTACCTGCCTCTAAATAATTAGAGAACACCGTGCGCAGTATTTATTTATTAATAAATACGATGACCCGTATCACCCAGAAACCAGGCCCAGTCCCTGCCCAGACTCACCCCCACCCCCTCGGGACCCTCACACAGCTTTTTCCTTCAATCCTATGAATTTTAGTATTTTTCGGAATCGGGTGTTTTCCCAAACAATTTCGTAATTGCGCAATTTTCCAAAATTAGGACTTTACACAATTTATGAAATTACAGGGACTTTCCTGCAAATTGCAGTGCGAGGTGTCACCCCCTCATTGGCCGGTGAACCTGCACCGTCCATTTGGAGACGGGACCCACCCGAAAAGATCCCGAAAATATCCCAAAAATATCCCAAAAATATCCTAAAAATATCCTAAAAATATCTATAGATATTTTACATATTATATTAATAAAAATTTCCTATAAAATAAAAGAAAAAGAAAAGAAAATAAAAACCTAACCCTAACCCTACCCAGCCCAGGCCGCAGCCACCCCCCCCGGCGGCGAGCTCCCTCGCCGGAGCTCCGCCGACTCTCCCCACCCCGCGGCGAGCACCCCCCCGCCGCTGAAGCTCCATCTCTCTCTCTCCTCTCTCCCTCTTCCTCTCCTCATCCTCCCCGACCGGAGCCGAACCCACCGGCAAGCCGACCCCCGACCTTCGCCCGCCCCTTCCCGGCCTCCTTCTCCACCTCCTCCGCCACTCGCCGCCACCCGCCACCCCCTCTTCTCCTTCCTGATCTTCTCCTCCCCTTCTCGTTCTCCACCCCGACCCCTTCCCGACCCCGACCTCGCCGGAGCGGCGAGCCACGGCGAGCCACTCCCCGCCCGCAGTCGGCCCCCGACCCCTCGGCCTCCTCCTCCTTCCCTGTTCCTCTCCTCCCAGAGCTCGCCTCGCCGGACCCCCATAACTCCGCCACCACCGCCACCCTCTGTGCACAGCCACTTCTCCCCTCGAGCTCGACTTCGTCCCCGAGCCCAGGCCGACCCCCCCATGGCCGAGATTACCCCTCCGACGAGTCTCCAGCAAGCTCTAGACACAGTTCATGTCAGACACAGCGGACACAAGGATACGGCTCGTGTCAACGACTCACGGACACGTCTCGGACACGTAAAAATCAGCCTTCACGGAGCCCTGTTCAGGTAACGATTCCTCTCTCCTCGTAGCTCCATTTTTAATTCCGTCAGTTGTGACACGTAGGCGGTGTAACCATCTCGGTGCCCGTGCAACCCGCTCGGAGCATCGCGTCCTGTGGCGATCGCGAACCGCGATCCAAATACAGGAAAAACAACGACCCGATTCACCCCGGAACTGGGTACGCCCCGCCAAACGGGACGACTTGGTCGCATGCGGTCTTTACCAAAACGTGCGCGACGTTGATACGGACGTGTAGGAGTTCGGAGAAGTTGATTTGGATGTGCGTGCACACCAGAATCAACGCGTATCCGCCGACACCGCCCCGTATCCGTCAGTTCTGGAACACGCTGCAACTTTGTGTACACACGTCGGATCGAGACGAAACTTACGCCATCGGACTCGTAGCAATACGCTGGTCCTGTGAGCCAAGTTTGGTTCGATTCTGAGAACGTTGGCAAAATTCCGTATCGTGGGCCCCACAGGCTCCACTTGACGGGCGATTTTGAGACCGGCTCATCGGAATCCAATTCTGGAAGTTCCGTTGGGTTCGTATCATCGTTCCTGACTTGTTGACACTAAGTTTGGCGAATTTGGAGACCTTTGACCCTGACACATTTTCCGGTGCAAAGCGGCCCACATGTGGACCCCGCTTTGACCAGAAACTGTCATTTTTGCCCCTGTGTCCAAATTGGACGAAAGGACAGGCATTTTTAGCTATTTGATATTTTCTGAGACTGTTAGTGATGTTTATTTCAGCATCCGGAGACTTTCCTTCTGAGGACATAGTTTCTGACTTCTTGGCACTTGACATCGGGACGTTACATATTTGCAGCTCTCTTGCCAGGCAAGTATACCTTGCCTTGTTGTACCATTTAAATTCAGTTATTGTTAGTTACATGTTTATTTATTTTAATATTATATAAATGTGCGCGTCCGAGCAGACTCGGGTGCAGTCAACGATGGCGTTGACGTTAGGACTTGTGTCTGACCTAGTGTCTAGTAGACCCACCCAAAAGTTGTGAAGTTATTGATATGACTTCCAGGCCTTGACACGTATCATTACACGTCACAGAGTGAGTTCATGTAGGGACGCGTGCCTCATATTCGACTGGCCATCGGTGTGAGCAACATGTGTAACGGTATTTATCTTAGTTTATTTCTATGGAGACTTGCATCATTATACGAGATGTCCACGTCGTTTTCACGACTTGTATATCCTTGGGTGGGGAAGATATCTAGTAGACGTATGGGACACCCCCTTCTTGAGTCTTTTATCCTTCATACCATGCTCCTCGGAGATGGTCGATTGCAGAGCTACCCGTGTGTCCGGGGGCATATGACACATATACTAGCCAGTCATGACGATTGGTGAATTACGTCAGCATATGTCAAGCCTACACATTCCCATGCGTACTATCAGGTCTTTAAATTGCATTCACTTAGATGGTTAGCACACCCTTTATTTATTCAGTATTTATATTATGGCATGTCATTTTTCTGTATCTTGCTATGTCCCTCTGAGGACCTGGTCCCCTGCCAGGTGTATATGTTCTTGAGTACTCGCAGGAGCACAGATCCGGACAGGCTACTTATTTTCCGAGGAGATCTTCTCTTTGAGCCTCGTGATTGTCAGATGTTGTTCTTATATGGTGTGTATTCTGGTTCCTTTTATATTTTATTTCGACAGTAGATTTGATTTCATCTGACTGTCATTCTTAGATATCTGTATTGAGATCTAGTTACATGGTTATTGTTTATTCATATTTGACTTCTGTGGATGAGATTTAGATATTATCCTGTGACTTGTGATTAGTTATACCACTGGTGAACTATTGTTCATTATACAGCGTACGCACGTATATATGGTTTCCATATATTGGAGTTGCCATATATACGGGCCAGCTGGCATGGTTACGTGACCTAGTCCTACGTATTTTAGGACTGGGGCGTGACACAAATAGATCACCACAACTCTTTTGGAACAAAAAATAGATTATAACCACGAAGAAGAAATACAACGAGAAATACCCGAAACTGATCTCTTTCTTCGAAACGACCTCAAATCCTTTTTTCTCCTCTCCAATGTTGCAATGGCACTCTTGCCTCTCTTTTTTTCTCCTTGTTGCTATATTTTTTTTTAGAAAGAGACGTATTTTAGGGCCAGGAGACACCTATATATAGGCTCAAACCCACAACTAGCATTCCTATTATAGATAGGAATATCCAATCCAAATCTATTGACATATTCCTAATATATGTAGGAATATCCAATCCAAATCCATTGGGATATTCCTATTATATTTAGGAATATCCAATCCAAATAAATTTAGGTATTCATATTATATGTAGAAATACTCAATCCTACTAAGAAATATTTTTCACATAGGTTGGGAACCCCACCTACTCCAACAAATTTCTCCTTCACAACTATGTGGAGGGGGTCGTCATCCCGATGATCCACCTGCAGTACTCAAACTTTTCCCTTAGTAGAACCTTTGTGAACATATCTGCTCCGTTGTCATCTGTATGAACCTTCTCAAGCGTCGCTTCCTTCTTGTCAACCATATCCCGTATCCAATGATACCGGGTATCAATGTGCTTGGACCGGCTATGAAATGTGTGGTTCTTCACAAGGTGAATAGCACTATGACTATCGCAAAGTAAAGGATACTGCTTCTGCTTTAGCACAATTTCTTGCAGCAGCTTCTTCATCCACAACAACTCCTTGCAAGCCTCCGTCGCTAATGTATTCTGCCTCTGTCGTCGATAATGCAATACACTTATGTAAATACGACTGTCACAATACTACTCCACCAGCAAACATTATCACATAGCCCAAAGTCGATCGCCTCGTCTCTACATCTCCAGCCATCAGCGTCGGTATATCCAACCAGCTTCGGCTCGTCACCACCAAATGAAAGTCTCTAATCGGCAGTACCCTGAAGATATCGTAGAATCCACTTGACCCCACTACAATGTACCCTTCCATGATTGGAAGTGTACATGCTAACTATGCCGACTGTGTGAGCAATGTCTGGCCTCATACATACCATAACATACATAAGACTCCCTACGGCTGAGGCATATGGACACTGCTCTTCGATGAACTTAAAGTGAGCCGCAAGGGGGTTACTCACTTTTTTTGACCCATCCTGTCACGCCCCAGTCCCAAAATATCGAGGGACTAGACACGTGGCAATGGCCAACAACACACATCAATGGGAAAACCCAATTTAATGGGCCCATCAGGGTGTACTTAAGTTGTAATACAACAAAAGGGTCTACTAATCTCATCCACAGAAATGAATACATCAATATCAATAAAGTAAAATATAATCATCATCAAGTCACAAGTAAATAAATCGGGGAACAACCCGATAATGAGTCTGGTACAATAGTCAAGAAATAAGATAACAACAGCATATACTGAGTATGGATAAGACATATACTCAGAAGAAATCCTCGGCGATCACCTCGTCTTCTGGATCTGGTACTGCTCCAGTGCCTGCTACTGTCCTGCTTATGCTCCTGTCCTGTATACCTCGGGATAGATCTCTTCTGCTAATCCTGGGGACATAATCTGGATCCAGTTCCTCAGGGGATATAGCAAGGTACAAAATAACTCATGCCAAAATAAATGCAGTGCATCAATAAATGAATCAATAGGTTAAACTATATAACCAGCTAAGTGATATGCAAGTGAGAGTTTTAATCATACTCAGGCCGAGACTACTATCGGCTCTGTGTCGGGGAAACCCATAGCAGCATTAGTATTACGACTCCAGTATATGCCAAAGCAAGTAGTATCACGACTCCAGTATATACCAAAGCAAGTAGTATCACGACTCCAGTATATGTGCCAAAGCACCTCCAGATAATAATATATATATAATATAATCAGCCTTTGATATGGTAATACTCTCCCCACCCAATGTAATCACACGTCTCATGTCCACGATATCTCATGTCCATGTCACGCCGGATCATGACCTCTGACTGATGCAATAAGTTATAATGATAGCTATGCATGTATAAAGTATATGTCATAAACCTGTATCCTATACAGAATCACCATAAATATTTCAAGAAGATTCTGTCTCATAAATAGTGTCAGGTGTCCTGTGGTATGACGTAATTGATAATGCAAGCACGAGAATGTATAGGGTCTCGATGTCCATGTCTAGGTGATATTACACAACTCTGCGTACAGTGTTGACACCCGAATATTATTCGGACGCTAAGTAATGTCACACGGTCCTAGGTTCAACAAAGATATTATAATAATAATACATCAAGGAAATAACATGTATCAATGACTGTAAGGTTGGCAAGGTACACTTGCCTGGGGTTCTGACTCCAACTTTAGCTCTGGTATCAGTGGGATCTACAGGTACTCCTCCGGTTGCTGAAATAGACATTACCACCAGATTCAGAAGACATCAAATATCTAGAATTGCCTGTCCTTGAGTCCAATTTGGACACAGGGGCAAAAATGACCGTTTCTGGTCAAAACGGGATCCACATGTGGCCCGCTTCGCACCGAAAAATGTGTCAGAGACAATTATCACGCCCCAGTCCCAAAATGCCGAGGGACTGGAGATGCGTGGCAATGGCCAGCAGTACGCACCGATGGATAACCCAATTTAATGGAACCATCAAGGCATACTTAAGCTGTAAATAAGGTCTACTACCACAAGTCACACTAATCTCATCCATAAAGATATAGAATAAACTGCATAATAAAATGGAAATAAGTTGCAACAACAATCACAGCAAGTCAGTCGGAGAAACAATCCGACTTATGTCTGAATAAACTGGCTCTATAGGCCAGGAACAAGAGATAAACATGAAATAAATACTGAGTACTGGAACAGGCACTCAGGAGAAGTCTTCGGCAGTCACCTCGTCTTCAGTGTTTGGTTCTGCTCCAGCAATAGCTTCAGCTCCGGTCCCGTATATCTCGGGGTACTGCTCCTCAGCTAAACCCGGGGATATAATCCATTCCAGGTCCTCAGTGGACATAGCAAGGCACAAAATAAAATAAGCCAAATAAATACAGTGTAATTAAATTAAATGAAACAGCAGGGTAAACTATGTAACCATCTATGTGATATGCAAATGAGAGCAACACTAGTACTCAGGCTGAGACCGCTACAAGCTCTGTGTCGGGGAACCGGTAGCAGTAATAACACGTAAAGGGTCTAGTTCTGCTGGAGAGTCTACAACCTCACAATAATAGTAGATATATATGTAGAACAGCCTGTAGCCTGTGTGTCTCTCCCCACCTAATATAATCACGCAAGCCATGACCATAACGTCTCATGTCCATGTCAGCGGGATTATAACTAATGCAACAAGTCATAATGTCTATAAATAAAATATCTCTGTCAAGTCCTGTATCCTATACAGAATCACCATGAATATCTCAGGAGGATTCTGTCCATGATAGTGTCAAGTGTCCTGGGTTGTAGGGTACTTGATAGGTCAAGTACAAAAGTAAGGGAATCATAAATCCATCTCTAAATGATGAACCCAACACCGCGTACGGTGTTGGCACCCGACTATGATCGGACACTAGGTACGTCACGCGTTTCCTAGGTTAAGCAGTTTAAACAAGTTTATATGAATATACACAAGACATCCAGCAAAGTATTATTACAGGAAATATGAAAATAAAGACTGCAAGTTTGGCAAGGTGCACTTGCCTGATATTTGGATTCCACTAAGGTCCTGGTTTCGAAAATTTCCAGAGATGTCTCCGAAAGCTAAAATAAACAATACCATCATGCTCAGAAGGTGTCAAATAGCTAGGAACGCCTGTCCTTGGGTCCAATTTGGAGACAAGGGCAAAAACGACAATTTCGGGCCAAAACGGGGTCCACCGTGGGCCCGCTTTGCACCGAAAAATGTGTCAGGGTCAACGGTCTCCAAATTCACCAAACTTAGTGTCAATAGGTCAGGAACGCTGATACGAACCCAACGGAACTTTCAGATTTGAATTCCGATGAGCCGATCACAAAATCGCCCGTCGAGCGGGGCCTGTGGGGCCCACGACACGCGATTTCGTCAACGTTCTCAGAATCGAACCAAACTTGACCCACAGGACCAGCGTATTGCTATGAGTCCAATGGTGCAAGCTTCGTCTCGATCTGACGTGTGTGCACGAAGTTAGGGTGAATTGCAGAAAAGGCAGATACGGGGCGATGTCCGCGGATACGCGTTGATTTCGGTGTGCACGCACACCCGAATCAGCTTCCGCAAAATCCCACACGTCCATATCGACGAGGCGCACGTATCTGTAAAGACCACACGCGACCAAGTCGTCCCGTTTGGCGGGGCGTACTCAGTTCCGGGGTGAAACAGGGTCTAGTTTTTCCTGTTTTTGGATCGCGGTGTGCGATCACCACAGGACGCGATGCCCCGAGCGGTTTGTTCGGGCACCGAGAGGGTCATACAGGCTTCGCGTAGCAATTTACAGAATCGAAATCGGAGATACATGGTGCAAGATACGAGTACCTGAAGGGGACCCGAAAAACCGGGGTTCGGGTTGTGTCCGACACGTGTCGGACACAAAATTGAAACTAGGGTTAGGGTTTGGGTTCACTGTCCGGCTGCGGCGGCTGAGGGCGTCGCTGCGGTGGGGGAGGCCGGCCGGAGGGCTCGGGCGGCGCCGGCGAGGCTGGGCGGAGGCGGCGCAGGGGCCGGAGGCGGCCGGAGCGGGCTGGAGTTGGTGCCGCTGCTGTTCGTCGAGGAGAGGAGGGAGGAAGAAGGAGGGGCTGGGGGCTGGGCTAGGCGCTGGGAGGAGGAGGTCCGGGCGGGCACGGCGGCGAGGTCGGCCGGAGTCGGGCGGTGGCGCACGGCGGCGAGGAGGTCTAGGGTTTGGGGAGATGAGGGAGGAGGAGGTCGGGGTAGGGGTTTTATAGGCTGGGGGCGGGAGTGGTTGTCTCCGGGCGAGGCGGAGGGGAGAGGGGGTCGTGGGCCGAGGGTTGAGGCGGGGACGGCGACGTGGCCGGTCGGAAAATGCGGCGGCGGTGGAGGGAGCGGGGAGAGGGGGTCGTGCGGGTTGGGGGTGACTCTCTCGGGTCGGGTCGGAGCGGGTTCCGGGTTGGGCGGACCCGCCCGACCCGCTAAGCTGGGCTGGACTGGGCTGACTAATAGGCTCGGCCCACTGGTCCGGGCCGGGCCCCCAAATAAATAAAAATATAATTTATAATAACAGTAATAATAATAATAATAATAATTAATTAATTAGAAAAATAGTTTTTAGGCTTTTAAAAATAGGTCTGATACCCACTAAAATCCCAGAAAATTACCCTAAGTCAGGTTTTCTATTTTACACCATAAAATCATATTTTCATCACATTTTATTATTAGTTATTAGCAATAAAAAAATTATAAAATTAGCACAGGACCTATGTAAATTCCAGAAAATTGCAGAAAATTCCCGAAAATTGATTTTTAAAAATCTGAAAATTTTGGGTGTTTACAATCTACCCCCCTTAAGAGGATTGCGTCCTCGCAATCGAAGGGTAAACTATAAAGGCACAATTTTACAGAATTAAAGAATGCTTAGGTTCTACCTGATTCTACAAATAAGTGTGGATAACGCTGGCGCATAACATCTTCTCGCTCCCAGGTCGATTCGCCAGGAGAGTGCTGTTTCCAAGCTACCCGAACCAGTCTGATTGTCTGTCCTCGTAGTGTCTTCTCACTGGTGTCGAGTATACCCACTGGTTGCTCCTCGTATCTCAGGCTAGGTCCCACCGAAATCTCAGAATGATCAACTATATGGCTTGGGTCCGTCACATATCTCCTCAGTTGTGAGACGTGGAATACATCATGCACTCCCTCTAAGGATGGAGGTAATGCAAGACGGTAAGCCACCTCACCAATGCGCTCCAAGATATCAAATGGCCCAATGTACCTTGGGCTTAACTTGCCTCTGCTGCCAAATCTGATAGTACCTCTAGTGGGCGAGATCCTCAAAAATATATGCTCTCCTTCCTTGAACTCCAGGGGACGTCTGTGTGCATCTGCCTAATGCTTCTGTCTATCCTGGGCTGCACGAAGATGGTTCTGAATCTGTTTTACTTTCTCCACTGTCTCCGTTACCAACTCTGGACCCAGCATTTGACGTTCGCCAACGTCACTCCAGCATATCGGCGATCTGTACTTCCTTCCGTACAATGCCTCGAAAGGTGCCATCTGAATGCTTGCCTGATAGCTGTTGTTGTAGGAGAACTCCACTAAGTGCAGATGATCTTCCCAAGATCCTCCAAAGTTCAGTATACATGATCGCAGCATATCTTCCAAGATCTGAATTGTGCGCTCTGATTGGCCATCTGTCTGGGGATGATAGGCAGTACTGAACTTGAGCCTGGTGCCGAGACTCTCTTGCATGCTTCGCCAGAAGTGAGATGTAAATCTCGAGTCTCGATCTGATACAATACTAACTGGCACTCCATGTAATTTTACGATCTGTCGCATATACATGTCGGCTAGTACTTTCGTGGATTGTCCGACTCTAAATGGCAAGAAGTGAGCCGACTTAGTGAGCCGATCCACGATGACCCATACTGCATCCTTTCCACTAGGGCTTCTTGGAAATCCAGTGACGAAGTCCATGGTAATATGCTCCCATTTCCATTCAGGGATGGGAAGTGGCTGCAACATACCTGCAGTCCTTTGGTGCTCGGCCTTCACCTGCTGGCAGACTAAGCATTTTGCCACAAATCGGGCAATCTCCATTTTTATTCCATGCCACCAGTAATATTGTCTTAGGTCCCGGTACATCTTGGTCCCTCCTGGATGAATCGAGTATATGGAGCTATGTGCTTCTGTCATCAACTCCTGCCTTAATTCTCCATTCGGAACATATAGGCGATTTCCGCACCTTAATGTCCCGTCCTCGTGGATGCGAAGTCCCGTTTGCATGCCTGCTTCGGTTCTTTCTTTCAGCCTTCGGAATCTGGCATCATTAGGCAAAGCTTCTTTGATTCTCTCCACCAGCGATGACTTAACTTCGAGGTTAGCTAGCAAACCATTTTGTCCAGGTAGAACAACCTCTATCTGTAGATCTTGCAAGTCTTGTAATAGCTGAGGCTGCTCAGTTAAGAAATAAGCCGAGGGTTTTCTGCTGAGGGCGTCGGCTACAACATTTGCTTTCCCCGGGTGGTACTGCAGATCGATGTCAAAGTCCACCATCAACTCAAGCCAACGCCTTTGCCTCATGTTGAGCTCCTTCTGTGTATAAACATACTTCAAGCTCTTATGATCAGTGAATATTTTGACCTTCTCTCCATACAGATAATGTCTCCAGATCTTCAAGGCAAAAATCACTGCAGCTAGCTCCAGGTCGTGCGTTGGGTAGTTCTTCTCGTGGACCTTCAGCTGCCTCGATGCATAAGCGATTACCTTGCCATGTTGCATCAAGACACAACCTAGTCCACTACCGGACGCATCACTATAAACAACAAAACCTCCTGACCTTGAGGGAAGAGTCAAGACTGGTGCTGTTGTTAGACGCCTCTTTAATTCTTCAAAGGCATTTTGGCATTCTTTCGTCCATATGAACTCCTGATCCTTCCGTGTCAGCTTAGTCATCGGCTCTGCGATTCTTGAAAAATTTTCTACGAACCGCCGGTAATACCCAGCCAGTCCAAGAAAACTTCTCACTTCCGCAACAGAGGTAGGGGTAGGCCAGGTTTCTATAGCAGTGACCTTCTCTGGGTCCACAGACAGTCCTTCACCTGAGATAATATGCCCTAAGAATGGCACATTGTCCATACAGAACTCACATTTGCTGAGTTTGGCATACAACTTCTCCCTTCTCAAAGTTTCCAGCACAATTCTGAGGTGTTCCTCGTGCTCTTCGTGGTTCTTGGAGTAGACTAGGATATCATCAATGAATACCACCACGAACTTATCCAAGTACTGATGGAAGACTCCGTTCATCAAACTCATAAATACAGCAGGTGCGTTGGTTAAACCAAATGGCATTACTAGGAACTCATAATGTCCATACTTAGTCCTGAAGGCCGTCTTTGGGACATCTTCCTTCTTCACCCTAATCTGGTGATAACCAGATCTAAGGTCAATCTTTGAGAATATCCTAGCACCACTCAATTGGTCAAACAAGTCATCAATGCGTGGTAAGGGGTACCGGTTCTTAACAGTTATAGCATTAAGGGCTCTGTAATCAATGCATAACCGCACAGTTCCGTCCTTCTTGGGTACAAAAAGTATAGGTGCTCCCCAAGGTGAAACACTGGGCCGGATAAATCCTTTCTCCAGAAGGTCGTCAACTTGTGCTTTCAACTCCACTAACTCCTTAGGTGCTAGCCGATATACCGATGAAGTGATAGGTTCGGCTCCTGGAGTTAGGTCTATTGTGAATTCTATCTCCCGATCAGGTGGTAAACCTGGAAGATCGTCGAGAAATACATCCACAAATTCCGTTATGACTCTTGGGTAACCTGAATCATCTTCTACAGTTAATACCCTAAGAGTTGGCTGGACCCCTTGTTCTACAGCTCCTCGGAGAAATTCAAACTCAGGAAGGCTAGGGGGTCTAAATATCACTTTTCCAAGCCGGCAATCCAGTGTCGCATGGTACTGACTTAACCAGTCCATACCAAGTACAATATCGTAATCAGGCATAGAAAAGATCAGGAATTGGGCTCGCATCTCTCGGCCACAGACTACCACTGAACATGATCTACAGGTATCACTAACCGGGATAATTCCACCTCCCGTTAGAATTCTCTTCATCTTCGAGAGAGGTGCGGTAGCTATTCTATGTGTGGCTACGAAGCTAGCAGCAATAAATGAATGCGAGACTCCAGAATCAAATAATGCTACAGCAGGAATTGAAGCTACTAAT
Source organism: Iris macrosiphon (assembly GCA_036927795.1). Taxonomy (NCBI): domain Eukaryota; kingdom Viridiplantae; phylum Streptophyta; class Magnoliopsida; order Asparagales; family Iridaceae; genus Iris; species Iris macrosiphon. The sequence continues at coordinate 3,571,244 of JAYESA010000007.1, read as the reverse complement.
ATGGTACCTGCTATCACTTCGCCTGCAGTAGCTTCCTCAGTGACTGCGAGTGCATATGCCTGACCTCGTCCCTGAGCGGGACCCCTTTGCTGACGAGCTTGCTGGAACATTGCTGCCTGAGGTGGTAGAGGTGGCCTGGCTCCTCCAGGCCCTGTCTGTGTTGCTCCCCCAGCTGGAAGAGCTGCAGGTGGAGCTGGTCGATTCGGAACTCCCTCCCGACGTTCCGAGCAGTCCTTTGAGAAGTGTTGTCCAGATCCGCAAACCAGGCAGAGCCCCAGCTTGCGTCTACATTCTTTTTCAATATGTCCTACCTTGCCGCAGTAATGGCAAGTAGGCAGGTTCTTAGTTGCTGCTCTTGGAGGCGGGCTCTTCTGGGGCCGTTTAGCAGATTTCCCCGGTGATGACTTGGACGGTGCGAAGGAGAATAGACGTTTCAGGCTTGATTCCCTCCGAGTAACGCGCTCCAGCCGACGTGCTGCCGCTAGGACGTCGGAGTAAGATATGGGCACGATCGATCCGATTAACTTCTGAAGCTCAAACCTGAGCCCATCAAAGAACTTCTCCGCCTTCTCTTCTTCGGTAGGAATTAGCGAAGGGGCGAAGCGGCTCAGGCGAATGAATTCGGCGTTATATTCCTCCACCGTCATGTTGCCCTGGATCAGGCGGTTGAATCTGTCTCGGAGTTCTGACCGAGCCACAGCAGGGATGTACATTTCCTGGAAGAGTCTGGAGAACTCCTCCCAGGTAACCTGATCATGTCCGAGCCTTCTTTCTTCGGACAACCACCAATGATGCACGTTGTCCGTCAGTTGCATCCTGACGGCAGTCATCCATTTGTCCCTTGGTAGTTCAGCGGCCTCCAACTGATGCTGCGTGTTCGTAAGCCATTCATGTACTTCAGTTGGTCCTTCCTTGCCCGAGAAGGTACGGGGTTTGAGTTAACGGAAATCTGTGATAGATCCCGTCGCTGGCCGCCTATTTGGTAGATTTGCATGCTCCAATGCTGCGACTAGGCTGTTCCTTAGGTTCTCGGCCTCTCGGCGTTGGGCCTCCTGTTGGATCTGTTGTTGTGCCTGCATCATGGCGTAGAACATCTGGAATATTTACTGGCCGTCCATTGCCTGTCCTGGGGGAAAGACAGGCATCGTAGGAGGGAACTAGGGAGGAGGCGGGATGTCATCACGCCTGAACCTGAAACTTGGCTGGCCAGTTTGATTGCTCTGAGAGGATTGTCCTCTGGTATCTGGCGTCGTTCCAGCTTCATAGGTAACCCCTGCTTCAAGCGGTGTACCCAAGGGGGTCTCGTCACCACTTCTGGGATTCATTTCTCTGCATCAAAAGAAAACAATGAGAACGCACAGAGGAATCAAAACAGGATGCAGTTCAAGCAATTTAATTGAATTCGACATAGAGTTCAAAAACGATTCAATCAATGGATGAGATCCTATAACTTATCCTATCTTATTGCAGGCCTGTTCGGTCCCTAAGTTGAAACTGAACAATTTAGTTAAGACCTGCATGGGCCACCACAAAAACCATGTCACGCTCCAGTCCCAAAATGCCGAGGGACTGGAGATGCGTGGCAATGGCCAGCAGTACGCACCGATGGATAATCCAATTTAATGGAACCATCAGGGCATACTTAAGCTGTAAATAAGGTCTACTACCATAAGTCACACTAATCTCATCCATAAAGATATAGAATAAACTGCATAATAAAATGGAAATAAGTTGCAACAACAATCACAGCAAGTCAGTCGGAGAAACAATCCGACTTATGTCTGAATAAACTGGCTCTATTGGCCAGGAACAAGAGATAAACATGAAATAAATACTGAGTACTGGAACAGGCACTCAGGAGAAGTCTTCGACAGTCACCTCGTCTTCAGTATTTGGTTCTGCTCCAGCAATAGCTTCAGCTCCGGTCCCGTATATCTCGGGGTACTGCTCCTCAGCTAAACCTGGGGACATAATCCATTCCAGGTCCTCAGTGGACATAGCAAAGCACAAAATAAAACAAGCCAAATAAATGCAGTACAATTAAATTAAATGAAACAGCAGGGTAAACTATATAACCATCTATGTGATATGCAAATGAGAGCAACACTAGTACTCAGGCTGAGACCGCTACAAGCTCTGTGTCGGGGAGCCGGTAGCAGTAATAACACGTAAAGGGTCTAGCTCTACTGGAGAGTCTACAACCTCACAATAATAGTAGATATATATGTAGAACAGCCTGTAGCCTGTGTGTCTCTCCCCACCCAATGTAATCACGCAAGCCATGACCATAACGTCTCATGTCTATGTCAGCGGGATTATAACTAATGCAACAAGTCATAATGTCTATAAATAAAATATCTCTGTCAAGTCCTGTATCCTATACAGAATCACCATGAATATCTCAGGAGGATTCTGTCCATGATAGTGTCAAGTGTCCTGGGTTGTAGGGTACTTGATAGGTCAAGTACAAAAGAAAGGGAATTGTAAATCCATCTCTAAATGACGAACCCAACACCGCGTACGGTGTTGGCACCCGACTATGATCGGACACTAGGTACGTCATGCGTTTCCTAGGTTAAGCAGTTTAAACAAGTTTATATGAATATACACAAGACATCCAGCAAAGTATTATTACGGGAAATATGAAAATAAAGACTACAAGTTTGGCAAGGTGCACTTGCCTGATGTTTGGATTCCACTAAGGTCCTGGTTTCTAAAATTTCCAGAGATGTCTTCGAAAGCTGAAATAAACAGTACCATCATGCTCAGAAGGTGTCAAATAGCTAGGAACGCCTGTCCTTGGGTCCAATTTGGAGACAAGGGCAAAAACGACAATTTTGGGCCAAAACGGGGTCCACCGGTGGGCCCACTTTGCACCGAAAAACGTGTCAGGGTCAACGGTCTCCAAATTCACCAAACTTAGTGTCAATAGGTCAGGAACGCTGATACGAACCCAACGGAACTTTCAGATTTGAATTCCGATGAGCCGATCACAAAATCGCCCGTCGAGCGGGGCTTGTGGGGCCCACGACATGCGATTTCGTCAACGTTGTCAGAATCGAACCAAACTTGACCCACAGGACCAGCGTATCGCTATGAGTCCAATGGTGCAAGCTTTGTCTCGATCTGACGTGTGGGCACGAAGTTAGGGTGAATTGCAGAAAAGGCAGATACGGGGCGATGTCCGCGGATACGCGTTGATTTCGGTGTGCACGCACACCCGAATCAGCTTCCGCAAAATCTCACACGTCCATATCGACGAGGCGCACGTATCTGTGAAGACCGCACGCGACCAAGTCGTCCCGTTTGGCGGGGCGTACTCAGTTCCGGGGTGAAACAGGGTCTGGTTTTTCCTGTTTTTGGATCGCGGTGTGCGTTCACCACAGGACGCGATGCCCCGAGCGGTTTATCCGGGCACCGAGAGGGTCATACAGGCTTCGCGTAGCAATTTACAGAATCGAAATGGGAGATACAGGGTGCAAGATACGAATACCTGAAGGGGACCCGAAAAACCGGGGTTCGAGTTGTGTCCGACACGTGTCGGACACAAAATTGAAACTAGGGTTTGGGTTTGGGTTCACTGTCCGGCTGCGGCGGCTGAGGGCGTCGCTGCGGTGGGGGAGGCTGGCCGGAGGGCTCGGGCGGCGCCGGCGAGGCTGGGCGGAGGCGGCGCAGGGGCCGGAGGCGGCCGGAGCGGGCTGGAGTTGGTGCCGCTGCTGTTCGTCGAGGAGAGGAGGGAGGAAGAAGGAGGGGCTGGGGGCTGGGCTAGGCGCTGGGAGAAGGAGGTCCGGGCGGGCACGGCGGCGAGGTCGGCCGGAGTCGGGCGGTGGCGCACGGCGGCGAGGAGGTCTAGGGTTTGGGGAGATGAGGGAGGAGGAGGTCGGGGTAGGGGTTTTATAGGCTGGGGGCGGGAGTGGTTGTCTCCGGGCGAGGCGGAGGGGAGAGGGGGTCGTGGGCCGAGGGTTGAGGCGGGGACGGCGACGTGGCCGGCTTAAAAACGCGGCGGCGGCGGAGGGAGCGGGGAGAGGGGGTCGTGCGGGTTGGGGGTGACTCTCTCGGGTCGGGTCGGAGCGGGTTCCGGGTTGGACGGACCCGCCCGACCCGCTAAGCTGGGCTGGGCTGGGCTGACTAATGGGCTCAAATAAATAAAAATATAATTTATAATAACAGTAATAATAATATTAATAATAATAATAATTAATTAATTAGAAAAATAGTTTTTAGGCTTTTAAAAATAGGTCTAAGGCCCAATAAAATCTCAGAAAATTATCCTAAGTCAGGTTTTCTATTTTACACCATAAAATCATATTTTCATCATATTTTATTATTAGTTATTAGCAATAAAAAAATTATAAAATCAGCACAGGACCTATGTAAATTCCAGAAAATTGCAGAAAATTTCCGAAAATTGATTTTTAAAAATCTGAAATTTTTTGGTGTTTACAACAATGTTCTCTAAATTCGTCAAACTTAGTGTCAACAAGTCCAGAACGACGATACAAACCCAACGGAATGTCCAGAACTGGATTCCGATGAGCCGATCACAAAATCACCCGTCAAGTGGAGCCGCGAGGCCCACGATACGCGATTTTGTCAACGTTCTCAGAATCGAACCAAACTTGGGTCACAGGACCAGCGTATTGCTACGAGTCCGATGACATAAGTTTCGTTTCGATACGACGTGTGTACACGAAGTTATAACGAGTCCAGAACATGGCCGATACGGGGCGTTGTCGACGGATACGCGTTGATTTCGGTGTGCACGCACATCCAAATCCACTTCCGCGAAATCCCACACGTCCGTATTAATGGCGCGCACCTTTCGGTGAAGTCCGTACACGACCAAGTTGTCCCGTTTGGCGGGGCGCACTCAGTTCCGGAGAAAATAGGACGAATATTTTCCTGATTTTGGATCGCAGTTCGCGATCGCCACAGGATGCGACACACCGAGCGGGTTGTACGGGTATCGAGAGGGTCACGCAGGGTTCACGTCACAGCAGACGGAACAAAAAATGGGACAGCGAGAAGAGAGAAACGGCTACCTGAACGGGGCTCCACAGAAAGCTGAAACGCGCGCTTCCCGAGGCTTCGCGACACGGCGGTGGGGCTGCTAGGGTTAGTGTTTACGCAGGACGTCTCCGGAGGCGGCCGGAGCTGGTGGCTGCGCTGGCGGCTGCTCGTCGGGGTCTTCGTGGCGGCGTCGTCGACCGTGGCTGCTGGAGCTAGAGGTGGCGAGGTTCTGCTGCTGCTGCTGCTGCCAGCGAGGTCGAGGCGGAGGCGTCGTCGGCGCTGGGGGAGGTTGACGGAGCGGGGGCTGGAGCTGAAGGAGAAGGGTGGAGCTGCAGGAGGTGGCCGGTGGAGAGAGGCGCTGGGAAGAGGCCGGGGACGACGGTGGCAGCGGGCGGCAAGTAGAGCTGACGGAGCAGTGGGGTTGGCCGGGGACGACGGGGCTGCGGGGGTTTAAATAGGCGGAGTGGGCAGCGGTTGCAGGAGCGGAGGAGGCGCCGGACGGTTGCGGGGAGGCAACCGAGGGGTCGGCGGCGGTTATGAGCGGAGGAGGCAGCGGGTCGACCGGCGGTTATGGGCGGAGAGGAAACGGCTCCGTCGGGTTAGGGATTCTAACGGGTCGGGTCGGGTCAAAACGGTCGGGTCCGCTAACGGACCCGGATTCGACCCGCTAGGGTTCGGCCCGGCTAGACCGGTTTGGTCCGGTTCGGGTTGGTCTGGGTCAGAAATAAACCAGGTTTATTTAGGGTTTAATAAAACTTAGTTTTTAGGTCTTTAAAAATGGTTCCGGGGTCCAATAAATTCCAGGAAAATTATCCTATGTCTAATATTTTATTTTACACCCAAAAATATTATTTTTATAATATTTTAATATTTAATAAAAACATTTAAAATTTATTTAATTCCAAATTACCTTGATTTTAATTAGTGAAAAAACACAAAAAATTCTAGAAAACAGATTTTTTAAAAATTTGAAAATTTTCTGGGGGTTTACAATCTACCCCCTTAAGAGGATTGCGTCCTTGCAATCAAAGAAATAACCGGTCAGCAGAGATGACACGGTTTGTAAAACAAGTTCGAAGCACGATACCATCAAAGAATCATGACCAAGAAGAATCAAAGGATGATGGTTTAAGCAAAACACATAGGGAAAATTTTTATTTTCCTAAGCAATGGAAGTTATGCAATTTCCAGAGTGAAGAAAATCTAGTTAAAGCAAGAAAACTACAGTTTAGAAAAACTAGGTTATCACTTATAAAAACATACTAGGTTATCAATTATTAGCTACTAGGTTAAGGCTAAGGTCACGAACCAACAGGCACGAGCTAAAGCAATACTAGCATAGATAGCTACGCAATAACTTACGCGTATTAGCTACTCCATGAGTCTGCGCGTCCTCCAAGGTCATCGTAAGAACTTGTCCGCGTCCTTGTGGTGTATTCCTCTGCTGCTGCTGGACCTGCTGGAAGAGTAGTGCCTGGGGTATCTGTCACGACCCGCACCCGGAAATTCGGGCACGAGTGTGTGGGCACGTCCAGCCTACGCCGCAGTGTCGGCGGTAGTACGCTGTCTAGGGCATAATCACAGGTAATATAAAGTCTATCTCATCCACAAAAGTAAATAGACAAGGAAAATAACAGGAAAAAGGAATGCTGAGATTTTATAATATTTAATCTGTGACAACCAATCCACAGTTAATACAAGCCAGAAGATAAATCGGGGACAAACCCGAGTATATGCTGAAAAGGAAAGAATAAGCAGCTACAGCTAACTGATCCACAGAAGTAGCCTCCTGGGGGAAACTGGCTCCTCATGTGTTACCTGCTAACTCATAGTGGCCATAATAGGTAGGGGCAAGGTTCTCATCATCGCCTAAAACAACGGATCCAGTCAGGAAAGGAGCAAAGTACACAGTGCACAACAAGATTTAACTAAATATGTGTGACAGGTAGAAAATAACTGACTAATCATCATGTGAGAATATGCATAAGTAAGTAGTAGAATTTACTGGGGAAATGATGCTATAAATCTGGATTATAAGTAAAACAGGATTAATTGCTATAAACCAGGGTATGAGTAAATCAGGAATGATAGGACAAATGTAACTGTGACAGAACAGCAGGAACTGCAACAAGACAAGAAACTATGTGTGTGAACTTGTGTATTTAGAATACCTAGTTGGCATATAGGGGTTTATAGGGTTAAACTGGCCGTCATAGACGGCTATTAATCATGAATAATCGAGATCCGGCTGATGGACAGTCGTGTACCAACAGCTATTAATCATGGCAAGAGTCAGGGTAAGCTACATGCCTTTCAGTATTCTCCCACCCGACATAAAAAATAAGACATGAACTCCAATATTCAAGACATGAAATTCAACATTTCTAACACTAGGTGTAAACATCAAGGTTACATGTAAGGCAGGAAATTAACTATCACAATATAAAGATTAAACTTGAAGTGCAGGTACTGGCCTGTTGTTTGGATCCGATTAATAGTTCTTGGGAGAAATATCCAGAGATGAGTCCAAATGCTGAAATAAACATTACCATCACGTTCAGAAGATGTCAAATAGCTAGAAACGTCTGTCCTTGGGTCCAATTTGGAGACAAGGGCAAAAACGGCAGTTTCGGGTCAAAACGGGGTCCGCCGTTGGGCCAGCTTTGCACCGAAAAACGCGTCCGGGTCAAAGGTCTCCAAATTCACCAAACTTAGTGTCAACAGGTCAGGAACGCTGATACGAACCCAACGGAACTTCCAGATTTGGATTCCGATGAGCCGAACACAAAATCGCCCGTCGAGCGGGGCCTGTGGGGCCCACGACACGCGATTTCGTCAACGTTCTCAGAATCGAACCAAACTTGACCCACAGGACCAGCGTATCGCTACGAGTCCGATGGCGCAAGTTTCGTCTCGATCTGACAAGTGTACAAGAAGTTAGGGTGAATTGCAGAAAAGGCGGATACGGGACGATGTCCGCGGATACGCGTTGATTCCGGTGTGCACGCACACCCGAATCAGCTTCCACGAAAACTCACACGTCCGTATCGACAATGCGTACGTATCTGTGAAGACCGCACGCGACCAAGTCGTCCCGTTTGGCGGGACGGACTCAGTTCCGGGGTGAAACAGGGTCTGGTTTTTCCTGTTTTTGGATCGCGGTGTGCGATCACTACAGGGCGCGATGTCCAGAACAGTTTGTCCGGACACCGAGAGGGTCATACAGGCTTCACAACGCAATTTGCGGAAATGAAAACGGAGCTACGAGGCGAAAGTTACACGTACCTGAAGGAGACCCGAAAATCAGGGTCGAGACGTGTCCGTGTCGTGTCCGACACGGAATCCGAAATTAGGGCTAGGGTTAGGGTTTTCGTCGGAGAACGGCCGTGGACGGCGGAGGGCGGCTGCTGGGCGGCCGACGAGGGCGGAGGACTGTTCGCCGAGGGGCGGCGCGTCGTTCACGGGGGCGACGGTGGCTCGGGGCAGCCGGCAGCGGCGGTGGGGGCTGCTCGTGCTGCTGCTGCGGTTCTGCGGGAGGAGACGGCGGGCGGCGCCGAGGGGGAGGAAGGCGCTGGACGGCTCACGGCGGCGAGGGCGAGCGGAGGCGAGCAGCGGCGGAGGGGGCTAGGGCTAGGTGGCGTGCGGTGGCGGCGAGGGGTTGCTGGTGGCGTGCGGTGGCGGCGAGGGGAGGAGAGCCGCGGTTTAAATAGGCGGAGCGGCTGGGAGTCGGGCCGAGCAAGGCGGGGTCGAGGCGGGGAAGGCGGAGGCGAGCCGGGTGGAGCGGGGACGTGGCGCGGCGGGCGCGGGCAGCGGCGACGGACACGGGGGCGACCGCGTCGTGCGGGGAGGGGGCTGGGTCACGGGTGAGGGGGAAGCGGGTCCGGGCGGGTCGGGTTCAGGCGGACCCGACCCGACCCGTTAGGGTGACGGGCCGCGGGTTGGGCTACTGGGCTCGGCCCACTGGGCCGGGCCGGGCCGAAAAATAAAAAAATAATAATAATAGAAATAATAATAATAACAGTAACAATTAATAATAAATAATAATTATTTAATTAGATTTAAATAGTTTTAAGGCATTTAAAAATAGGTCCGGGGCCCAATAAATTCCAGAAAAATTACCCTACGTCCAGTTTTTCATTTTACACCCAAAAATATTATTTCCATGATATTTTATTATTATTTATTAACAATTAAAAATTATTCATTAATTAAAAGCCTTGATTTTAATTACAGAAAATTCCCAGAAAATTCCAAAAAATTGGGGAAAATCCAAGATTTAAAATTCTTACAAAATCTGGGGGTTTACAATCTACCCAACTTATGAAAATTTCGTCCTCAAAATTTAAAATTAAGCCATAATCTTTCACGTATCTCAATCGCAATCTCCTTGCGAAATTTTTAAATCCTAATCATGTCCACTGCAACCACTTCATGATTAAGGTGACTACTGTTCAAATCAGAAATTTGATTTATGGTTATTACATCCTCAAGTTACCCACAGGCAGGTTTTTGATTAAGTTCACATAGCATCTTTCAGATTGGCACGGGCTTATGAATTTACCTCCCGATCGTAATTTCTTCTGGAGTAATTCGAGTCCTGTATGCTTCAACTTTTTATCTCCTCAATAATCCAACTAGTTAGTCCAACCATCAAATTTTAATTTGTAATTCAAATCATCAAATTAAAAAATAATTAAATGTAGTCCACCCATGTTCAAGTCTGAAATTCTATAAATTCCATCTTCTAAATTCAAATTCATGATTTTACCTTCATTATTCAAGATTTAAATCATGTATCCAAGATACAACTTATTGGGTCCTCGATATCAAGTCATTAATCATTTTAGTCACTCCTCTAAATTTTCAAAAATTATAATGGCTTGCTTCTTCCAATCTGACCTTACTTGGTCACGATCCAAAGGACATTCCTCTCGAGTTGACAATGCATAGCTACCCAACTTAGAGTTTACCCATTCATCACAAAAGACTATATACCTTAAGAAAAATATTCCTTAATATGTTTACCTATGTCATTCAATCCTCGAATTTCAACGCCGATCATATCACATATGATATGTCCTCAATTACGAAAGTTAATCCTCAAATATGTGATCGGCCTATGTGGCATATCTAGTACTATCTATGTATCAAACTTATACCAAGCACAGGATTTCGTCTTTCCGAAATAAGGGAAGACGAGGATCAATAATAAAGAGTTCAAGGGCGGGGTGATAGAACAGAAGTATAGGGATCAAGGCGTTTAAAGAATTCTAGTGGGATTTGTCAGACGGTTATGGATTGAGGTTCTATTCTGGTAGTCATTTATTCGCATGCTCGTATTAGTTTAGTTATGTAACTGATACGATATGCTCAGCATGTCTAGGTCAAGTATATTTGTCTGTATCTCAATCCACGTAAAGTAGTCGTGCGAAGTGCGAATCAAAATGCACTAAGGTTGATCAGACCGTAATACACTAATTCTGAACAGACACTTGTATTAGTGTACGCGTCCAATAATACACGTGTCATGAACAAGCCTGATAAAGAGTAAGCTTGCAAAACTAGGCTATAGAATAGCAGCATAAACAAAGTACATCAAAATTAAGTGCGCTAGATGATGATGAAAGGAGGTACAAAATTTAAATTCACATAATAAGCAAAATAACAGAAAACTCTACAATCTCTACAGTTATTAAATATAAAAGCATACCAGGTTATTAGCAAGTTCAAAATTACTAGGTTGGGGCTGAGGTCACGAACCAATAGGCACAAGCTAAAATAATGCTAGAAAACGGTATCTACGAATCACTTACGTGCATTAGTGACTCTAAGAGTCTGCACGTTCTCCACGGTCATTGCGTAAGTTTGTCCGTGTTCTTGGAGCAGCTGCACAGTCTCTCACTTGATGTGCTGCTGATCCACAAAGTAGACAAACACCTAGCCTCTTTCTATAATCCTTCCAAATATGACCTTGTTTTCGACAATAGCCACAAATGGGAGCTCGTTGGTTCTGCCCTTGGGTTGGATTCATCTGTGGTCGCTTTGCAGCTCTTTCCGGTTGTGCTTGGTCTGGTGCTGACGCATACGGCCGCTTCCGGCTAGACTCGATCCTTGTGGTGCACTCCACAGGTCGTGCTGCAGTAAGGACATTCTCGTCGAAGGTAATTGCATTTGAACTGCTTGGCTTACGTGACTCCGAGCTAATTCTGTCGATGAAGTTCTCCGCTTGGTTTTGCTGAGTTTCTTGTTGAACCTTCTGATAGGCTTGCATCATTATGTAGAACATGCGAAACATCTGCTGTTCGTCCATAGGCGGTCCCGGTGGGAAGGAAGGCATCGGTGGAATAGGCTGCGTCGAGGGTGGAACGCCATCTTGACGGATTATTGAGGCAGGCTGACTTGCTTGACTGCCTGGTGATGATTGGCCTTCACCGACTGGTATCACATCGTTTCTTTGGGTAATCACAACGGTTTGTGGTGTTTCTGCATGAGTCTCGTTGCTGGCTTATGGGTCCATCTCCCTGTATCCAAAATAACCAATAAGAGGCGCACAGGAATCAAGGCAAGATGCAAGTTCATATTAGTTCGAATACGATACAGATATCAAAAATGATTCAAGCAAGTGGATGAGATCCTATAAACTTATCCTAGCTTTATTGCAGGCCTGTTCGGTCCCTGAGTTGAAACCGAACAATTTAGTCGTTGGACCTGCATTGGCCACCACAAAAACGTGTCACGACCCGCACCCGGAAATTCGGGCACGAGTGCGTGGGCACGTCCAGCCTACGCCGCAGTGTCGGCGGTAGTACGCTATCTAGGGCATAATCACAGGTAATATAAAGTTTATCTCATCCACAAAAGTAAATAGACAAGGAAAATAACAGGAAAAAGGAATGCTGAGATTTCATAATATTTAATCTGTGACAACCAATCCACAGTTAATACAAGCTAGAAGATAAATCGGGGACAAACCCGAGTATATGCTGAAAAGGAAAGAATAAGCAGCTACAGCTAACTGATCCACAGAAGTAGCCTCCTGGGGGAAACTGGCTCCTCATGTGTTACCTGCTAACTCATAGTGGCCATAATAGGTAGGGGCAAGGTTCTCATCATCGCCTAAAACAACGGATCCAGTCAGGAAAGGAGCAAAGTACACAGTGCACAACAAGATTTAACTAAATATGTGTGACAGGTAGAAAATAACTGACTAATCATCATGGTGAGAATATGCATAAGTAAGTAGTAGAATTTACTGGGGAAATGATGCTATAAATCTGGATTATAAGTAAAACAGGATTAATTGCTATAAACCAGGGTATGAGTAAATCAGGAATGATAGGACAAATGTAACTGTGACAGAACAGCAGGAACTGCAACAAGACAAGAAACTATGTGTGTGAACTTGTGTATTTAGAATACCTAGTTGGCATGTAGGGGTTTATAGGGTTAAACCGGCCGTCATAGACGGCTATTAATCATGAATAATCGAGATCCGGCTGATGGACAGTCGTGTACCAACAGCTATTAATCATGGCAAGAGTCAGGGTAAGCTACATGCCTTTCAGTATTCTCCCACCCGACATAAAAAACAAGACATGAACTCCAATATTCAAGACATGAAATTCAACATTTTTAACACTAGGTGTAAACATCAAGGGTACATGTAAGGCAGGAAATTAACTATCACAATATAAAGATTAAACTTGAAGTGCAGGTACTTGCCTGTTGTTTGGATCCGATTAATAGTTCTTGGGGGAAATATCCAGAGATGAGTCCAAATGCTGAAATAAACATTACCATCACGTTCAGAAGATGTCAAATAGCTAGAAACGTCTGTCCTTGGGTCCAATTTGGAGACAAGGGCAAAAACGACAGTTTCGGGTCAAAACGGGATCCGCCGTTGGGCCCGCTTTGCACCGAAAAACGCGTCGGGGTCAAAGGTCTCCAAATTTACCAAACTTAGTGTCAACAGGTCAGGAACGCTGATACGAACCCAACGGAACTTCCAGATTTGGATTCCGATGAGCCGAACACAAAATCGCCCGTCGAGCGGGGCCTGTGGGGCCCACGACACGCAATTTCGTCAACGTTCTCAGAATCGAACCAAACTTGACCCACAGGACCAGCGTATCGCTACGAGTCCGATGGCGCAAGTTTCGTCTCGATCTGACGAGTGTACAAGAAGTTAGGATAAATTACAGAAAAGGCGGATACGGGGCGATGTCCGCGGATACGCGTTGATTTCGGTGTGCACGCACACCCGAATCAGCTTCCACGAAAACTCACACGTCCGTATCGACGATGCGTACGTATCTGTGAAGACCGCACGCGACCAAGTCATCCCGTTTGGCGGGGCGGACTCAGTTCCGGGGTGAAACAGGGTTTGGTTTTTCCTGTTTTTGGATCGCGGTGTGCGATCACCACAGGGCGCGATGTCCCGAACAGTTTGTCCGGACACCGAGAGGGTCATACAGGCTTCACAACGCAATTTGCGGAAATGGAAACGGAGCTACGAGGCGAAAGTTACACGTACCTGAAGGGGACCCAAAAATCAGGGTCGAGACGTGTCCGTGTCGTGTCCGACACGGAATCCGAAATTAGGGCTAGGGTTAGGGTTTTCGTCGGAGAACGGCCGTGGACGGCGGAGGGCGGCTGCTGGGCGGCCGGCGAGGGCGGAGGACTGTTCGCCAAGGGGCGGCGCATCGTTCACGGGGGCGGCGGTGGCTCGGGGCGGCCGGCAGCGGCGGTGGGGGCTGCTCGTGCTGCTGCTGCGGTTCTGCGGGAGGAGACGGCGGGCGGCGCCGAGGGGGAGGAAGGCGCTGGACGGCTCACGGCGGCGAGGGCGAGCGGAGGCGAGCAGCGGCGGAGGGGGCTAGGGCTAGGTGGCGTGCGGTGGCGGCGAGGGGTTGCTGGTGGCGTGCGGTGGCGGCGAGGGGAGGAGAGCCGCGGTTTAAATAGGCGGAGCGGCTGGGAGTCGGGCCGAGCAAGGCGGGGTCGAGGCGGGGAAGGCGGAGGCGAGCCGGGTGGAGCGGGGACGTGGCACGGCGGGCGCGGGCAGCGGCGACGGACACGGGGGCGACCGCGTCGTGCGGGGAGGGGGCTGGGTCACGGGTGAGGGGGAAGCGGGTCCGGGCGGGTCGGGTTCAGGCGGACCCGACCCGACCCGTTAGGGTGACGGGCCGCGGGTTGGGCTGCTGGGCTCGGCCCACTGGGCCGGGCCGGGCCAAAAAATAAAAAAATAATAATAATAGAAATAATAATAATAACAGTAACAATTAATAATAAATAATAATTATTTAATTAGATTTAAATAGTTTTAAGGCATTTAAAAATAGGTCCGGGGCCCAATAAATTCCAGAAAAATTACCCTACGTCCAGTTTTTCATTTTACACCCAAAAATATTATTTCCATGATATTTTATTATTATTTATTAACAATTAAAAATCATTTATTAATTAAAAGCCTTGATTTTAATTACAGAAAATTCCCAGAAAATTCCAGAAAATTGGGGAAAATCCAAGATTTAAAATTCTTACAAAATCTGGGGGTTTACAGTATCAAAGGTGTCATCGGCTGATACCCTCTTGGAGGTGGTGATATGACTCCTTCAACTCCCGTTTGCGGTGCTCCCAATGATGGATAGGCTGGCCTCGGTACTGGTAAAGCTTGTTGATTTACCATTGGTGCTCATTCTCGACGCTCAAGGCATTCCCTCACTAAATGCTGACTGGATTCACAAGCTAAACATAATACCATTTTGCATCTGCACTCATTCTCAATATGGCCTCGCTTGCCACAATATTGACAAGTAGGAAGGATCAAGGCTCTTGGTGCTGCTCTCGGTGGTGGATTCATCTGTGGTTGCTTTGCAGTTCTTTCCTATTGTGCTTGGTCTAGTGCCAATGCATGCGGCCGCTTCTGGCTAGACTCTATCCTGGTGATGCTCTCCATGGGCCGTGCTGCAGCAAGAACGTCCGTTGCAACGGAGATGATCAACTTTCGTAGCTCAGAGCTAAGTCTGTAAATGAACTCCTCCGTTTGGCTTTGCTGAACCTTCTGATAGGCTTGCATCATCGTGTAGTACATTTAAAACATCTGTTGACCGTCCATAGCTTGCCCTTGTGGGAATACGGGCATTGGTGGAGTAAACTGCTGTGAAGTGTCATCTTACTGGATTCTCGAGGTATGCTGATTTGCTTGTCTGCGTTATTGAGCTGATTGACCTCCATCCACTAGTGTTACTTCATCTTCATTAGTTACCACAGCATCTCGTGGTAATCTTGCAGGAGTCTCATCGTTTGCTCGTGGATCCATAACTCTGCATCCAAAATAAACAATAAGAGGCGCACAGGAATCAAGGCAGGATGCAAGTCAAGAAATTAACTCGAATCTGATATAGATATCAAGAATAATCCAAGCAAGTGGATGAGATCCTTATCCTATTCTTATTGCAGGCTTGCTTGGTCCCTAAGTTGAAACCGAAGCAATTTAGTCGTTGAATTGCATGGGCCACCACAAAAACTATGTCACGTCACAGTCCCAAAATATCGAGGGACTTGACACGTGGCAATGGCCAGTAATACACACCAATGGACAAACCCAATTTAATGGGCCCATCAGGGTGTACTTAAGCTGTAATACAACAATAAGGGTCTACTAATCTCATCCACAGAAATGAATACATCAATATCAACAAAGTGAAATATAATCATCATCAAGTCACAAGTAAATAAATCGGGAAACAACCCGATAATGAGTCTGGTACAATAGTCAAGAAATAAGATAACAACAGCATATACTGAGTATGGATAAGACATATACTCAGGAGAAATCCTCGGCGATCACCTCGTCTTCTGGATCTGGTACTGCTCCAGTGCCTGCTATTGTTCCTGCTTCTGCTCCTGCTAATGCTCCTGTCTCGTATACCTCGGGATAGATCTCGTCTGCTAATCTTGGGGACATAATCCGGATCCAATTTCTCAGGGGACATAACAAGGTACAAAATAACTCATGCCAAAATAAATGCAGTGCATCAATAAATGAATCAATAGGGTAAACTATATAACCAGCTAAGTAGTATGCAAGTGAGAGTTTTAATCATACTCAGGCTGAGACTACTATAGGCTCTGTGTCGGGGAAACCCATAGCAGCATTAGTATTACGACTCCAGTATATGCCAAAGCAAGTAGTATCACGACTCCAGTATATACCAAAGCAAGTAGTATCACGACTCCAGTATATGTGCCAAAGTACCTCCAGATAATAATATATATAAAATATAATCAGCCTTTGATATGGTAATACTCTCCACACCCAATATAATTATACGTCTCATGTCCACGACGTCTCATGTCCATGTCACGCAGGATCATGACCTCTAACTGATGTAATAAGTCATAATGATAGCTAAGCATGTATAAACTATATGTCATAAACTTGTATTCTATACAGAATCACCATGAATATCTCAGAAAGATTCTGCCTCATGAATGGTGTCAGGTGTCCTGTGGAATGACGTACTTGATAATGCAAGCACGAGAATGTATAGGGTCTCGATGTCCATGTCTAGGTGACATTACACAACTCTGCGTACAGTGTTGACACCCGAATATTATTCGGACGCTAAGTAATGTCACACGGTCCTAGGTTCAATAAAGATATTACAATAATAATACATCAAGGAAATAATATATATCAATGACTGCAAGATTGGCAAGGTACACTTGCCTGGGGTTCTGACTCCAACTTTAGCTCTGGTATCAGTGGAATCTGCAGGTACTCCTCTGGTTGCTAAAATAGACATTATCATCAGATTCAGAAGACATCAAATAGCTAGAATTGCCTATCCTTGAGTCCAATTTGGACACAGGGGCAAAAGTGACCGTTTCTGGTCAAAGCGGGGTCCATATGTGGCCCGCTTCACACCGAAAAATGTGTCAGAGACAATGTTCTCTAAATTCGTCAAACTTAGTGTCAAAAAGTTCAGAACGATGATACAAACCCAACGGAATGTCCAGAACTGGATTCCGATGAGCCGATCACAAAATCGCCCGTCAAGTGGAGTCGCGGGACCCACGATACGCAATTTTGTCAACGTTCTTAGAATCGAACCAAACTTGGGCCGCAGGACCAGCGTATTGCTACGAGTCCGATGGCGTAAGTTTCGTTTTGATATGACGTGTGTATACGAAGTTACAATAAGTTCCAGAACATGGCCGATACGGGGCGTTGTAGACGGATACGCTTTAATTTCGGTGTGCACGCACATCCAAATCCACTTCCGTAAAATCCTACACGTCCGTATTAATGGCGTGCATCTTTCGGTGAAGTCTGTACACTACCAAGTCATCCCGTTTGGCGGGGCGCACTCAGTTCCGGGGAAAAATAGGACAAATATTTTTCTGATTTTGGATCTCAGTTCGCGATCGCCACAGGACGCGACATACCGAGCGGGTTGTACGGGTATCGTGAGGGTCACGCAGGGTTCGCGTCACAGCAAACGAAATAAGAAACAGGATAGCGAGGAGAGAGAAACGACTACCTGAACAGGGCTCCGCAGAAAGCTGAAACGCGCGCTTCGCGAGGCTTCGCGACATAGCGGTGGGGCTGCTAGGGTTAGGGTTTACGTTGGACGTCTCCGGAGGCGGCCGGAGCTGGTGGCTGCACTGGCGGCTGCTCGCCGGGGTCTTCGTGGTGGCGTCGTCGACCATGGCTGCCGGAGCTGGAGGTGGCGAGGTTCTGCTGCTGCTGCTGCCGGCGAGGTTTAGGCGGAGGCATCGTCGGCGCTGGGGGAGCTCGGCGGAGCGGGGGATGTAGCTGAAGGCGGAGGGTGGAGCTACGGGAGGTGGCCGGTGGAGAGAGGCGCTGGGGAGAGGCTGGGGACGACGGTGGCAGCGGGCGGTGAGTGGAGCTGACGGAGCAGCGGGGTTGGCCGGGGACGACGGGGCTGCGGGGGTTTAAATAGGCGGAGCGGGCGGCGGTTGCAGGAGCGGAGGAGGCGCAGGACGGTTGCGGGAAGGCAACCGAGGGGTCGCCGGCGGTTACGAGCGGAGGAGGCGGCGGGTCGACCGGCGGTTATGGGCGGAGAGAAAATGGCTCCGTCGGGTTAGGGATTCTAACGGGTCGGGTCGAAACGGTCGGGTCAGCTAACGGGCCCGGATCCGACCCGCTAGGGTTTGGGCCCGGTTCAGCTAGGCCGGTTCGGTCCGGTTCGGGTTGGTCTGGGTCAAAAATAAACCGGATTTATTTAGGGTTTAATAAAACTTAGTTTTAGGTCTTTAAAAATGGTTCCGGGGTCCAATAAATTCCAGAAAAATTACCCTACGTCTAATATTTTATTTTACACCCAAAAATATTATTTTTATAATATTTTAATATTTAATAAAAACATTTAAAATTTATTTAATTCTAAATTACCTTGATTTTAATTAGTAAAAAAACACAAAAAATTCTAGAAAACAGATTTTTTGAAAATCTGAAAAATTTCTGGGGGTTTACACATCCATCCCGAAACGCTGAAGTATCCGGTAAATGTACTTCTTTTCGGACAAGTGTAGCAGCTTGGACTCTCTCTCTCTCTCTCTCGGCTGATCTCCATCCCAAGAATAGTCTTCGTTGCGCCCAAATCCTTCATAGAGAAGGCCGTGCCTAGTTGGCGCTTCAAGTCTGCTATCCTGGTGACATTCTGACCCACCAACAACATGTCATCAACATAAAGCAACAAAATGATAAAATTATCCTCGGCGAAGTACCTCACAAAAATACAATGATCCGACGTCGTCCGTGTATAGCCATGCTCCCTCATAAACGACTCGAACTTCCTGTACCACTGCCTCAGAGCCTGTTTTAGACCATACAAGTTCTTCCTCAACCGGCAGACCAAATATGACTTGCCATTCTCACAGAATCCCTCTGGCTGCTCCATGTACAACTCTTCCTCAAGATCACCGTAGAGTAATGCCGTCTTCACGTCCATTTGCTCGACCTCCAAGTCGAAACTGGCTGCCAATGCTAGCACCACCCGTATAGACGACTGCTTGACGACTGTCAAAAGATCTCATCATAATCTATGCCTTTTCGCTGACCGTAGCCTTTAACTACAAACCTCGCTTTATATCGAGGGCGAGTAGTATTATTTGTCTGCTTTACTCTGAACACCCATCGATTCTTCAAATCCTTCTTGCCCTTTGGCAACCGCACCAGATCATAAGTAGAGTTGGCCTCCAAGGAACTTATCTCCTCCTGCATGGCCTCCATCCACTCCTGTCTGTGTTCGTCTTTTATAGCCTCTGCGAAACTTTTGGGTTCTCCCCGATCAGTTAGTAGCACATACTCACCCGGTGAGTATCTCGTAGATGGTCGACGCTCTCTATCGCTCCTTTTCAATGGAACTATTGGTGCTGACTGTATATTTACAGCCTTCCCCCTCCAGGAACTGCCTCATCGACATGCTTATCCTCCTGAGGGTTACCCTGATCACCATCAGCAGGCTAATGATCAAGGTTGGGAGCAACTCCATGTACTAGCTCCCCCATAACTGGATCCTCTGCGATGTCCTCTGAAAACTGCTCGAAGCAAAATGACTCTAACTCAGGCAATTCCTCAGCCTCAGAAGGCATCTCGGAATCCTGAGTGTTGGTCATGGTCTGATCCTCGATGAATACCACATCCCTGCTTCTGTAGAGCTTTCTTTCCACTGGATTATAGAGTCTATAACCAAACTCATCCTGACCGTAACCGGCAAAGACGTATCGCTTCATCTTTGGATCAAATTTGGATCTCTCGTCCTTCGGTACATGCACGAAGTCCTCACAACCAAACACTCGCAGGTGATTGTATGACGGCTCTTTGCTGTACCATACTTTGTCAGGCACATCACCCTGCAAAGGAGCACTAGGAGATAAATTAATAACATAAACAGCTGTGTAAAGTTTCTCACCCTAATAGCTGTATGACCAGTTTGCTTCTGACAACAAGCACCGCACCCTCTCCATTAGCGTTCTGTTTATCCGCTCTGCTACACCGTTGAGCTACGGTATCTTTGGTGGAGTCTTCCAGTGTCGTATCCCTTTCTCTATGCAATAAGCATCAAAGGGACCGATATACTCGTCGCCATTGTCCGACCGAACACAAAGCAGCTTCTTGCTCGTATCCCTTTCAACAGAGGCCTGAAACTCCTTGAAAGTGGGCAACACCTAATCCTTGGTCGTTAAGGTATAGACCCAAACCTTCCTGGAACAGTCATCAATAAATGTTACAAAATAAGAAGAACCACCAATGAATTTTACCTTCATAGGACCGCAGACATCCGAGTGAATCAACTCGAGCAATGCTGGCTTCCTTGAACTTGGGTGACTTTAGAAAGATACCCTATTTTTTTTTCCCGCAAAATAGTGCGTGCACTTCTCCAACTTTGTAGACTTTAGCCCTGGAATCACCTTCCTGTTTACCAAGTAGCTCATCCCCTTCTCGCTGATATGACTGAGCCGTCTGTGCCACAACTCAGTAGATATATCAGTAGCTGCATTAACCTTATGTGCCCCCTGTGCGCTCCATTCCATATAGTAGATTCTGGACCTCTTGCTTCATCTGGCAATCACCATCGAACCTCTGGAAAGCTTCCACTAATTGTTCCTAAAGAGACTGAATAAACCCCTGTCATCCAACCTTCCAACCGATACCAGGTTGAAACGGATATCGGGGACATGGCGGACATCTTTGAGAATAAGAACTGCACCTGTCTTTGTCCTCAAATGCACATATCCAATGGCAACTGCCTTCGACACATCTCCATTGCCCATCTTCAACACTCCATAGTCGCCTGTTGTGTATGTAGCAAATAGTGCCATGTTGTAAGATATGTGCGCTGAAGCACCCGAGTCCACCAGCCAAGAGTTGTCATCGTAGGCGAGGTTCATAACTACCTCATTACCTAAAATGATCACGTCGCCTCCATGTGCCGAGACCGTCAATGTAGTGTTCTCACTTTGCTTTCCCTTGTCGTCCTTCTTCTATCTCTTCCAAGTAAAACAGTTCCACTTGATGTGGCCTTTCTTGCCACAATGATAATACTCTGAGTCCTCGTACCGACCCTCGGATCTTCCCCTGCTTTTGTATCTACCACCGCTTGGACCCCTGCTTTTACCCCTTTCCACTACCAAAATATGATAAAATAGCGATGTTTTTAGCGACGTCATATTAAAATATCGCTAATATTAAAGATTTGAGCGACTCCAAAAATAAACGTCACTATACGTCGCTGTTGGCGACATATAGCGACGTTTAGCGACTATAATTCAGTTTTTTAAAAGAATAATCGCTATAAGCTTCTTTAAGGTCGCTAAACGTTGCTGAGTTTTTTTATTTAGCGACGTTTAGCGACGTATTTAGCGACGTCAGTTTTTTCGATTTTTAGCTACGTTTTTATCGACATCTATGACGTCGCAAACTTGATAATTAGCGACGTTTAGCGACGTCTAATTATGACGTCGCTATTATTATTAGCGACATTATAAGTTGACGTCGCTAAACGTCGCTAAATTTTTTAATATATGTTTCGATTCCCCCTTTCTGTCGAAATCTTTCCCCAAAATTTTAAAAACTCCCCCCTCTCCCCCCCACTCCGGCGAAGTGCCCCCTTCGGCGTCCTCCACAGCCCCATACTCCGGCGTCCCCCCATCCCTACCCCCATCGGCTCCCCCACAGCTCCCCTACTCCGGCGGACCGCCCGAGTGCTCCCCCACAACCCCCCACCGGCTCCCCCACAGCCCCCATCGGCTCCCCCACAGCCCCCTTCGGTGGACCTCGAACTTCTCCTCCTCCTCCTCTAGGTAAACCCTAACCCGATCTCTCTCTCTCTCTCTCTTACAGATGCACACGACATAACACTGACACAGACACGATATACACTAACACAGACATGACACAGACTGATACAGAGGGTGTAAACCCTAACCCGATCTCTCTCTCTTTCTCACAGATACAGACACGACATGACACTGACACAGATATGACACACACACACTGACCCAGACACGACACAAACACTGTCACAGAGGGTGTAAACCCTAACTCTAACCCTAACACGACACGACATGATGCTAGATGACACTAGACTAACTAGACAAACTTAGCTTACTTTAACTGATGTCTGATATTCTAACTTGATATTTAACTCAAATAACTAAAATCTAAACTTCACCCTAGCTGATAATTACTAACTAGCATTCACTAACAATGCATCTAACTGATACATTCATCACTTAGTGATACACACATAGTAGTACATAAACACAGTGGACTAAAAACTAATACCGCCACTACTGATATTCCTTATAATATATACATCAATACCTTCTTACTGAAGGCACTAACTGAAGCCCCATCAGTGTACTACTGATACCAAACTATACTGACATCAAGCCCTTAGTTGTGGTGTGATCAACTCGAGCTTAGTATACTAAGACCATCCTTAATTGCCACACCTGATATAACCCCCATCCAAATCTGATACTAACTGATATGAATCTTACTCACAAATGATACCTATATCCATTCCTCACCTACACACAACCACAGTTGATACACATAAGATACACGGAGATTTCCCTAATCTTCTAATGCCTGTTGTGATGCTCAAGTTTAAAATGCAACTTTAAATTGCCGTTGCCTAATGTCGCACCCTGCTTTGTACGATGGTGTGCACAAACCCTGTGAAGTCTGTCGCAACACTCATGTGCACATCAAATGTGTACTGTCGGGTCTGTGCAGATGGTGTATACAACAACTCTCTCCATCTCACTGTTCACTGTGTTGCTCCCCAAATATGCTGTCAACATGACATATACTCCTATGGACATGCACTCCCATATAACCAGATGACTAATACTTAAAACAGTGCACAAACCCTAACCCTAACCCAATTCTGTTCAGTTGACACTCACCGATCCATTGCAATATGAGTATTAGTGCATGTACTATATTCCTGAATATTCTTATGTGTGTGTAGACGAGTAGGTGTATAACATAATTGGGTATTCCTGAGTATATATGCTAGGACTAGGAGTATCAGTACATGTACTGTATTTAACGATGAGTATATACTTGAACGATGTCTATTCATCTTTGCAGAAGTATCTAGAAATGGATATGAATTACTATCTGCGTCATCGTTCGTGGATGTACAACCGTCATCCTGATGACATGTGCGGTGTGCGGGATGAATTCATTGAGGGTGTACAACAGTTCCTGCAGTTCGCCAAGGCGTTCTCTCAGTGCATGGACGGTACCAAAATTAAGTGTCCGTGTGTGAGATATCACAACTTAAAATATCATCAAGAAGTTGAATTCACATATCATTTGTACTCGAAGGGT
Source organism: Iris macrosiphon (assembly GCA_036927795.1). Lineage (NCBI taxonomy): Eukaryota > Viridiplantae > Streptophyta > Magnoliopsida > Asparagales > Iridaceae > Iris > Iris macrosiphon. The sequence continues at coordinate 3,547,861 of JAYESA010000007.1, read as the reverse complement.
TTCATGCCGAATTACTATCAGTGGACCGCGCACGAAAAACTTGTGTCTTTAGCATCGGAGTCGGAGATTAATGTGGAGCCGTATATGGATGTCCACGACCATGCTGCTTATGACGACGGGTGGGTGAACATAATTTTTGATGCGGCGGGGCCTAGTTTCGATCCGAACAATCATGATGCAGCTGAGGAGGCACCGAATGCCGATGCTGCGAAGTTCATGGAGTTGCTGGAGATTGCAAGGACTCTATTATATCCTGGTTGTGAGGATCATTCACCATTGGAGGTGGTTACAAGATTATTGAGCATCAAGTCCCATTTTAACATGTCGCAAGAATGCTATAACCGACTGATAGATTTGATTATAGAGATCTTACCAGAGGGTGCACAGTTGCCTAAAGACTTCTACCGATCTAAGAGGATGGTGAGATCGCTCTGGATGGGATATAAGAAAATTGATGTATGTCACAACGGGTGCATGTTGTAGTACAAAAACGACAAGGATGAAGATGCGTGCAGATTCTGTGGTGATGATCGCTACAAGGCCACAAAAAGAGAAAAGTCTGTCGGTGCAAAGAAGCCTACCGATTCGATGCACTACTTGCCTTTGACGCTACAGTTGTAGAGGTTGTTTATGGTGAAGGAGACTGCAGAAAATATGAGTTGGCACAGGCGAAAACAGATCGAAGGAGTATTGGATCATCCATCCGATGGATAAGCATGGAAGCACTTTGATCGAGAGTATCCAGATTTTGCTTCGGATCCGCGTAATATCAGATTAGGGTTCTCCTCCGACGGTTTTACCCCATTCGGACTTTTGGGCTCCCAGAATTTGTGTTAGCCTGTAATCATCACTCCGTATAATCTACCGCCTTGGATGTGCATGAAGACTCTGTATATGTTCCTAACCGTTATTATCCCGAGTCCGAACAATTCGAAGAGAAACATCGATATATATTTACAGCCTTTGATAGATGAGTTGAATCAGCTATGAAAAGTAGGTGCCAATACGTACGATGTTTCTAGAAAGTAAAATTTTCAGATGAGGGCAGCACTTATGTGGACCATCAATGACTTTTCGGCCTATATAATATTATCGGGATGGAGCACTCATGGTCGTCTCTCATGTCCATATTGCATGGACCGCACTAAGGCTTTCCGTTTGAAACACGGAGGCAAACCGTGCTTCTTCGATTGTCATCGATAATTTTTGCCGAAGGATCATCCGTACCCGAGGAACATGAATACTTTTCGTGCAGGCGTTGTGGAGAAGGCCAATCCACCGCCAAAGTTGCCCGGATACACGATATTGGAAAGAGATAAAAGATTTACCAAGTGCTATCGAAGAGCCTGCGAAGGGGTACAAGTGTGACGGATTTGGTCGCACCCATAACTGGACGAAGAGGAGTATATTCTGGGATCTGCCATATTGGAGCACCAATCTGATCAGACATAACCTTGATGTCATGCATATCAAGAAGAACGTGTTTGATAACATAATTAATACTGTAATAGAGGTAAAGGGGAAGACGAAAGATAATCCGAAGGCCAGGTTGGACTTAGAAGAAATATGTAGACGTCCTGCGTTGCATTTGATAGAGGAGAGGAATGAAAAGTTAAAGCGGCCTAAGTCAATTCTCTCATTGGAGAAGGAGGATAAAGGGAGACTATGTAGGTGGATTCATGGTCTAAAATTTTCAGACGGGTACATGTCAAACTTGAGAAGATGCGTCGACCTCAAGGAGAACAAACTGGCGGGTATGAAGAGCCACGATTGTCACGTATTCATGGAGAGGTTAATTCTGGATTGCATTTCAGGAATTCTTACCGTAGGTCATTTGGGATCCATTGACAGAGCTCAGCATATTCTTTAGAGATCTTTGTTCTACTAATTTGCTCGTCGATCATCTAGAAAAGCAAGAGAAGGACATTGCGGTAACACTGTGCAAGCTCGAGAAGGTATTTTCTCCTAGATTATTTGACTCTATGGAGCTTTTGCCAATTCATCTTTCCTATGAGGCACGTGTTGGTGGTCCTGTCGGTTATCGGTGGATGTACCCGTTCGAGTGGCGTCTGAATCACCTAAAGAGAAAGGTGAAAAACAAGGCACGAGTTGAGGGCTCTATTTGTGAAGCTTATGTTCTCGAGAAGATTACAAACTTTTGCTCGACGTATTTCAAACCTCATGTTGCTACTAATAGAACGAGAGCTCCGAGAAGCGACGATGGATATCAGGAATCTAATGATGCAATACTGAAAGTATTCAATACGTCCGGAAAGCCTTCGGGAAAAATAAAGAAGAGATATTTGAATGACTACGAGCTAAGGGCTGCTCAGTTGTATATATTACTCAATTACGACGAGAATGAAGTGGAGAAGCTAGAGGGGCAAGTAATTAATACGTCCATGTTTACGCCATCTCAATGTAATAGTATAAGTTACTATTATGCTACTAATCAGCGGTTGCTTCGTTGTTTTTTAGCATATATAATGATGAGCTGAGGCCGGTTAGACCCTACATAAGAGACGAAGAAGTAGAACAAGAAATGAGATATCATTTTCCTTCTTGGTTGAGCGTATATGTAAGGAGATCGGTAATTACTTTTTCTGTATGCACTTGCACAATAAATAACTTACTATTGCTACTTTGGCATTTAGGTCGATCGTCTAATAACATCCGAGACTGAATCTATTAGAACTCTAGCCAAGGGACCAATTACTGCCATCAAAATATGGCCAAGTTACTGTGTGAATGGGTTTAGGTTTAAGTCAACAAATGCTCCGATCAGAGACAGCTTTCTGGATCTTGATTCCACAAAAAATAGTTGTTTGTGTATCAAATCTTCGAACTACAAAGACGTCGATCCAGTAAATGATTTTTTTGGCATCTTACGAGACATTATGGAGTTGACATATAATTATGGCACAGAACCTGCTAAGATCGTGCTATTCAAGTGTGAATGGTTCGATCCGATTCAAGATTAAGATTAAAAAATTGACAAGCATGGTCTAGTGGATATAAACTACAAGCGTAGTTATGAAGGCTACGAACCATTTGTCCTATCAAGTCAGGCTCAGCTCGTGTACTTCACAACTTATCCTAAATGGGGGACAGCGAGGTCAGATTGGTGGGCAATATGCAAGACTAAAGCTAGAAATATCTTTGACGTTGAGGAAATAGCTTATCAGGAGGATGAGCTACCTCTTGTAACAAATATTATAGATGTGGACTCAACAAAAGTTACTCATTACACGACTAATAATGTAGAAGAGGTAGAATTATCCAAAGAGAAAGACGAAGACGAAGTAGATGAAAGTGAAGATGAGGAGGAAGAGGAAGAGGAGGACGAGGAAGGTGAACAATATAAATTTTCTGAAGATGATTGAAAATAAAATATTTTGCCTGTAGAATGTACTATATTTTGACTGTAAAATATACTATTTTGATGAAGATATGTATTATATTTTGATTGTAGAATGTACTATCCATTTATACTTGTCACACTACTAGTTATTTACTGTGCAATTCTATTAATATTGTGAGATATGCATAACATTTTGACTGTAGAATGTATTATATATTTGTTTATTTGTTCTATCATTATATGTTGTTATCAGGTATGACAGGATGACGCAGAGCGTTTGACAGGTCCTGAGGTAGACAGAGTGCTCCTCCGGTACTGCCTACTGTTAGTTCTGGATTCTTGGCGCCTAGTACTCCAGTATATCTACCAGTCACATCTCCGACTGCGAAGACGTTACGTGGCAGCACTCGTGGGACGAGTAGTTCCAGGCCTGATACTACTCCCTCGTCCAGCGTTCCTCCTGCTGATGAAACCATGGAGACAGATGAGCATATGGAGGAGGTTGAGCCGACGTCGTCCCAGTATCAACTAGATCCTCTATGGGCACCTCCGGACGAGACGAGGACGGAGATTTGGACCGACGGTACAAAGTAAGTCAATTAGATGATTTAACATCATATATATCGTGTATTTCTTTATTCATCATATGTTGACTTTTTTGATAAAAATAATTATCTCTGTATAGATATCGTCCCTCGTCGGTACAGAGACGTCTGTACCACTTTTTGAGGTACAACTATGGTGTCCCTTGGATCAACTACTTTGATGCTCCGGATGAGAGGAAGGCGTTCTGGTTTGCGCACTTCAAGGTAAAAGTATATTATATCAATCATCTAATTTATGCATATTATATAACTTACTAAATTACTTATTGTAGCAAACATATTTCTATCCACCGTACCGGGCCGAGTGGATCGAGCAGATATTTTTTGCCGTTGTCGCCAAGCTGATCCGTGATGCTCTGGATGACCAGAAGGCTTGTGATCGGGAAGAAAACCGATCCAAGGTTGGATCACGCCTGAGCAGTGGACTGTGATGAGGACTAGATTCGACGATCTGAGGTACAAGAAAAGGTCTGAGAAGGCCAAGGTGGCTAGGCAGAAGGCAGCAAAATGGTGTGGTGGCTCGATTCCGATGACGGAATATTTCTGTCGTTTGGTATATTTTTTATTTCAGATATATTATTTTAATGCAAGCACGATAAAATGGTAGTAGGATAAAATATTTAATTTTAATACTAAATAATATATTTTTAACAGGTACATAGGTGTGAGGATGCAAACATGATGACCGTCTTCCTGGCCACCCATCAAAAGGGCGAGAATCTCATTGATGAGAGGGCCTCGCAGACCTATGTAAGTATTACTTTACTTTGTGTTAATTTTAATATAACTTAGGCAATTATCGAGTATCCAAACTTTTTTAGCCCGAGTATCATAGGCTGCGTGAGCGGGCGACTGCTAGTGCATCTACAGCGGAAGAGGCTGATACTTCCTCGTAGCCCTCTCCAGCTCCGTCGACGGACGAGCTGTGGGTGACCGCCGCTGGTGGTCTCCAGAGGGGTACGTACTATGGTACGGGATCCTATGGCGCCCTAGTTGCGACGTAGTCATCTAGGACCTCCACGGCAAGTGCGCATTCTCCACAGCCCTCGCAGTCGTCGGCCCGAGTCCAGGAGGCCGTTGACCGTCAGATTGTGTCTCTTCGTGACGAGTTGCTGCGAAGGATGGAGGAGCAGCCCCTGTTCCAGCCACAGGCGGACGATGCGATGCTCATCGTACGATTTGATATGCTCGAGCGCAGCATCATGGAGCTCACGGATATGACAGCTGATCTTAGAGAGTCGACAGAGCACAGCATGACGGAGCTGCAGGCATCACAGCTGTCCGTGGGCGAGAGGCTGACGATGATGCAGGATTCAATGGTTCATAGCAGTACGAGGTTGTTATCTACCATAGATTCATACAACCATCGACTAGCAGAGTTGGAGCATATACGTCCTCCTGGTACGCCTTCATCGATACAGACTCCACCGACGTCACTGCCTTCTCCATCGACATCGGTGTCGATTTCACGGGAGCAATATGATCTGTTCTTATCCCTGATGCGCGTCAATGGTCATCCTCCTGCAGATCCACAGTAGTCCTAGTTAGGATAGTTTATTGATTGTTTGTGTTTCAGACCTATGATATTTGGTCATTTATGAATATTTTTTATTTTTGAGGCTTTCAGACTTTATTTGTTGTATTCTTTACGACGAGGCTTTCAGACTCAGTTGTGTAAATATTTGTTGTATTCTTTACGACGAGATTTTCTCCTGACTTGGTTTATAATCTCAATATTTTGTTTTCTTCAAATTTTACTATATTATTCATATTAAATGTATGTTAATTTACCAGTGTTGAGTGTTCAACCGAAGGGGCCGGCGAACCCAGCAAATTCAACGGAGGGTTACTCCGGGTCTATTTGTATAAATTGTGAATTCATAAACTGCATGAATATTGGTTTGGAAACAATTCAATATTTATTTTTTTATTTTTTCACTAAATCTTTAGCGACGTTTTTAACGACATTTTATGACGTTTATTGACGTTTATATACGTCGCTAAATACGTCGCTGAGTACGTCGCTAAATTGCTGACATGACAGTATTGCCAGGTCAATATAACGTCGCTAAATGTGTTGCACAACGTCGCTAAAAAGACAAAAATTAGCGACATATAGCGACCAACAACACGTCGCTAATTTAGCAACGTGACGTCGCTAAACGTGGCTAATATAGCGACTAACAACACGTCGCTAATTTAGCAACGTGACGTCGCTAAACATGGCTAATATAGTGACGCATATACGTTGCTAGAAAACGTCGGTATTACGACGTTTTATGATATTTTTCGGTCAGCGAAACTTAAAGGCGACTTTATCGAAACGTCCCTACAGACATCGCTGAAATTATGTAGCGACATTTTTTTGCCATTTAGCGACGTTTTTAGACGTCGCTAATTTGACTTATTCTGGTAGTGTTCGCAACTCTCTGAAATAAGCGCCTCTGAGTGAGATGTTGATGAAGTGCCCTGAGAACGTCTTCGCATCTCTTCATTCAGTACCCCGCTCTTGGCAAACTCCAGACTGACCATGCCTTCTGGAGCAGAAGCGATCATAGACACTCGCATGGTCTCCCATGAGTCTGGTAATGTATACAACAACCATAGTCCCTGAACCTCGTCGTCGAACTTGACTCCCATCGAGGATAGTTGGTCAACCACGTCCTGAACTCACTCAAGCGATCCGTAATAGATGCCCCATTTTTGTACCGTAGACCCATCATCATCTGGATCAGGAATAATTTATTTACTCCAGTCTTCTTCGCATACAAAGATTCCAACTTATCCCACAGTGTCCTCGCATGCTCAATACTGGCAACGTGGTTGTACACGTTCTTGTCAACGAACTGCTTGATGTACCCACACACCTGTATATGCTCAAAATTTCAATCCTCTTCGGATTTGTCACTGGGCCTCTCAGAAGCAAATATCGACAGATGCAGCTTCTTGACAAATAGTAGATCCTTCATCTTGCTCCTCTAGTACTGATAGTTGGTACTGTTCTGGTTTACCATGCGTACTGGCTTCGCGTCCATCTCTCCTCCCTGATTTGCCTGTCAACTCCTGACACCCTTCTGAAATTTCAGAACCTGACTCTGATACCACTTTGTTGGGAACGAAAGTGCAAAAATCGTTCCCCAAACCAGAGAGTACCTGCTAGAGAACCGAGCAAAACGCACAAATCAAAAATGCCAAACACAAATCGCAGACACAGAGATTTTTGACGTGAAAAATTTTTGCGAAAAAAATCACGGGACGATCAGAGTCCAACCCTGAAAAGTCTCCACTAATGGAATAAGAAATACACTGACTCCTTACAAACTTTTTACCGATCCAAACGGATCACCACAACTCTTTTGGAACAAAAAATAGATTATAACCACGAAGAAGAAAGACAACGAGAAATACCCGAAACTGATCTCCTTCTTCGAAATAGCCTCCAATCCTTTTTTCTCCTCTCCAATGTTGCAATGACACTCTTGCCTCCTTTTTCTCTCCTTGTTGCTATATATTTTTTTTTTTAGAGAGAGATATATATTTTAGGGCCAGGAGATACCTATATATAGCCTCAAAACGACAACTAGCATTCATATTATAGATAGGAATATCCAATCCAAATCCAAATCCATTGACATATTCCTATTATATGTAGGAATATTCAATCCAAATCCATTGATATATTCCTATTATATTTAGGAATATCCAATCCAAATAAATTGAAGTATTCCTATTATATGTAGAAATACTCAATCTTATTCTGGAGTATTTTTCACATAGGTTAAAATTTTCAACCACTCTAATGGATAAGAGTTAGTGAGTAAATATTACTTCCACATACAAGTCCACTTCCTCTCGGCAGCCAAACAGTAAAATTGCGTCATGGAAGAAAAATGTGAATCTCAGTAGTCCACTTTTGCCCTACTTGCAAGGAAACACAACACATCCTTAATGTTAAGGAAAATGCTTATTTGACCACGGACGGCCGGACCCGTCCACCCGCATGGCACAATCCTACTGGTCTTTTCTATTTGTATGGTCCCACTACGATTGATCTGTCAATGGAGTTATGCCACGTGCATGGGACAGACAAATAAGCAGCGTGCTAATGTTAAACATCATACCAATTTCAATATTTGTTTTGTTGCAAACAATAATATAATTGTAAAAAGAAGTACTAAATATCCTAAAATTTTGTAGTTTTCATCGTAGTAAAAGCATGGCAGGGTCTGAGCTTATGGGAGCTCGAGACGTACTTCAGAACGAAATTTCATAAGAAAAAAACTAAAATTAAATTAAATATAACAAAAAAAAATTGTTGCTTTCAAAATTGAACTAAGAACTTCTAGTGTGTAAGTCTAACATGATAACAACTATACCACAACTCTTTTAAGTTAAGTGTGATCCCATAATATATCATGATTAGATACGTCCATATTGGTGTCTCTTTAGTCTTTGAGTCCTGGATTGTCGTCCAACCTGTTCTGATCTAGTACCGTCCATGAGTAAAAGTAATTATAACACTAATTACAATAGCTTTTTATTGTAAAATAATTTTATTTTAAGGACAATCAAATAACCTCTTAAGTGACACTTGTCATCGAATTCGAGTGACTCTTGTGGTTACCGAGGAGAGGTATAAGATTTGTCTGGGTGGCAGAAGATCAGTGGATCGAGCTATGTGACGTATTATTCTTTTCATTTATAAAATGATGTGAGTTGATAAACAGTGGGTCCAAAAATATGTAATACAGTGTACACAGTTTCGAACGTTACGTCGGAGAAAAAAAAAAATGGCATTGCCAAAGTTTTGTTTCTTACTGTTGAGAGAGAGAGAGAGAGAGAGAGAGAGAGAGAGAGAGAGAGTTGGCAGTTGGCATCTCTTTTTATTTTATTCTTCATTTGTATATAGTCAGCTAATTAGTTTAGAGGAGGTGGGAGCTTAAGTCCTCTGTTTGCTTCAATACTTGTTTATCACGTGTGCACATTTTCCTAAGGTCAAAGTGTAACGCGTACACATTAAAGAGCAGAGACTGGCATTTTAAGCTCAAAGTTTATATTCAGCCCACCCACATTATTCTACTGCTCTACTACCACTGTTGCAGACTTTGGTTAGAAATTTTAATTACTACCCAACTTGCATTCTAAGATTTTTTTTTTCCATCTTTTTTCTAATTTTGTAACTAGCATATAAAATGCACACGGTACATGGATCTCATCCCTGGCCCACCTGTCATACCTAACTTGTGTGTGCACACAAGGCACATGTTATGCATGCATTTCAAAATTTAAGTACAATAACAACATGTCCGTGAGATCGTGACCTGTTCGTTTCGATGGAGGGCTACCATGAAGATATGCACGGTTCGAATTTTTTTTTAGAAACTTAGTTCCTAATCCGATGGAAATGACATATAAAAAAAACAAACAACAGAGACTTATTAAAATCTCAATTTTTGTGAGTTTGACTATTTGAATCCTTCCATATTTTAATAAAAGAATTCAAACTACAGTAGAGCATAAATCTTCAGTAATGGATATGGATTTGTGTAAACATATAACTAAAACTAGTGTTTCGAGGCAATTAGAGAACACCATATGTTCAAATACTTGCAAAACATTTCTTGCTGATTTCAACCCTCAGTATGTGAGTTGCAGTCTATCATCATCCATACTCAAAAGGGCTTGCTCTACTGTATTATTTACGTTGAGCACTAGAAAAATATAAAACACGAAAAGTCAATATGATAACATTATTGTCTCAAAAAAGAAACGAAAGAAATATAGCATCATTCAGATGTTCACAAATTGCCAATACTAATATCCATAATATTTGAGAACCTCAATTTCACAATCATAACAGAGACAAACAACTGAAGCAATCTCTTCAATTATTACGGACACCACAAAAATATTTGGAAGTAGACAAAATTGGAGCCTGAAAACCTCCTCTCCTTATAACTTGTCATTTGACAGATGAATCATGAACAGACAACACTTTAATAACCATTTGATACAACATGAAAAAAAAAATTACAACGTTGTTTCTGATACTGTAAGAAAAAAGAATTTGAAGTTGTTCACACAAAAAGTATGTCGACATCGGTTATATAGCCAGAAGGATCTTGTAAGTTGAATTAAGCGCACGTATATTGCAGACCACCTGCTTAAAAGAATTTGAAGATGAAGCTGGAATATACAAGATTGTATGAGCTCATAACCCATGAGCATCCTTGTATTACCTTTGCTATCATACGCCAGCATGTACACTCCTTCCTTTTTAAAGTTCAGGAAGAAAAAAAAATCTTCAACCAAATTATCCTCATCTATACCCACCACCATATGGTTGTTGCATCCCATAGCCTCCCATGCCCATCATAGGATTGTAGCCACTACCGGACATGCCTGGACCTTGAGGCAGCATTCCGGTGGGAGGCTGTCCAGGTGCCCCCTGACCCATGGCCGTATTCATTCCCATGCCCATGTTCATTCCCATATTCATACCACCAATGGGTGGCCGGTTCATGTTTCCACCATAGCCACCGATGTTCATGCCTCCACCCATGCCCATACCAGCACCACCACCCATGCCCATACCACCACCACCTCCACCCATGCCCATGTGACCCATCATTGGGTTTGGAGGGGGAGCAAGGCCACTTGCAGCGGTGCGACCAAGGCCAGAACCAGAGCCCATAGCTTTGCCCATGGTGATGGTCGAAACCACAGGAGCAGCAGCATAGCTTTTCGCTTCCAATCTCTTCTCCTTTCGATTAATAGCATCAAAGTCGATTCCAATATCATCCAAAGGATTGGCTTTAGCTGCAGACGTTATCAATGTTTAAAATTCAGATATACAAAGTCAGCCTGAAAGGAGAAAGAAGCTACAAAGTATTTTAGGAAGTGTGCCCTGTTACAGAACAATAGAAAACATGGAAAACAGAATGCAATTTGCCTTTTTTTTACTTAAGTTTAGATGGCTAATATACTTGGATGTTACTATTTTGTCAGCCAAAACTAACCAATAATAGCTAGAAGTTTTCACTCGGTAAAGAAAGGAAGGAAAACATTCACTTAACTACTTAAACCTGTTTCTGCCAAAGTAATCCCCACAATTGTATGAATCTGGGTAAGGCCGAAGTTATTGATGAAAATAAGGAAAGTGAAAAAAGAACTTACGTCCAGATATGTTGAAATTTACTAAACCTCGGCTCAATGTGTCAGCCCAGACAGTTGATTTGGGTTCAAATTTTTCCTTCGACTGAGATTTTGCTGGTGGTCCAGATGTAGCAGGAGCTGCTTGTGAAGCAAAAGGATCTGATAACATCGACTGAGATCTGAGGTTCACATGAGCTTTCAGCATATTAGCTGGAGCTCCAAATTGAGTTGCCTGCATGTTACTTGGGGCTGCAGCATGAGCTGTCTGTGAAATAGCATCTGATGGCATCAATTGATAATTGGGGTTCAAATAAGTTGTTTGCCTGTTAGATGGATGCCCAGTTACGTGCATGTAATTTGGTGCTGTCACTTGAGATGTCTTTGAAGCGAGAGGATCTGATAACATAGACTGAGAACCAAGATTCAAATGAGCTGTCTGCATCGTGCTTGAAGCTCCAGATTGAGTTGCCTGCATGTTAGTTGGTGCTGCAACTTGTGCTTCCTGCGAGGCCAGAGGATCTGATAGCACAGACTGAGAACCCAAATTCAATTGAGCTGACTGCAGGTTAGTTGGAGTTACAAATTGAGTTGCCTGCATGTTAGTGGGTGCAGTAGAAGACATTGGAGCTGCTACCCCTGATGACTGGAGTTGCATGTTAGTTGATGCTGTAGAAGACACTGGAGCAGATGACCCTGATGACTGGAAGAAACTCGTGTTATTTGCTTGTGGACTTGTCTGCGGTTCTTGTAAAGCTGATGATTCTGATATCCCTGATGGCTGGAAGAAATTCATGTGAGCTGGCTGCATATTTTCTTGAGATCCTTGTGTTTCTGCTGAACTCCCCGAACCTGATAACTCAGGTGGTTGAAAGAAACTCATCTCAGCTGACTGCATATTTGTTTGTGTGCCTTGTGGAGCTGATGATCCCTGAGAAGCAGCTGGAACTGAGAGCCCTGGTGGCTGTAAGAAACTTCCTTGGATAGCCTGAACGTTTCTTGGTGATTCTTGTGAACCTACTGGAGCTGACGGCCCTGAAGTCGAGAAGGGGTTCATTTGAGCAGGTTCTGTGTTTGTTGGTAATTCTTGTCCAGTAACAGGAGCCAAGAATCCTGAAGAATGGAATGGGTTTGTCTGAAAGGTCTGTGAGTTGGTTGGGAATCCTTGTGATGCTACTGGAGCAGATAGCTCTGGATGTGGAGTTTGAGCTGTCTGCATATTTGTTGGGGCTGCAGGTTGAGCTTCCTGTGAAGAAAAACCTGTCCGAGGGAGAATGGAATCAAGAATATCATTGCTCGACTGTTCAGCAGGCAACTCTGCAGCTGAATAGGAGGAACTCCCAGAAGAGTGTTGACCATTAACAACAACCGGGGCATAAGTAAGGCCACCAAATGCATTTCCAAAATCAAAGCTTGGGAACGAATCAACCTTAGGGGCTGCTGATGGGAGGGTGTCGCAACCATGAATCGAGCCAGAAGGCTGGAAGGAAGTGACAGGGTGGACGTTCTGTGGTTGAGATGGGAAATTATCTTGAGGGATAGCTTTGAAAGGTGAATCTCCAAAAGGATCTTCACTAATCTGTTGTACAACACCAAAGCAGAAGTCACGCTATATCCAGAAGGGACTATATAATTTAACAGCAGATAACTGAAAGCTGAAGTGCTAAATAGATTTGTTCATAGTGCAGAAACTATCATAATAATAAAATTGATTTTTTTAGGCTACAATAATAGAATACTTAATTATTATATGTTTAGATAATCAAAGTATGTAAAATGTCATAGATAAGCAATGATTATGACATGTGCCTTTCCACTACTTAGCAACTAATATTTATTTCTTGGAAGTGTGCGAAGATTCAAACACGTGGAGGCCGGAATTACAATCAATTAGCAATCACTAAGCCCTTTCATAGCAATATCTTTCAAGACAAACACTGTAAAAAAAAGTTTTTATGAAGATTACACAGAACGAACTCTAAAGCAAAATTATATTGAGGAAAATAAATAGTATTTAGTTAGAATCACGAAAGGACCTAAACATTGTAGATTTGAGCCATATAAAGATATTTGGTGAGTAGGATAGTTTACAATCTTTGCCACATCATCTGAGAGTGAACTTTGGAAAAGTTGCGCTCAGCTTCTAGGGTGACTAAACAAGGTATGGTTCACAATAGGAATTAATCATATCCATAACTCTTTTTAGTTGGTGGCAGAAAATTAGTGAATTTTCAGTAAATAAGTAGATAACTTTTGATTAAAAGAATCATGATCACATATCTCAATTCTCAAAATTTTAATTTGAACCTGCACATACCCGTACAATAGGTGAATGACTATTCACCCGTCATACTTATGTAAGTAATTAATATGAAGGTCCTCAAAATACAAATAGATCATTACAATTGAAGCTTTGCTTGAATAATTGACAATAAAATTAAATAGGCTTGTATCAGGGACCAGACAAGATTGTGGGGAGAAGCCTCGTCGATGTGTCTCTCTGTAGGAATGGCTTTAATACTCCCAGGAATTAACTAATTTAGTTACAACCTACCTACAAGAAAATACATGATCGGATATCCAAATATAAGATCACACCATTCAAAGTGATTTGCATAACCTAAACAATATACATATGAATATCATGTGGATACCTTTTAAGTTATGCATCAGGTGCTCTCTTTACTTCTACTGCTGAAAAAACCATTCACTGAAACTATTTCATCAATAAGCTAAAACTTTGCTGATTATAAGATTGTTCGTTATTGGGTGAATATATATATATATATATATATATATATATATATATATATATATATATATATATGTCATTCTGCTCTGTTAAGGAACATGTCCTCTATAACACTAACAAAAATCATATCCTTCTTTAAAACCTCAATCCATGTTCGTTTAGGTGCACCTCTAGTTCTAGAAGCTCCTTTAACTATTATCTTATCGCTCCTTATTGGAGAATCTATTGGTTTACATAGCACATGTCGAAACCACCCAAGCCGATTTTTTTTATCGTGTCCTCAATTAGCGTCATCCATAAATTCCCTCGAATACACTCATTTTTTATCCTATCTTGCAATGTAATGTCACTTATCCATCTTAGTCTTCTCATTTCTGCTACACTTTCAAAGTGATTTGCATAACCTAAACAATATACATACGAAAATCATGTGGATAACTTTAAATCATGCATCAAGTACTCTCTTTACTTCTACTGCTGAAAACCATTCACTGCAACTACTTGATAAATTAGCTAAATGTTTGCATATTGCAAGATTGTTCAAATCATTTTCTTCCATTCAGCTCTCTCTTAAGGGACATGTCGTTGTAACACTAACAAAAAATATATCCTTCTTTAAAACCTCAATCCATATTCGTTCAGGCGTACCTCTAGTTCTAGCAACTCTTTTCACTACTATTTTATTACTCTTTACTGGAGGATCTGTTGGTCTACGTTGCACATGTCTAAGACGACTTTCTCTCATTTTGTTCTCAATCGAGGCCACCTCTGACTTCCTTCGAATACGTTCATTTTTATCATATCTTACAATGTATTGTCATTTATCTATCTTAGCATTCTCATTTATGCTACACTAATTTTATGTACATGATTTTTAATTTTCTAATACACTGATCCATAAAGCATGATTGATCTTATAGCCGTCTTATATAATCTTTCTTTCTAATAAATATACCTAGTTCCGGGATCCAGATTCTTAAATATACATTACATGACCTAAATAAAAAAAAAGATATTACCTATCAATCTACATGTATCGTATCGGATCGGCTAATATGTAACGAAATAGTAGTGTATTGTATCGTATCGTAAGACTTATTGCGTACCATAGATTCATAAGATACTAACAATATAGGTATTTGTTATTACAAGGTCACATGACATTGCAAAATAAAGGATCTCATTGCCTCCTTCATTCCTAATTTCATATCCATAACATCCATGCAAGCTATCATAATCAATTATTCTACTTTCCAACTCGACCGTTTAAGTCTCCTCCGATATATAACTTTCTTCTCCATGTACTTGAATCATACTATCCATATTATTCCAAAATTCCTTTTTAGTATTTTCATGCAGTCCTACTTAGGATGCATATGCACTAATAACATCCTCCCCTAATACTAACTTTATATATATATATATATATATATATATAAAGTTAGTATTAGGGGAGGATGTTATTAGTGCATATGCATCCTAAGTAGGACTGCATGAAAATACTAAAAAGGAATTTATATATATATATAAAGTTAGTATTAGGGGAGGATGTTATTAGTGCATATGCATCCTAAGTAGGACTGCATGAAAATACTAAAAAGGAATTTTGGAATAATATATATATATCATGTTCAACTGTAACAAACTACAATAGTGCCTGGCAGTTGAGAGGGGTAGTCTGGAGAGAGCTCACATAAGATTGTGGATGCAAAGAGAATCTATTGAGGGGTTTCATGAGGTCAAGTCACTCTACCCTGAGCAAAATAATCTATGTATAGATGGATGTCGTGACCACTCAGAGGCAAAGGATCGAAAAGTGCTTTCAATATTGGATGTTGACAGTAAGAATCTTGAAGGTTAAAATGTCTCACAAAAGCTGTTAAACCGTACCTGGTTTGTAGAAGTAGACGATGGAAGTGTGCCGAAGTTCGTCCCAAAGCTTGAATCTGTTGGCAAATTGGCTTCAAAAGTTGGGGTAGTAGAAGCTGCTGGCACCACAGCCAATGAATTTGCAGATTCTGGTGTTGATAACCCAAAGATGTCCAACTCAGGGCTACTTGTAGCTGGAGGCGCAGCTGATCAAATAAAAATGATTTTCACTTCCCGGTAAAGTTGTCATACAATCACAGTAAAACCTATTATGCTTCATTTATATATTCTTTTTCATGTCTCTCAAAATTCAATAATATTTAAGCCCAAGTTAAATACTAAGAAAAACAGCGAATAAAAAATATTGTTGTTTTGATGCAAAGTCATCTTCAAGGACTGCAAGAACTGCAGTATCTAAACCACATGGCTGAAACTTATATATATAGTCCACAACAAAAAACTCCATGGCCTATAATTGGGAGCAGCAACTACACCACTTACCACACCACTTCATTATTAGTCATAAGAAAATTATTATAGCAAGAATGAATTGAGAATGAATTGCATGCAATTTAACACAGTCATGTTTAGGTCATGATGCACGGTGCATATCACCATTTTGTATGTGAATCCGGTGTCAGAAGCAGTGTTTTAAAAAGTTCTAGGCACTTATAGGCGAGCTATCTTGCCTCATTGCCTATGAGCACATAGCCTCGTCTAAAAAAAAATGCTACCTGGGTAGCTTCTCAAATTCCCTTTTCATAACATCTTTTGTCACTTTTGTAGCTCATGTTAGGATATTCAAATTTGTCCTATATCGATAAAAAAATCAACAAACTTGAATCTTTAGACAATAAACAAAAGTAGGGAGTCAAAAGCGATATCAAATTACCAATCAAAAATAACAAAGTACCTTAACATGATCACAAAATAGTCTATTAACACAATATTAACTTTAAAACAATAACATCACACATAAGTCATTATAATAGAAGATAAATTGTTCAAATGAAAAAACAAACATAAAATAATTAATTAGTCAATGTTTCACATTCCTAAATGACTTAACGAATCCTTATTCTTCCTACTCAATCATCCATGGTTCATCTTCATCATCTAAGTCTCCTGAACATTATCATCAATATCATCATCGAAAATAAAATATTCGTCATCATTGATTGATAGATTTTGTTTACCAATTTTCTCCTATGTCTTATCATCCTCCGTCTCTTCTTTCTAAACAAGTCCATAAAACTTTTAATAGCCCAAAAAGCTGCATAAAGCATATAATCCAGTTAGGCATGCACCTAGGCTCGCCTAATTACCCTTTCATCTAATATCGTCTCTGCCGACTTTCTCGCCTAGAGAATATATCTTCCTGCCTTTAGATTAGGGGGTGAAACATCGCTTCTCGCCTAGAGAATATATCTTCCTACCTTTGGATTATGCGGTGAAACGTCGCTTCTCGCCTTTTGGGTGCTTAGGTGCGCCTGGGTGGCGCCTTTAACAACACACGTTGGAAACAAGGTCCGCAACTATAAAAATGTATTGATCTCTTTTATATATATATATATATATATATATATATAATTTTTTTTACCTATTATTATTATAATGAATGTTCTTGGGTTTGTCATTCTATTTCACTCTTTGGCTTAATGTGGAATGAGATGATGCAATTCCCCATAGCAAATTTCATCATCTTACCTCTTCATCTAGACTCTTTATAATCTAGGGGAACTTGAAGGGTGCTCCTTGGTTGCATGAGCTTAAACATCATATCCAAAAGGGGATAACTTATGTGTCGATTGACTGCCTAGGATTTATGGCATGATCATCTCCTGCTCATAGCTACCTTGGTTAGGAATATAACACCAACATAGAGGCTTGACATTTGTTTGATAGCCGGCCAAAAAACTGTCAAATCCTTTATGAAGCTTTCTTATACTCCATAGCCAACCCCATTCTATGGTAGATGGCTTGGTTACTTAAACTAGTTTTCTGAAAATGCATGCATGTAAAGATATGGGTACTGCAGATTTTTGATAGCTGTTGTTCACGAAAACATAATAGACAGGTCACTTTAGTAAACATATGCTAAATTGAGGACTGTATGTGTAAGTTTTTGATATAAGAGCCTTACGACAGCTTTGACATAACAGTGAGACAAAAGATAATACTTCAATGAAATGCAGAAAGTATTTGATACCACATTCTCAAACAAACAGATTGCAAACAACAGATTTCAAGACAGAATAACAAATGGCTGAGACGATATACAGACAAATTGACAGGAAAGTCAGCACCTTTAATACCTGATACAGGCCCTCGTGGATCAAACTCGTCAAAGGCGTCAAATTCATTGTTTGGAGCAGCAACTACACCACTTACCACACCACTGTCAGAACCTTCACCAGTACTTTTGGAAGGAGGGTTTGTTTTAGGAACAAGGGTTGAAGGTACTTGCGAGGGAGACATTACATCGCGATCCCTAAATGAAGATGATATTAAAAAGAGAAACTACAAGACCAGTAACAAAGAAATGGTACCAGTAGGATGAAGAACTATACCTTTCATCTAGAATAGTGTTCTGCACATCTCTTGTTGCTTCTTCATAACTAGGAGGTGTACCAACACTGTGCTCAGAAGGTCTCCGATCAAATTCTCTAGCAAGCCACAGAAATATAGGTTAAGATAAAAAACAAGTGCAGGGCAAATCCTACAATAAGAATTGAAGATAAAACACCAGAATTATGACTATCAAAAGCAGCTATGAAACCAAATACACTTGAACATTCACCTTTCATCCTGAGACTGGTCATCGACTTTGCCGCCACCACTTCTGTGACATCGGAGGAAATAAAAGTATATATAATATAACAAAGAGAAATACAGACCCACACAAAGACAAATGTCAAGATGTATACAACATGACACTATAAAGAAGACACATGGACTGATGCTATTATCTACCTGTGAGGGACTGATCAGTAACATATATAAAACTAGTAGCAAAACAATGAGACTGGTATATTAGTGGAGAAGGGAGCATACCGAGATGAATAACGATCATCATTATCAAAAGAACGGTCTGTATATCCATCAACACTACTTCTTGATTTTGTCTGATAATCGACACTGCTGCGGCCTCTTCCTTCTGCATAATTATCTCTGCCATACTGTTCATCATAATCCCTGTAGCCCATTTCTCTTTCCCTCACATACCCACTTCGCTCACCATCCCTGTTTCCGTTATGCCCATTATCATAGCGATCATCATAGCTTCCCGCACCAGAATGAGAACTATTCCTATATGCTCCTCCAGATGAAGGTGAACCATTATACCTACAAATATCAACATTATAATCCTTGTTGATGGTGCCAAGTCAAATACACATGTTTTTCCGAGAGCACTCACTTGTCCTTGTTCGATTGGGCTTTCTGCCTAATCTCCTGTAGTTTTTCTTTACTATTCACTAATGCAACAAGCCCCTGAGATTTTCTTCTAATATTGCTTCCCTGGTCTCTTCCATTAGAATCAATGTACTGAAAGTCCGCAAGAGCCTGGCAAGTCGGATTGCAGATTGAATACATTATAACCAACACTCGGAAGTTTTGAAGATATAATTTTAGAGAGAAGCAGATCATTTATTACCGATATCTGGTAAGCATGCTCCCTGATTTCATCAATTACACGTTCAGATCCATGTGCTACTAGGTACTCCAGAACAGTAAGTGCCTGAAGGTCAAAAACAACTTACAATAAACACGCAGTTGCTAATTTGGGACCGTAAACAGTGAAATGTATGATCAACAGGACAATAAGATCTTCGTTAGCATAGCAATTAAGCACCAGTTGCCAGACTACCAGCCTTTGAACACAGGTTTCCCAGACGAGGGCATCATGTGCTATCTATAAGCATAAATATAAACAGTAGAACATTGGCAATCAAAACACAAAACATTTACTAATATTTAGATCACAACATAAGGAAAAAGAAGTAGTTTCTATCAAACAGAAAAGAAGAGCTACATCATATAACAAAAGAAACTGAACTATAAAATCACCTTATAAACATGACGCCAGTTTTTGCCAGTATCATTGATCCTCTTCCATATCACCGCCATGATTAGCTGGTGTTCATGGCTGCAGTCACTCAAAAAGTGAGTAACCTTGTTGTGAATCTAAAGGCAGCAAACCTAAAGCAAAGAAATTGCAAGCTTACTAGTTTCGAGAAGCTTGTGCGAGTTCTGCCATAGCAGACCCATGAGGGCCCCAAGGCTCATTGCTTGTTGCATCAAGAACCTATAGATTGGAGACCAAAATGAAGTTAATAAACATTGGTTTCCCACAGAATAGTTTCTTTGAGTTTAACATCAGAAGATAGTTTGCTTCTCTTGAGGCAAAGAAGCTGCCCAGATTCTGTATTCAATACATTATCAAATTCTAATACTTGAAGTCACTTCTATGAAATCCAGAAGTCTTTCTTTCATACCATTGTTGCATACTGCATAGCAACCAACCCCCCCCCCCCACCCCCCCCCCCCCCCCCCCCCTCCCACACACACACACACACACACCACCCTCCCACCAGCACCTCCACAAAAAGAAGTATTTTGGGAATCTTATTACTTCAATTTTTTTTTTCTTTTATAACAATAGTTTCACTCTTGAAAATTGGACTTATTGATTGCTGGACACAGATACAAGGTATTTGACTTGGCAACTGTTTTAATTCCAGATACAAAGACAGCCTATGGTATCTGTATCTTTTAACACGAGCACTTTTCTTATGATTAACTTTACTTTTTGTATCTTAAGGAACTTAATAATTACACAAATAGGCAACTATATCCAAATCTTAATATTATTTAACACACTAGCTCATGTTACTGTTTGTCTTGTGAATAATATGACTCATAAAAGAAGACAAGTACGTATGTGCATAAACAAGTGGCAGACAGATAGGCATGTGTGATGTGTCCAATACAGACGGAGACGACGATCCTCGAGGGAGAAGCATTATCCATATCATAGGTTATAACTTATAACGTCTTCCATGTCTCAAGGTCATGGCTGCATCAGGAAAGCCAGCCCCATGTATCAACATGGGACTTCTCCTTTCTCAAGCGAGATACCCAGCCAATCACTCTATGCCTCTTTGGCCCTTAAATCAATATGTCATAATAAGAATTATAAAATTCCTCTGACAATGTAGATGCCTTCATTATCAAAAATAAAACCTATGGAAATGCAACTGTACTGAGGAGGAAAGTTTATTTCCCCCTGCCTAATGACTAAAGATCTTCTGGAATGAATACGAGGAACATAAAATCTACCTTCTGCTCGATCCCTGGTACTTTCAAAACCTTCTTGTTGACCCCTCTCTTGCTGCAAAAAATTAAATTAAATTAATACAAACTAAATAAACAACAACAACAACAACAACAACAACAACAACAACAACAACAGAGCCTTTATCCCAAAATTTAGGTGTCAGCTGTTTGAATCTTCTTCCATTCAGCTCTGTTAACAACTGTGTCCTTCACTGCTTTAAGCTTACCCAGGAGCAAAAATATTAGACATGAAGCACATCACAGGCGGGGTTAAAGTTAAAACTAAATCAACAACAAACCAATTTTAAGTAAACATAATTATCATGCAACAAGCTGGAAACTTGAAATTCTGCGTTACTTCACAATTGCTTCAAATTTGTTAACTACAATGTTACGAAGTCAAAAAGAGATGGAACATCTCTGAGGAAGTGACACAATGATAAATAACAAATAGAGGCCCAAATATAAGCCATGCCATAGAATGAGCAAGAAGGCTTACAGATCTCGAACAGTTTGGCCGAAGACCTTCTTCATGATTCCTTAAAGAGTATCCCACCAGTTGAGATGGCAGTTGAAAGGAAGATGTCAAGAACCCACTGGTGTTCTGTAAAATGTATGAATTTACCTAAAAAATAAAGTAATAAAGACAACAACAAAGGATGCTTAAAGAATATACCTACCTATTCTGTGAAGAACCAAAAAGCTTAATTCTATGGAGAATAAGCGTCAGTGGCATAATAAGTGGGAATCTCGACCAAAGTAATGTCTTTTACAAAAGAAAATCCAATAAAAATGGTACCTTTGGAACTTACCATCAAAATCCTTAGGGTCTGCTTAGTAATGGTGTTTTCACCGACTTTGGGGTGTTTTTGAACCGACCGTTTATGAAGTGTTTTAAAAACCGCTGCTTGTTAACTTTTTTGAGGTATTGGTTTTGGTCGGCTCAAAAACCTTCCAAAACCGGTGTAATGTAATTTTGGGTGTCTTTATAAACACCCCAATATCCTACCCTATTTTTTCTTTTTCATATTTGTTTTCCTTCTACTGCTTCCAAACTACTACAACTTTTTCCAATAAGTTTTTAAAATCTTTCTCCTACTGTCATCGAGTCGTTTCTATTATTTCATGTGTTTCTATTATTTTAATCAAATGTGCCATATATTTCTTCCAAATTACAGCTATTTTTTCGGTAAGTTCTTAAAATCTTTCTCGTATACTTTCATTCGGACATTTCTATTATTTCATATGTTTTTATTGTTTCATGTGTTGTTTTTATTATTTTATTTATATATAGACACAGAGATAATTTTATTCGTGTAAAAAACTTTCATAACCGTTCGTTAGTGAATTATCAAGCAAGGGTTGGACTAGTTTAAAAGTTGCTACTTAAAATCACCAAAACTGGACCCCTTGTAACCGCTCAAACCGGTTCTCTAAAAACACCTCGCTACGCCTAAAATTGCCAAGCAGACCCTTAAAGTTACGGTTTTTATGTAATTGTTTAAAACTGACATTATTTTGTACCAGGAAAAGAAAATCCGGAATTAATCTCGTATTGTTGTTACGGTCGTAAAAATAAAGCAAATTCGAAAATTTAATTTTGAATCGGTACCGACATAATAAAAAGAGCTGAACATACTGGAATTTAAAATGAAGTTTTATAAACAGAAATCACATCCGAAAATTATCTAAATATTCAAATGTAGCGATTCTTTAATCAGATCTCCCACATTGCCACACAAATTATCCCCCAGTTTTTTTTCTTTCAAAAATTGGATCTTTCGATGAATAAGCAAAATCAGATCAAGAAAAGCTATTGAATTGAAGAAAGAGAAGATGAATTAATACCTGGAGAATTGGGGATCCGGATTCGATAGGCGGAGGAAGCGGGTGTGGGAGGGTGGATCAGAAATGGATCGTCGAAGAAGAAGAAGAAGGAAATGGAGAGGGGGAGAATCCTTTCGCGGAGATCGCGGGAATCTATTCGATCGCTCGATCGATCGAGCAATCAAAAAGAAGAAGAAGAAGAAATGATGATGAAAATAAAAAGAAAGGAAGACGCGGTGTTATAGCAATCTAGATCGATCGATCGATCGATCATCCATCATTATTTAATTAGCTGTACTGTCTCTCTCTGTCCTTATTTTCTAAATTAGAACCCCAAATTATGCACTTAACCCCCCACCCACCCCAACCCCTTATTTAAAATAAAACAAATTATTGATCTCCATGTTCTTTTACTCTTACCAATTGCTAAATTAAATAAAACACTCTCTCCATATACGTATAGCTTTATTCTATTTATAATTCAAATTTATGACGAACATTGGGTTTAGTATTGCTTATTTTGTCAACTATATATATACTTTTTATATTTTTGAAAAAATAAAAGTAAAAGATGTTTCTTAATATATGTTTCTGCTTTCTTAATAGAGAGTAAAATTTATATTCCCAAGATGTTTCTTAATATATTTTTGAAAAAACAAAAGTAAAATTTTGGAAGATTACGAAAATTTAATGTTTCATAACATTTTTTGCTACGCTTTTATCAATAGCCTTTAGAAACTAGTTCACTTTTAAAGAGTGTTTCCAAAAGATTTCCTAAAAAGATACGAGATCGTCAAACCATAATCTTAGAAATTGGTTTCTTGTACAATTGGGTTTGGAATTGGGAATTGCTTATTAAAGTCTGCTTATGTTTTTTTTTCTTCATGAAACCATTCAAGAGTCTTTGGTAATAACAACTTATCTTTAAAAAAATTATTCACTTTTGGATCAACTTTTTAAGTGCTGCTACTATGAGCTTTTGAAAAGCATCGAGAATCTCTCACCAAGTCTAGGTAGTGTTGTTATATATATATATATATATATATATATATATATATATATATAATTTTTGGTCGGTACCACCTACAACAACAACATTTATTATTTCCTATTATTTACAGCCAAAATGACAGACGCAAACATCAACTTTCTATCTACAACCAGCATTTATTGACTGCATACATTACCACTTATTTGTGGGTCAAAGTGCAAAAATTGGTAATGTGAAATTACAGAATTACTATAGCAATATTGGCATTGTATTTGATAGTGAAATGGAGGCATTTTTTAGAAAAGTATGTCATGAAGAATAAGATTGAAAAGGGCAAAAGCAATAGTCCAAAACCAACTTACCTGGAGATCCAGGAAGTCGCAACCTTCATCCTTGTGTCATGGTCTACAAAGACGATGCGCTCCGAATTTCAAGCCAACAGATGCAAATTCCATACTATGTAAAAAAATAAAATAAAAATTGCAGCAGCTCATGAATGCACTTTTTCTGTTGTAGTCTAGACAAAACACCAAAAACAACATCCAAGAAATATGCACTTCTTCCTTCCATAGCAGCAGCTAGCAAGAGAATCATCATTCTTGTTATTGCAGTAAAAGCCAGAATTCTTCGCAAGGCCTGTTCAACATAAATCTTGTATAGGATGCCATCTGATTTGTCTTTCTCATATAACCATATTACCTATACCTTTTTTCACAAGGCCTCATGATTCCCTCCTGCCATGACAAAATTACACATTTATCAATAATTTAATTCTTGTCAACACAGAAGGCAGCCAATGTCGAATTTTAAGTACATATGATGTTACAAGTCTGTTCTTCGACAAAAACTGACATGGCAAATCAATTGATGCACATGATAGTAGCAAATAACATCAGTATAAATGATTGGAATAAATCAAGAAACAATCAAGTCTGTCTCAACTTGCTTCTCATGTGATCTAGAATTCCAATCCTTCTTCAGACATCAAGGAATAACATAAGATTTCTTCTTTCATGTGAGGAATATCTACTCCCAACTATTGTATCTGTTACTACATCCATACGGCAGGCAAGGAGGTAAATTAATTGACATAATTGGAACAAAATTATATTGGTACAGCCCTAACACATAAAGCCGCAAGTGAAGCCTGAACCAGGAGACTAGTACTTCATCAACCGGTTCCTGGGCTTTCTTCCCCACGGTAGCCAGCTTAGCTCTGTGAACCTTATGCAGTTGTTTCCTATACCAGGATCGATGGCTTTACTGAATATGTGAATATGCAAGCATGCACAGGAATTGCTTCATAACCAAGGATTTATCATAATATTGCATGTTGAAGATTGCTAGTCTTCCAACACAGCAGTGATACAAGTCGATCGTGGCCCCAAATGATAATCTTGGAGTGGTGGAAAAGGCATCCAAAATAACAGCAACAAAGGCAAATTTGAATGATCTAGTATTATATATAAATCATTTGGCCTCTGTGCAACTAAGTCTTGCACAGATAATCCTCCGGATGTCTATATCCAACATGAAACTTCCACAACACTCTTGTCATGTATATGGACCAAGGTCCGCAGTTTCGGTATAAGAATCGGTATCGGTCCATTCCTATGAGTATCGAGTTCGGTGGTATCGGCGGTTTTAGATCGGAGTATCATAATTTTTGGTATCAAATAACAAATAATTATTAAATTTTGAGAAAAAAAATGTTCTATACATTTATGCATAATTCTAAGTATTTTCTGTGTTGCTTCTTAGTAGTTTTGAAATGGAATGAAAATGTAGTCATCCTTGCATATTGGCTTACCTACGTTACATACGTTTTCTTCTTTTACATGCTTTTACAACCTTATTATGCTTTTACACCCTTGTTGATTGGTCTTTTTCATTCAATTTTAGACTGCCAATGTCGGTTTTGGATCGGGGAATGCCAAATTGTATTAATATCGGCTGATAATGTAAACTATGATATGGACCACCCATGTGTAGCTTCAAAGCAAGGCTCGCAGTCGGTATCGAAACAGAATCGGACCCTTCATATGAGTATCGAAATCGGTAGTTTCGGATCGGAGAATCATTTTTTTGTATCGGAACGTAAATAATTATTAATAAATTATTAAAATTTTAGAAAAATATATTTTACATATTTAGACATAATTTTAAGTAATTTTTTGTGTTGTTTCTTAGTAGTTTTAAAATTGAATAAAATAATAGTCACCCTTGATGATTGCTTTACATGTTATTGATTTACCTGCGATATATTTGATACATTTAAATATAATTTTATATATTACATGCCGTTTCTCGTTAGTTTTAAATAGAATAATATTAATATGGATGAATGGTGTGAATTTATAAATATAGAACTTCGACAAATGGTAATGGTTACAATTTATCAATAAGAAATCATATCGATACACTATAACATTGTCACTAAATCATTGGGTTGACACTATTTTTCAATTTTCAATCCTTTTCGTTCAATTTTCTCTACCGGATTAACTTGGAAAGAGACCATCAACGTCAGTATCAGTTAGTGTGGGTAGCGATCAATATCGTTTTGGGATATGCCAAACCGTATTGGTATCGACCGATACTACAAATTATGCTCCAAAGACACCCAAACATATTAAAAGTGATTTTGCATGGTCATGACGTTGCCACAAATATCTGAGACAATGATGAGGTAATATTTGTTTGTTCTGACTAAATCCTTTACACAACTTTTTGGAACCTAGTTACTATAGAAAACATGCATAAATACTGATATTGTTCTGATCTAGTGTGCAAAATATGTATATAGGTTATAGAAATGTTAATGTGTACATAATCGGATACATGGTGTACCACTAACCTTATTTTTAAAATAAATATACTGTATTCCGAATCCTCATCGCATCCATATCCGAATTTGTGTCCGTGTCTATGGAACCCAGCTGTACTAATTACTGACACAGATTAGTCAGAAACTTCAAGCAGGGATGTGAACTACACTACCTACACCTTTCCCAGTCTCCTGTCGTACCCATAATTGACAATGTCTTTACTTAGTACTTAGGAAAAGAGCCTCTGCTTCTAATAGAAGTTTGTCCCATGTCACTGACACGAAATAATTTGCTATGGAAGAAACTGAAAATGGACAACATTGGCTTGGCTATTGTATCTTCTTATGCCTCTTCATGGACTTAAGCAGCTCTTAGCCAAGGCACATGTAGCTAAATAAGTAGTTAATTAAGCGTATACCAAATATCTACATATCTACTACCATAAACCGACGTGCTTAATCTCATTGTCCTCAAGCCAAGGGGCGCAGGCGAAGCGCAAATGAGGCTTAGCACCTAGTATCCCTTCAGGCGAGGAGGAGCCTTCAGTGAGGCATGTGCCTCTAGGGTTTAGAACAGAGTCCCCATAAACCCTCAGCAATTGGGTTCAACGGTTCACAGCAGTGCGAACACCTAGGCGTAAAGGGAAGCACAATGAGACTTAGCGTCTCATATCCCTTCAGGTAAGGCGCGTTAGTGAGGCATGCACCTCTAGGGTTTAGAACTATTACCATAAAACACTACACCCTCAATGATTAGCACTATGTGGATTCTTTCCGAATTGCAGAACGGAACGGAACGGAACGGAACGATTCCAAAACGCTAAATGCAGTGTTTCAAAAACATTAAAAGACAAAAAGCTATTGCCTTGAAAATATTATAAGTGTGCTTGGTCTTGGGATTCTAAGTGCATATAGGCAGCCACCACTTTGCTGGCAGAAAACAAAGAGGCACGAGGATATAAAAGTCCCTTATAAATATAAGGCTTTTGATAAGGGCACTACACATATTACTTGGGGCTAGCCCAGGATTGGGGCTAGCCCAGGATTGAGCAAAATTTACTCACACTAGCCCATTATTTTACTTGAGGCTAGCCCACTTTTCCAAACCCTTCTCCCAAACCCTCCCCGCCCCACCGGAGCCCTCCCCCCTCCCGCCGGCGGAGCTCTCCAACTCTCCGAGACTTCGTCCTCCTTGTCGATGGCTCCCAAAGTCGACAATGTAGAGAATCGAACACGATTTTAGGGCATAAAATGTCGAGAATCGTCGACAACGTCGAGCAGTATCGGACGGGACTGTAGATTTTTCTACAGTCCTATATAGATTTAGGACTGTAGGAAAATCGACAGTCCTATGTATATTAAGGACTGTAGAATTTTCTACAGTCCTAAATTTATATAGGACTGTAGGCATTTCAACAGTCCTAAAAATTTAAGGACTGTCCTAAAAATGTATGTTAAATTTTTAGGACTGTCAAAATTTTGACAGTCCTACCAATTGAAAGTACTGTCAAAATTTTGACAGTCCTAAAAATTCAACATATATTTTTAGGACTGTCAAACTTTTGACAGTCCTACCAATTGTAAGGACTGTCAAAATTTTGACAGTCCTAAAAATATATGTTAAATTTTTAGGACTGTCAAAATTTTGACAGTCCTACAAATTGGTAGGACTGTCAAAATTTTGACAGTCCTAAATTTTTTTTTTCTGTTAATTTATTTTTGTTAATTGTTGGGGGGGCCAATTTCAAAATATCCTTGAAATTTCTATCCTTAAAATAATTTAAAGTATTCTGTTATTTAAAATAGTAAATTTATTAATGGTACATTAAAAAATTTGTAAAAAAAAAAAAAATTTACAAAAAGTAAAATTTGGAGGTCGAAACATCGTTTTTTTGCGATTCTAAAAATTTGGGAAGTCCGTCAAACGGTGAAATTGTTTATCCCGAAGTACTTTTCCATACGGTCATTTTGGCTCAAACTGGAGCTTGTTTCGATCTCCCAGTCAAAAGTTATGATACTTTAAAGTTTTATATTTTATATTTTTGCCCGTAATATGTACGTCTTACTTCGGATGAAAATTCTCTCTACACGAATTGTGTTACTCTCGTCGAAAACATACAAATAGACCTATTGTGTGACGAAAAACGATTTGAAAACAAATAGTTATGGCCGTTTGAAGTCTGATCGACGGCAGACGTAATATTCGTACGGTAGATTTTTTTTTATTTTTATTTTGTTCAATGATAACATATTTTATTTTGGATGTTAAACTAAATAAAAAAAATCAAAATCCAAAACTAACTAAATAGAAATAAACTTAAAAAAAATTCTGACAATTAAAATGAGGACTGTCAAAATCCTGACAGTCCTAGTTTTATATAAAATTTTCAGTGGGTTAAAATTAGGACTGTCAAAATTTTGACAGTCCACATAGCTTGTGGGACTGTCAAAATTATGACAGTCCTAACAATTTGTAGGACTGTCAAAATTTTGACAGTCCTTCCAAGTGGTAGGACTGCCAAAATTTTGACAGTCCTGATTATAACAGTGGGCTAGCCCCGAGTGACTTTCATGATGGCAAACTTGTAATTTTTTCTTATTTTTTAATGGGCTAGCCCCGAGTAAAATGTGCAGTGCCCTTATAATTTGCCTAAATATAAATAGGTATTTCTACTACTAGCAAACTATTGTTCTTCACTCAGTCTTGGGATTCAAAGTGGCTATGTTGCAGCAAACTTCTTAGTTGGCAGTGGAAGAGAATGTTGGCTACAACCAGGGGGTTGTATCCTACAGGAGGCAAGGACAGAGAACACAGTTTGTTTGGGTAAGACAGAGAACTAAGGGAAAGGAAACTCTTTGTTTCTTTTTATTTCTCACTGCTGAAAACAAGCAACTACACTCACATTTTATAGTCACTACTGCTAACAACTCAACTCTGAAATCAAGCTAACAGACTCTATTCCACCGATGCCTATTTTTCTACCAGGACAGCCTATGGATGGACAACATATGTTCCAAATGTTCTACGCAATGATGCAAGCCCAACAACTGGTTCATCAAGAGGCTCAGCGTCACGAAGCAGAGAACCTGAGAAACAGTATAGTGATCGCATTGGAGCAGGCGAACCCACCAGCTAGACGCCCATCGACGGGATCTATCACTGATTTTCGCTAGCTGAAGTCCCGTACATTTTCAGGCAAGGAGGAATCCACTGAAGTTCATGAGTGGCTCACAAACACTCAACACCAATTGGAAGCAGCTGAGCTTCCAAAGGAGCCTTGGATGACTTCCGTCAGAATGCAGTTGACGGGCAATGCACATCACTGGTGGCTATCTGAGGAGAGACGGCTCAGACCATACCGAGTCACTTGAGAGGAGTTCTCTAGACTCTTTCAGGAGATACACATTCCATATATTGCTCGATCGGAACTTTGGGACAAGCTCAATCGCCTCACTCAAGACAATATGACAGTGGAAGAGTACAATACGGAGTTCATCCGTTTGAGTCGCTTCGCCCCTACTTTAATCCCGACAGAAGAGGAGAAGGCGGAGAAGTTCTTCGACAGACTTAGCTTTGAGCTACAGAGATTAATCGTCTCCGTTGCACCTACTTCTTACATGGACATCTTTGTTGCAGCCCGACGCATGGAGCGCGTCACCAGGAGAGAGTCCAGCCTAAAACGGCCGTTCATATCAGCACCAACCAGAGCATTACACGGGGAGTCTGCAAAGCGACCCCAGATGAAACCACCACAGAGAGTAGTATCACAATCCCTATCCCTTCCTACTTGTCACTACTGTGGCAAGATAGACCATATTGAGAGGGAGTGTAGACTCAAATTGGAATTATGTTTAGCTTGCGGATCCAGTCAGCATTCAGTAAGGGATTGCCCTGAGCGTCGAGAAGGAGCACCAATAATAAACCGACAAGCTTTACCAGCACTGGAAGGATATCAGCCGAGGCCACCATTGGCACCACGGACAGCACTCTTCCAGCAGGCCCAGCAACAACAGAGGGCACCACCTGTAATCACCTGAAAATTTTAAGAATTTTTAAATTTAAATTTCTGGAATTTAATAGCAATTTCTGTGAATTTCAAACCTATAAATTAAAGTAGTCTAATTTAGAATGAATTTTAAATTAAATTAAATAATATTAAAATGTGATGAAAATTATATTTTCAAGTGTAAAATTAAAAACCAAGCATGGGGTATTTTTTCGAGAATTTATTGGATCCCGGATGAATTTTTAAAGCATTAAAAACTATTGTAAAATTTAACTGATTAATTAATCAAATATTAATAAAACAAACCGAACCATTATTTTGAACCAAACCCTGAACCGGACCGGACCGGCCGGTCTAACTAGACCGAACCGCTCAGGCTAACGGGTCGGATCCGGGTCAGACCCGACCCGCCAGGATCCGACCCATTACCAAACCCTAACCCCTGAATCTGAACAGCCCGACTTTTCACCTGGCCGGCGGCCGTTTTCGCCGCCGTGGCCGCCGGCCGACCCCTCGGTTCGGCTCCCCCGCAACCGCCGGCTCCTTCTCTTCCCCTTCCGGCAACCTCCGGCTCTTCTTCTCCCCAATTCCGCTATAAAAGCCCGTAGCAGCCGGCCGGAAATCCCCTTGAGAACCCGCCACCACTCACCTTGTCTGGCCGCCCTAGCTCAGTCGACCACCTCCCATCGCCGCACCTCCAGCCGGCCACCCTCTTCCAGAACCTCGACCAACTCTGTTCCCTTCTTCCCCAGCTACCAGAGCCGCCGTCAGACCCGATTTAGCTCCGGCCGACTAAACTGGGTGCCGTCCAGCCTCCTCGAGGAGTCCCAGAGCCTAGCCGACCTCCGCCCAGTGCCGTGCAGCGTCGACACACCTCTGACCTAGTCGGACACGGATGACCCAGACACAGCGGCTTTCCAGAACCCGGACACGGCTTGGACACGGATTCAGGACACAGCCCTAGTTCAGACGCGTGTCGGACATAATTCGCACTTGGATTTCAGGCCATGTTCAGGTACCCATAACTACCTACTCATAGCTCTGTTTCATATTCCGTAAATTGTATCGCGTAGCCTGCATGACCCTCTCGGTGCCCGGACAAACCGCTCGGGACATCGCGTCCTGTGGTGATCGCACACCGCGATCCAAAAATAGAAAAAAACCAGACCCTGTTTCACCCCGGAATCGAGTACGCCCCGCCAAACGGGACGACTTGGTCGCGTGCGGTCTTTACCAATACGTGCGCATCGTTGATACGGACGTGCGGAATTTCGCAGAAGCTGATTCAGATGTGCGTGCACACCGGAATCAGTGCGTATCCGCGGACATCGCCCCGTATCCGACTTTTCTGGATCTTGCTGTAACTTAGTGTATACACGTCGGATCGAGACGAAACTTGCGCCATCGGACTCGTAGCAATACGCTGGTCCTGTGAGCCAAGTTTGGTTCAATTCTGAGAACGTTGACAAAATCGTGTGTCGTGGGCCCCACAGGCTCCACCCGACGGGCGATTTTGAGAATGGCTCATCGGAATCCAATTCTGCAAGTTCCGTTGGGTTCGTATCATCGTTCCTGACCTGTTGACACTAAGTTGGACTGATTTGGAGACCTTTGACTCTAACGCATTTTTCGGTGCAAAGCGGCCCACATTTGGACCCGCTTTGACCCCAAAATATCATTTTTGCCCTTGTCTCCAAATTGGACTCAAGGACAGGCGTTTCTAGCTGATTTATGTTTTCTGGATCTGATGATGATGTTTGTTTCAGCAGCCGGAGTACTGCCTGCAATCCCAGCTGAAGCCCGAGCCGCAATTGGAACCGGAAACCCAGGCAAGTGTACCTTGCCAACTTGCAGTCTTTATTACATAGTACTTGGACTTAATTATATCTGTTGTACATGCTCAACCCTAGGGCCGTGTGACTTGCTTAGCGTCCGATCATAGTCGGGTGCCAACACCGTACGCGGGGTTGTGCAACGTCACCTAGAAATGGTTAACGTGACATTTACATTCTCGTACTGGACAAATCAAGTATATTATACCCAGGACACCTGACACAGATCATGAAACAGAATCTTCCTGAAATATTCAAGGTGATTCTGTATAGGATACAGGTTTATGACATAGACAAGATATTCCTAGATATTATATTTATAGACATAGTATGACTCACTGCATTAGATATGATTTTACGTGACATGGACATGAGGCATCGTGGACATGAGACGTAAGATTACATTTGGGTGGGGAGAGACACACAGGCTTCAGGCTGATCATATAAATATAATTCATAGTAAACACATAGTAAAATACATAGTATAGCTGCTACCGGCTCCCAGACACAGAGCTTGTAGTGGTATTAGCCTAAGTTTTAGTGATGCTCTCAACTTGCATTTCACATAGATGGATATATAGTTGACCCTATTGTTTCATTAACTGCTTTACTGCATTTATTTTGGCTTGTGCTTTCTTGTACCTTGCTATGTCCCCTGAGGACCTGGATCCGGATTATGTCCCCAGGACTTGCAGACGAAGTTTATCCAGAGGTATACGGAACAGGTGCACTTCTCGGAACAGTATCAGAACCTGAGGACGAGGTGATCGCTGAGGACTTCTCCTAAACATCTGCTTCTCCATGCTCAGATTTTTATGGCAAAGAAACTATTTATTTCCTGTTTAATTTAAACAATTGTACAGACTTTATTTCGGGTTGTTCCCCGAATTACTTTGCTGTGACTGGATGTTAAAATTACTTTCTTTATTTCTGTTGATCTTATTATCTTTTCTGTGGATGAGATTAGTTCTGACTTGTTGTAATAAACCCGGATTACTGTAATACAGCTTAAGTATGCCCCGATGAATCCATTAAATTGGGTTGTCCATCGGTGCGTACTGCTGGCCATTGCCACGTGTCCAGTCCCTCGATATTTTGGGACTTGGGCGTGACATGGTTTTTGTGGTGGCCCATGCAGGTCAACGACTAAATTGTTCGGTTTCAACTTAGGAACCGAACAGGCCTGCAATAAGAATAGGATAAAGTCTTTAGGATCTCATCCACTTGCTTGAAAAACGTTCTTGATATCTGTATCGTATTCAAATTAATTTTTGAGTTGCATCTTGCCTTGAATCCTGTGCGCTTCTTATAGTTTATTTTTGATGCAGAGTAATGGATCCAAGAAGCGGAGACGAGAATCCCTTGAGTACACCACACGATGCTGTAGTTACTTATGATGAAGGAGTGACACCCAAAGACCGAGGACAATCTTCACAAAGCAATCAAGCAGCTCCGCAAAATTCAAGGTTCCGGCGTGATGACATCCCGCCGCCTCCGCAGTTCGTTCCACCAATGCCCGTATTCCCACAAGGGCAACCTATAGACGGGCAGCAGATATTTCAAATGATCTACGCCATGATGCAAGCCCAACAGCAAATTCATCAAGAAACTCAACGCCACGAGACGGAGTACTTGAGGACGAGCCTAGTAACCGCATTGGAGCAAGTGAACCCACAAGCTAGGCGACCAGCGACGGGATCTATCACTGATTTCTGTCAACTCAAGCCCCGTACCTTTTCGGGCAAAGAAGGACCAACCGAAGTTCATGAATGGCTCACCAATATACAACACCAGTTGGAAGCAGCTGAACTACCAAGAGAATGCTGGATGACCGCCGTCAGAATGCAGTTAACGGACAATGCTCATCACTGGTGGCTATCCGAGGAGACCAGGCTCGGACCAGACCGAGTCACTTGGGAAGAATTCTCCAGACTCTTTCAGGAGATGTACATACCGGCTATTGCTCGATCAGAACTTCGGGACAAGTTCAATCGTCTCACACAGAGCAGCATGACAGTGGAGGAGTACAACGCCGAGTTCATCCGTTTGAGTCGTTTCGCTCCTACTTTGATACCGACGGAAGAAGAGAAGGCTGAGAAATTCTTTGACGGACTAAACTTCAAGCTGCAGAGACTCATCGGATCCGTCGCACCTACCTCTTATTTGGACGTTCTCGCTGCAGCCCGACGCATGGAACGCGTCACCAGGAGAGAGACCAGTCTGAAACGGTCTTCCACATCAGCCCGAGCACCACAAGAAGAAGCTGCAAAGAGGCCTCATATACACCAGCCACCCAGAGCTTCTCCGCAGACATTACCTACATGTCAATACTGTGGCAAGGTAGGCCATACTGAGAAGGACTGCAGACGCAAGTTGGGATTATGCTTGATTTGCGGAACCAATCAACACTTAGCCAAGGATTGTCCTTATCATCGAGGAGGAGCACTAAGAGCAAACCAACAAGCTCTACCAGCACCAGGAGGGTATCAACCAAGGCCACCATTAGCACCACAAGCAGCACTCTTCCAACAAGCCCAACAGCAGCAGCAACAGAGGAATCCACCAGGACGCGGACAAGCCTTCGTGATGACTTTGGAAGACGCGCAGAACCAAGGAGTACCTAATGCGCGTAAGTTTTTTTTATAGTTTTTCCGTTTCTAGTATTGTTATAGTTCGTGCCTGCTGGTTCGTGACCCTAGACTTAACCTGAAAATTTTTACTTGCTGATAATAGATAATCTAGTGATCACTTATTAATTTTAAACTTGGTAATTTAGTGATAACCTAAAATTGTTTTTAAAGAATAACTTAGAATGCTTATAAATGTTAACCTGATAAGTTTTGAAAGATAAACTGGTTTTCTAAAAATTGTAATATTCTAGATTTCCTTCAATTGGAAAATTTCATAACTTTTAAATACTTAGAGAAATAATTTTTCCTAGGTGTTACTCTCAAACCTTGATTCTCCTTGATTTTGTTTTGCTTCGAACAATGGTTGCAACCGTGTCATTTCTGTTGACCGGTTAATCTTTAAATTGCGAGGACGCAATTTTCTTAAGGGGGTAGATTGTAATCACCTGAAAATTTTATAACAAACTTGCTGAGATGGCATAACTGCTTTGTTGAGCTGGTCCCTTGGAGGCAATGATTCACGTGGCAATGATGACCTGGAGGAGGAAATACAAATACAAATACAAATACAAATGCTCTGAGAGATCAGGTACTAATACCAAGTCAGATACTTGCTACTCCTACTGATATGCAGATACTATGCAGACGCTCATCAGGTACTTGTACTCTCTTTGCAAATGCAAAGGCAAGAAAAGCAATGCAATTGCCAAATATGCAGGAAATGCTACTCGAATGCTAACTCCTACTACTTACTGAGCCACTGATCCAAGTAGGATCCTAACAGTTCTTTACTTTTCTCTTGAAACCGATTGATTGAGAAGCTGATCCCTTCCGTCGACGATCAATTTCGTCAAATTTTAGAGTGTGGAGATGATTAAACTAAAAAATTTAGGGATTTCATGACGCGAAAGAAATAAAATGAGGGTTGGGTTCTTCTGATTTCCGAAACATCCATTCTACCATGACGGGTCGGGTTCAATCATGCAACAAAATTTGGAGCCCTATAAAATATACACCATTGTATTGGCCTGGACATTGACTAGGCCTACTCTTCATGAGTAGGTTATTCAATAATGCTAAGTTTACAACCAAAGGTTTACAACCTTCTTACAACCTCTCTCTCCTACCCCCTTACACATGGGTCTCACCTCCCCTGCTACATGGGCTCCATCCGATCCCACCACTTTCTTCCTCCTCCAATCGAATCCCGACACGTGACCGCCACATCAGCGGTTGTAAGAGGGTTGAAAGCAATGGTTGTAGTCATAGCATTACTGGTTGTTATTTGATGATGTAAATCTTTTCTAAAATATGTATAATGTATACCTACTTTTAATGAATTTTTACTAAAAAGAAGCAACCTGCACAGTTTTTTATTAGTCAGCTCCCTGTATGTTCTTTTTTGAGAGAAGGTAGGAGAGGTTAGTCTTTCCCATGATTCATTAAATAGTATATCAATGAAATTATAGTTACAATTAGCCCTTGTTTGGTTCACGAAAAGTAAAGGAAAGAAAATCAATTCTTTGCCTTTTTCTTTCCTTTAAAAAATTATAGTTTTTATTTATTTTTATTTTCCTTCTTGAAAAGGTCCAAAAAAAAAATGGAATAAAAAGTAAATAATTGGGTGTGGGAAAGGGAATCCATGGGGTGAGTGGAAAATCATTCCCTCATATTTTCTTTTCCCTTGTGAATTAATTTTCTTTCCTGCACATTTTAGCCTTAGGGTCCAGTATGCCTTGGTTGGAAATACAAATGTTGCACCACTTACATCATTTACAATATGTGTTTTGATGTAAATGAGACAAGTTGGCATAATCAAACTACAATATTACGTAAATACTGAAGCATTTCTTGCCTTCAAAATAACTGCAACACCAATTGCTAGAATTTTTGTCGCAGGAGATTTCTGGAATACTAAAATGTTTCAGAAATGTCAACTCCAAAATGAATAATACCTTTGAAAAAAAAAATGTTTATCCGAAATGAAAACCATTTCACTCGCACCTTGTGTTTGGTACTGGCCCTAAGCAGGATATTGGAGTATTGTTCAAGATATATATACAAATAGTGAACATATCAAAACAGTTTCTTAAACATATAGAATTATGAGCATTTTCATTTGTAGTCATGTATGGAAGTTTTCTTAGGTAAACCCCTAACATGTAACCAAGTTACTGAAATCTTTGTTGAGGGAGAGGAGCAAGGACCTGGGATGAAACCTCCGAGCATAGTCAAAGACTGACCTTATTCTAAATATACAGAGTGGCCTTATTCTAAGGATATAAGTAACATTCATAACTCATTGACTAAATCTTGCACATTTTTTGGGAATTTTTTTGACAATCAAGCTCAACATAATTTCTATGAGAAAGGGCAGATTATATATATATATATATATATATATATATATATATATATATATATATATATAAAGACCATTTGTGGCAATTTACAAAAAGAAAAAGAAGATCCCAAGCATCCCCTCAAGGTTAGAAGTTTTGCTTTTGTTCCTCTATTTTTTTCCACCATCCCTACATTTCTGAAAATGTTGTTTCACATCCCCTGCCTCTCATACCCCTAAGATTAGCCTTCGCCCTCGCTACCTAGATATCTCGCATTTTGCAGTGTGACCCAGCTGCTCAACCTCCCAGTTCAGCTTCGAAGCAACTCTTTCATGCCGAGGAAAGTACTCCTGAAAAATGTACATAATTACAAATATTGAGAACAATCATATCAACTAATTCTATGTAATTGTATACATAATTACAACAAGTTTGTTGCTAATATAGCTTGTAGATAGAAAGATGAATCTAATGTATGAATATGATTGCTTCGTAACTAGCCTTGTCCACTTACAGTAGTTCTAACTCATTTTGGTTACCTTCCATTTGGGAAATTCCAGTACATTCTTTGTTATTTTCAATATTTGACTGTTTAAACAAAGAACAAAGAACTTTTGACAATTCACTAGCAATCACTTTCAGCAAGAGATCCTCTAGAGCAACTCGATACCAAAAGGTTAAGTCAAAGAAACAGCATTCATCGACTCAGAAGCCAAGATTGGAAGCCTCTAAAATACTTCAAAATTTCAGTTTGAGGAACACTAAATTAAGACATAACATTACCGCTAGTAACAATTTTCAAATTTACTGTACAAAAGGAAGAGCAACCAGATTTTGTTATTGAGTAATGATGAACCACATAAGCTATTTTAATAAAGATGTACAAAGACAGAGCAAATAATAATAATAATAATAATAATAATAACCTCCAATTCCTTCACCAGTTCCTTTGCATTAGGAGCAGATACTATGATGTGTCGAGCAGTCGGGTTGATAAAGCCTTCCTCTACAGCTTTGTCTATGAAACATAGCAATGAGTTGTAGTAACCATCAACATTTAGCAATCCCACCTACAAAAATCCAAGAATGAAAAACAGGACGAGCACAAACTCAAGAACAATACCATCCAATACCATCCAATTGAACCATTTTCAAGAAACATACTTGTTTCTTCCAATCACAATGACAGACCAGGCCAAGTATTTCGGTTTAATCAGGATTATGTACATATTGATGTTGGAATATATTTATAGTGTGGAAACTGTTGATATGGTATGTTGGGTGTCATATTTAAGTATAGTATAAGCACATAGGAATATCCTGAGGACATATTTGGGATGCCAGAATATGTCACAGGATATTCCATTATGAGATTATTGTCATAATGATTGAGATCATTGTATTAATGACTGTAAGGCTATATAATGCCAATGAGACAATCAATAAAATCATCAACTAATTTCAACATGGTATCAGAGCCAAGTTTTCACAAACCCTAGCCGTCACCAAGCTTCCACAAACCCACAGGAGGATTTCCTAGATCTCCTCCACCGAACTCTTCCACGCCCCCCCCTTCTTCCCTTCTCCGCCCTTCGCAGGCCGCCCTTCACTATTGCTGCCCCGTCCCGCTACTGCTGCGGCTACTACTGCTGCTGCGGCTGCTGCGACTGCTGCTGCTGCTGCGACGGCGGCTATGACATGCGTGCTGCCGCCTCCTCCGCACCAGCACGAGACAGCGCCTAATATGGATGCCTAGATCTGAAAAAAAGGGGGACATGTTCGGATCTAGGAGCGGACGACGAGGACGAGCGTAAGTCGTGGAGCGGACGTGACGTGATTGGATAGACGACGCATCGATGGAGGAGATCATCAAGAAGCTAGATTCTGCAGAGGTGGCGACGTTGATGAAGTTGTTGACGATGTCGGCTGGTGAGAACACGACACGAACGTCGCCGGAGTTGAAGCTTTCCTCCATCGATCTGAAATTAGATGGACCAGCCACCTATCTGAGTTGGTCACGGCGGGTGAGAAGAACCCTCGCAGGAAAAAACATGGAGGGGTTCCTGACGGGCGAGACGACAGAGCTCGATGAGGGCTCGACAGGACGCGATGAGTGGGAGTCCAATCATATGGTGATCTACATCTGGCTTCTCAACTCCTTAGTCCAGTCTATTGCCGCCACAGTAGACGGTATTGAAATGGTGAAAGATGTGTGGGAGAAGTTGAGAAGGACCTATAATGGTGTGGGGAACAACTTACGGGTCTTCCAGATAAAGGGGGAGATTGATGACACCGTACAGGGAGATAAGACGGTGCAGGAGTATGCCACAGAGTTGGAGCGTCTGTGGTTGGATTATGATCACTCCTCAGATCGGACGAGCTGCGGGGACCCTAAGTGTAAGGAGAGACATGTGTGTCTGCAGGAGAGGACGATGAAGTTCCTCAAAGGGCTGACTGCAGCTTTCGCACAGAGGACGGCCCTACTTCTAGCCCAACCAAAGATCCCTAGCCTTGAGGAGGCT
This sequence comes from Iris macrosiphon, assembly GCA_036927795.1. Taxonomy (NCBI): domain Eukaryota; kingdom Viridiplantae; phylum Streptophyta; class Magnoliopsida; order Asparagales; family Iridaceae; genus Iris; species Iris macrosiphon. The sequence goes on along the minus strand of JAYESA010000007.1, from coordinate 3,507,807 downwards.
ATCTCAGCCATGATCCAGGAGGAGACACGCATCAGGCTGCAAGCCGGGACAGGTGGTCCCCCCGAAGCAAAGTCAGCACTAGCGATCACCAGCTCAGGTAACACAGGATCTAAGGGAGAGCCCTGGCAGCATAACCGGCAGTGCTACAACTGTGGGGAGATGGGTCATCATCGGTATGCTTGTACCAAACCACCTAGGGAGGGAGATTCAGGTGGTGGACGAGGACCGTTCGGCGGACGAGGATATAATGGAGGACGTGGTCGTGGTCGAGGGGGTAGACGAGGCGGCCGAGGAGGTTATCGGGCGAACCTCCTGATATCAGAAGGGAACGGAGAAGCTGATGGCACATTTACTGTGAAGGACCAGGCACTGGGAGACATGAGGAGTAGAACAGAGGAGGCGTCCACCTCATTCTTTGTTAGGGGCAACGCTGCCATGTATGCCCATCCATCAGAAGGTACTGACGAATCACTTGTCCTTGCGTCTATCTCTTCCCTTAAATCATCAGACTGGATTATCGACTCGGGAGCATCTCGGCATGTGACGGGGAATGCTAGTGAGTTTTCTTCCTACACTCACCTAGCATCAACAGACAACATTCAGACAGCTGATGGCACTTTCCAGCCAGTGGTCGGTAAGGGTACTGTTAATTGTACAGGTTCAGTAAGATTATCCAATGTTTTACATGCTCCATCATTTCCAGTCAGTCTCTTGTCCATTAGTTCTATAATCCTCCAACTTAAATGCATTGTTTCTTTTGATATTCCTAAGGTGACCTTCCAGAAGAAAGGGACAGGACGAAGACTTGGGACTGACACTTGGCATGAGGGACTGTGGTACCTAGATCGAGAAGGACTAGACTCAGCATTGGTATCTATGACAGAGAAGGCTGACATGGAAGGACTGCAGCAGAGGACTGAGGATACCTTGATACTCCATCATCGGAGGATGGGACATTCTTCCTTTGATACTCTAAGTAAGTTGTATCCAGAGATTTATGCAAAAACAAATAAAGAGAAATTAGTATGTGATGCGTGCGAGTTAGGAAAACTTACTAGGAGCTCATATGTTGGCACGGGTCATAGGAGCACTCTTGCTTTTGAGGTAGTACATTCTGATGTCTGGGGTCCATGTGCTACTAACACTATGAATGGTTATAAGTACTTTGTTTCTTTCATTGAGTGTGCCTCTCGTGTTACCTGGTTATATTTGATGAAAAATAAGAATGATGTACCTGCTTGTTTTCGGGATTTCCATAAGCATGTCCAGACTCAGTACAAAGCAGTTGTGAAGGTACTGAGGTCTGACAATGGAACGGAGTATACCAACAGGACGCTTGCAGAATACTTGTCAGCACACGGAATACAGCATCAGACCACCTGTGCATACACACCAGCACAAAATGGAGTTGCAGAAAGGAAAAACAGACACCTTCTGGAGGTCGCAAGAAGTATGATGATTGACATGAATGTCCCACAGAGTCTGTGGGGGCATGCAGTGTTGACAGCAGCTCAACTCATCAACAGGATGCCCTCGAAGGTCCTCGGATGGAAGTCCCCATGTGAGGTATTGCAAGGCAATAATAGTGGGATACTCCCACTGAAGGTGTTTAGGTGTGTGTGTTTTGTGAAGGACAACAGGCCATCAGTTGGGAAACTTGACCCTAGAGCTGTCAAATGCATCTTCGTAGGCTACTCGGCGACCCAGAAGGGGTATGTGTGCTGGAGTCCAGTAGAGAAGAAGAAGTTTGTCAGTATGGATGTCCACTTTCGGGAGCATGAGCCATACTACCACCAGGACGGAACTTCACACAACACACCTAATACTGCCAGTATTAGGCGAGAGGGGGAGATGGAGAACTTGATGGTAACCGATTTAGAAGTTTGGCATGGAGGCACGGAGAAGGGACAAGAAGGTGAAGGTGTTAGGCCTACGGCTCAGGGAGAATTACTTACCTACAGCAGGAGAGAGAAGCAAACTGCAGGACCAGTACCGACAGTGCCAGTGCCAAGTCCCTTGCCTGCGTTCATCCCAACTCCTGAGGCACCGACACCAACCCCCCTTCAGGTGATACCCCCTCCTTCACAAGATATCATTCCTCCTACTTCTACTCCTCCCACACCACTATCTGTACGGAGGACCACTCGCAGCAATGCAGAAAATCCTCCAAACAGATATGGTTGGGATATTGCTCAGTTTATTTCTTATGACCATATCCCTCATTCTCATGGAGCATTTATAGCATCTTTGGATAGTATTACTGTACCTAACAATTGGCAGGTTGCCAAGAACGATCCAAAGTGGAAAGCGGCAATGCACGAGGAGTTGGGAGCTCTGGAGAAGAACCACACTTGGGAGCTTGTGAGACTGCCAGAGGGGAAGAGAGCAGTTGGATGCAAGTGGGTCTTTACCGTGAAGCAGAACCCAGATGGACAGGTTCAGCGCTACAAAGCTCGACTAGTAGCCAAAGGATACAGTCAGACGTACGACATCGACTATGACGAGACCTTTGCACCAGTTGCAAAGATGAGCACTGTCAGGACTCTGATTTCTCTGGCAGCGAATGGTGGATGGAAGCTACACCAACTGGATGTGAAGAATGCGTTTCTTCACGGAGATCTAGTGGAGGAGGTGTACATGGAGATACCACCAGGATTTGGCACCAATCAGACAGTAGGTAAGGTCTGCAGGTTGAAGAAGTCCCTCTATGGACTGAAGCAGTCTCCTCGAGCGTGGTTTGACAGATTCAGAAGGGCGATGATAGGGATGGGATATCAGCAGATCAATGCTGATCATACTGTATTCTTCCGTCGGAGTGGAGGCCACATCACCATGCTTGCGGTGTATGTGGACGATATGATTATCACAGGAGATGATGAGCAGGAGATCGCCCAACTCAAAGGAAAGCTTGGCAAGGAATTCGAGGTGAAGGATCTCGGCCTTCTTCGGTACTTCCTTGGGATTGAGATTGCTCGAGAAGCAGAGGGGATTGTTCTCTCTCAAAGGAAGTATGCACTGGACCTTCTCACAGAAACTGGGATGTTGGGGTGCAAACCTGCAGCGACACCAATAGATCAGAGGTTCAAGATTGATGCTGAGGCTGGAGAACCAGTTGATCGGGACAGATACCAGAGACTGGTTGGCAAGTTGATCTATTTGAGCCACACACGTCCTGATATCTGCTTTGCAGTAAGTGTGGTGAGCCGCTACATGCATGACCCACGGAAGGGTCATATGGATGCAGTGTACCAGATTCTGAGGTACTTGAAAGGTGCTCCCGGGAAGGGACTAATATTCAGGAAGAACAATCACGTGAGCATCGAGGGCTACTGTGATTCTGACTGGGCTAGTTGTGCTGATGACAGGAGGTCTACCTCGGGATATTGCATATTTGTAGGAGGTAACTTGGTCTCCTGGAGGAGTAAGAAGCAGTCTGTGGTGGCCAGATCGACAGCTGAAGCAGAGTACAGAGCTATGGCCTTGGGAGTTGCAGAGCTACTATGGTTGAAGAATATGCTGGTGGAGCTGAAGCTGGATCAAGGAGCCAAGATGAAGCTGTGGTGTGACAATCAGTCAGCTATTAGTATCGCCAACAATCCAGTACAACATGACAGGACCAAACACATCGAGATTGATAGATTCTTCATCAAAGAGAAGTTGGATAGTGGATTACTGGAGCTTGGCCATGTTCCAACTAGGGATCAAGTAGCAGATGGACTAACCAAGGGACTCGCCTCAGTGAGCATGATTAGAGGATGTGACAAGATGGGCTTAGTGAATATCTTTCACCCATCTTGAGGGGGAGTGTTGATATGGTATGTTGGGTGTCATATTTAAGTATAGTATAAGCACATAGGAATATCCTGAGGACATATTTGGGATGCCAGAATATGTCACAGGATATTCCATTAATGCCAGAATATGTCACAGGATATTCCATTATGAGATTATTGTCATAATGATTGAGATCATTGTATTAATGACTGTAAGGCTATATAATGCCAATGAGACAAGCAATAAAATCATCAACTAATTTCAACAGAAACAAATCAGAGCAAATACATATAATGGAGGATACGTATCTATAGTTAACCAGATACTGAAGTCACTTGTGTACTGTCTTGGACCTTCTGATTGAAGTGGTCCATCATATGAATTGAAGTGTTCAGCATATACAGCTACACGGCAGTCCTTGATTTTCTTAGAAGTGAGCATGTTTTTAGAACAATGATTTTCTTCAAAGTGAGAAAGTTGAGTTAGGAAGACTGTAGAACCATGAGTAGTGCATGACCAAGTAACCGAGTAAGAATTTAAGGTACTACGAAACATTCTTGACATTTTGTTATTTCTTCAATAAATTTTCGGTATATAGTATACCATGCATGTTAGTCTTGTTAGTTTTTCAGTTTTCGAATGAATTTTTATGAATAACACACAACTAATCTTGGTCGAATAGAAATAAATCGAGATACTCTTAGTCCCATGACGGATCAAAGATGGTAGAACACGGTCCATCAGCAGAGCTCCAAGCGAGATCCGAAAGTCTGCTCTCTACTAGAACCCAAGTCTTCGAGATCAGAGATTCACACCAGAGTTCCTCATATGATATTATCGATTCCAACGAAGCACAAACAATACAATACAGGTTACAAACAAACTTCGAAGGAAAAAAGAAAATTATAACTAGCAACAAGAAAAACCGTTCTCCTCCATTACGTTCGCAGACGCTACAAAGAGAGAGAACAAAGCAAAGAAAAAACTGAAGAAATGCTCCTTGCTGGGGTGGTCAAAACCACCGTTGCTCAAAGCAAGATTCGCCGTACAAACGATCTGCCCCCAGGAACCAGCAAGCTCATAAATTAACTTCTGGAACGCTCTAGGTCACCTTCGGATCACTCGAAAATCCAATATTGGGGAGGGGTGTTCGGGTGGCCATATACTCTTTGGTGCTCTCGGTTTTTTCTCAACCTCTCAAATGAAAGAGAAGCTCCTCTATATATAGAGAAAATTGACACATATGCGACCTGAGTAAGCCCATGTCGCATATGCGCAATCCGATCAGACACCAAGTCACATGCGCAGCCGAAGCCCATGAGTCGCCGCCGCCGGTCAGGCTGCACAGGACAGCGCCGTCAAATGCCGCTAAGCGCCGAAAGCAGCAGCCACTGTGCAAAGGCACCCTCGCGCTGCATGCGCCGTATAATCTGGATGGCACGGATAACCATGCGCCGCCAACAGCAGACTATGTCCCCTCCATATGCGACTCGCTCTTACAAATTCGCTGGGCACATAGCGCTAAGAAGCATGCGTCCGAGTAAGCAACCATGCATGCAACTCGCGCAGAAAAAGAGCACATGAGCGCCATGCGACGATACTGACGTGCTAAGTGCAAAGTGCGCCATCAAAGCGCCACTTTGCGTCCTTGAGCCCGATCCCGAGTCCGAGTCGCCTAAGTGAAACTTTCCAAAGGTGGTGACAAAACAAAGATTGTCATAAAGGAGTTCACACTTAATCCCTCTAGGAAAGCAACCCACATGGGCCACCACCCTATGTGCATATACCAATACTAAGCATAACTATATATTGAGATATAATCATTGGTGGTTTTCCAATGTGGGACTAAAACTCCCAAAGCTAAGTGAAAAACACCAACAATCCCTCACATATATCACAATATATGGTCGAACGTTCCTCACAGTGACTGTCCATCATGCATTCGGATAGATGTCGTCCACGACTTGAATCTTCCCGCATGGGTCAAACAACAGAATGATACAAGAATGGACTACGCCTTGAATTCTGAACCATAGCGTCTATTCTTTCCACTCGCACAATGACATCAGTTGTGCCTCCGGTCGCACATTAAAGGTTCTGTGCTGACCTGATCTCAGTGTATGTATCTTGGACGCCTACAAGCTTTCCCTCAAGAGACGACCTACATCTCTATCCATACACTTAGGTGAGTTATTCCATTATAGAGAGTTTATAACCCAGCATAAAGCTTTGCGCTTCTGTGTTGTACTACGCTGCTATGACATGGCCATCCAAGGCCGATGATCCTCCTTTTGTGGTGTCATACCACTGTAGCATGAGGACACATGCCTCTTAGTAGTGTCGTTATTACATACAGCATGGAGCATTGCGCTCCTGTGCGGTGGTACGCTGTTGTGACATGGCTCGAAGCCGAGGTTCACTCCCTGATGTGGTATCACCTACTGTAGTATGATGTCACAGGCCTCTTAGTAGTGTTGTACTACCGCTCTCTATCTTCCTTCAGGATTAGGGTACCTGCCTATGTGCGGTGCTACCGCCGCTATGACATGGCCTGAAGCCGAGGTTCACTCCCTCGTGTGGTGTCACGCCACTGTAGCATGGGATACGAGTCCCTTGTAGTGCTGAAACTACTCGTGATTCCTATAACGCACACTGGACATTCACTCTGTCCGAGAACTCATTAAAGCGTCAAAGCCATCCTCCTATAGGAAATGTTCTATTCAAGAACAAATAGTAGACTACAGTAATTTCGGGTACGTATCCCACAATGCCCTTGAGGACTACCCACTTTACTTGATATTCTCCTGGTTAATAGTCCTCCTTTGAACCAATAGCTAGATGCCTGGTGGATTTTTCTTTGAACGAATAGCATAAAACTAAAATGGTAGGATTGCAAAGACGCAATATCAAAGGTCCTCCAAGTCCATATTTGTTGTGTCCTTGACTATGTGCTGTGTTATTGCCACTGTGACATGGCTTGAAGCCGATGCTTTACCCTGTCGAGGTTCCTCATGATGGTGTCACCCCACAATAACATGGAGTACTAAGCTCCTTCATAGTGCTTGACTCTGACTATATACGGTGCTACTGCCGCTGTGACATGGCCCGAAGCTGAGACTTTATCCTGTCTAGATACCTCATGGTGGTGTCACCATACGGTAGCATGGAGTACTATGTTCATTTATAGTTCTTAAGATCAACTAGCGCTTGAGGCCTATCATGAACGGATCCGCCAGAATCACCTGGCTTCGAACATTTAAATACTGTAATGGTGCCACCCTTGATGCACTCATGTAGCGTTTTGAACGGATCTGCTAGAATCACCTAGCTACGAACATTATTCGTTAGCATGATATCATGCTTGAGGTGTTCATGTAGTGTCTTAAACGGATCTGCCAGAATCACCTGGCTCCGATCATTTAATCACTGTAATGATCCACGCTAGCTGCGCTCATTTAGTGTCATGTGTTATACCTACACAGTTCTCTTCTTATTATTAGAGAGATGATTAGATGCCACTACTGCAGCTTTCTGATTTTTACGGTATGTCAGAATCACCCGAATCTGTGTACCAACCATTGGAAGATCATCTGAGAGCTTCCAAAGCCATCTTGTTTTATATGCTGCAGCTTGATAGTGCAAATAACTCTGAGAGTAAAGACGGTTCCTTCGACTTCCACGATATAGCTGCATCACCCTTGGAGAAGTCACGTGCTCCTGTGGAGCACCAACTGGCATCACCGAAGCCTTCCTTCATATCTAGATAACTGCTGAAGCGCAGGATATACCATTGAGTCCTCTTGAGAATTTTGACGACTCTCTTCACAGCTTTCAGTGTTCAACAACACACATACTGTTCGTGAACTTGAATCAGCATCTCTACAGCAAGAGCTATATCAGGCATGGTGGTACTCGCAGCTTGAATCATCCATCTGATGATGCTCGAGTACACCAATAGTTTGATGCTTTTCCTTGGATATGACTTCATCTTAATGTCACACCTGAGGAGTATCGTCCCTGATACCCAAAGCGTGTGATCAACTATTCATGTAGAGAGCTTGTGAGTAAGCAAACCCACCTATTGTTTGAATTATCTTATAACATCAGGATGATATCCGTAAACCCATGTCCAGAGATTGGTCAAGAAGGACATCCTTGTTCTAGTGACACTTCTATATCCGCAGCTAGGACTAGAAAGTCGTCCAAATAGATACAAATGATGACTCCTACATTATCAGCGAACTTTGTGTACACACACTTGTCTGTCTCGCTGATCCTGCGACAACTTTGACTGGATGACTTGTCAAACTTCTGCTGCCACATCCTGAGATTTGCTACATGCCGTATAGAGATATCACCAACCCGCAGACTGTCTTCAAACCTGAACGACAATAATTTTGTCTGTTGTCCGTGAATCTCTTATGTCAGTCATTCTTCAAGACTCGATGTCTTCACTTCATCTGATAAGCATTAAGCTTATAAATAGCACATCATCCTGATATATGACACCCTCAACGAGGTGCCAAAGTACTCAATCTCCTGTATCTGAGAAAATCCCTAGGCAGCTAGCATAGCTTTGAACTCAACTGTTCTATCTGCTTTCATATTCTTCTACTGAAGATCTATAAGCATCTGATAGGTTTAGCTCATTCAGGCAGATTGATCAACATCCATATGTTGTTTATGGGGTCAATATCTTCATGGAGTACCTCCTCCTAGCAGATCGAGTCCCTGGTCTCGATTACCTCATCATACGTAAGTGGCTCGACCTCCACATGATAGGTGATAAGATCATCTTCGGTCCTTCGACCTCCTGACTCTTCTTGCTGACTGCTCTACGTGTTCTGGTTCAAATGTTGTCTTCTTAAAGACAACTCCTTCTTGGAGTACATATTCTTCTACAGAAGTGTCAAATAACTCTAGCCAATAAGGTCCTCCGGAAGCTACTTATACGTTAAAAACACCCACAATCGAATGATATTCATGTGGATCTGACCTTGAACCAGAGTTACATCAGAAGTAACGAACGGTACTTGGAACGTGACTGTAAGTTCATCCTCCTCCCACAGACAATCTGGAAGACCTTTTGTTCAACCGTATAGATATCATTATTACTGTCAATTGCTCGTCCTTCCTATTTGCACCTTTAAGGATTAGGAGAGTACGAAGACCCTCACAATTCGTCTCCTTGTAACCGCCCACCCTCACCCATATAAAAACCCCAGCCTAGCCAAACGTCACCACCAACAACCCCTCTCTCATTTTCGACCACCGCCGCCGCCGCCAGCCGCAGGATCGCCGCGTGCCACCGCCGCGAAGACAGGCCGCCCAATTCGAGCAGCAGCAGTAATATCGATATGTCGAATCCTTGTATCTATCTGCACAGTAATCCAAATGTCGATCTGTTGAATCCTATACAAAGACCACTTGACCCTCTTGAACCATGTATAATTAGTTCGGTGTATCCTGTCCTGTGTCGGACGTAATTCAAGACGCAAAACAGAAAAAAATGACCCAATTTGTAGTTCAGAAAACTGTCCCAACACCCATGTTCATGGAAGTTTTTTTCCAGCCTAATTAATATTTTTAAATTCCACTTGAACAGTAATTTAGGCAACATAACCAAGTTTTAATTCCATTAATTAGTTTATTTTAATTTGTTGTATGTTATGATTTATTCGCGGTTGAAGTTGACCAAAAATTTGGTTTTATAAACCCTTTTTTTTTGAAACGGGATGCGTCCCACTAAACGAGGCGACTTCGTCGTGTGCGAATTACACCGAAAGGCGCGTATCGTCAACACAGACGTGTGAGATTTCGCAGAAGTTGATTTGGATGTGCGTGCACACCGGAATCAACGCGTATCCGTCGAAAAGTCCCGTATCGACTTGTCCTGACACTCGTCATAATTTCGTGTGTGCTTGTCGTTTCGCAACGAAACTTGCGCCATCGGATTCGCAGCGTTACGCTGGTCCTGTGACCCAAATTTGGGTCGATTCTGAGAACGTTGACGAAATATCATTTTGTGGGCCCCACGGTTCCACTTGATTGGCGATTTTGTGACCGGCTCATCAGAATCCAGTTCTGGATAATCCGTTGGATTCGTATCATCATTCTGGACTCGTAGATACTAAGTTTGACTAATTTGGAGAACTTTGTCTCTGGCACATTTTTCGGTTCGAAGTGGGTCACATGTGAACCCCGCTTTGACCAGAAACTGTCAATTTTGTCCATGTGTCCAAATTGGACTTATGGGTAGTCAATCCTAGCTATTTTAAGTTTTTTGAGAGCAATGGTGATGTTTGTTTCAGCATCCGAAGGCGTACCTGGAGATCCCACTTATATCGGAGCAACTGACGGAGCTCAGAACACAGACAAATGTATCTTGCCAACTTGCAAAAGATCATGTGCTATTATTTGCTTATATTCTTTCCATATACTTCTGTGTTGTACCTGTTCAACCTAGGACCGTGAGACGTTGCTTAGCGTCTGGACAAAATTCGGGTGTCGACGCCGTACGCGGAGTCGTATAACGTCACTTAGAGAGCTGATTCCACAATCCTATATTTTACGTGCTTACTTTACCAAGTACGTCATACCATAGGACACTTGACACTATTTATGTGACAGAATCTTTCCTGAGTTATTCATGGTGATTCTGTATAGGTTAACAGGATTCGTGACATAAGACTTGCATACATAGTTATTATTATGACTCGTTGTACTAGCTAGAGGTCATGATCTTGCGTGTTATGGACATGAGACGTGAGGTTACATTGGGTAGGGAGAGACACATGCTACAGGCTGATTATATATATATACTTATGTTACTGGAGAGTGACTTAGTCTCTGTACCAGAGTTTTGGCACATGTATTTGGCTCTTCGTGATATTACTGCTACCGGCTCCCCGACACAGAGCTTGTAGTGGTTTCAGCCTGAGTACTAGTGATGCTCTCAAATTGTATTTCACATAGCTGGTTACATAGCTTGTCATGAGGATCTATTTTTTTATTTGGCTTGAGTTATTCTTGTACCTTGCTATGTCCCCTGAGGACCTGGATCCAGATTATGTCTCCAGGTACAGCAGAGGAGGAATACCCCGAGATATACGGGACAGGAGCTGACGCTGGAGCAGTACTGGCACCAGAGGACTAGGTTGTGCCAGAGGATTTCTCCTGAATATTCTGTTACACACTCAGTTATTTCTGCTTCCAGTTATTTCATATCTTGACTCTTGGATTTATGTATTAACTTATTGTATCGGATTGTTCCCCGAGACATTATTTATTTGGACTTGTTGATAGACTATATTTCTTTTTATCTATTATCTTGATTAGTCTATCATATTTAGTTATGTTTCTTTCTGTGGATGAGTTTAGAATTATTCTGTGATAGATGGTGTAGACTGCATTGATAGTTATTACAGCTTAAGTGCACTCTAACGGGTCCATTAAATTGGGTTTGCACATTGGAGTTGTGCTGCTGGCCATTGCCACGTGGCTAGTCCCTCAGTATTTTGGGACTGGGGCGTGACATTTTATTTTACTTTATTTGGAGTAAAAATAAAGTTTTTATGAAGAAAATAATTTTTCAGATTTTTGGAGCTTTTTTCATGGAGTTGTGCTGCTTTGGGATGAAGGAGTTCCATACGCCCAGCTTCATGCGCCCTTTTCAGCATGACGCCTATCTTGTTAGGCGCATGACTGTCTCTGCATATGCGTCCCTAAGCTGAATGCATAGAGCACTGAACGCATGAAATTTCCCTTAGGACGAGTCGTCCATGCGGCCAGAAGCTCATGCGGCCAGAAGCTCATACGATCCGTCTGTCATTTGACTTAGAAGCGACATGTGTCTTTTTTCTGTACGTCTTTTCGTGCACACCTTATATGCTTTTGTCTTTTCTCTGACACGCGTTCATGACATGTCACATCAATCACTTTATGTAATCTTCACTGACACTTCATTTATTGACCCATCACTCAGCACTTGTCCCAAGGAGTAGACTTTAACCTTGAGCATGCGACAAGTGAGTCCATGCGGCAATTTGGTGCATGCGGACAGTGAGCGAATGCGGCAATTGAGTGCATGCAGCCAGTGAGTGCATGCAGCAAGTGAGTCCATGCAGCAATTAGGTGCATGCGGCCAGTGGGTGCATGCGGCAAGTGAGTCCATGCGGCCAGTGGGCGCATGCGGTCAGTGAGCGTATGCAACCAGGAATTCTTTTGTGCATTTTGTGTTCCCTTTTATTATGTTCATTTAGTAATTTTCTTTTAGTGATTATTGTTGTGTGCTTCCTTATGTTGATGCAAGTTTATGTTACCAGACAAGTTTTGCATGTAAGTTCACAAGACAAGTTTATGTGCAAGTTCACAATCCTCACGATACCATGGAAATGTTTGTATATGAAAATTCCTTGCATTTGGCATCGGACAATCGAGTGTGAATATTGTCCAATGTATCGCGTGTCGCGAATACGATAACTCGTGAAAAGCTCATATTCGTGACTCGTTATTCTAGGGAGATCTCAAGTGTCCACAACTCGAGAACTTGAAATAATTTAGTAATGATAAAACAAGATAAGATTTACCTAGATCATTGAGAGGAAAGAATATTGCGCTACCGGCTACCTCGATCTCTAAGGGCCCCATGCAGCATGGAACAACCCTCCTAGGCATGGGCTCCATGACTGACCAAGTTTACGCGTGCTGCGGCACTTACAAGACAAATTTATATACAAGTTTATGTTACAAGACAAGTTTATAAAGCAAGTTTATGATTACAAGTTTAAATTTATGCTTATAAGTTCAATTTCTGTTTATAACAAGTAACAAGTTATGTTATTGTATGGTTGAATGTGCATTTAAGTTTACCAGACAAGCGTACCCTTGGCCATCCGGGTTAACTGCAGTGTCGGTGGTAGCAATATTCATAAAACATGTATTTAGTAATTAATGTCTGTGACAACCCTAGCTAGTTAATCGTAGCAAGCCGTAAAGTTGTTTGGCCGTACGATGAATGATGTTACTTTCATTATAGCTCGCTCTTCTAGTTTTATTTTTCTCCCGTCGCGTGGTTAGGGTGCTATGTTCTGCTCGGGTGAAGGTCTGCAACCCCGGTCTTATTTGGTTTAAGGGTTGTAGTCCCGATCCAGAGTAGTTCCTATGCTCTCTTGTCGGTCGTCGTCTTACTTTCATTTTTTTACTTATTATCAGTTCTTCCAGTATTATTTTTGAGACAAGTACATTGGTACCGTACAAGTCTCGATCAGCATTTATTTCTTATATGTCTCTTTCTGCTTATGTTGTGATGTGTTTGGTCTATCATCTCGAGCTCCTTTGTGGTACTTGTTGCTTGGGGTTCTGACCCCACTGGCTTTGCATGGCCAGGTTACCCCGAAGAGAACCAGGATCCACTGCACTTCCAGCAAGAAGTCTCGCACTCGTAGGACTGCGGCCGAAGCTCGCGAGTAGGTTTCCTTCTTCTACCCCTCGTCTTGATTACTTTATTTTGTGGTGTTTAGCAAGGGGCAGAGTTAGCTCCTTACATATTTTTGAGACTGCAGTCAACATGATGTATATATTAGACCATGACCGGTATATTTGATCATGTATTATTATACTCTGCTAGTGCAGCATTTTGTATTCACTTGCTTCATGATCGTATGTGACATGTAATTTAGGACGCCTCTTTACTTTCATGTATGATATACTCTTGTATTTGTATTGCTGGATTGAGATAATAGAATTTGTCAGCCTTAGGACTGACGTCATAGCATACTAGAGTTCGCTCATCTGTCTTTTAGACACCTTATCACATTGCGGCTTACTTAGGTCTTCCACAATGTGCGGTTGGCCATGTCAGTCCCCGTATTTATCCAGTATTCTGGGAGTGGGACGTGACAACATCTTTATTTGAAAAAGATATGTCTCAATCAGATGTGTCACAACTCAATAAGAGCAATCCCTTCCTCAAGCCGGAAGTCCAGAATCATAATTCCGATCCCTAGATCTTCTGCTTGACACTTATTCGCCATAGAGACCTTCGTCTAAGAAAGTGCTCTTCCTTGGTGAACTGCTCTTTCTCAGAGCATGCATGGTCAGATGCACCAGTGTCTATCACTAGTCCGCAACTACGCCTGATGACTCAACCTACGCAATCATAGCAACCAAGTTAAGTAATCAAAGGAACCAAGTTTAGCTATACCTTGCTATATTGGTTCGGATTAGTTCTGCAGTCAAGCTTCAATTCCAGCCATGCGTCAAGTCCTGTCAAGTATAGAGACCTTCATGCACAAAGGCCACAATGCGCCAATCTTGCCAAAGGCAGAGACATCCATGCGTATAAGCCTTCATGCGCGTTCCGCATGCGCAGAGACCATCATGCGCATAAGACATTATGCGGCCAGCTCTGCCAAGACCTTCGATACGCCAAGATCCGCCATCTGCCAAGTCTTGCAAAGCGCAGAGTCCGGTCATGCGTCAATCTCTGCCATGCACATAATTTGCAATCTTCGTAATGTTCCTTCCTTCTGGAATGCGCATCGTGCAAACGCTATCTCCTCCATCATGGGAAATGATAGGTTCTGACAACTCTCTTTTAACATTTGACAGAGGACTCCTCTCATCCAAATGTTCGAAGTAAAATCCAGTCAATCTTCTCAAGTTTGTGAAAACTTGTTGCCGAGAAGATTTGCATGGATGTTCTTCATCTTTCTTCGGATCTTGCTTTGAGATTGTTAGTCCCAGGACGGATCAAAGATGGTAGAACACGGTCCATCAGCAGAGCTCCAAGCAAGACCCGAAAGTTCGCTCTCTACTAGAACCCAAGTTGTCTTCGAGAACAAAGATTCACACAAGAGTTCATCATCTAATATTATCGATTCCAACGAAGCACGAACCAATACAGGTTACAAACAGACTTTAAAGAAAAAAAAATTACAACTAGCAACAAGAAAAATTGTTATCCTCAATTACGTTCGCAGACGCTACAAAGAGAAAGAACAAAGCAAAAGAAAAACTGAAGAAAAGCTCCTTGCTGGGGTAGTCAAAACCACCATTGCTCAAAGCAAGATTCGTCGTACAGACGATCTGCCCCCAAGAACTAGCAATAAATGAACTTATGGAACGCTCTTTGTCTCCTTCGGATTACTCGAAAATCCAATATGAGGGAGGGGTGTTCGGGTGGCCATATACGCTCTGGTGCTCTCGGTTTTTTCTCAACCTCTCAAATGAAAGAGAAGTTCCTCTATATATAAAGAAAATTGGCACCTATGCGGCCTGAGTAAGCCCATGCCGCATATGCGCCATCCGATTAGATACCAAGCCGTATGTGTCGCCGCCGCCGGTCACGCTACACAGGACAACGCCGCCAAACGCAGCCAAGCGCCGAAAGCAGCAGCTACTGTGCAAAGACACCCCCGCGCCGCATGCGCCGTATAATCCGGATGGTACGGATAACCATGCGCCGCATGTGCCGCCAACAACAGACTTTGTCCCCTCCATATGCGACTAGCTCTTACAAACTCGCTGGCCGCATAGCGCCCGAGCAAGCAACTCGCGCATGAGCGCCATGCGATCATGCTGACGTGCTAAGTGCGCCATCAAAGCGCCACTTTGCGCCCTTGAGCCCGAGTCCGAGTCGCTAAGCCCCCTCGGGACTTAGCTCCTAAGGAAAACTTTTCAAAGGTGGTGACAAAACAAAGATTATCATAAAGGAGTTCACACTTAATCTCTCTAGGAAAGTCAACCCACATGGACCACCACCCCATGTGCATATACCAATACTAAGCATAGCTATATATTGAGATATACACATTGGTGGTTTTCCAATATGGAACTAAAACTCCCAAAGCTAAGTGGAAAACACCAACATATACTACATACGAGCTATTGCAGTTGAAATGATAGGAATAACACTAAAATGTGCGTCAAATACACGATGTCAGAGGAACTCCTTACAGGCTTGTCATGTATGCCAAGCTGAGCCCAAGTTATCACTTCAAGTAGCTCCTCAAGAGTTCCATATCCACCTGCACAAATTAAATATCTCTATCAACTCTGAAACCTCTGATCTGGTATTAACATCTCAGTTTTGTTACAAATACGGAAGTTCAGGTGGTCAACATTTCTCCTTTCGTGCAAGCCACTTAGAAAAACTTTTTGATTCATTGATATAGTGAAACAAATCAACAATATTGATTTTATTAATGGATGATGTAAAAAGTCGTACAACTATAAATATATATAGATGGAGAACGGATTCATATCCGTACAGGAGAAGAAATCCGTATCCATATAGGAGATAGTAAAGATAGACTTGAATATAATCGTAAATCTAATTATATCTTAACATATAGAATGGTCCTTGCATAACCAAGGAACTCATCCAACCCCATTTCACAATAACAGTTCAGAGTTCACACACAAAACTATGGTGAAAACTACAACCACTTCATTGATATTCATACAGAATCCCAGTTTTTCAGTGTCATATGTTGAATAGCCCCAAGGGGTTGATTTCAAAGAGATACCATTTCTTCTATCCATTCATGTACAAATACCTCTGCTATGGCTGGTGTAAAGCTTTAGCTAGTTTAGGAAATGTTAGATGTCACATTACAATTGCTTCTTCCAAACTTTCTCAAGAAAGAATAAACCTTCCCCTTCTATTTTCAGATTTTTCAAAAGCAAATGTTGAATTCTCAGAGCTTCCACTACTTAAGGAAATGCTAGATGACACTACATTACCATGGGAAAAAAATTCACTTGAGAAGAAAGATCAACTCTTGATTTTGAGCAGGCAGTCAAAAGGATTCCAAGTAACCATAAGGAGTAGACATTATATTGGTGTCTTTTATAATAATTGATTTGATTTGGTAATTCTAGTGAAACAAAGTTCATGCATGATGCAGGTGACACACTCACCAGGCAAGGCAATAAAAGCATCAGACTGCCTTGCCATCTCTGCCTTCCTCTGGTGCATGCCTGCAACTGCCTTCACCTCCCCTACTGTTTCACCAGTTATCTGCAAAAAAATTTATATTATTTTCTCAGAAGGAAAAAAAAAAGTTTTTTTTTTTTTTTTTTGCAAATACCTTTTTGTGGGTCAAAGAGCAGAGGCAATGATGGGGTGTAGCAGGGGGGAGGGACAGTTAAGAATACAAAAGTTTGTGGAAAAAGATTTCTAGAACATAACATGGGGAACATAATTGCAATAGTGTGTCTTTTGTACTTGATATATTTTTCTTGACCCCCCAAAAAATCCAAATACTTTTCAAAAAGTTCATACACTGTTTAATATACTGTTTAGAGGAGTGAACTTGGAGATATCTCAACCATTGAGATGAATGTAATTGGATGGAATTTCCTTATCCAAAAAGTAAAAAACTTATTCTGATAAAATCTCAACTCTATAAATCCATAAGTTGTGGACTGCAGAGTTGTCTATGTTAAAGCTTTGTGATTTTTTACCATTTTTAATTTTCAGTTGGAGAAAAATACACAAAAGTTTATTAACTTCCGGTCTACGAGTACGCGAAAACATGCGGCTAAAAAAAAAGAAAAAAAGAAAAATAAAACTGTTTATAAATAAATCAAATAACAGGGGAGTGGGTAGTAATGTAAAGTTTGGCATAGCAAAGAAAGCAGGGATACCTCTCTGTCCATGAGAGTCTTGGGAATGACACTGCACAATAAGGAGACAAACAACAACAACAGCAACAACACATCATTACACATTCAGAATGAGTTGATGCAACAACCCACCAAATTGAAATGCCAATATTTTTTCATTCAACACTACTACTAGACTAGAGTTGGCACAGAAATTTCAGTGTGGAACTATAGGTTAACTCACCCAATGACATGCCTCCCCCCATCATAGACAGCCTGGGAGACCAGACCCATGAGCCCAACACTCCCCCCACCGTACACCAGGTCAATGTTCCTTGACACCTGCAGCAGCAAACAAGCATGCAACAAAAAAAATGTGTATATGTAGAAACCAGCATAGTACTAGTCTAGACCAGTGAAGTTATATTTATGTGGTAAAAATGCACTTGTATCTACAATGACAAATGGAATGTATACAAACTTCTGATGAAAACAATTGGTTGAATGTTTATAGTGTTGAAGCATATTTGATGAGATTTTTGTTGCATCATACCAGCTCTTGGCCAAGCTCTATGGCGGCATCCTGGTAGCTGCTCTTCTTTCCTTGGCTGCTACCACAGAAGACACAGATCCTGTTGAATTTGGACACTGCTGTCATCATTTCCTTCTCCCTCTCCATTTCCTTCCTTGCTCTCTTTCTTTCTTTCTTTCTCTCTCTGTTTTTTTTTGGAGCTAGCTTTAGCTTAGCTGTAGTGCTCTTTTCCTCTCTCTCTCTCTCCTCTCTCTCTCTCTTAATACAGAGGAGGAAGGACAAATATCAACAAAGGCTTGGCTACTTTTGGGTGAGTCCACCATGAGCTTAAATAGGAGGTCATGGCACGTGTGGAAGGCCTCACACGCACGCACCACAAAATGGGGTTTAGGAAATATTCATATTCATATTCATGTCTGAAACAAATTACAAGTTTCTATATTTGTCATTTGTATTCACACGTACGCCCTCTCCATTAATTCCCCCACGCCCTCACCACCAGACCAAGCATGCTCTCTCCCCCTCCACGCCGTCTCCTTCCCCACACTAATTCCCAATTGCTATCATGCCCCCCTCCCTCCAAGTTCCAACTATAAACATACATATAGAAAAACTACAACCATCCCATGTTTGCATATATCAATGTTTCTCCAAACTTAGTCTATAAATAATAAATTATTAAGGGGATTTTTTTTTTTTTTCTAACATGCGTTTCCGATAATTGTACATCCAGCACATGACGTGTGTCAAATAGCTCTTTCAATATTAGGGTCCTCACACCAAGCACTATAGTCAATATCATTTATAGGCTTATATCATTCTGGCAATAGCGCAACGTGTTTATTTATTTATATATATTTTTTATTTTTAACTATACTTGCATGAAAATTTATTTTGAAATAGTATAAAATATTTTAAAGTAAATTTATTTTTGAAATGGTGAACATTTATTCTTTTTCTACGAATCTTCCATCATATTTGAAGGCATATTATTCTTTCTCGTGACGGTCTTAAACACTCCATCTTTTATAAGAAGAGCGTTCTTGACCCTTCTTTGCCACAAAAAGATTCTATTTTTTGTTAAATTTATCTACCTCATATTAAAGAGTTTAAAATTGCTATGGTTTTCGAAGTTCTAATACCAATTGTTGTGCACGATGCGAAAGGAGCACGAAATAATAGTTTAACTTTATGACGACGAAAAAATTAACAAGATATAGAAAAATCAAATTAATAACACATTAAGAAACACAAAATATACATGGTTCGATCAAACTCGACGTATACTCCACAAGACAAAGAGGAAATTTTTTTTATTGAATCAACGAGAGAACCTTATAAAAGAGTAACAACACACACCGTAACCGTAACCATCTCCTTTAGTGATATCGATCCAACGAGCTCTCATTCAACCTCTCTTAAAGACTCCTTTAATGGCTCTCTAACAAAACTCTAGAAAATCTTAGCTCTTAGCAATCAATGACTTCATGCACTTTATTCCACCACCAATGTGGACTGGTGGAGGTATTAAATACCCCTCTATATATAATTAAACATAGCTCTTGGAGCGATCTGAACTGTCGAAATCCAACTTTAGATCTGATCCGCTCATTAAAATAAGTAGATCTCGACCCCCACGTCATGTTTGCGTTATGTTGTTTGTTAAATCCAAATTGTCTCAAAACTTGTCGAAACAATGTCACTTTTAAATATGTCGGTGAAATACTGACTGTATGTTGTCGGTAATACCCTTATGCTAATACTTGATTTCCCAATGGTTAATTTAAATTTCCTGCTAAATTTAATATATTTCGAACTTCTCCCAATTTTAAAATGCTCGTTTATAACTACTCAAAGCTTGTCACGTGTCGAACAAATGGTAAACTATGGCTTTCTCTCAGTCACAGCCTCACTGTGTCCAATTAATCCAAATACAAAAGATCCTTTTTGCAAACGCAACCCCCGACCTCACAGAACAATGCACTTCTCTTTCACCAATGCTCTAGCTCTAAATGCATGCTTGCTTACTGCAAGCCCATCACCCACTACCAGAGACTCCCTCTCATGCTCATGCATCAGTACTCCAAGACCAACATTAATTAATTAAAGTACTAATTAAGTCAGTCAAAGCTAGGTCTTTGATTACTTTAATCCAATCCTCACTGGTCCCTGTACTAATTATAATAATCTCACTCGCAGTCTCCAAACATAATTCCTTACTCTCTCTCTCTCTCTCTCTCTCTCTCTTCTACAAACTAAACTTTGTGGCTACCAAGAAAAACACAACAACTTATGTTTTGATTAACCCATTAATTAATTAATCTTTATATATATCCCTTTTCCCATGTTGTTGTACATACAACATGACTATGATCTCAATGTTCGTGCAGCTAGCAGGGTTAGACACACTCCAGACATCCTCATTGGCAGTTTTTGCGAAGGGATGATGGGAAAGTTTGCACCATACGTTTAAGCGACATCATCATGAGCAGCTATGTCTCTGCTTCTGCTTCTGTTTCTGCTGGCCAATCACCTGCCTCGATCGATTGATCCAGTTTTCGATCTTCTCAGAGCTAGAGCCCGCCCGGGGCCTAGGACTTTTTCTTACTGCAGGAACACAGGAACATACATGCATGATGCCAATGTCTGCATATAATGGGAAATCATAAATGAACCGCGGGAATAATTGGCCTGCGCCACGTAGCGCAATTCCACTGTCCCCTCCTCCCTCCCATTTGCTCGGGTCCGATATCGACTGACCTGTCAATGAAGTTGTGCCACATGACGGACGGTCCAAAACCGTGGGCCAATCCCGCGGCTGACCTAGCATTGTCCGCATATAATAGTGTGCAGATCTGCATGCAATATTAATTGTGCTTATTTGAAAATATCCATACCAAAATACTAATTTGTCCGCAGGCGGGATGGTCCGTCCGTCACGTGACAGCACCCTATTTTCCCCTCCTGCTAGCTTGGGCCCGCCATCGGCTGACCTGTCAATGGAGCGGCGACACGTGACGGACATGACCAGCCCGCCTACGGACAACGTAGCAGTGCCGATATCGTATGGTGTTTTTTAATCCTTACTTGAATCCGTGTTGGTATTCCTGTAACATAGATCTTGAGAATATAAGATATGTATAGTTTTGAGATAGGACACAGAAAAAACTGGTCTCTTATTGGTGTTCCTATTTTTGTTGTGTCTTTATCCTTATAATTTGTATCCGTGCAACAACATAGGGCTGGACTATGATCATCTCGTAAATATATGCCATGCATGATGGTGATCGAATCGAGCCGGCGCCAGACATGGCCGAACGAGTACTGACAAGCGCAAAGTTGTTGTACGTGTCCGTGAGCTCTCGCAAGCGATTATTGCATGCATCAATTAAACTCGGATAGGCCGGGGACCGATCGAATATCCTCCGAAGAGTAGACACGATACATATATATATATAACATCCGTGTTTGAACAGCTACATTGCTTAACCCTAGCTGCCTTTTCCTACTCCTCCTTCTCCTCCTCCTCCTGTTGAGGCTAGGACAAAGCAAGTCCACTCCAATAATTCTCTCAAACCAATCTTAACTTTAGTTCTACGCAACTTAATTACTTAGGAGTGCATGCATGACCAAAATGATATAATATGGTTTCAATAATGGCACAGGCAACTCTTATAATAATATTTCCATGCGCATAGTACACTCGTAATGTACATAAAATGTTACATATATAATATATGGAAAATGCTAAGTTTACTACCCAATGTTTACAACCCTCTCCTCCTCTGCTATGTGGGCCACATCCGGTTCCACCTCTCGTCCAATAAATGATAGTCACGTGACACTCCTGCCACGTGACGGCCACGTGACGGACACCGGGTCCCACATACCCCTATCACCCAATGGGATGCTCCATGTGGACACCACGTGGACGCCACGTGGCGGTTGTAGAAAAATTGTAAATATTGTAGGCGTAACATTTCTGATAATATATCTTCCAGTTCCCATCTCTATAGCTAGCCAGCCAGCCGCCAGGCCAGATACGTACACGCATGGTTCATGCATGGTTCATGCATGGGAGAGTTATAAGGACTATGCTATGACTACAACCAAATGCCTACAACCCTCTTACAATCGCCACGTAACTGCTATGTGTCGACCACGTGGCGGCCGTCCATTGAAGAAAGGAGAGAGCTGGGACCCGGTGGCTGTCCGGATGGTCGTTACGTGGTCGGAACGTCACGTAACGGTTGTTCATTGGAAAAGAAATGAGACCCGAAATGGCCCACATAGCAAGGGGTGAGGGTTGTAAGAAGGTTGTAAGCATTTGGTAGTAAAGTTAGCATTATTGGAGTTATAATTTCTCTCTCTCTCTCTTTTTTTATATATATATATATATATATATATATATATATATATATATATATATATATATATATATATATATATATATATATTCTGACCTCAGCTATATGTGTGTATGATTCATCATAATTATATATATTGATTCTTGATCAGGCATGGCCAGAGATATATGGGAGAGAAGATGCATCCACATATATATATATATATATATATATATATATATATATATATATAGAGAGAGAGAGAGAGAGAGAGTGGTCTCTATTAGGAACGCGGTGTGACCTTTAGCCAGAGTTGATCTATTAGGTACAATATTGGATTGGGCTCATATATTTTAAAAGAGAATTCGCATGTAAGACATGAACCAATCTCAATTATCTATATCTCATGATCCCACCTCATATTCGTTGTTGGACTAAATTACCAACTCCATTGTCATCCTCCTTTGAGCGCTTAACCGGAGACGAGATACAATCCAACAATCTCCACCTTAACTCGTTTCCGCTAGCCGAACAACCTTAGCACACCCCGACTATCTTTGTCCGTTCCCGCTAGCCGAGCACCCTTAGCATACTCCGGCTACATTTGCTCATTTCCGCTAACCCAACAACCTTAGCACACTCCGGCTACCTTTATTCGTTTCCGCTAACCGAGTATCCATGAGATCCAACATATTGTCATCTCGATCCGTTCGACCACAGAACCAAACCTGACACGTTCATGGATTATACGGACTCTTCTCAAGATGGAGTAAGAGCATCAACTACACCTCATGATTCCACCTTATATCCGATGTGGGACTAAATTACCAACTCTATTGTTACCCTCCTTTGAGGACTCAACCTAAAACGAAATACAATCCAACAGTCTCGCAGTAGAACGTACAGTTAATTTTTATCAGAAGATGTGAATCAAGAATCAATATAGTTATATATGATCATGGTTTGAAAGTGGACGTCCGTAAACCCCCTGATTTTCAAAATTTTCAAAACTGGATTTTTCACAATTTTCTGGAATTTTCTGGGATTTTCTGTAATTTAACAACAGGGTTTTAATTATTCAATAATTTTTAATTGACAATAAATGATATTAAAATATTATGAAAATAATATTTTTTGGTGTAAAATGAAAAACTGGACTTAGGACAATTTTTCTGGAATTTATTGGACCCCGAACCTATTTTAAAATACTTAAAAACTATTATTATTTATTAATTATTTAGTTAATTATTTATTTGATTATTTATTTTAAACCCCAGCCCAGCCCAGCCCAACCGAGCCCATGGGCTAACGGGTCGGGCCGGCCAGACCCGAACCCTCAAGCCCTACCCGCTTCTGCTAACGGGTCGGGTCGGGTCTGCCAGACCCGAACCCGCCCGACCCGTTGAACGGTTCTTCTTCCCCCACGACCCCGACTCTTCCGGCGGCCGCGTCGCCGGAGCCCTCGCCGTCCCCTCCGGCCCACGCCCCGCGACCTCCGCCCACGTCAGCCCCTCCTCCGCCTTCCCCGGCCGTCCCAGTCTTCTCCACCCCCTATTTAAGCGGCCCCGACTTCCCCCTCTCCGGCAGCTACCCTTACCCCGACCGTCGCTCGACGCCGCTGCCGCCCCTCCGCTGGACTCCGACCACCCACCGCCTCCCTCGCCTCGCAGCGCGCCACCGGCCGCCGTCTCCTCCTCGACAGCACCCAACCCAGCAGCAGCAGCTCCCAGAGCCGCCTCCGGCCACCGCAGCGCCGGCGAGCTCCGGCCACCGCCTCGCCGCAGAGCCCCCAGCCTCCTCCGCCTCAGCGCCGCCCCAGCCGCCGTCCCCGCCGCCGGCCAGTGAACCCTAGCCCTAACCCTAGATTCGATTCCCG
Organism: Iris macrosiphon; assembly: GCA_036927795.1. Classification (NCBI taxonomy): domain Eukaryota; kingdom Viridiplantae; phylum Streptophyta; class Magnoliopsida; order Asparagales; family Iridaceae; genus Iris; species Iris macrosiphon. Next base: position 3,483,668 of record JAYESA010000007.1, on the reverse strand, counting down.
AATCGGACACGTGTCCGACACGTGTCGGACACGGTTCGACCCTGGTTTTTGGGTCCCCTTCAGGTACTTGTAACTTTCACCTCGTAGCTCTGTTTTCGATTCCGTAAATTGCGTTGCGAAGCTTGTATGACCCTCTCGGTGCCCGGACAAACCGTTCGGGGCATCGCGTCCTGTGGTGAGTGCACACCGCGATCCAAAAACAGGAAAAACTAGACCCTGTTTTACCACAGAACCGAGTACGCCCCGCCAAACGGGACGACTTGGTCGCGTGCGGTCTTCACAGATACGTGCGCGTCGTCGATACGGACGTGCAGGATTTCGCAGAAGTCAATTCGGGTGTGCGTGCACACCGGAATCAACGCGTATCCGCGGACATCGCCCCGTATCCGACCTTTCTGGATTTTACCCTAACTTTGTGTACACACGTCGGATCGAGACGAAACTTACGCCATCGGACTTATAGCAATATGCTGGTCCTGTGGGTCAAGTTTGGTTCGATTCTGAGAATGTTGACGAAATCGCGTGTCGTGGGCCCCATAGGTCCCGCTCGACGGGCGATTTTGGGTTCGGCTCATCGGAATTCAATTCTGAAAGTTCCGTTGGGTTCGTATCATTGTTCCTGACCTGTTGACACTAAGTTTGGTGAATTTGGAGACCTTTGACCCTGACGCATTTTTCGGTGCAAAGCGGGCCTACATGTGGACCCCGTTTTGACCCGAAACTGCCGTTTCTGCCCTTGTCTCCAAACTGGACTCAAGGATAGGCGTTTCTAGCTGATTGATATTTTCTGGATCTGATGGTGATGTTTGTTTCAGCAACCGGAGTGCCGCCTGCAAATCCAACTGAAGTCAGAGCCGAAATCAGAGTCGGAACCACAGGCAAGTGTACCTCGCCAAAACTTGCAGCTTTGCTACCTATTTCCTGGACTTAGTATACATTAGTGGGCAAGTATACCTTGCCAAACCCTGCAGCTTGCTATTTATTTTCATTGACTTGTTTATACATCAGTGGGCAAGTAAAGTTTGCCATTAGCAGTAATTCCTGTTCTAGAACTTGCCCGAATTCTTGTTTAAATGCATATAAACCTGTTTAACTGTTAAACCCAGGACCGAGTGGCTTTACTTAGTGTCCGATTACCAGTCGGGTGCCAACTCCGTACGCGGAGTTGTGTAACGTCACATAGACATGGATATCGAGACCCGATAATGTTCGTACTTGTCTTATCAAGTACCCCAGAACCCAGGACACTTGATACTATTCATGAGACAGAGTCTTCCTGAGACATTCATGGTGATTCTGTATAGGATACAGGACCGACAGAGATATTTTATAGACAGTATGACTTGTTGCATTAGCTATAATCCCGCTGACATGGACATGAGACGTTATGGTCATGATACGCGTGATTACATTGGGTGGGGAGAGACACACAGGCTACAGGTTGATTTTATATTATGCCGGCGTCGTAGTCTCCCATTGAGCTAGACAACTACATGATATCACTGCTATCGGCTTCCCGACACAGAGCTTGTAGTAGTTTCAGCCTGAGTTCTCGTGCTGCTCTCAACTTGCATTTATCACTTAGCTGGTTACATAGTTTACCCTGCTGTTTCATTTATTTCTGCACTGCTTATGTTTGGGCTTGTATTATCTGTACCTTGCTATGTCCCCTGAGGACCTGGAATGGACTATGTCCCCAGGTATAGCCGAAGAGATCCATCCAGAGATACACCGTACAAGAGCACTTCCAGGAGCTGTACCGGGACCTGAAGACGAGCTCGCACCAGAGGACTTCTCCTGAGCATTGGCCGTATGTAGTCAGTTATTTCTATTTTCAGTTGATTATTTTCTGTCTATTTGCATTTGTTGTACCAGACATATTCTCGGTTTGTTTTCCGAGATATTTATTGAGATTTGCTTATTTAGTCTATTGCATTATTTCTGGCAGTTACTCTGTGTTTATCTGTTGTGGATGAGAATAGATTAGTCTGTGACTTGTAGCATTGGATCTATTTTCTGTTAGACTACAGCTTAAGCATGCCCTGATGGATCCATTAAATTGGGTTGTCCATCGGTGCGTGCTGCTGGCCATTGCGCACGTGCTCAGTCCCTCGTCATTTGGGACTGGGGCGTGACATGGTTTTTGTGGTGGCCCATGCAGGTCAACGACTAAAATTGTTCGGTTTCAACTTAGGGACCGAACAGGCCTGCAATAAAGATAGGAAAGTTTTAGGATCTCATCCACTTGCTTGAAACGTTCTTGATATCTATATCGGATTCGAATTAATTTCTTGAATTGCATCCTGCCTTGATTCCTGAACGCCTCTCATTGTTTCTTTTGGTTGCAGAGTTATGGATTCACGAACAAACGACGAGGCTCCTGCAATATCACCACAAGATGTTGTGGTAACCAACGAATATGAAGCGACACCAGTTGATGAAGGACAATCAGCTCAACAATATACCCCGAGCATCCAGTAAGATAACATTCCACCAACGGCGCCAGTTACTCCATCAATGCCCATAATTCTACCAGGGCAGGCCATGGACGGACAGCAGATATTTTCAATGGTCTATGCAATAATGCAAGCTCAACAAGAGGCTTTGAGTCGTGGCCTAATAACTGCACTGGAGCAGGCCAACCTACCAGCTCGACGGCCAACGACGGGCTCTATCACCGACTTTCGCCAATTGAAGCCCCGTACATTCTCAGGCAAGGAAGGGCCAACTGAAGTTCATGAGTGGCTCACCAACACTCAACATCAATTAGAAGCAGTTGAACTCCCAAGGGAACGTTGGATGACTGCCGTTAGAATGCAGTTGACGGACAATGCTCATCACTGGTGGCTATCTGAAGAGACCCGGCTCGGACCAGACCGAGTCACTTGGGAAGAGTTTTCCAGGCTCTTTCAGGAGATGTACATTCCGGCTATCGTACGATCAGAACTTCGAGACAAGTTTAATCACCTCACTCAGGATACTAAGACGGTGGAAGAGTACAACTCTGAGTTCATTCGTCTAAGTCGCTTCGCTCCAACATTGATCCCGACAGAAGAAGAGAAGGCTGAAAAATTCTTCGACGGACTAAACATTGAGCTACAGAAATTAATTGGATCCGTTGCACCTACCTCATACTCTGACGTCATTGCTGCAGCACGACGCATTGAGCGCGTCATCAGGAGAGAGACCAGTCTGAAACGGACTTCCACTTCAGCACCACAGGAAGAAGTTGCAAAAAGACCTCACGTACACCAGCCACCAGAAGCATCTCCACAGGCAATACCTGTTTGCCCATATTGTCACCGGCGAGGTCATATAGAAAACAAGTGCAGACGGAAAATGAGATTATGTTTGGCTTGCGGATCCAGTCAGCATTTACTGAGGGAATGCCCTGAGCGTCGAGACAGAGCACCAAAGGGTAACCAGCAAGCGTTACCAGTACCGAGGTCAGCCTCTCCAGCATTGGAAGCACCGCAAGCGGAAGTTCAAGAAGTCCTACCACTAGCTCCAGCAGGGTATCAGCCGAGGCCACCCTTGATACCCCAGGAAATACTCTTCCAGCAGGCTCAACAGCAGAAGAATCGACTGCAAGGACGCGAACAAGCTTACGCGATGACTGTGGAGGACGCTGATGCGCGTAAGTGAATCGTAGTTTTCCGTTTCTAGTCTTGTTTAGCTCGTGCCTCTTGGTTCGTGACCTCAGCCCCAACCTAGTAATTTGCAACTTGTTAATAACAACCTGATTTTCATAAAAATTGTAGTTCTTTTGCTTTAACTAGATTTTCTCTGGAAGTGCATAACTTTCAATTGTTAGGGAAACGGTATTTCCCTAAGTATCTTGTGATGTATTTTCAAACGATGCTGGCGACCGCATCATCTCTGTTGACCGGTTATTCTTTGATTGCGAGGACGCAATCCTCTTAAGGGGGGTAGATTGTAAACCCCTTGATTTTTCAAAATTTTCAAAACTGGATTTTTCACAATTTTCTGGAATTTTCTGGGATTTTCTGTAATTTAACAACAGGGTTTTGATTATTCAATAATTTTTAATTGACAATAAATAATATTAAAATATTATGAAAATAATATTTTTGGGTGTAAAATGAAAAACTGGACTTAGGGCAATTTTTCTGGAATTTATTGGGCCCCGGACCTATTTTAAAATACTTAAAAACTATTATTATTTATTAATTATTTAGTTAATTATTTATTTATTATTTATTTGATTATTTATTTTAAACCCCAGCCCAGCCCAGCCCAACCGAGCCCATGGGCTAACGGGTCGGGCCGGCCAGACCCGAACCCTCAAGCCCTATCCGCTTCTGCTAACGGGTCGGGTCGGGTCTGCCAGACCCGAACCCGCCCGACCCGTTGAACGGTTCTTCTTCCCCCACGACCCCGACTCTTCCGGCGGCCGCGTCGCCGGAGCCCTCGCCGTCCCCTCCGGCCCACGCCCCGCGACCTCCGCCCACGTCAGCCCCTCCTCCGCCTTCCCCGGCCGTCCCAGTCTTCTCCACCCCCTATTTAAGCCGCCCCGACTTCCCCCTCTCCGGCAGCTACCCCTACCCCGACCGTCGCTCGACGCCGCTGCCTGTAAACCCCCTGAATTTTCAAAATTTTAAAAACTGGATTTTTCACAATATTCTGGAATTTTCTGGGAATTTTCTGTAATTTAAAAACAGGGTTTTATTTATTAAATGATTTTTAAATGATGATAAATAATATTAAAATATTATGAAAATAATATTTTTGGATGTAAAATGAAAAACTGGACTTAGGGTAATTTTCTGGGATTTTATTGGGCCTCAGACCTATTTTAAAAAGCCTAAAAACTATTTTTTTCTAAAAAATTTAATTAATTAAATGTTTTTTTAATTAAATTTACTGTTTTATTAAAAAAAAATTCTGTTTTTCTTGGGCCCGGCCCGGCCCAGTGGGCCGAGCCCGTGAACCCAGCCCAGCCTTGGCTTAGCGGGTCGGGCGGGTCGGCCAGACCCGGATCCGCGCCCGACCCGACCCGGATGCCCGGTCACCCCCAACCTCACGAACCCGCGGAATCCGGCCGCGTTCTCCGGCGACGTGGCCGGAGAACCTCCCCACGTCGCCTCCCCTCCGAACCCCTCGCCCACGTCCTTCTCCTCGATCCGCCATTTCCGGCCAGACCCCCTCCCCAAGCCTCTCCTTTAAAAGCCCCTCTCCCCGTCTCCTCCTCCGCCTCATCCCCCTACCCTCTCGCCGGAGCCCTAAGCCCGACCTCCCTCTAGTCGACGACCTTCTCCTCGCCGGCCAGCGTCCTCGCCGGCCAGCCCTCTCTCCAGAACCACCCTCCTCCTCCTCTCTCCTCCTCACAGCAGGCCCCAGCCGCCGCCCCGGCCGTTCGAGCGCCGCTCGAGTCTTGCGCCGCCGACCCCCGCCGCTCCGGTGCGTCGCTGCCCTAGCCAGCACCGCCCCCGGCCTCCTCCGCCTCAGTGCCTCCCCAGCCGCCGTCCCCGTCGCCGGCCGGTGAGCCCAAACCCTAACCCTAGCTTTCGATTTGGTATCCGACACGTGTCGGACACAACTCGAAACTCGGTTTCTCGGGTCCTCTTCAGGTACTCGTAACTTGCACCACGGATCTCTATTTTCGATTCCGTAAATTGCGTTACGAAGCCTGTATGACCCTCTCGGTGTCCGGACAAACCGCTCGGGGCATCGCGTCCTGTGGTGATCGCACACCGCGATCCAAAAACAGGAAAAAACTAGACCCTGTTTCACCCCGGAACTGAGTACGCCCCGCCAAACGGGACGACTTGGTCGCGCGCGGTCTTCACAGATACGTGCGCATCGTCGATACGGACGTGTGGGATTTCGCAGAAGCTGATTCGGGTGTGCGTGCACACCGGGATCAACGCGTATCCGCGGACATCGCCCCGTATCCGACTTTTCTGCAATTCGACCTAACTTTGTGTACACACGTCGGATCGAGACGAAACTTGCGCCATCGGACTCGTAGCGATACGCTGGTCCTGTGGGTCAAGTTTGGTTCGATTCTGAGAACGTTGACGAAATCGCGTGTCGTGGGCCCCACAGGCCCCGCTCGACGGGCGATTTTGTGATCGGCTCATCGGAATTCAATTCTGAAAGTTCCGTTGGGTTCGTATCAGCGTTTCTGACCTGTTGACACTAAGTTTGGTGAATTTGGAGGCCGTTGACCCTGACGCATTTTTCGGTGCAAAGCGGGCCACCGGTGGACCCCGTTTTGGCCCGAAACTGTCGTTTCTGCCCTTGTCTCCAAATTGGACCCAAGGACAGGCGTTTCTAGCTGATTGATATTTTCTGGATCTGATGGTAATGTTTGTTTCAGCAATCGGAGTACCGCCTGCAATTCCAGCTGAAGTCAGAGCCGAAATCAGAGCCGGAACCACAGGCAAGTGTACCTTGCCAAGTCCTGCAGCTTGCTAATTATTTTCTGGATTTAACTATGCAATAATGGACAAGTAAAGCTTGCCAAATCTCAGTAATTCTTGACATAGTATTTTAATGATTTTTTGTGGAATTAAATATGAACATGTTTTAACTGCTTAACCTAGGAAACGAGTGACGTGCTTAGTGTCCGATCATAGTCGGATGCCAACTCCGTACGCGGGGTTGTGTAACGTCACATAGACATGGATATCGAGACCCGATAATTCTCGTACTTGTCCTATCAAGTACACCAGAACCCAGGACACTTGACACTATTCCATGAGACATAGTCTTCCTGAGACATTCAAGGTGATTCTGTATAGGATGCATGTTTTATGACATAGACTTTACATTCTTAGACAATTGATTCATAGCTATCAGACTTGCTGCATTAGTTATAATCGTGCGTGACATGGACATGAGGCATCGTGGACATGAGACGTGGGATTACATTGGGTGGAGAGAGACACACAGACTACAGGCTGATATTATATATAAAACATAGTATATAACATAGTGTAGTTCATAGTTATTGCCGCTACCGGCTCCCCGACACAGAGCTTGTAGTGGCTTCAGCCTGAGTTCTAGTGCTGCTCTCATATTGCATATCACATAGTTGGCTACTTAGTTTACTGTCACGCCCCTGTCCCAAAATACCGTGGGACCAGACGCGTGGCAACGGCCAGCAGTACGCACCGATGGACCAACTCAATATAATGGATCCATCAGGGCATACTTAAGCTGTAAAACAAGTCTACGACAATCATGGCACAACTAATCTCATCCACACAAGATATAAAACATGATCCACAGAATAAATAAAGAATGTAAATCATCAGCAAGTCTCACAAAGTACTTCGGGGAACAACCCGATAAATATCTAGTACAATGGTTCATCTGACCAGAATATGAAAGACTGAAATAAATAAATGAAAGCTGAGCATGAACATGGATGCTCAAGAGAAGTCTTCAGCTAAGACCTCGTCCTCAGATGGTGGTACAACTCCTGGATCAGCTCCTGCTCCAGTCCCGTAGATCTCGGGATAAACCACGTCTGTAAAATCTGGGGAACAAAATCCGGATCCAGGTCCTCAGGGGACATAGCAAGGTACAAGAAAGCTCATGCCAATAAATACAGATAAGCAGTGCAGCAAATAAATAACTGAATGAACAATGGGTAAATATGTAACCATCTAAGTGTAAATGCAAGTGAGAGCATCACGAGTACTCAGGCTGAAGCCACTACAAGCTCTGTGTCGGGGAGCCGGTAGCGGTAATAACCGGTAGTGGGTCAGACTCTGCTACGAGAGTCTACGACCTCTCAATAATAGAAGATATACATAAATACAGCCTGTAGCCTGTGTGTCTCTCCCCACCCAATGTAACCACGCAAATCATGACCACAACGTCTCATGCCCATGTCAAGCGCGATCATAGCTAAATGCAACCAGTCATAAGTATCTAATAATATAATGTCCATGTCCTGTATCCTATACAGAATCACCACGAATATCTCGGGAAAATCCTGTCTCATGAATAGTGTCAAGTGTCCTGGGTCATATGGTACTTGATAAGACAAGTACGAGAATATAAAGTGTCACGGATGTCCATCTCTAGATGACCGTACCCAACACTGCGTACAGTGTCGGCACCCGACTGATAATCGGACGCTAAGTACGTCACACGGTCCTAGGTTGAGCATGCACAGCAATACATATAAAACAAGGAAAATAGATAACTAAACTGCAGAGTTTGGCAAGGTACACTTGCCTGATGTCCGAATATCAACAACTGTCCTGGTATCCGTGGATCCGGTGGGAACTACTCCAAAAGCTGTAATAAATATCACCAACAGTCTCAGAAGATGTCAAATAGCTGGAAATGCCTGTCCTTACGTCCAATTTGGACACAGGGGCAAAAAGGTCATTTTCGGGCCAAAGCGGGTTCCATATGTGGGCCCACTTTGCACCGAAAAGCGCGTCAGGGTCAAAGGTCTCCAAATTCCGCAAACTCAGTGTCTACAAGTCAGGAACGATGATACGAACCCAACGGAACTTCCAGAATTGGATTCCGATGAGCCGATCTCAAAATCACCCGTCAAGTGGAGCCGGTGGGGCCCACGATACGTGATTTTGTCAACGTTCTCAGAATCGAACCAAACTTGACTCACAGGACCAGCGTATTGCTACGGATCCGATGGCGCAAGTTTCGTCTCGATCCGACGTGTGTACACGAAGTTACAGCGTGTTCCAGGATCAACGGATACGGGGTGTCATCGGCGGATACGCGTTGATTCCGGGGTGCACGCACCTCCGAATCGACTTCTGCGAAAACCCACACGACCGTATCAACGTCGCGCACAGTTTGGTAAAGACCGCGTGCGACCAAGTCGTCCCGATTGGCGGGGCGGACTCAGTTCCGAGGTGAAACAGGGCGTTGTTTTTTTTTTTCCTGTTTTGGATCGCGGTGTACGATCACTACAGGACGCGATGCACCGAGCGAGTTGCACGGGCACCGAGAGGGTTATACAGTCTACGCATAGCAATTGACGGAATTGAAAACGGAGTGGCGAGGTGAAAGAAATCGGTACCTGAACAGGGCTCCGTGAATGCTGAATTTCACGTGTCCAAGAGTCGCTTTGTGTCCTGGTCGTGTCCTCGTGTGTCGGTTTGCTGTGCTCAGACCCTGGGTCTGACTCGGGACAGCGGGGTTATCTCCGGTCCTCAGCGGCTCGGCGGCGCTCGGGAACGGCCGTGGGTTGGTCGTCGGGGAGTCTAGGGCTTGGTCGACGACGGCGCCGGAGTCGGGGTCGTCGACAGCTCCGGGGATGACTGGGCGGAGGTGGTGGACACAGTGAACTCCGGCGAGCTCTGTGGTGCAGTCGGGTCGGGCTCCATCGAGAAGGAAGATCCGGTCGAGAGCTGTGGTCGAGGTTGGCACCGTGGCTCGGGGACGCCGGGTCGTGCGGCTTGGCGAAGTTGGGGAGATCGTGGTGTTGCCGGTGAGGTTCAGTCGAGCGTGGCGAGGAAGGAGATCCGGCCAGGCTGTCGAGCTGACGGCGGGGAGATGTCGAGATGGGAAGGAGAGTTGATGGTGATGCTGGAGGTGGTTGCCTCCGGCGGAGTTCTAGGGATGTGGCTCCGGCTGCCTGCTCCGGGCTCGCTGAGAAGAAGAACAGGGAGGGGGAAAGAACTAGGGCAGCGGCAAGGGGAGGAGACGGCGCTGTGGAGTCGGGCGGCTGGGCTAGGGTTTCTGGGAAGAAGGAGGATGGCGTCGACGACGGGGAGCAGCCGGCGGAGACCTAGGGTTCAGGGGAGGAGCGGTGGAAGGTGGATGGCAGGGAGGCCGGCGTCGGAGAAGATGACGGAGCGAGGGGGAAGCAGGAGGATGAGGTCGACGCGCCGGAGGGGACGCGCTGGGAGGAAGGTGGCCGGGGTCGGGGTTGTCCTGGGGGGAGGAGGAGGGGGCTCGAGCGGCGGCGCGGATCTCGAGAAAGGCGGCGGCACGGATCTCGAGGAAGGCGGCTGCTAGGGTTCAGAAGCTGGACACGGATGTCGAGGCAGCCTCTTTTATAGGCTGCTACAGGAACTCCGGCAGCTAGGGTTCACGTAGGGTTAACGGGTTGACTCGGGTCCGACCCGGTTGACCCGTTAAGCTGGGGTTGTTTTGGGTTGGTTTAACTTGGGTCTGGTTCACAATCCAAATAGCTTTTCGTCCTCGAATCGTTGCTCCGGTGTCCAATAAATTCACCGAAAAATGCCATGCGTCCGGTTCTCCATTATACACAATAAATTTTTACTTCCAGAATATTTTGACCCCATCTAGCCACACTTAAAATTATTTAACCCACCAAACCTCAGTGATAAATTCCAGAAAAATACCGAAAATACGGAAAATTATATTAATTTCACTTCGGAAATTTAGGGTGTTTACATTTACCCTGATGATTATTTTATTTGCTGCACCGTATTATTTCGGCTTGTATTTTCTGTACCTTGCTGTCCCCTGAGGACCTGGAATGGACTATGTCCCCAGGTACAGCTGAAGAGAACTATCCAGAGGTGTACGGTACCGGAGCACTCCTTGGAGCAGAACAAGGAACAGAGGACGAAGTAGTGGCCGAAGATTTCTCCTGAGCACCGGCTTCAACTACTCAGTATTTCCATTTTCAGCATTTCAATTCCTGTCTATTTTTCCTTAATTGTAACAGAATAATTCTCGGATTTGTTTCCCGAGACAACCTTATTTGATATTGCATACTTATTTCTATTCCATTTATTTCCTGGCATTAATCTGTGTTATTTCTGTGGATGAGATTAGAAATACTTGAGACTTGTAACATATTACTGCTAGACTACAGCTTAAGCATGTCCTGATGGATCCATTAAATTGGGTTGTCCATCGGTACGTGCTGCTGGCCATTGCCACGCCTCTCCAGTCCCTCGGCATTTTGGGACTGGGGCGTGACATGGTTTTTGTGGTGGCCCATGCAGGTCTACGACTAAATTGTTCGGTTTCAACTTAGGGACCGAACAGGCCTGCAATAAGATAGGATAAGTTTTTAGAATCTCATCCACTTGCTTGAATCGTTTTTGATATCTATATCGTACTCGAAACAATTTGAATTTGCATCTTGCCTTGATTCCTGTGCGCCTCTTATTGGTTATTTTGGGTACAGGGAAATGGACCCACAAGAATGCAACGAGACTCCCGCCGGAACACCACCAGCTACAGGTGTCACCTATGACGACAAAGTGACACCAGTCGGAGGAGTTCCCTCAACTCAACAGAGCCAGCAGGCAGGTCAACCTAACTCCCGATTTCGACGCGATGATATTCCACCTCCGCCGCAGTTCGTTCCACCAACGCCCGTGTTCCCACCAGGGCAGCCAATTGACGGGCAGCAGATATTCCAAATGATCTACGCGATAATGCAGACGCAGCAACAAGTCCAACATGAGGCTCAGCGTCGCGAAGCTAACTTCTGGAGGGACAGCATCGTAACTGTACTGGAGCAGGCCAACCTACCAACTCGACGGCCAACTACAGGCTCAATCACTGACTTCCGCCAACTGAAGCCCCGCACCTTTTCTGGAAAAGAGGAGCCCACCGAAGTTCATGAGTGGCTCACCAACATACGGCATCAACTTGAAGCAGCTGAGCTTCCACGGGAACGCTGGATGACTGCCGTTCGAATGCAATTGACAGGCAACGCGCACCACTGGTGGTTGTCTGAGGAGACGCGACTCGGACCAGACCGAGTCACTTGGGAGGAGTTCTCCAGACTCTTCCAAGAGATGTACATTCCGGCTATCGCTCGATCAGAACTGCGGGACAAATTCAATCGCCTCACCCAGGACTCGATGACGGTGGAAGAGTACAACGCAGAATTCATTCGTCTGAGCCGCTTCGCCCCAACCCTGATCCCGACAGAGGAAGAGAAGGCCGAGAAGTTCTTCGACGGACTGAACTTCGAGCTACAGAGACTCATCGGATCCGTCGTACCTACATCCTACTCAGATGTTCTCGCTGCAGCCCGACGCCTGGAACGCGTCACCAGGAGGGAGTCTCGCCACAAGCGGCCAATCGCCTCAGCACCAGACAGAACATCGCCAGGAGAATCTGCAAAGAGATCTCACACGAACCAGCCACCGAGGACAGCTTCGCAGACCCTTCCTACCTGTCACTACTGCGGCAAGATAGGACATGTCGAGAGGGACTGCAGACGCAAGTTGGGATTGTGCCTGATTTGCGGCACCAATCAACACATAGCCAAGGACTGTCCCCAGCATCGAGATGGAGCACCAAGGGCAAACCAACCAGCTTTGCCCGCACCGAGGCCACCTCTGGCACCTCAGGCGACACTCTTCCAGCAAGCCCAACAGCAGCAGAGGAATCCACCACAAGGACGAGGACAAGCCTATGCGATAGCCGTGCAGGAAGCCGATGCGAGTAAGTGATTTATAGTTATCCGTTTTAGTCTTGTGTAGTTCGTGCCTATTGGTTCGTGACCTCAGTCCCAACCTAGTAATTTGCAACTTGTTAATAACAACCTAGTTTTTCATATAAGTTATAGTTTTAACTAGATTTTCCTGGAAAGTGTAAACTTTCAATTTTTAGGGAAACGGTACTTCCCTAAGTATCTTGTGATCTGTTTCCAAACGATGTTTGCGACCGCGTCATCTCTGTTGACCGGTTATTCTTTAATTGCGAGGACGCAATCCTCTTAAGGGGGGTAGATTGTAAACCCCCTGAATTTTCAAAATTTTAAAAACTGGATTTTTCACAATATTCTGGAATTTTCTGGGAATTTTCTGTAATTTAAAAACAGAGTTTTTTTTGTTAAATGATTTTTAAATGATGATAAATAATATTAAAATATTATGAAAATAATATTTTTGGATGTAAAATGAAAAACTGGACTTAGGGTAATTTTCTGGAATTTTATTGGGCCTCAGACCTATTTTAAAAAGCCTAAAAACTATTTTTTTCTAAAAAATTTAATTAATTAAATGTTTTTTTAATTAAATTTACTGTTTTATTTTAATTTTTTTTCTGTTTTTCTTGGGCCCGGCCCGGCCCAGTGGGCCGAGCCCGTGAACCCAGCCCAGCCTTGGCTTAGCGGGTCGGGCGGGTCGGCGAGACCCGGATCCGCGCCCGACCCGACCCGGATGCCCGGTCACCCCCAACCTCACGAACCCGCGAAATCCGGCCGCGTTCTCCGGCGACGTGGCCGGAGAAACTCCCCACGTCGCCTCCCCTCCGAATCCCTCGCCCACGTCCTCCTCCTCGATCCGCCATTTCCGGCCAGACCCCCTCCCCAAGCCTCTCCTTTAAAAGCCCCTCTCCCCGTCTCCTCCTCCGCCTCATCCCCCTACCCTCTCGCCGGAGCCCTAAGCCCAACCTCCCTCTAGTCGACGACCTTCTCCTCGCCGGCCAGCGTCCTCGCCGGCCAGCCCCCTCTCCAGAACCACCCTCCTCCTCCTCTCTCCTCCTCACAGCAGGCCCCAGCCGCCGCCCCGGCCGTTCGAGCGCCGCTCGAGTCTTGCGCCGCCGACCTCCGCCGCTCCGGTGCGTCGCTGCCCTAGCCAGCACCGCCCCCGGCCTCCTCCGCCTCAGTGCCTCCCCAGCCGCCGTCCCCGCCGCCGGCCGGTGAGCCCAAACCCTAACCCTAGCTTTCGATTTGGTATCCGACACGTGTCGGACACAACTCGAAACTCGGTTTCTCGGGTCCCCTTCAGGTACTCGTAACTTGCACCTCGGATCTCTGTTTTCGATTCCGTAAATTGCGTTACGAAGCCTGTATGACCCTCTCGGTGCCCGGACAAACCGCTCGGGGCATCGCGTCCTGTGGTGATCGCACACCGCGATCCAAAAACAGGAAAAAACTAGACCCTGTTTCACCCCGGAACTGAGTACGCTCCGCCAAACGGGAGGACTTGGTCGCGCGCGGTCTTCACAGATACGTGCGCATCGTCGATACGGACGTGTGGGATTTCGCAAAAGCTGATTCGGGTGTGCGTGCACACCGGGATCAACGCGTATCCGCGGACATCGCCCCGTATCCGATTTTTCTGCAATTCGACCTAACTTTGTGTACACATGTCGGATCGAGACGAAACTTGTGCCATCGGACTCGTAGCGATACGCTGGTCCTGTGGGTCAAGTTTGGTTCGATTCTGAGAACGTTGACGAAATCGCGTGTCGTGGGCCCCACAGGCCCCGCTCGACGGGCGATTTTGTGATCGGCTCATCGGAATTTAATTCTGAAAGTTCCGTTGGGTTCGTATCAGCGTTTCTGACCTGTTGACACTAAGTTTGGTGAATTTGGAGACCGTTGACCCTGACGCATTTTTCGGTGCAAAGCGGGCCACCGGTGGACCCCGTTTTGGCCCGAAACTGCCGTTTCTGCCCTTGTCTCCAAATTGGACCCAAGGACAGGCGTTTCTAGCTGATTAATATTTTCTGGATCTGATGGTAATGTTTGTTTCAGCAATCGGAGTACCACCTGCAATTCCAGCTGAAGTCAGAGCCGAAATCAGAGCCGGAACCACAGGCAAGTGTACCTTGCCAAGTCCTGCAGCTTGCTAATTATTTTCTGGATTTAACTATGCAATAATGGACAAGTAAAGCTTGCCAAATCTCAGTAATTCTTGACATAGTATTTTAATGGATTTTTTGTGGAATTAAATATGAACATGTTTTAACTGCTTAACCTAGGAAACGAGTGACGTGCTTAGTGTCCGATCATAGTCGGATGCCAACTCCGTACGCGGGGTTGTGTAACGTCACATAGACATGGATATCGAGACCCGATAATTCTCGTACTTGTCCTATCAAGTACACCAGAACCCAGGACACTTGACACTATTCCATGAGACAGAGTCTTCCTGAGACATTCAAGGTGATTCTGTATAGGATGCATGTTTTATGACATAGACTTTACATTCTTAGACAATTGATTCATAGCTATCAGACTTGCTGCATTAGTTATAATCGTGCGTGACATGGACATGAGGCATCGTGGACATGAGACGTGGGATTACATTGGGTGGGGAGAGACACACAGACTACAGGCTGATATTATATATAAAACATAGTATATAACATAGTGTAGTTCATAGTTATTGCCGCTACCGGCTCCCCGACACAGAGCTTGTAGTGGCTTCAGCCTGAGTTCTAGTGCTGCTCTCATATTGCATATCACATAGTTGGCTACTTAGTTTACCCTGATGATTATTTTATTTGCTGCACCGTATTATTTTGGCTTGTATTTTCTGTACCTTGCTGTCCCCTGAGGACCTGGAATGGACTATGTCCCCAGGTACAGCTGAAGAGAACTACCCAGAGGTGTACGGTACCGGAGCACTCCTTGGAGCAGAACAAGGAACAGAGGACGAAGTAGTGGCCGAAGATTTCTCCTGAGCACCGGCTTCAACTACTCAGTATTTCCATTTTCAGCATTTCAATTCCTGTCTATTTTTCCTTAATTGTAACAGAATAATTCTCGGATTTGTTTCCCGAGACAACCTTATTTGATATTGCATACTTATTTCTATTGCATTTATTTTCTGGCATTAATCTGTGTTATTTCTGTGGATGAGATTAGAAATACCTGAGACTTGTAACATATTACTGCTAGACTACAGCTTAAGCATGCCCTGATGGATCCATTAAATTGGGTTGTCCATCGGTGCGTGCTGCTGGCCATTGCCACGCCTCTCCAGTCCCTCGGCATTTTGGGACTGGGGCGTGACACTGCCGCCCCTCCGCTGGACTCCGACCACCCACCGCCTCCCTCGCCTCGCCGCGTGCCACCGGCCGCCGTCTCCTCCTCGACAGCACCCAACCCAGCAGCAGCAGCTCCCAGAGCCGCCTCCGGCCACCGCAGCGCCGGCGAGCTCCGGCCACCGCCTCACCGCAGAGCCCCCAGCCTCCTCCGCCTCAGCGCCGCCCCAGCCGCCGTCCCCGCTGCCGGCCAGTGAACCCTAGCCCTAACCTTAGATTCGATTCCCGAATCGGACACGTGTCCGACACGTGTCGGACACGGTTCGACCCTGGTTTTTGGGTCCCCTTCAGGTACTTGTAACTTTCACCTCGTAGCTCTGTTTTCGATTCTGTAAATTGCGTTTCGAAGCTTGTATGACCCTCTCGGTGTCCGGACAAACCGTTCGGGGCATCGCGTCCTGTGGTGAGTGCACACCGCGATCCAAAAACAGGAAAAACTAGACCCTGTTTTACCCCGGAACCGAGTACGCCCCGCCAAACGAGACGACTTGGTCGCGTGCGGTCTTCACAGATACGTGTGCGTCGTCGATACGGACGTGCGGGATTTCGCAGAAGTCGATTCGGGTGTGCGTGCACACCGGAATCAACGCGTATCCGCGGACATCGCCCCGTATCCGACCTTTCTGGATTTTACCCTAACTTTGTGTACACACGTCGGATCGAGACAAAACTTGCGCCATCGGACTCGTAACAATACGCTGGTCCTGTGGGTCAAGTTTGGTTCGATTCTGAGAACGTTGACGAAATCGCGTGTCGTGGGCCCCACAGGCCCCGCTCGACGGGCGATTTTGGGTTCGGCTCATCGGAATTCAATTCTGAAAGTTCCGTTGGGTTCGTATCATCGTTCCTGACCTGTTGACACTAAGTTTGGTAAATTTGGAGACCTTTGACCCTGACGTATTTTTCTGTGCAAAGCGGGCCCACATGTGGACCCCGTTTTGACCCGAAACTGTCGTTTCTGCCCTTGTCTCCAAACTGGACTCAAGGACAGGCATTTCTAGCTGATTGATATTTTTTGGATCTGATGGTGATGTTTATTTCAGCAACCGGAGTGCCGCCTACAAATCCAACTGAAGTCAGAGCCGAAATCAGAGCCGGAACCACAGGCAAGTGTACCTCGCCAAAACTTGCAGCTTTGCTACCTATTTCCTGGACTTAGTATACATTAGTGGGCAAGTGTACCTTGCCAAACCCTGCAGCTTGCTATTTATTTTCATTGACTTGTTTATACATCAGTGGGCAAGTAAAGTTTGCCATTAGCAGTAATTCCTGTTCTAGAACTTGTCCGAATTCTTGTTTAAATGCATATAAACCTGTTTAACTGTTAAACCCAGGACCGAGTAGCTTTACTTAGTGTCCGATTACCAGTCGGGTGCCAACTCCGTACGCGGAGTTGTGTAACGTCACATAGACATGGATATCGAGACCCGATAATGTTCGTACTTGTCTTATCAAGTACCCCAGAACCCAGGACACTTGACACTATTCATGAGACAGAGTCTTCCTGAGACATTCATGATAATTCTGTATAGGATACAGGACCGACAGAGATATTTTATAGACAGTATGACTTGTTGCATTAGCTATAATCCCGCTGACATGGACATGAGACGTTATGGTCATGATACGCGTGATTACATTGGGTGGGGAGAGACACACAGGCTACAGGTTGATTTTATATTATGCCGGCGTCGTAGTCTCCCATTGAGCTAGACAACTACATGATATCACTGCTACCGGCTCCCCGACACAGAGCTTGTAGTAGTTTCAGCCTGAGTTCTCGTGTTGTTCTCAACTTGCATTTATCACTTAGCTGGTTACATAGTTTACCCTGCTATTTTCTTTATTTCTGCACTGCTTATGTTTGGGCTTGTATTATCTGTACTTTGCTATGTCCCCTGAGGACCTGGAATGGACTATGTCCCCAGGTATAGCCGAAGAGATCCATCCAGAGATACACCGTACAAGAGCACTTCCAGGAGCTGTACCAGGACCTGAAGACGAGCTCGCACCAGAGGACTTCTCCTGAGCATTGGCCGTATGTAGTCAGTTATTTCTATTTCCAGTTGATTATTTCCTGTCTATTTGCATTTGTTGTACCAGACATATTCTCGGTTTGTTTCCCGATATATTTATTGAGATTTGCTTATTTAGTCTATTGCATTATTTCTGGCAGTTACTCTGTGTTTATCTGTTGTGGATGAGAATAGATTAGTCTGTGACTTGTAGCATTGGATCTATTTTCTGTTAGACTACAGCTTAAGCATGCCCTGATGGATCCATTAAATTGGATTGTCCATCGGTGCGTGCTGCTGGCCATTGCGCACGTGCTCAGTCCCTCGTCATTTGGGACTGGGGCGTGACAACGTCAACTTCAAGTTGGGATATTGAAGTGTCCTAGCTCTAAGAATCGAAAACGAAAGATGTATGCATTCATTCTTAAAGACCGATCAGTACTGTTACTGTCGCATGACTTAGGGACTCCTATATCTTCTACTATATAATGAGACTTGAAAACGGTTCAAAAATGAGCTAAAATGAGCTACCATGTCAGACCCTAGTGGACCCATGTCCGACCCAGCCCACACCCTTGTGAGAATTATTTTGGGGCTTAGAATTATTATTTCATTTTTAGGAGGTTAGTTGGAGAGATTTGGAACTAGTTTGAGTGCTTTTGGAACCCGGAACCCAAAACCAAGTCAATAGGGGCATTTTGGGAATTTGGTGACTTATGTACCCATTTATTTGCCAAGGCCGGCCCCTACCTACCCCCACCCGTGGGATTCCAGCAGCAGCCCCCTCCCCTCTTTGCATTCTTCTTCATTCCACTCTTCTTCTTCTTCATTTCTTCTTCTCCACTTCTCCTTTCTTCTTCCTTCTTCTTCCAAGTAAGCTTCTCTTCACTTTTCTTCTTTCTTTCTTCCATTCCTTCTTCTTTAAGCTAACCCTAACCTTCCATTTTCTCTAACCTAGGTGTGAGGAGCTTAGATCTAGTGTGAGAGCTAGATTTGGTGGCTTGGAGCTTGAGGGAGGTGATTTCTAGGGGTTGTGAGACTTTGGCCTTGGGATTCCAACTCCCAAGAGGTAAAACCTAACTTTTTCCTTCCTAATTATTTTTATGTAGTGTAATTAGTGTTGTAGAACCCTCCTAGACCCTAACCCTACCCGTAGGAGGAAGTTGGAACTACTTTGGGTGAGTTTAGAGACTTTGACATTAGGTTTTGTGTCGAATTCGGGTGGAATCCGAATTTGGCCCAATTTTGGATGACTGTACTTATTCTTTTGTTGCTTGAGATGTTGTAGCTATTTGTAGACTTGGACTGTATTATTTTGGGATTGTCTTGCTCTCTTGGTTCTGTTTATTTGTTTATATCATATCGTGAATCTCAAATCCATCTAACTAACTGTATATGTATAAATCTAAAATATATACAATGTTTAAACTTAACTAAATGATATTATCTAAGTAAACATATATCCAAAATTCTAAAAATATATTTATAATAAATCATAATTAAAATATATTCAAATCATATTTAAAATATTCTAACATAATTTAAATTTCTATCTAAATTTTTAATAATTTTATTTTAAAAAAAATTACTTAATGCACGTAAAAGTAATTAGTATATATATATATATGTCTTGGTGGCATTCATATTATTGGCGTTATTGCTATCATGTTTGCCTCAATATGGGAATTAATGGTGGTGAGTACCATCTACTCTACAATGTTTACCTAACCAAAAGAGAACCTTATAAACCTTAAGCATTCAGTGTTATTAAGTTGTTCTGACCATCGGGCGAAAGAGTGGCTAGTAATTCCCCGGCCGGGCCCTTCGATGTAAGTCGACGCACGATCCACTCAGATTTGGTGCTCTTAGGACTTGTAGTACTGTTGTCTATGTAATGTGCTTTGGAATTGGACGTCAATGGGACTCATCCAACGAAACCCACAGCTTATATATGTCTGGCCTTTAAAAGGGAAAAAAGAAGAAGAAGAAGAAGAAGAAGATGTTAGTGCTTGGTGGTGATGAATATTAAGTTGTCGTCATGATAAACTTCAATTGGCCTTTAATTTCAAGATTCTCTCACCTGTCAAATTGAAGGGAAGCTCCACAGCTAGCCTTCACACTGCATGTGTCGACCATCCAATATTGCCAACTTTAATGGATTATATAAATTAAGAGAAAATTTGAGTTGTACTCCATTTTTTTTACCATAATTCAATGTGCGCATCACACTTGCCAACATTAATTTTTGACCAAAATATTTCTTTCCTCTTCCCAGACTGAGGAGGAGATCTAGGCCAGTAATAATGGTGATTTGCTAGTATTTCGGTCAAAAAATTAATTCCGTTGACCGTTAGTTTTTTACGGAAGTGAAATGTGCTATACATTATGGTAAAGCAGTGGAGTGCACACTGATTTATGATAAATAAAGTGGGGTGCAACTCAAATCTTCTCTTAAATTAATTATCACATTCTAACTTGTAAAGACCGTGTATGGACCAGTTCAATGTTCCTCTTTAAGCCATTCACGATTATTAGCAACCTTGAGAAATAATCGGACACCGATTATCCATTCTTCATGCGAAGAGCTTCGGACTCGTCTCGCAATGCTTGGAGACGGACCCGCTTCACCCGATCATATATCACCTTTGAAGATGGAAACTAATATCTCCCATGCTTGTTTAATTAATTAGCTAGTCGTTGCTTCGGCAAGGTATCCTCGTTCAACCCTTGATAGAGTAGGAAACAAAGTCCTTTTTTTTATCCTTCTTCATATGCTCCCTAAGAGCTTTTTTCTTCTCTTCATTATATCCAGTGTCTTCCTCAGCAGTGGGTTCCGAAAAACCATCAATAATAATTTTCCACAGATCTTGAGGTCCAAACAAGACTCTCATTTGAATAGACCATGAATCATAGTTATCCTCTGATAATCTAAGAATTTGTTGCTGGACTAAGTAGGAGCTCATTATGCGCTATGTTGAATATTAGTCAAGAAACTAATATTATTCTATACTTAGTTTATAAGGTGGAGAAAATAGTAATTAAGATATCTAGCACTTTTATAATTCGAAATATATTGGCTTGTTGAACAATAGTCTTTTTTTATAGGCACATAAACTCCCTATTTTAATTCCACAGTAATGGACATGGCTCTTAACAATTTTTTTAACGATGATTCTTTCAATATTTCTTTCAGTTTTTAAAATTGAAATCAATATCAGTTTTGGAATTTAAACCAATGTACAGTATCTATGGCCTGTTCATCTCCAAGAAGCAGATATAGATCATCAAGTTTGAGACTATATATTATCTATATCTTGAGATTCTCTTGTTATCAATGCAACACTTTCACTAAAATGATCGCTATATATGATTCCCCATCGATTAATTCCCATTGTTGTGTGCATTAATTAATTAGGCCCCTTGTCAAAACCTAATTAGTCCATTATGCAGGGAAGCCAAGCCCATATCCTTGCGAAGCTGATCGATGCTGCAGTAAGCTGGCGCAACATTTACTTTTGATGACCCCAAGTTCTTGATGAGTATAGTGAGTGGTTCGATATATATATATATATATATATATATATATATATATATATATATATATATATATATATATATATATACTGACCCATGCATGCACTTGTGTCCCTCTAGCTAATCATCATCATCCATGAAGGGAAGGAAAGGAAGGGAAGGGAAGGGGGGACAAAGTATATTGGGGACATGCATTCAATCCACTTCTGCTTCCAAATCCCATACTCTCTGTCACCTTATCCCTCGACCAAACTCATGATCATACACCTGTCTCTCTCTCTCTCTATTTCTCTCTTCAATTGAAATGCCCCCAGCCCATATTCAGACATTTATATATATATATATATATATATATATATATATATATATATATATATATATATATATATATATATATATATATATCGATCGATCATTGACACATGCCAGCAGGTGTGCATTTGCCATGATATTTGTCCAAATATATATATATATATATATAATGATGCTAGCTCCTGTTGTAAAGTTCTCTGTACCTGATCACCTTTTACTTGCAGTAAAATTCTTTGTTTGCGTTGTTGTTGTTGTTGTTGTTGTTGTATTATTATTTGTACCACAAGGTGCAAGTTCTGCAACATAAAATTATAACAAGTAAAAGATCATGCAATTAAACCGGGTTGCAAATTTACTTTCCACACAGTGTTGCGAGTTTAACTGAAACTCCAGTTATAGGTTCACATGTTTTTTGATTCTTCATTTAATACTTAGAGCATCATTAGTAGTTGGGACTCTCCAATGCAATTTGAGACCCAAAATTCCAAAAAAAAAGGTAAATGTAGAATGGGTTGGGTTTGTATGAGAATAGTAGGAAATAATAATGTGAGCTCCGGTCACAAACATTGTGTGGTCAAAAATTGATGTAGAAAATAATAATGTAAAATCTAGAATGTAGAAAGTTTGGCTCCAAATTGGGAATTACTATTCTACAAGATGAGTTTCTACAATCTACAATCTAGAAATTTAGAAGTTCAACCTATAGCTCCCATGGGTGGGATAAGACCCAAAATCTAGAAATTGGAACTAAGGATGGGACTTACTATTATACAAAATGAGCTCTTATATTTTAAATCTAGAATATAGAATGTGGTGTTCCGTTCCCCCTTTTCGGGGAGCGCGCCTAAGAAATACTTTCGGTATCGTTCGATCGGGATAGATTAAATCAAGATCTTTTCCTCGTTATGGATTTGCTTCTTCGGAATCAATTCCCATATTCAGTGGACTGTGCCACAAGGATGGACTTAGCGGCAGAGTCAAAAGGGACCTCTCCGCTGCAAGTTTTCTTGCCTAGTTTTCGTTGTCGCCTTGTTGCTTTCGCGCTTTTGAGTTGATTTTCGGATTTGCGTTTTCTTGAACAGTTTCGATGGATGTGATTGCTTTCATTCGTTGAACTGCATTTTATTCCGAGTTTGGAAACAGTAGAAGAGATATTGATCATCTGTTCGTGGCAATGCAGGTGATCGTGTAGTAGACGTTGTGCGAGCGGAGTCTTGAAGCACCTCTTTTCCTTCCTCTCTCCAACCAACTTGTGAGTGGCTATAATTTGATTCAGTTGACCCTTCTTCCAAGTCTTCACATCTAAATTATTTTCTTCTTGATTGTTCCGATCAAACGATACCATAATAACTAAAAAAAGTCAAGATGAAATAGAATAGACTTGGATTACATTATGCTTGTCAATCAACTTGTGAATGGTTACCTTGTTGCATGCTAATTCGTTTAGAATATTCCTTTATTACATTTCAATTCTAGTTAGAATGTATACTTCTTCTATAATTGGGTTATGTATATAACACACATAGCTATGCAATAAACTGATCAGGGAGACTATGCAAACAGATTATTCCATGTTACTTGTCACGTGCTCATGTTGCTTGAACTACATCAATGGATAACTTAGTATAAGCATCGCTTGATCACGGACAACTTGTGCACAAGGTCTATGGTTCCTGTGGACGGTCGCTGGGGCACTAGCACCGGTCCGATCCGGACGAAACTTCACGATAGTCTCACGTGCTAGACGGGATAGCGTGTAGCGCCTCATGTGCTTTCGTTGTATACCATTCTCGTTCAAGACTATAACTCGTCCACTATGGCATCATACTAGGGATCCCCACATATATTTAAACTGTGCAAGCTAACTATGTCTTCAAGGCAGGGAAGGTCATGGTAAGTATTGTGCAGGTGGTTCAGACGGGCAGGTAAAAGTCACCGAACAGTGGCATGTTTATTTTCAGTAAACTTCCATATCTAATGCTTGCTTATAAAATGGACTAAGGCAAGATAGAAAGATCACATAATAAATTGCATGCTTCATATAAACAACGTGTTGATTGGTATAGTTGGGTTAGCTTGCCTTCACCGGTGCATTTTGATGTACTGACCCTCGTTGCAACAGGTTTTTCGCACCAAGGAGATCCTGCAAGAAGCTAGAGCGACTTTTCAATCTAGTCCACCTACTGGAATGCCCTGATCGTGCCTTCGAAGAAGCATTTTGAAGATCCAGGAGTTCGTGCACATAACTTATGCATCTCTCCGTGAAAAGGCGATATCTTGGCCCGAAGGTCTATAGTTTTGAAGTTTTAGTAAAATGATGTAATGTATCAGGATGGTTATCTCATTTTGAGTCCACTTTTGTAAGTCTGTGCGACAATTATCTGACTCGTTCAAGAGTTTGTAAAAGATGTTCATTATCAATAAAGAGAACTTTTTCACGTTGCAAAATTGTGTTTTAATTATCTGTGTACTCTGAATATGTGCTCGTTATATAAGATACATTGTCCTTGTGCGTTGTGCAACCTAGGCACGCACGGCGTCACGCCTGGAGGATGACTATCATTCTACGAAATCGGGACGTGATATTTTGGTATCAGAGCACAGCTTCAAGTTTTTTTGATCCTCGTGTCGAAAAAGTTTCTTTAACGATCTATTCCCTATGCGAACTCTTGAACTCATTTGGCCAAAATGAGATACGTTCCATACAGTGAGTCCATAATACATTATGAGCCTGATGTAAGTTTTCTTCTTTTGAAGGAATGACTCAAGCGCAAGCATCAGTGCTAGCACAAGGAGAGGTACAAGCCCAGGAAAGTAGTTCCGGCACCTCGAAAAGTTTTAGAAGCCAGCGAGCCATGCTCCCTGTCGACCCGATTGAGCGAATAATGCGGATGGTTGAAGCAAGCCAGCAGAGAGATGAGGGTCGCTATGAGTGAGCCGAGAAGCGAGTGAAAGAGCGACAGATGTAAAACCCCTAATCCTAAAAATAGTATTAATCAATTTTTAATTAATTATTAATTTAATCATAGTAATTATGAGCTAATTAGGGAAAATAGAATTTATTTAATTTTTATTTTAGGTGTTTGTGAATTTAGGAGATTTATGGAGCCATTATAAATTTTTTCTAATTTATTTCATGTAGGAGACCCCGTGGACAGTTACTAGCTTAATGGTATGCAATAATATAATTTTTTAGAATTTTTCTATGTATATATATATATATATATATATATATATATATATATAGTTTAAAGAAATAGGAAAAAACCATTAAAATTCCCTAACGGATCTATCCTAAGCTACCAACCCATCTACCCGTTAAACTCCTAACCCGACCCGCACCCTTTAGTAATATAAGAACAGCAGCAGCAGCAAATTAAGCCCCCCCACCCCCCCCCCCCCCCCGCGAGCCTTGATTCCCTTTCTCCATCGCCCTGAATATATATTGTAACACCCCGTTCCGTTCAAGCGGACTACCGTTTCAGACGGCAAAAGTGCAACTGTCCCGACCCGCTTTGCCTCAAACGAGTTGCAAAGGATATCCAGACTTATCCCTACAGGATTCCAGCTTAGGCTTTCAGAGGCTCGCTTGACGTATCGCTCTACCGAGGCGAATCATCGCTAAGGTCGGTGGCTACGGTGAACTTGTCTTTGCTTAGCCAGCACACATAAAAATCTGGAATGATACATGCTAGTCGCTAGGTGAATCACCCCCTGCATGCTAATAAGAATCCAACGCACCTAGCTTAGGGAATAATCCCAACTTGTATTGCTTATGCTAGAACATGGAAATGAAACTTTGCTTATATATGTTCAGACCCTCGCATGCTACCCTAGAACGTGTCGCTCGGGAAGTCCCTTACGATCTCACTCCTCGGCTTACCTTCGGGCCCGAGCTAACGTGAATGTTTGTGTTATACAAATGCATGCTTGTCTGCTTGTATGTTACCTTGTTTTCATCCAAACCCCGGGAGGCTACTAAGTAGTCGTTCCGTGCCTGAACGAACCTGCAAGTATCCGGGACCGTTAGGTCACCCAAGGCAAATCCCCAAACCAGGGGAATGCATCAAGCAAGAATGAATATTGAACAAGAATCACACTTGAATGATAATCATGCAAGTATGCATCTGAACGAGGATCGTGTCATGTATTGAATGAATCCCAGCTCGTGGAGCAATATGCTCGTTCAGAATAAGATTAAGATTCATGATTATCATGTCAAGCTATGGATAAAGGATAGACCCTAAAGACTTGCATGTCGTGGACAACTTGTGTGCACAAGGTATTGATTGTTTGAGTTTCGCGGACGGTCACCGGGGCACTGGGACCGATCTGATCCGGACGGAATGTATGTATAGTCGTATGTTACCCGGCAAAGTGTTATGCAGCGGGGCTCGCCACCCGCGTTGCACGTTATTTTGCCTTAAGACTATAAACTGTCCATAATGGCTATGCCAACGACTCATGTTCATATAGATAAGTCATCCTCGCTTAGCGGCTATCCGCATGCGAGTCATTGCATCGCATCAACTGAACACCAAACGATCATGATATAACGACTCTTGTGTTTGCACATGCTAGTGCCTTGGTTTTCATTATGAATGCCCCTGAATGTTTATACTTGCCCGTGCTTGAATTAATAATGTTTGCCTTGGACAGGGAAGGACAATTGGTAAGTTGGTAAGTCTCGCCGTGTTTTCTCTCATGTCGCACGGCGCACTGCCACACGAGTTAGGCTATTCAATGGTTGCATGAAACTGATCCTAAGGCAACAAGAAAGACAACTTAATAGTTGGTGCATGGAACTTATATTACGTGTTTGGATTTGTCGAGCGGGCGAGCACTACTAGAATAAGCGGGATTAGCGACATTTTTTAGCGACTCCATGTAAAAACGTCGCTAATTTAGCGACTCCATATAAAAACGTTGCTAGACGTCGCTAATTGGCGACATTTAGCGACGTTTAGCGACTTTTTTTTAGTTTTTAAAAGATTAGTCACTATAAGTTCAATTTAGGTCGCTAAACGTCGCTAATATGTTTTATTTAGCGACGTTTAGCGACGTCTTTAGCGACGTAAATTTTTGGACATTTAAGCGACGTCATTAGCAACGTATAAGACATCGCTAAATTAGCGATGGCATTATTGGCGTCGCTAAATTCAAAATTAGCGACGTTATTATTGGTGTCACTAAATTCGTCGCTAATTTTTTTACTTAGGGCTGATTTCCCCCATTTTCTTCGATCTCTCCCTCTCCCAAACCCTCTCTCGATCCCTCCCGCTCCGGCTCCTCCTTCCTCCCTCCGGCGCCCCCCCCTCGGCCGCATCCTCCCCCTCCGGCTCCCCTCCTCCTTCCGGCGCCCCCTCCTCCCTCCCGGCGACCCCCCTCCAGCCGCGTCCCCCCCCCTCCGGCCGCGTCCTTCCCCCTACTCCTTCTCCTCTAGGTAAACCCTAACTCTCTCTCTCTCTCTCTCTCTCTCTCTCTCTTTCTCTCTCTCTCTCTCACATGACACACATGGCACTAACACTGACATGACACACACACGTTACAGACGCTGACACAGACACGACACACACACTGACACGACATACACACGTGACCTAGGGTTAAGGTTAGGGTTAGGGTTAGGGTTTTTGACCTAGGGTTAGGGTTAGGGTTAGGATTTTTGACCTGGGATTAGGGTTAGGGTTTTTGTGATAAGGGCTTAGTGTAATCCACAATTGCAGACGATCCTCCCTCACTGGATCCATGGGTTCGCCATTGATGATCGAAAGTTTTGGTGGTGATCCACGAGGAAATCCCTTGCAGCTCCTTCTCGGATCCTCTGTGTACTCTTTCAAAGTTTGTACCCGAGCTTCGCCATGGATTGGAACTCGAATCGGTAGAGATTTATGGAGAGATCCATGGCAGCTCATGCTTGGATCTTCGGCTGCCTCCATGATTGGATCTATATGCTGCTCTGATACCATTTGATACGTTCCCAAATATGGATGACCTAAATATGAAACATATCTAACCGCATTTGACATTGTAGAATAAAACATACCCAAAAATCAACAATCTACTTCAGAATTTTTTGAAATGAAGAACTTTTATGATATATTACATGTTTGGGGTGGGGGGGGTGGGGGTGGGGGTGTAAATTAAAATTTAAGGGGACATTGAGGAGTGAGCTTGAGATCGCTTGTTTAAAACCGTGTTCACTTACTAATCGACTACAAATTAGTTATGAATTTCTCATAAAACATTAAGTATATAATATAATACATATATCTATATATAATATAATACATATATCTATATAGTAGGAAATAGAAATTTAAGGGGACATTATGCAGCGACATGTTGATTCCATATCTGTGAGCCAGCTATCTAGTGAACTTAAGAGGCATAGTTGCTATGCTTGTGTATGTAAATGTTGATTCCATATATTTAGTACCTGTTGCTATAGTTGTAACTTATTAAGTCATTATCATGTCTTTCAAGAAAAAAGCTTACGCCTACAGGTGTATACTGAAGTAGGCTCTGGTGACGTCTTAAATAAAATGTTTATTGTTTGTGCATCAGAATTCTTGATGATATTCCTCTGCCATATATATATATAATATTTTTAGTAAATTATGTTATAATATTTGCTGTTGTCCTTGTTTTGCAGATTTCTTCAAAGATCACTCTCTCCTTCTGATAAGAGAAGAGAGGAGTACTATATATTCAACACATTCTTTTACAGTAAACTTGAAGAAGCTGTGACTTACAAGGTATGTTGCTTCATATAAAAATGGGTAGCACGACGATGTCTTGTGGATTGCTGGTAGTCATGTTAATAGTTTATCTTGCGGTCGGAAGATTGATAATACTTATTTGCAAAAATGATATCGTAATTTGAAGCATGTTTTGTTTTTTAGTTTGGTATAAATGAGTACTATGAAGATCTATGTACACCCTGTAGTGATCTTGAGTACACATAGTTTCCTGATTACCGCCTTTATCCAATAAAGGGCGTCTAGTAATTGTCAATTTTAACTTACGGCAGAGGGTGGACGTACTAAACTTTTTTAATTCTTGATCCACATAGGTTTAAGGATAGTAAGATACTAAGTAATGTTGATTATCATTGAACATATATCATACCATGAGCTAAATTATATAACTGCAAGTGTAGGTTCAACTACATACTAGGCTTATAAGGTTTTTGATGAGACCCTCTTGTTTGTTGCCATGAGTAGAATGTGGTGCCAACCTACAAATGGTATATTGCAGGTTGACAGCTGATGGTGAAAACTAAGCTCTTTATTAGAAATTTCCAATGTCTGCTTCTGCCGATATGTTCTGTTATTTTAAAATAATTGGTACCAACATACTTTATACTACTACTGCATTATGGCACACGCTTGTTTCTCAAAGTTATTTTCAGTATTTTATCTGTTGCAAGTTATCCTCCCAAACTACTGCATAAAGTGCATGATGTTTCCTTGCTAATTGTTGCATATGGCCGATACCTTTTTGATTATACTAATATACATAATTATTTACACCACATTACTGGAAAACCTCCTGTTAAGGCCACAAAATGGGCAAAATTATTCATAACCCTCCAACCGCGACCTGGGGTTATGAATGAAGGATATCTGATATCGATGAACCGTGATTCTCTAGCTAGGATTTCTTGTAAATAATGTTGCAAGAGCCTGAGTCTAATTCATGTCTTTGAATGTCCAGGATGATACAATTTATTTGGCTAATGTAATCCAACTTGGGCATATAATGACTTCATAGATATTCTAAGATTTTTTTTTGCAAAATGTAGACAACTATCAACTATGATCACATTCATAAGCCTTATTGTTGGGAATAAACACAAAAATTATTACCCAAGATGAGCGTTTATAGAGAGGACATAGGTATCCGTGATCATATTTTATGTCTTTAGAGTTAAATCATTTATTTGCATTGATAACAATATAGATCAAAATATACCAAATAATACAAAGAAATTAGAGATATCTCAAAAAACACTAAGAAACGGTAAGAATTAAAGTTTTGACCAAGCAGGATCACGATAAGAAAAAACTAGCTGACTGAACTAACCGAGAAAATAGAGTATAAGATAAAGAATGAGCTAACATGTTACTACAAATCAAGATAGTAAAAATTATCAATATGAGAATTATTAAGGGTATGTCTTAAGTAATATCTGTTATCAATTATATTCTTTGTTTTCATCTATCTTACCAGATGGCACCCAAGAGAGAGACACCTCCTACTGTTAAGGAGGAAGTGATGCCTCCTACTGTTAAGGAGGAAGAGATACCACCCGCTGTATCTCAGACGGGGAGTTCCAGTCACCCAGCACCTATAGCGGCTGTATCTCAGACAGGGAGTTCCAGTCACCCAGCACCTATAGCGGAGATTGATCACATAGACGCTGTTTATGCGCAGTATCTGAGGGAATGGTATGTGCCCCAGCGTATTGGATATCATCGAGATTAATACTATGATGTTTTATATACTTTTATTGTGGTTATTGTGTGATTGTGATACTTATATATTATGCCCATTGTGTGACTGTGATACTTATATATTATGCATTTTGTGTGACTGTGATACTTTTATTTTGTGTGTATTGTGTGACTGTGATATTTTATATACTTTTTGTATTATTTCGTACGCAAAAAATTCAATTGAGGGTTGCTCCAGGTCTGTCTATAATATTTGTGTGTATTGTATGATTGTGATACTTTTTATTCATATTAAATGATGTTAATTTACCGGTGTTGAGTGTTCCACCAAAGGGGTCGGTGAACCCATAGAATTCAACGGAGGGTTGCTCTGGGTCTATTTTTAATTAAAAATTTATAAATTACAGGAATAATAGTTTGGAAACAATTCATTACTTTTTTTCTGTAAAATTAGCGACGTATTTAACGACGTTTAGCGACGTTAATAGACGTCGCTAAATACGTCGCTAAACATGTCGCTAAATACGTCGTTGTACGTCGCAAATTGCTGACATGGCAGTATTGTCAGGTCATTAAAGACGTCGCTGTCATGTCGCTATATAAGTCACTAATTATCGACGGTTAGCGACGTTTGTTTTACGTCGCTAATTACTAGCGACGTTAATAGACGTCGCTAATTACGTCGCTAAACATGTTGCTAAATACGTCGTTGTACGTCGCAAATTGCTGACATGGCAGTATTGTCAGGTCATTAAAGACGTCGCTGTCACGTCGCTATATAAGTCACTAATTATCGACGGTTAGCGACGTTTGTTTACGTCGCTAATTACTGACGCTGCGTCGCTAATTTAGCGACACATTTAAGTCGCTAAAAAACGTCGGTATAGCGACGTTTAGCGACGTTTTTTCTTTCAGCGACGTGCTGATTTCTGACTTCTGTAAAACGTCGCTAATTACGTCGCTAAACGTGATTAGCGACATTTTTTTATCATTTAGCGACGTTTTTTGACGTCGCTAATTTGACTTTTTCTGGTAGTGGAGTAGCTTCCCCACCAGTGCATTCAATGTACTGATAATCCACCAGTTTGTATGCAGGATGCGGAAGAACCTCGTTCGGTGCAGATGTCTCCTTCGTGCGTGCTTAGGCATGGAGATCACTCCGATGCATCGCTGCATCCGGAACTGAAGCACATATAAAAGACATAATGTTGTGAACATCGCCTGAACATCGCATGTACAATCATTCCACAATTGTAGCCACTTGGCACGCTTTTACTTTTTCAGATAGAGAGACTTGAGCGACTTGTAATCTCGGCTATACGCCGCCTGTAACACTTGTTTATATCAATAAAGAGTTGCTTTACTTCAACTTGTGTTATTCAATGCTTCCGCTATATTGTCGACTCAGTGAACCTGTTACCAAATCGTTATGCGTTTATGACTCCACTGCACTCGGACAATCTGTGCGACTCTGTGGCTTAGAACTCTCACCGCCATCCAATAAACCACGGCCTTGCACGGACGTGGCTCACGCTCGTGCGGCATCACGCCCGGATGGGTCAAAGCGATCGTTTCGTGGGAGCGCTGACGCGGTTATTCTCGCCTAGCGGGAACGGCCGATTTGCCTGCGGAAGATCGGGGCGTGACATAATGGTATCAGAGCCTGGCTTCTACGTCTTTGGACTTCATTTCGATTATCTCAGTTTCGAAAGCTCGTTCGTAGGTTATGTGAACGCTCTCTCTCTCTCTCTCTCTCCATGCCTCGATGGGATGTTCCAACAATAAGTCTAAATACTTTCAAAAATACGTTTTGAAGGATATGATTGCTTGTATGATATTGTGCTGCGAGGGGCCTTTGTGCCAACCTGTGCGGACCCTTGAGATTAACGCAAGTAGCTTGTCCGATTTCACTATCCCTAAGTTTGGTTGAATGCATATGTTTGAGGGACGCCTTGAACTTGTGCACCATCCAAGACTTAAGAAAAGGTGAAACTCGAGTGCTAAGACTTAGCTATCACTAAGCTGGTTGACGTGCTCACGATAGAAGTGCACTTTGAAAGTGCGCATGATCCATACTAAGCGATATGCTGATCTCAAACGCTTGTGCAAGTGAATATCCAAATAAACAAGTACAACAACTTGTATAGGTTTGCCTCAGCCTTGTATCGTTAAATCAAAATTGATTGAAATGTACTGCTTGTCCTCAGTAAGTCTCGAGGACGAGACTTTTTCTGAGTTGGGTAGGATGTAACACCCCGTTCCGTTCAAGCGAACTGCCGTTTCAGACGGCAAAAGTGCAACTATCCCGACCCGCTTTGCCTCAAACGAGTAACAAAGGATATCCAGACTTGTCCCTACAGGATTCCAGCTTAGGCTTTCAGAGGCTCGCTTGACGTATCGCTCTACTGAGGCGAATCATCGCTAAGGTCGGTAGCTACGGTGAACTTGTCTTTGCTTAGCCAGCACACATAAAAATTTGGAATGATACATGATAGTCGCTAAGTGAATCACCCCATGCATGCTAATAAGAATCCAACGCACCTAGCTAAGGGAATAATCCCAACTTGTATTGCTTATGCTAGAACATGGAAATGAAACTTTGCTTATATATGTTCAGACCCTCGCATGCTACCCTAGAACGTGTCGCTCGGGAAGTCCCTTACGATCTCACTCCTCGGCTAACCTTCGGGCCCGAGCTAACGTGAATGTTTGTGTTATACAAATGCATGCTTGTCTGCTTGTATGTTGCCTTATTTTCATCCAAACCCCGGGAGGCTACTAAGTAGTCATTCCGTGCCTGAACGAACCTGCAAGTATCCAGGACCGTTAGGTCACCCAAGGCAAATCCCCGAACCAGGGGAATGCATCAAGCAAGAATGAATATTGAACGAGAATCACACTTGCATGATAATAATGCAAGTATGCATCTGAACGAGGATCGTGTCATGTATTGAATGAATCCCAGCTCGTGGAGCAATATGCTCGTTCAGAATAAGATTAAGATTCATGATTATCATGTCAAGCTATGGATAAAAGATAGACCCTAAAGACTTGCATGTCGTGGAAAACTTGTGTGCACAAGGTATTGATTGTTTGAGTTCCGCCGACGGTCATCGGGGCACTGGGACCGATCCGATCCGGACGGAACGTATGTATAGTCGTATGTTACCCGGCAAAGTATTATGCAGCGGGGCTCGCCACCCGCGTTGCACGTCATTTTGCCTTGAGACTATAAACTGTCCATAATGGCTATGCCAATGACTCATGTTCATATAGATAAGTCATCCTCGCTTAGCGGCTATCGGCATGCGAGTTATTGCATCGCATCAACTGAACACCGAATGATCATGATATAATGACTCTCGTGTTTGCACATGCTAGTGCCTTGGTTTTTATTATAAATGCCCCTGAATATTTATACTTGCCCGTGCTTGAATTAATAATGTTTGCCTTGGACAGGGAAGGACAATTGGTAAGTTGGTAAGTCTCGTCGTATTTCCTCTCATGTCGCACGGCGCACTGCCACACGAGTTAGGCTATTCAATGGTTGCATGAAACTGATCCTAAGGCAACTAGAAAGACAACTTAATAGTTGGTGTACGGAACTTATATTACGTGTTTGGATTTGTCGAGCGGGCGAGTAGCTTCCCCACCAGTGCATTCAATGTACTGATAATCCACCAGTTTGTATGCAGGGTACGGGAGAACCTCGTTTGGTGAGGATGCCTCCTTCGTGCGTGCTTAGGCGTGGAGATCACTCCGATGCATCGCTGCGTCCGGAACTGAAGCACATATACAAGACATAATATTGTGAACATCGCCTGAACATCGCCTGTACAATCATTCCACAATTATAGCCACTTGGCACGCTTTTACTGTTTCAAAGAGAGAGGCTTGAGCGACTTGTAATCTCGACTATATGCCGCCTATAACACTTGTTTATATCAATAAAGAGTTGCTTTACTTCAACTTGTGTTATTCAATGCTTCCGCTATATTATCGACTCAGTGAACCTGTTACCAAATCGCTATGCGTTTATGACTCCGCTGCACTCGGACAATCTGTGCGACTCTGTGGCTTAGAACTCTCACCTCCAGCCAATGAACCACGGCCTTGCACGGGCGTGGCTCACGCTCGTGCGGCATCACGCTCGGATGGGTCAAAGTGATCGTTCCGCGGGAGCGCTGGCGCGGTTATTCTCGCCTTGCGGGAATGGCCGATTTGCCTGCGGAAGATTGGGGCGTAACATATATCTATATATATATTGCCTTCGAAAAATCCTAACCCTAATTCCTTTCCCATCTCTCACCCTCGATCTCCTCGCCTCGACGCCGCTGACACAGAGCCGCCCGTGCTGCCGCCTGGAACAGCCGGCCGGCCGCTCGCCGCGCGAGATCCCTCGCGCGCAGCAGAATTTGAACTGCGGCGAAGCCCTGTTCAGGCTTTGTTTCCCGTCACCTCGCTGAAACAAAATTGACCCCGTCTTCACCGGTATGATCCTCACCTAACCCCCTTCAATATCTGTATAATATTTGACCTCGAACAGCGCATAACCCTAGGAAAAACAGCATCCAAGTTGACAGAAAAAGAGAACTTTTGGGTATCGCAGAAAACTACGGCAAACTACCTAGGTTTCCGGATTCGTATCTCCCTCCATAGAGATCTGAATTCAATTTTTCTTTTTGGTATGTGGAGACCACTTGACCTAGTTTAATTTCTGTTATGTAGCGCCCTGTTCCTCCTATTCGAGGAGCGCGGCTAAGAAACACAAGACGGTATCGTTCGATCGGGATAGATTGAAACAAGAACTCGTCCTCGTTATGGATTTGTTTCTTCGGAATTGATTCCCATATTCAGTGGACTGCGCTCCAAGGATAGACTTAGCGGCAGAGTCAGGAGGGACCTCTCCGCTGCTATCTTTTATTGCCTCGAATTTTGATGTCGCTTGTTGCTTTCGTGCTTTGAGTTAGTTTTGGATTTGCTTAGGTTTTCTTGAACGGTTTCGATGATTTCATTGTTTTCGTTCATTGAATTACACTTCAATTCCGAGATTGGAAAGAGTGGAAGGAGTATTGATCGAGCTGTTCGTGCAATGTAGGTGAACGAGCAGTAGGCGGCTTGCGAGCGGAGTCGTGAAGCGCCTCTTTCCTTCTCCTTTCCTTCCAACCAAGTGAGTGGCTACCAACCCGATTAGCTAGCCCTACTTCCAAGCTTCACACCCTAAAATCTTGCACTCTTCTTTGCCCCGATCAAACGATACTAAGTAATAATAAAAGATACCAAGATTAAAAGGGAATAGACTTGGATTGTATTGCTTGTCAACCAAACTGTGAACTGTTATCATACTGTATGCTAGTTCGTTTATAACTGTTCTATGAATCGTGCTAAGTACGGAACACATTGTAT
Organism: Iris macrosiphon; assembly: GCA_036927795.1. Classification (NCBI taxonomy): domain Eukaryota; kingdom Viridiplantae; phylum Streptophyta; class Magnoliopsida; order Asparagales; family Iridaceae; genus Iris; species Iris macrosiphon. Next base: position 3,448,210 of record JAYESA010000007.1, on the reverse strand, counting down.
GCGCTAACTGTTCAAGGAGGCTATGTAAAATGAATCATACAATACCGACTGTCCTGTACTCCTGTTTGCCTCAACTGCATGAACTGTTAACTTAATAAAAATATCGTTCGATCACGGACAACTTGTGCACAAGGTAACTGGTTCCTGCGGACGGTAGCTGGGGCACTGGCACCGATCCGGTCCGGACGGAACTCTACTGTATAGTCTACTGTACTGGACGAGATGGCTTGTAGCGCCCACTGTACTTTCGCTGCAAACCATTTCCGTCTAAGACTAATGTCCATTGTGGCATCACGCCAGTGACCTCTTGTATATTTAAACCTGTTGCAAACTAACTTGTGTCTTCGTGGCAGGGAAGGCATGGTAAGTATTGTGCGGGTAATTCAGACGGACAGATAAAATCCACCTAACGGTGGCAAGTTCATTTCAGTATCATACATATATACTGTTGCTTGTAAATGAACTAAGGCAAGATAGAAACCCACAAATATGCATGCTTCATTAAAATAACGTCTTGATTGGTATAGTTCGGTTAGCTCGCCTTCACCAGTATGTTTCGACATGCTGACCCTTGTTTAAACAGGTTCTCCGCACTAAGGCGAACCGAGCGAGGAGCCGAAGTCGTCTTCCCGATCCAGTCCAGCTGTTGGCGCATCTTCACCGCGCCCCTTGAAGCATTTTGAAGATTGAAGCTTGCAACTCTTCATACACAAATGCAGCTTCGTGGCAAAGCCGTCCTCCAGCCTGGAGGTCTTTATCATTTTGAAGTTATAAAGGGATGTAATATACAGGACTGATATCTCGTTTTGAGTCAACACTTTTGTAAGCCCGTGCGGCATATTAGCTGACTCGTTCAAGAGTTTGTAATAGATGTTCATTATCAATAAAGAGAACTTTTCCATGTTTCAAATCTGTGTTTCAATTTATCTGCGTACTCTGAATATGTGCTTGCTATGCAAATCATTAAAGCCTTGTGCGGGCGCAACCCCATGCCCGCCCGGCGGTCACGATTCAGGGGACGCCTCAACGATTCTACGGAATCGGGTCGTGACATAATGGTATCAGAGCACAGATTCAAGTTCCTTAGACTCTCGCACTGGAAAAGTTCCTTTAACGATCAAATTTCTGTGCGAACTCTTGAAATCGCTAGACCAAAATGAGATACGTTCATGCAATAAGTCCATAATATATTATGATTCTAATATAATTTACCTTCTTTTGAAGGAATGGCACCAGCGCAATTTGCAGCACAAGCACCGGACGAAACCCAAGGGCAACAAAGTAGTTCGGGCACTTCGAGAAGTTCAGAGAGCCAGCGAGCCGTGCCAAGCATCGATCCCATCCAACGAATGTTGCAGATGTTGGAGGCAAACCAACAAAGGGACGAGGCTCGCTATGAACGGGTCGAGAAGCGGGCGGAAGAGAGTCAGCTCAAGTTTTAAGACAATATAGAAGCACGATTCTCAGTCCAACAGAAGCAGGTGGATGCCCTGCAATAGATCGTTCAGACTTTGGCTTCCAACCATTCCGCCGCAACAGCAACGACTCTGGTGGAACAGCCCGTGCTTGAAGTAGAGACGCCACAAATTCTAAGGCCGAGGGACGTGACTGCCTTCGACTTTGGCCACTTCAAGAAAGTCTGTAACACCACATTCAACGGGACTGAGGACGCAGTCGTAGCTCTAGATTGGTTGGCCAAACTTGAAGATCACTTCACTCTGCTAGAGGTCCCCGAAGAGAAGCGCGTCGCCTGCGCGCAACTTCAGCTCCGCCTCAACGCGCACGATTGGTGGAACGTGCATCGACGATCTCTCCAATTTGATCACGGAGAGGAGGCGATCTCGTGGACGACTTTTCGTGCCGCGTTTGAAGAGGAGTTTATACCCCCTCCAGTACAACATCAGATGGAAAACGAGTTCGTGCAACTGTGGCAGGGCAGTATGACAGTGAAGCAATACTCCGCCGAATTCAACCGACTCTCCAAATTCGCTAGGGCCTATTTACCTGATGCAGCGAGTCGAGCTAGAAGGTTTAAAGGTGGTTTGCGCCCTGCCATCCATGCGCACATAGTCGTTAATCAGTATCGGATAATGCGTGAAGTCATGAATCACACTATCCTCATGTTCCTGCCGACGCTGTGCATACCTACACTCACAAACGCCAAAGCAACGAGAGAGGAAACAACACTGCAAAGCGTCACAACGATGGCAGAAAATAGAAAGCAAACCAGCCTTGTCACTTCTGCAGGCGGCCGGGGCACGCATTTGATAAGTGTCGCCTGAGACTTGGATTATGTTTAGTTTGCGGTGAATCAAACCATAATGTTCGTGACTGTCCATTGAGCCGCCTCAATAACCGTCGCCCGCAACAGAATAATCCCAAACGGTTGGTTCTATTCCTAAGTTTCGAGACAAAACTTCCAATTAGTTGGGTAGGATGTAGCGCCCCGTTCCTCCTATTCGAGGAGCGCGGCTAAGAAACACAAGACGGTATCGTTCGATCGGGATAGATTGAAACAAGAACTCTTCCTCGTTATGGATTTGTTTCTTCGGAATCGATTCCCATATTCAGTGGACCGCGCCCCAAGGATCGGCTTAGCGGCAGAGTCAGGAAGGACCTCTCCGCTCCTATCTTTTATTGCCTCGAATTTCGATGTCGCTTGTTGCTTTCGTGCTTTGAGTTGGTTTTGGATTTGCTTGGGTTTCCTTGAACGGTTTCGATGATTTCATTATTTTCGTTCATTGAATTGCACTTCAATTCCGAGATTGGAAAGAGTGGAAGGAGTATTGATCGAGTTGTTCGTGCAATACAGGTGAACGAGCAGTAGGCGGCTTGCGAGCGGAGTCGTGAAGCGCCTCTTTCCTTCTCCTTTCCTTCCAACCAAGTGAGTGGCTACCAACCCGATTAGCTAGCCCTACTTCCAAGCTTCACACCCTAAAATCTTGTACTCTTCTTTGCCCCGATCAAACGATACCAAGTAATAATAAAAGATACCAAGATTAAAAGGGAATAGACTTGGATTGTATTGCTTGTCAACCAAACTGTGAACTGTTATTATACTGTATGCTAGTTCGTTTATAACTGTTCTATGAATCGTGCTAAGTACGGAACATATTGTATGCGCTAACTGTTCAAGGAGGCTATGTAAAATGAATCATGCAATACCGACTGTCCTGTACTCCTGTTTGCCTCAACTGCATGAACTATTAACTTAGTAAACATACCGTTCGATCACGGACAACTTGTGCACAAGGTAACTGGTTCCTGCGGACGGTAGCTGGGGCACTGGCACCGATCCGGTCCGGACGGAACTCTACTGTATAGTCTACTGTACTGGACAAGATGGATTGTAGCGCCCACTGTACTTTCGCTGCAAACCATTTCCGTCTAAGACTAATGTCCATTGTGGCATCACGCCAGTGATCTCTTGTATATTTAAACCTGTTGCAAACTAACTTGTGTCTTCATGGCAGGGAAGGCATGGTAAGTATTGTGCAGGTAATTCAGACGGACAGGTAAAATCCACCTAACAGTGGCAAGTTCATTTCAGTATCATACATATATACTGTTGCTTGTAAATGAACTAAGGCAAGATAGAAACCTACAAATATGCATGCTTCATTAAAATAACGTGTTGATTGGTATAGTTCGGTTAGCTCGCCTTCACCAGTATGTTTCGACATGCTGACCCTCATTGAAACAGGTTCTCCGCACTAAGGCGAACCGAGCGAGGAGCCGAAGTCGTCTTCCCGATCCAGTCCAGCTGTTGGCGCATCTTCACCGCACCCCTTGAAGTATTTTGAAGATTGAAGCTTGCAACTCTTCATACACAAATGTAGCTTCGTGGCAAAGCCGTCCTCCAGCCTGGAGGTCTTTATCATTTTGAAGTTATAAAGGGATATAATGTACAGGACTGATATCTCGTTTTGAGTCAACACTTTTGTAAGCCCGTGCGGCATATTAGCTGACTCGTTCAAGAGTTTGTAATAGATGTTCATTATCAATAAAGAGAACTTTTTCATATTTCAAATCTGTGTTTCAATTTATCTGCGTACTTTGAATATGTGCTTGCTATGCAAATCATTAAAGCCTTGTGCGGGCGCAACCCCAGGCCCGCACTGCGATCACGATTCGGGGGACGCCTCAACGATTCTACGAAATCGGGTCGTGACAGTTAGTTACAATAATTTGTTAACTGCTGTATGTAGAATTAAATTCGTTGGAAAACCCCGAAAACCTACTTTTTCCAAATTTCTAAAAATTGCAAAATGGAGCGCGCCCCGCCAAACGGGACCACCCCGTCGTGTACCAAGTGTACCAAAAGGTGCGCGCAGTATACCCGGACGTGTGAGAGTTCACAAAAACTGATTCGGACACGTGTGCGCGTCGAAATCAGCCCGTATCCGCGGACAATCCCCGTGTCACAACTTTTACGAAAGCCCTGCGCATTTTGTGCACGCTCGTCAGAATGTGACGAAACTTGCGCCACTGGACTCGTGGTATTGCGCTGGTCCTGTGACCCAATTTTCACGCAATTCTGAGACAGTTGACCAAGTCGCCAATTGGCGGGCCCCACGGTTGACTTTTTGGGCAAAATTGTGTTTGGCTCATCGGAATCCATATTTGGACATACCGTTGAGTTCATACTGACATTTAGAGTTTGTTTGACCTATAATTTATCCCATTTAGAGACCTTTACCCCTGGCACGCTTTTCGGTGCAAGTGGCCCACATGTAGAGCCAACTTTGACCCAAAATTACCGTTTTGCTCCTGTGTCCAAATTGGACGAAAGGGTAGTATTTTCCAGCTATCTCGCTTATTTTGGAAACATTGGTGATGTTTATTTCAGCATCCGGAGACGTTCATTATGATGCCGTAGCTTCTGATCCTGTGTGTTGGACTTCTGGACGTTACACTTTGTAGCTTTCTTACCAGGCAAGATACCTTGCCAATATTTTTGCATGCTTAGTATATTTTTGTATATTTATTGCATTTCTGTTTATTCATTGCATGTGTAGTTTCCTAAAGTCATTACTATATATTAGATATGTTGACACACACTTGACACTTAGTATCATGGAGGACAATCAGTAGGCGTATGGGCTTTAACCACTCTGGTAAACCGTAGTAACTAGCACGCACTATAGTGGTCATGTCCGATGGTCGCTACCCCCGAGGTATGTCGATTGATGGAGTGACGAGGGTCGCTACCCCCGAGGTATGTCGGCTGATGATGTCCACTAATGTGTGTGTGAGTTGTGAGGCTTAGATCGAGTAGCCTACCCTTGCCCATACGTCGAAAAGTTGTCCTCATTGCATTCAAATAGATTGTCTTGTACAGCGTACTTACATATTTTCTACCTATTATGCATATTTACTTTATTCAAATTAGCTTGCTTCTATGTATCTTGTTACGTCCCTCTGAGGACATGGTCCCTTTTCAGGTGTATTTGTTCTTGAGTATTCGCAGGAGCGCAGATTCGGATGGTTACATATGTGTCACGCCCCAGTCCCAAATTATCAAGGGACTAGCCACGTGGCAATGGCCAGCAGCACACACCGATGGACAAACCCAATTTAATAGATCCATCGGGGCATACTTAAGTTGTAATACAACCATAATCAGGGTCTACTAATCTCATCCACAGAATAAATATATCAATATCAACAAAAGAAATTATAAACATCATCATCAAGTCACAAGTACATAAATCGGGGAACAAGCCCGATACAAGTCTGATACAACTGTTAAGATACAAAATAAAGATACCAACAAAAGTACTAAGTATGAAACAGTATATACTCAGAAGATACCCGAAGAGATCACTCGTCTACTGGGCCTGGTACTGCTCCAATGCCTGCTCATGTTCCTGCTTCTGCTCCTGCTAATGCTCCTGTCCTGTATATCTCTGGGTCGTACTCGTCTGCTAATCCTGGGGACATAATCCGGATCCAGGTCCTCAGGGGACATAGCAAGGTACAAGAATAATCATGCCAAAATAAATGCAGTACAGCAAATAAATGAAACCATAGGGTAAATATATAACCAGCTAAGTGATATGCAATATGAGAGCAGCACTAGAACTCAAGCTGAAACTACTACAAGCTCTGTGTCGGGGAGCCGGTAGCAGTGATATCATGTGGTTGTCTAACTCGGAGAGAGACTAAGACGCCGGCATAATATATAATTAACCTGTAGTTTGTGTGTCTCTCCCCACCCAATGTAATTATGCATCTCATGTCCACGACGTCTCATGTCAATGCCACGCAGGATCATAACTAATGCATCAAGTCATATAATATCTAAGCAAAGGAATAAGCCATGAAAACTGTATCCTATACAGAATCACCATGAATATCTCAGGACGATTCTGTATCATGAAATAGTGTCAGGTGTCCTGGGTAAAACTTACTTGATAATGCAAGTACGAGAATGCAAAGGGTCACGATATCCATGTCTAGATGACGTTACACAACTCCGCGTACGGGGTTGGCACCCGACTATTAATCGGACGCTAAGTAAGTCACTCGGTCCTAGGTTTAAGCAAGTACAATCAATGTAAATAAGCAAGGAAATAAATAACAATACTACATAATTTGGCAAGGTACACTTGCCTAGGGTTCTGACTCCAATTGTAGCTCTGTCAGCAGCAGGATTTGCAGGCAGTACTCTGGTTGCTGAAATAGACATCACCATCAGATCCAGAAAATATCAATCAGCTAGAAATGCCTATCCTTGAGTCCAATTTGGACACAGGTGCGAAAATGACATTTCGGGGCAAAACGGGGTCCAAATGTGGGCCGCTTTGCACCGAAAAATGCGTCAGGGTCAAAGGTCTCCAAATCTGTCCAACTTAGTGTCAACAGGTCAGGAACAATGATACGAACCCAACGGAACTTCCATAATTGAATTCCGATGAGCCGATCACAAAATTGCCCGTCAAGTGGAGCCTGTGGGGCCCACGACACGCGATTTTGTCAACGTTCTCAGAATCTGTAATCCCCCTGATTTTTAAAGAATTTTAAATTGGATTTTTCTGAATTTTCTGGAATTTTCTTGAATTTTTCTGGAATTAAATTCATGTTCTTTAATTATTAAAGGATTTTTAAATGTTAATAATTAATATTAAAATATTATGAAAATAATATTTTATGGTGTAAAATAGAAAACCAGATATAGGGTAATTTTCCGGGAATTTATTGGACCCCGAAAATATTTTTAAAAGCCCAAAAACTATTTTTAAAATTAAATTAAAATAAACCGGACTGAACCGGGTTCAAACCGGCCTGAACCGGCCTGAACCCGGTCCAGCTGAACCAGCACCGGCCGAACCGCCTAGCGGGTCGGGCAGGGTCAGCCCAACCCGCCAACCCGCAAACCCGCCCGACCCGTTAACTCTTTCTTCCCTGACCGCCCGACTCCTCATCTCCCTCCGGCCGTTTCCGGTGCCGGCGACCCTCCGCCTTCCCGCCGTTCGTCTTCCCCGACCGCCTCGCTTCGCCTCCCCTCACCGGACGTCCCTCAGCCTCCTCTCTCCCCTATATAAACCGCCGCCGACCTCATTTCCCCTCCGCCTCCAGTCCTCCGCCGACGCCGATACTCGCAGCACCACCCTCCCGCAGCACCTCGGCGCCGCCGCTCCTCGCCGTGTCCAGTCACCCGCAGCGCCCAGCGCCGGTTCCCTTCTTCCCTTCCTCCTCCTCCGGTGACTTCCCGACCCCGCAGCTGAAGCAGCCCGGCCCGCCTCCGGCCGCCAGAGCCGCAGCGTCTCCTCGCCGTGCCGTCCTCTACCGCAGAGCTCCGGCCTCCCCGTCACAGTGCCGACCCCAGCCTCCCTCCGGCGGAGCTTGGCCGCCTGAGCTCCGGCCAACTGCACAAAAACCCTAACCCTAAAATCGATCAGGACACAGTGTATCGTGTCGGACACGAGATAGACACGAGGAAACTTGGTTTTTCGGAACACTTCAGGTACCCGTAACTTTCTTTTCGTAGCTCCGAATTCGATTCCGTAAATTGTATCGCGTAGCCTGTATGACCCTCTCGGTGCCCGGACAAACCGCTCGGGGCATCGCGTCCTGTGGTGATCGCACACCGCGATCCAAAATAGGAAATCCAGACCTTGTTTCACCCCAGAACCGAGTACGCCCCGCCAAACGGGACGACTTGGTCACGTGCGGTCTTCACCGATACGTCAGCGTCGTTGATACGGACGTGTGGGATTTCGCAGAAGCTGATTCGGATGTGCGTGCACACCGGAATCAGTGCGTATCCGCGGACATCGTCCCGTATCCGACTTTTCTAAAACTTGCTGTAACTTAGTGTATACACGTCGGATCGAGACGAAACTTGTGCCATCGGACTCGTAGCAATACGCTGGTCCTGTGAGCCAAGTTTGGTTCAATTCTGAGAACGTTGACAAAATCGTGTGTCGTGGGCCCCACAGGCTCCACTCGACGGGCGATTTTGAGAACGGCTCATCGAAATCCAATTCTGGAAGTTCCGTTGGGTTCGTATCATCGTTCCTGACTTGTTGACACTAAGTTAGACTATTTTTGAGACCTTTGACTCTGACGCATTTTTCGGTGCAAAGCGGCCCACATCTGGACCCCGCCCTGACCCAAAAATGACGTTTTTGCCCTTGTCTCCAAATTGGACTCAAGGACAGGCGATTCTAGCTGATTGACATTTTCTGAATCTGATGGTGATATTTGTTTCAGCAGCCGGAGTACTACCTGCAAACCCTGCTGAAGCCAGAGCTACACTTGGAGACGGAAATCCAGGCAAGTGTACCTTGCCATAAAATACAGTTTATTGATTCACTTTGATTCTCTTGCTTTAAATTTCTGTGACTGTTGTACTTGCCCTATCCAGTACTTTATACCCAGGACACCTGACACAAAGCATGATATAGAATCTTCCTGATTTTTAAGGAGTTTCATAATAGGATATAGATTTCATGATTTAAGCTTATTTTCTTAGAACTTAATAAATGACTGACTGCATTAGTTTTAATCTTGCGTAACATGAACATTGAGAACTGTGACGTGAGATTTCATTGGGTGGGGAGAGTATTACCATATCAAGGCTGAATAAATATTATATATTGTTATCTGGAAGTGTCCTAGTCTCTGACACAGAGCTTTGGCACCTGTACTGGCCCTTCGAGAAAACACTGCTATGGTTTCTTGTCACTGATCCTGTAGTAGTCTCAGCCTGAGTATGAATAATAACTCTCACTTGCATGATCACTTAGCTAGTTTATTTATTTACCCAGATTTGTTTGATAGCAACATCGGCATGCCACTGTCTTAGACTTATTAATTTCTGATGCTACTCTTGAGTTTAACATCTTAGTTGACTTGCATGTTCATTCACTGTATTATGGCTCGTATTCTTCTGTACCTTGTTACGTCCCTCTGAGGACCTGGTTTTGTTCTCCAGTTATAGCAGACGAGATCTACCCTGAGGTGTACGGAACAGGGGCACTACTCGGAGCAGTACCTGAACCTGAGGACGAGGTGATCGCTGAGGACTTCTCCTGAACAATTGCTTCGCCCTGCTCAGTATTATGGCAAATAGACTTTAATTCCTATTAATTTAAAACTCTTTATTTCCTGTCTTTGAGAACTTGTGTAAACAAACTTAATATCAGATTGTTCTCCGATTTTATTTACTTAGACTGATGTTGTTTAATATTTCTTTTGATGACTTTGCTATCTTTATTTGTGGATGAGAATAGTAAAACCCTGACTGATGTAATACAGCTTAAGTATGCCCGATGGATCCATTAAATTGGGTTTGTCCATCGGTGCATGCTGCTGGCCATATTCACGCATCCAGTCCCTCGATATTTTGGGACTGGGGCGTGACATGGTTTTTGTGGTGGCCCATGCAGGTCAACGACTAACTACTTCGGTTTCAACTTAGGGACCGAACAGACCTGCAATAATAATAGGATAAGTTTTTAGGATCTCATCCACTTGTTTGAAAACGTTCTTGATATCTGTATCGTATTCGAACTAATTTTTGAATTGCATCTTGCCTTGACTCATGTGCGCCTCTTATAGTTATTGTTGATGCAGAGTAATGGATTCACAAGAAAACGACGGAACTCCAGCAAGAACACCAATAGGAGATGCAGCCACCTACGGAGAAGATGAAGTGACGCTATTGAGTGGAGATCCCTCTACTCATCGAAGTAGACAAGCAGATCCGCAATCTTTCCGATTTCGGCGTGATGATATTCCACCTCCGCCCCAGTTTCCTCCACAGATGCCTGTCTTTCCACCAGGCCAAGCAATGGACGGACAGCAGATGTTCCAGATGTTCTTCGCAATGATGCAAGCTCAGCAACAAGTCCAAAATGAAGCCCAACGTCGTGAGGCTGAGTACTTGAGGAACAGCCTAGTAAATGCACTGGAGCAGGCCAACCTACCAGCTAGACGGCAACCGACGGGCTCTATCACAGACTTCCGCCAGCTGAAGCCCCGTACTTTCTCTGGCAAGGAGGGACCAACAGAAGTGCATGAATGGCTCACCAACATACGACATCAATTAGAAGCAGTTGAGCTTCCCCAAGAACGTTGGATGACCGCCGTCAGAATGCAATTGACGGACAATGCTCATCACTGGTGGCTATCCGAAGAGACCAGGCTCGGACCAGACCGAGTTACTTGGGAAGAGTTCTCCAGACTCTTCCAGGAGATGGACATACCGGCTATCGCTCGATCAGAACTGAGGGACAAGTTCAATCGTCTCACTCAAGAAGCTATGACGGTGGAAGAGTACAACACCGAGTTCATTCGTCTGAGTCGCTTCGCTCCTACCTTGATCCCGACAGAAGTAGAGAAGGCCGAGAAATTTTTTGACGGACTCAACATCGAACTACAGAAACTGATTGGATCTGTCGCACCAACTTCGTACACGGACGTCCTTGCTGCAGCTAGACGCATGGAGCGCGTCACCAGGAGAGAAACCAGTCTGAAGCGGCCTTTCCCATCAGCAACATCCAAAGCACCACAAGAAGAAGCTGTAAAGAGACCTCACCAACAGCAGAAAGCAGCTACATCACAAGTGATAGTCCTTACTACTTGTCACTACTGTGGCAAAGCAGGCCATATCGCCAAGGAATGCCGACGCAGATTAGGGCTGTGTTTAGCATGCGGATCCCGTCAGCATTCGGTAAGGGATTGCACTCAACGTGGAGAAGGAGCACCAATGGCGAACCAACAAGCTCTACCAGCACCAGCAGGACATCAACCAAGGCCATCCTTGGCACTTCAAGCAGCACACTACCAGCAAGCCCAGCAAAATCAGAGAGCACCACCTCAAGGACGCGGCCAAGCTTTTGTAATGACTGTGGGAGACGCGCAGAACCATGGCGTAGCTAATGCGAGTAAGTCTTTATAGTTGTTCCGTTTCTAGCATTTCTGTAGCTGTGTCTGCTGGTTCGTGACCCCAGACTTAACCTGATAACTTTAACCTGTTAATAATTGATAACTTAGGTTAACTTAGTAATTTGAAACTTGCCAATAATACAGAATATTTTATAAATGTTAACCTGATAAGTTTTGAAAGATAACTTGGTTTTCTAAAAACTGTAATTTTCTAGATTTCCCATATTTGGAAAATTGCATAACTTTTAGAAAAATAATTTTTCCTAGGTACTCCTAAATTTTGGTATGCTTCGAACATGGTTACAACCATGTCATCTTTGTTGACCGGTTAATCTTTGATTGCGAGGACGCAATCCTCTTAAGGGGGGTATATTGTAATCCCCCTGATTTTCAAAAAAATTTAAATTGGATTTTTCTGAATTTTCTGGAATTTTCTTGGATTTTTCTGGAATTAAATTCATGTTCTTTAATTATTAAAGGATTTTTAAATGTTAATAATTAATATTAAAATATTATGAAAATAATATTTTATGGTGTAAAATAGAAAACCAGATATAGGGTAATTTTTCGGGAATTTATTGGACCCCGAAAATATTTTTAAAAGCTCGAAAACTATTTTTAAAATTAAATTAAAATAAACCGGACTGAACCGGGTTCAAACCGGCCTGAACCGGCCTGAACCCGGTCCAGTTGAACCAGCACCGGCCGAACCGCCTAGCGGGTCGGGCCGGGTCAGCCCAACCCGCCAACCCGCAAACCCGTCCGACCCGTTAACTCTTTCTTCCCTGACTGCCCGACTCCTCATCTCCCTCCGGCCGTTTCCGGCGCCGGCGACCCTCCGCCTTCCCGCCGTTCGTCTTCCCCGACCGCCTCGCTTCGCCTCCCCTCACCGGACGTCCCTCAGCCTCCTCTCTCCCCTATATAAACCGCCGCCGACCTCATTTCCCCTCCGCCTCCAGTCCTCCGCCGACGCCGATACTCGCAGCACCACCCTCCCGCAGCACCTCGGCGCCGCCGCTCCTCGCCGTGTCCAGTCACCCGCAGCGCCCAGCGCCGGTTCCCTTCTTCCCTTCCTCCTCCTCCGGTGACTTCCCGACCCCGCAGCTGAAGCAGCCCGGCCCGCCTCCGGCCGCCAGAGCCGCAGCGTCTCCTCGTCGTGCCGTCCTCTGCCGCTGTCACAACCCGCACCCGAAAATTGGGCATGAGCCGTGGGTACGTCCAGCCTACGCCGCAGAATCGGCGGTAGAACGCTGTAAAGGTCCGTTCTAGGTCAACCAACTATCTAGATAACTCACAGAAAAATTCGGCATGACCTCTCCAAAAGGAGGGCAAAACCACGCAATATATATATAACAATAATCTCAATCACAAAACTAGAGGAAGAATATAAGCACGATATGATATAAACAAGAAACAGAACCAAGAGAGCAAGGCAATCCAAAATGATACAGTCCAAGTCTAAAAGCTACAACATCACAGCATCAAAAGAATAAGTACAGTCATCCAAAATATAAACCACTGGAAATAACCCAGGAAACCCACCTAGCTAACTAGGGTGCTATCGGCGTCTCCTCGGCGCACTCCTCCTCGGGGTCACAACAGTCGTCGATACCAGGCCCGTAGAACGTAGGGCAATAGTCCTCAGGATCCTCTGGAAAAAATATGCCCAGTCAGGACTGGAGCGAAGTACATAACTCTGAAAGCAACTCCAAATACATGGTAAGGTGTATATGACGAGCAATAGAAAAGTAATCAAGATGCACAGGAAATAAATATATGCTGGAGCACAATAAATAGCTGTAATATAAACTGGAGAACAATACAAGTAGTGGAAAAGTAACTGCAGGTGAGAAACATGAATACTAGCTAAGTGCCTTGAGCACAAGTTCGTTATATGATCGGCTTAGGTTGCACATGAAGAACACTACGATAACTCCGTTATGCGTGAGTTGCATAACCGACATACACATGAATACTGTTTGGCTTTGATCATATAACCAACTCACTACTCCCCTCCCCCACTAATACCATTGGATCCAACCACAACACGCTACGTACATGATAATAGCTCGCGCACACGAAGGCGAGAGCACAAGAAGCACATGATAGCACATGATAATCAATACCCGAAGCACATGATGAAATACACGTGATAGAGTACCCGCTGAACACGGTAAGGGGGATAGCACCTCATGACGGGATCCACTAGTACCAGCTCGTGTAATAAAGTGTCAGAATCAAGTATTACAGTTCTAGAACAGGTGATATAAACGCTATCATGAAATGGAAACTATCAGAGGTAGGTACTCGCCTGATGTCCTGAGCAACTGATGAGGATCGAGGTCCGGACCGGTGTCGCAGGGACCTAATGCGAAAAGCAAGGATTAAACAGGGTTCTAAGCATTTAAACTGATATAAAATAATTAAAAACAGGCTTCTAGGGCTATTCTAGGTCGAACGGGTCAAACCGGTGAAATTCGGGTCAAAAAGTCAACCCGGGGTCCAAAAAGTCAACTCTAGGTCAAAACTAGGTCAAACGTTGACTTTTACGGTCAACGGGGACAATTATGGTCAAAGCTAGGTCAAACTAGGGTGCCCCTGAAATTTTAGGTCAAACCGAGCTCATTAAGCTACTAAACTCTCAAACTCGCCTAATCGAGATACCGAGATACCCTCGGTATCCGATACCTCGCCCTAGGCCACGCACCCCGCCTAAACCCGCTAAAACCTATGCTAGCACGCGTAATTATATACATATAAACATATAAAAATCACTCCCAAGCATTTCCTAGGCTAATGCTCAAATACCCCGCTCGAAACTCAATACCTTGAATATCTCAAGGTATCGAGATACCTCGGTATCTCAAGGTATTGAAGTTTCGCCCTAAGGCCCTCTAACTAGCTGTCTAGCTATTAATTATATACCTAGTTATTAATCTAGGCTAGGTAATATATATATCTACCATATTTATATATATCTAAGTATGTATATACCTATGTATATAGATATCCACACACATTTACCCGATACCCATTACCTTATCTAATTATAACATATATATATATATATTACCTATCAAGATATCTATATATATATAACTAACTATAGATATATAGATATCTATCTCCTAGATAGATAAAACTACCTATCTACCTATCTACCTATCTAGTATCTATCTATCTATCTAAATACCTAGCTATCTATCTATCAATATCTATCTATCTATATAATTATCCATAACTTATCTATCTAACATATACTCTAACTATTATCTATTACCTAACACCCCTCGCTAACACCCCTCGCTACTAGCCTTGCCAACGCGCTGCTGCTGCTGGCTCTACATGCTGATGATGCTGCTGCTGGCTGCTGCTCCTCTATGCTACTGCTGCTGCTCCTCTATGCTACTGCTGCTGCTGATTCTGCTGCTGCTGTGCTGCTGCTGCAGTGCAGCAGCAGCTGCAGCCACTGTTTGCTGTCCTCCCCCCCCTTTCCTCTCACATACACACACACACACACACACCCATATATATATATATATATATATATATATACATATATATATCACTATCTATATATATATATATACATACATATATATCTATATATCTATAACTAGATATCTATATATATATACACTCATCTACACACTCTAACACACACACTAACACACTCACACACTAATACACACACACGCTCACAACACTAACAACACACACACACAAATATATACATAGCTATAAATATATATATAAACACACATATTAATATATATATACACACATACAAATATATATATATATATCAATACACACACACTCTAAGATATATACACACACACACATATTCAAATATATATATACATATACACACGAGCACACTTACACATATACATATATATATATACACATAGACATATACACACATAAGCACATAGATATAAATACACTCATATATATATAAATATATATACATAAACAAACATACATATATATATAAATATATATATATATATACACATATCAAAACAAACACAACCACGCACACAACACTCAAACCACACGCCCTACTCACGCCCAACGACCCCGACACTCACCAATACCCTAAAATATATAAAATATAGCCCGAAAACTCTAGCACACACTCCCCGATACTAACCCAACGCGCGCACAAAGCCGAAACGAGGAAACCAAGTCGAAATGGCCGTTCGGTCATTTCGACGAACACGTGGTGCGCGGCTCGGAAAACCTCCTGAAACGCACACCAAACGAACTCGGAATCGGCCCAAAATTTACCCACGCGCTCTACACGATGTCTAGATCCTAGAAAATGCGCTCCCACGTCGATTCTAGGCCCGTGGCGGAAACGCACACAAACTTAGAATCGGCGACGACGAAAAGCCCCAATTTCGCCCGAAACGCCCGTTTCTCCGCGACACGGCTTCCCGGGTCCGAACGGAGACACGCACTCACCCTCTAGACACCCGACAACGTCTACCTAGGTCCATCTAACCTAGGGCATCACCCAAAATTGGGCCAAATTCGGATTCCACCCGAATTCGACACAAAACCTAATGTCAAAGTTTCTAAACTCACCCAAACTAGTTCCAACTTCCTCCTACGGGTAGGGTTAGGGTCTAGGAGGGTTCTACAACACTAATTACACTACACAAAAATAATTAGGAAGGAGAAAGTTAGATTTTACCTCTTGGGAGTTGGAATCCCAAGGCCAAAGTCTCAAATCCCTCCAAATCAACTCCCTCAAGCTCCAAGCTTCCAAATCTAACTCCCACACTAGATCTAGGCCCCTCACACCTAGGTTAGAGAAAATATAAGGTTAGGGTTAGCTTAAGGAAGAAGGAATGAAGAAGAAAGAAGAAAAATGGAAGAAAACTCACTTGGAGAAGGAAGGAAGAAGAAAGGAGAAGTGGAGAAGAAGAAGGAATGAAGAAGAAGAAGTAAATGAAGAAGTAGAACACAAAGGGGGGGAAAGAGGGCTGCTACTTGCTGTGATCGGGTGTGGGGGGGGGTAGGTAGGGGCCGGCCATGGGAATTAAAAGGAGATTTACAACTTTCCAAATTCCCAAAACGCCCCTATTCACTCGGTTTGGGTTTTGGGTCTCCAAATGCACTCAAACTAGTTCCAAATCTCACCAACTAACCTCCTAAAAATAAAATAATAATTCTAAGCCCCAAAATAATTCTCACAAGGGTGTGGGCTGGGTCGGACATGGGTCCACTAGGGTTTGACATGGGTCCAGGCTAGCCAAAACCCTAAAACAATCAAAATAAAAATAAGACAAGCACTAATTAATTATAAATATAAATAATTAAATACAATACACTATTTATCAAATAAAAAAAAAATATAACCCTATTTTCTAGAATTGGGTAGTGACAGCCGCAGAGCTCCGGCCTCCCCGTCACAGTGCCGACCCCAGCCTCCCTCCGGCGGAGCTTGGCCGCCTGAGCTCCGGCCAACTGCACAGAAACCCTAACCCTAAAACCGATCAGGACACAGTGTATCGTGTCGGACACGAGATAGACACGAGGAAACTTGGTTTTTCGGAACACTTCAGGTACCCGTAACTTTCTTTTCGTAGCTAGGAATTCGATTCCGTAAATTGTATCGCGTAGCCTGTATGACCCTCTCGGTGTCCGGACAAACCGCTCGGGGCATCGCGTCCTGTGGTGATCGCACACCGCGATCCAAAACAGGAAATTCAGACCCTGTTTCACCCCGGAACCGAGTACGCCCCGCCAAACGGGACGACTTGGTCACGTGCGGTCTTCACCGATACGTCAGCGTCGTTGATACGGACGTGTGGAATTTCGCAGAAGCTGATTCGGATGTGCGTGCACACCGGAATCAGTGCGTATCCGCGGACATCGCCCCGTATCCGACTTTTCTAAAACTTGCTGTAACTTAGTGTATACACGTCGGATCGAGACAAAACTTACACCATCGGACTCGTAGCAATACGCTGGTCCTGTGAGCCAAGTTTGGTTCGATTCTGAGAACGTTGACAAAATCGTGTGTCGTGGGCCCCACAGGCTCCACTCGACGGGCGATTTTGAGAACGGCTCATCGGAATCCAATTCTGGAAGTTCCATTGGGTTCGTATCATCGTTCCTGACTTATTGACACTAAGTTGGACTATTTTCGAGACTTTTGACTCTGACGTATTTTTCGGTGCAAAGCGGCCCACATCTGGACCCCGCCTTGACCCAAAAATGACGTTTTTGCCCTTGTCTCCAAATTGGACTCAAGGACAGGCGATTCTAGCTGATTGACATTTTCTGAATCTGATGGTGATATTTGTTTCAGCAGCCGGAGTACTACCTGCAAACCCTGCTGAAGCCAGAGCTACACTTGGAGACAGAAATCCAGGCAAGTGTACCTTGCCATAAATACAGTTTATTGATTCACTTTGATTCTCTTGCTTTAAATTTCTGTGACTGTTGTACTTGCCCTATCCAGTACTTTATACCCAGGACACCTGACACAAAGCATGATATAGAATCTTCCTGATTTTTAAGGAGTTTCATAATAGGATATAGATTTCATGATTTAAGCTTATTTTCTTAGAACTTAATAAATGACTGACTGCATTAGTTTTAATCTTGCGTAACATGAACATTGAGAACTGTGACGTGAGATTTCATTGGGTGGGGAGAGTATTACCATATCAAGGCTGAATAAATATTATATATTGTTATCTGGAAGTGTCCTAGTCTCTGACACAGAGCTTTGGCACCTGTACTGGCCCTTCGAGAAAACACTGCTATGGTTTCTTGTCACTGATCCTGTAGTAGTCTCAGCCTGAGTATGAATAATAACTCTCACTTGCATGATCACTTAGCTAGTTTATTTATTTACCCAGATTTGTTTGATAGCAACATCGGCATGCCACTGTCTTAGACTTATTAATTTCTGATGCTACTCTTGAGTTTAACATCTTAGTTGACTTGCATGTTCATTCACTGTATTATGGCTCGTATTCTTCTGTACCTTGTTACGTCCCTCTAAGGACCTGGTTTTGTTCTCCAGTTATAGCAGACGAGATCTACCCTGAGGTGTACGGAACAGGGGCACTACTCGGAGCAGTACCTGAACCTGAGGACGAGGTGATCGCTGAGGACTTCTCCTGAACAATTGCTTTGCCCTGCTCAGTATTATGGCAAATAGACTTTAATTCCTATTAATTTAAAACTCTTTATTTCCTGTCTTTGAGAACTTGTGTAAACAGACTTAATATCGGATTGTTCTCCGATTTTATTTACTTAGACTGATGTTGTTTAATATTTCTTTTGATGACTTTGCTATCTTTATTTGTGGATGAGAATAGTAAAACCCTGACTGATGTAATACAGCTTAAGTATGCCCGATGGATCCATTAAATTGGGTTTGTCCATCGGTGCATGCTGCTGGCCATATTCACGCATCCAGTCCCTCCGTTTGGCGGGGCGTACTCAGTTCCGGGGTGAAATAGGGCGTTGGTTTTCCTGTTTTTGGATCGCGGTTCGCGATCACCACAGGTCGCGATGCACCGATCGGTTTGCACGGGCACCGAGAGGGTCACGCAGGGTTCGCGATGCAACAGACGGAATCGAAAATAGGTAAACGAGCAGAGAGAAACGGGTACCTGAACAGGGCTCCAGAAACGGCATTTTCTCGTGTCCGCGTGTCGACACGAAGGGGCCGTGTCCTGACCGTGTCCGGCTAGGGTTCAGGGGAGCTTGTCGGAGAGTCGCTACTGGCCGGGGCGGCTCGACGAGGGCTGGGCAGCTCGTTGGAGGAGGGCGGCGCTGCGGGCGGCTCTCGGACGGTCGGAGGCGGCGGAGCGGTGCGGGGAAAAAGGAGGAGGAGGTCGTTGACGGCGCTGTGCGGCGAGGCTCGTGGGTGGCCTGGTGTCGGTGGTCGGCTGAGACGAGGGGGATGGCCGGAGCCGGGGAGAGGGGAATCGGCCGGCTGTGGGTTAGGGCTTTATATAGAGGTCGAGGGAGAGGGAGAGGCAACGGTTGAACGGGGAGAGTAGACGGAGCGGCCGAGGAGAGGAGACACCGACGGGTTGGCCGGTCGGAGGAGCGGAAGCGGCAGGGTCGGGGCTAAGCGGTTGGGGAGGAAGGAGAGGGGTTTTTGGTTTCTGGCGGGTCCGGGTCCAAGCGGGTCGGGTCTGACCCGGATTCGACTCGCTAAGGTGGGTTGGGTCTGGGTTGGTTCAGTTCAAACGGTTTGGTTCGGTTTAATTTGGTTCAATGAACCGGGTTAATAAGGGTTTAATTACAAAATAGATTTTAGGGCTTTAAAAATACTTCCGGGGTCCAATAAATTCCCAAAAATTATCCTATGTCCGATTTTTCATTTTACACCATAAAATATTATTTTCATAATATTATAATATTATTTATTATTATTTAAAAATCATTTAATAATTAAAACACCTGAATTTAATTACAAAAAAATTCCAAAAAAATCCAGAAAATTGTGAAAAATCCAAATTTAAAAATTCTTAAAAATCAGAGGGTTTACAATCTACCCCCCTTAAGAGGATTGCGTCCTCGCAATCAAAGAATAACCGGTCAACAGAGATGACACGGTTGCAAACATTGTTCGAAGCACATCAAAATCAAGGAGAATCAAGGTTGAGAGTTACACCTAGAAAAAATTATTTTCCTAAGCATTAAAAGTTTATGAAATTTCCCGAATGAGGGAAATCTAGAAAATTACAATCTTAGAAAACCAGTTTTATCCTTTAAAAACTTATCAGGTTATCATTTATAAACATTCTAAGTTATTGGCAAGTTCAAAATAAATTACTAGGTTAACACTAGGTTATCTATTATTAGAAATTTTAAAACTGTCAGGTCAAGTCTAGGGTCACGAACCAGCAGGCACGAACTACAGCAAAACTAGAAACAGATCCTACAAAAATTTACGTGCATTAGCTACTCCATGCATCTGCGCGTTCTCCAAGGTCATCGCCAGGGCTTGTCCGCGTCCTTGCAGTCGATTCCTCTGCTGCTGCTGAGCCTGCTGGAAGAGCAGTGCTTGGGGTATCAAAGGTGGCCTCGGCTGATACCCTCCTGGAGCTGGTGGTAGGACTTCTTGAACTTCCGTTTGTGGTGCTCCCAATGCTGGATAGGCTGGCCTCAGTACTGGTAACGCTTGCTGGTTAACCTTTGGTGCTCTTTCTCGACGCTCAGAGCATTCCTTTAATAAATGCTGACTGGACCCGCAAGCTAAAATACTTTCATTTTCCGTCTTCACTCGTTCTCTATATGGCCTCGTTTGCGACAATATTGACATACAGGTAGTGCCTGTGAAGATACTTCTGGTGGTTGGTGCACGTGAGGTCTTTTTGCAACTTCTTCCTGTGGTGCTCCGGATGGTGCTGATGTGGACGATCGCTTCAGACTGGTCTCTCTTCTAGTGATGCGCTCCATGCGTCGGGCTGCAGCAAGGACGTTCGAGTAGGAAGTAGGTGCAACGGATCCAATTAGTTTCTGTAGCTCAATGTTTAGTCCGTCGAAGAACTTCTCGGCCTTCTCTTCTTCTGTCTGAATCAAGGTTGGGGCAAAGCAACTCAGACGAATGAATTCCGCTTTGTACTCTTCCACTGTCCTACTATCTTGAGTGGGGCTATTGAACTTGTCCCGAAGTTCTGATCGAACGATGGCTGGAATGTACATCTCCTGAAAGAGTCTGGAAAACTCTTCCCAACTGACTCGGTCTGGTCCGAGCCGTGTCTCCTCAGATAGCCACCAGTGATGAGCATTGTCCGTCAACTGCATTCTGACGGCAGTCATCCAACGTTCCCTTGGAAGCTCAGCTGCTTCTAATTGATGTTGAGTGTTGGTGAGCCACTCATGAACTTCAGTGGGCTCCTCCTTGCCTGAGAAGGTACGGGGCTTCAGCTGCCAGAAATCGGTGATAGAGCCCGTCGTTGGTCGTCGTGTTGGTAGATCTGCCTGCTCCAGTGCGATTACTAGGTTGCTCCTCAAGTTCTCTGCCTTATGACGCAGAGCCTCTTGTTGAATTTGTTGTTGAGCTTGCATCATTGCGTAGATCATTTATAATATCTGATGCCCGTCCATAGCCTACCCTTGTGGGAATACGGGCATTGGTGGAGTAAATTGCATCGATGGTGGAATGTCATCTTGCTGGATTCTAGAGGTATGCTGATTCGCTTGACTACGTTGTTGAGCTGATTGACCTTCTTCTACTGGTGTTACTTCCTCTTCATTGGTTACCAAAACATCCCGTGATGATGTTGCAGGAGTCTCGTCGTTTGCTCGTGAATTCATAACTCTGCAACCAAAATAAACAATAAGAGGCGTACAGGAATCAAGGCATGATGCAAGTCAAGATTTAAATTCGAATCTGATACAGATATCAAGAACGTTTCAAGCAAGTGGATGAGATCCTAAAAAAAACTTATCCTATTCTTATTGCAGGCCTGTTCGGTCCCTAAGTTGAAACCGAACATTTTAGTCGTTGACCTGCATGGGCCACCACAAAAACCATGTCACGCCCCAGTCCCAAATTATCAAGGGACTAGCCACGTGGCAATGGCTAGCAGCACACACCGATGGACAAACCCAATTTAATGGATCCATCGGGACATACTTAAGTTGTAATACAACCATAATCAGGGTCTACTAATCTCATCCACAGAATGAATATATCAATATCAACAAAAGGAATTATAAACATCATCATCAAGTCATAAGTACATAAATTGGGGAACAAGCCCGATACAAGTCTGATACAACTGTTAAGATACAAAATAAAGATACCAACAAAAGTACTGAGTATGGAAATAGTATATACTCAGAAGATACTCGAAGAGATCACTCGTCTACTGGGCCTGGTACTGCTCCAATGCCTGCTCCTGTTCCTGCTTCTGCTCCTGCTAATGCTCCTGTCATGTATATCTCTGGGTCGTACTCGTCTGCTAATCCTGGGGACATAATCCGGATCCAGGTCCTCAGGGGACATAGCAAGGTACAAGAATAATCATGCCAAAATAAATGCAGTGCAGCAAATAAATGAAACCATAGGGTAAATATATAACCAGCTAAGTGATATGCAATATGAGAGCAGCACTAGAACTCAAGCTGAAACTACTACAAGCTCTGTGTCGGGGAGCCGGTAGCAGTGATATCATGTGGTTGTCTAGCTCGGAGAGAGACTAAGACGTCGGCATAATATATAATCAACCTGTAGTTTGTGTGTCTCTCCCCACCCAATGTAATCATGCATCTCATGTCCACGACGTCTCATGTCCATGCCACGCAGGATCATAACTAATGCATCAAGTCATATAATATCTAAGCAAAGGAATAAGCCATGAAAACTGTATCCTATACAGAATCACCATGAATATCTCAGGACGATTTTGTATCATGAAATAGTGTCAGGTGTCCTGGGTAAAACGTACTTGATAATGCAAGTACAAGAATGCAAAGGATCACGATATCCATGTCTAGATGACGTTACACAACTCCGCGTACGGGGTTGGCACCCGACTATTAATTGGACGCTAAGTAAGTCACTCGGTCCTAGGTTTAAGCAATTACAATCAATGTAAATAAGCAAGAAAATAAATAACAATACTACATAATTTGGCAAGGTACACTTGCCTGGGGTTCTGACTCCAATTGTAGCTCTGTCAGCAGCAGGATTTGCAGGCAGTACTCCGGTTGCTGAAATAGACATCACCATCAGATCCAGAAAATATCAATCAGCTATAAATGCCTGTCCTTGAGTCCAATTTGGACACAGGTGCAAAAATGATATTTCGGGGCAAAACGGGATCCAAATGTGGGCCGCTTTGCACCGAAAAATACGTCAGGGTCAAAGGTCTCCAAATCTGTCCAACTTAGTGTCAACAGGTCAGGAACGATGATACGAACCCAACAAAACTTCCATAATTGGATTCCGATGAGCCGATCACAAAATTGCCCGTCAAGTGGAGCCTGTGGGGCCCACGACACGCAATTTTGTCAACGTTCTCAGAATCGAACCAAACTTGGCTCACAGGACCAGCGTATTGCTACGAGTCCGATGGCGCAAGTTTTCTCTCGATCCGACGTGTGTACACTAAGTTACAGCGAGATTCAGAAAGGTCGAATACGGGGCGTTGTCGGCGGATACGCGTTGATTCCGGTGTGCACGCACATCCAAATCAACTTCTGCGAAATCTTGCACGTCCGTATCAACGGCGCGCACGTATCAGTGAAGACCGCGTGCGACCAAGTCGTCCAGTTTGGCGGAGCGTACTCAGTTCCGGGGTGAAACAGGGCGTTGGTTTTCCTGTTTTTGGATCGCGGTTCGCGATCACCACAGGTCGCGATGCACCAAACGGTTTGCACGGGCACCGAGAGGGTCACGCAGGGTTCGCGATGCAACAAACGAAATCGAAAATAGGTAAACGAGCAGAGAGAAATGGGTACCTGAACAGGGCTCCAGAAATGGTGTTTTCTCGTGTCCGCGTGTCGACACGAAGGGGCCGTGTCCTGACCGTGTCCGGCTAGGTTTCAGGGGAGCTTGTCGGAGAGTCGCTACTGGCCGGGGCGGCTCGACGAGGGCTGGGCGGCTCGCTGGAGGAGGGCGGCGCTGCGGGCGGCTCTCGGACGGCCGGAGGCGGCGGAGCGGTGAGGGGAAGAAGGAGGAGGAGGAGGAGGAGGAGGTCGTTGACGGCGCTGTGCGGCGAGGCTCGTGGGCGGTCGGGTGTCGGTGGTCGGCTGAGACGAGGGGGATTGCCGGAGCCGGGGAGAGGGGAATCGGCCGGCTGCGGGTTAGGGCTTTATATAGAGGGAGAGGGAGAGGGAGAGGCGACGGTTGAACGGGGAGAGTAGACGGAGCGGCCGGGGAGAGGAGACGGCGACGGGTTGGCCGGTCGGAGGAGCGGAAGCGGCAGGGTCGGGGCTAAGCGGTCGGGGAGGAAGGAGAGAGGTTTTTGGTTTCGGGCGGGTCCGGGTCCAAGCGGGTCGGGTCTGACCCGGATCCGACCCGCTAAGGTGGGTTGGGTCTGGGTTGGTTCGGTTCAAACGGTTTGGTTTGGTTTGGTTTAATTTGGTTCAATGAACCTGTTAATTAGGGTTTAATTACAAAATAGATTTTAGGGCTTTAAAAATACTTCCGGAGTCCAATAAATTCCCGGAAAATTACCCTATGTCCGATTTTTCATTTTACACCATAAAATATTATTTTCATAATATTATAATATTATCATTTAAAAATTATTTAATAATTAAAACACCTGAATTTAATTACAGAAAAATCCCAAAAAATTCCAGAAAATTGTGAAAAATCCAAATTTAAAAATTCTTGAAAATCAGGGGGTTTACAATATGTTTCGAGGATGTCTTCTCTTCGAGTCTCGTGGTCGTTAGCTGGTATTCTTATATTGTGTTTATTGTGTTGTACTTTTCCATTCGAGTTGGTAGTGGATTTGTTTCCATCCAACTATCATCCTTAGATACTTATATTGAGATCTAGTTTCATAGATACTGGTTATTTATTTATATTAGATTTTCGTGGATGAGATTTAGATTATACCCTGTGACTTGTGACATATGTTTGTGGATTTGATGTTCATATTACAGCATACGTATGGGTTATGGTTTCCCTATATTGGAGTTGCCATATCCATACGGCTGGCTTGCTTACGTGTCCTAGTCCTACGTATTAAGGGACTGGGGCATGACAACAGAGCAAGTTCGAAGGCAATCCAGAAGCCCGATTTGCAGTCCAATAGAAGCAGGTAGATGCCCTACAACAGATCGTTCAGACCTTGGCCTCTAACCATTCCGCGACGACAACAACGGCACTGGTGGAGCAACCCACACCTGAAGTCAAAATATCTCAAACTCCAAAGAAGAAGGATGTGACTACCTTCGACTTTGACCCGACTTCAAGAAGGACTGCAATAAGCGTTTCAAAGGGACTAAGGATCCGGTCGTAGCTCTAGATTGGCTGGCAGAGCTTGAAGATCACTTCAAATTGCTAGAGGTACCTGAAAAAAAATGTGTTGCGTGTGCCCAATTGCAGCTCCTTTTAACACGCACAATTGGTGGGACGTGCATCGAAGATCTCTCTCAGTAGGCGATGAAGTGGAGACGATCACGTAGGCTACCTTTCGTGGCGCGTTCGAAGAGGATTTCATACCCCCTCTCGTACGTCGACAAAAGGAGAACGAGTTCATGCAGTTCCGCCAAGGCAATATGACAGTGAAGCAGTACTCCGCCGAATTCAATCGGCTCACCAAATTTGCAAGATCATACAATCCCGGGCTGGACCGGAGGAGAACTGCTAATGCTTGGCTACAGCGAAGCGCGTACCAAGCGCGAAGGAAAGGGCCTTCGCCCTACCTGATGTGGCGAGTCGTGCAAGATGATTCGAAGGTGGCCTGCGATCTGTCATCCATGCGCACGTGGGCGTTCTCCAATACCTGACTATGCAGGAAGTTCTCAATCATGTCCTTTCTCTTGAACCGCAGTATCCTTCAGTTGATGTTGGCGTTGTGCATACTTTCAATCACAAGCGCCATAGCAACGCGGGAGGAAACAATGCTTCAAAGCATCCTCACAACGGCGGTCAGCAAAAAGGAAATCCATGGCAACCATGTTCCTTCTGTAAGAAGCCAGGGCACATAGCCAAAAATTATCACAAAAAGCACGGGTTATGCTTCGTTTGTGGTGATCCAAACCATGGAATTCGTGACTGTTCGCGCTACTCTGTTCACCATCCTCAACGTCCAAATCATGCCACAACACCTCAAGCCAACCGAGCCGCGCCATAGCAAGAGAGTCGTCAAGCTCAAGGCCGAGTGTACACTTTGACACGGGAAGAGGCCCTAGCATCGAACACCGCTGTGTCAAGTATATTGCTTTTCAATAACATACATGCTCGCGTGCTATTTGATTCTGGTACTATGCATAGCTTTATATCCACGAATTTTGTCGTGAAAAACAAGATAGAAATGATACCATTATATCTAGACCTTAGTGTTAGCACCCCATAGGGCACGAAGATACATGTTCGTTCAGTATGTCAGGGCGGCCACGTCTGTATCGGGGGAAGAAAACTCTCGCTCGATGTGTTAGTCCTAGATGTTTGGGATTACGACATCATTTTGGGGATGGATTTGGCTCGGTGCTTTCTCGGTAACTATCGAATGTGCAGAGAAACGAGTCATCTTTCGTCTACCTGGAGAGTCTGAATTCTGCTACACAAGTGGTCCAGCAACAGAAGCGTCAAGGACCTGCATGATGATTTCTGTAATGTCAGCTCGGCGGATGCTACACTCTGGGTATGAGGGATACTTAGCGTCGGTTTGGGACACGTAGCTGGATTGCGCAAACGTTGATCTTCTTCCGTTATGGTGGAGTTCTCTAATGTGTTTTCGAGCGAACTACCTTGCATACCACCCGATAGAGAAATCGATTTCACCATCGATACCTTCCCAAATATCCAACCGATTTCCAAAGCCCCGTACCGAATAGCCCTTGCTGAACTAAAGGAGTTAAAGTGCCAACTACAAGAACTGCTTGACCGTCGATATATTCGTCCGAGCGTGTCTCCTTGGGGCTCGCCTGTACTCTTTGTAAAGAAGAAAGACGGAATATTGCGACTCTGCATAGACTATCGGGAGCTAAATAAGGTCACTATCCGAAACAAATATTCCCTGCCTAGGATCGACGACCTCTTTGATCAGTTGCAAGGAACGTCAGTATTTTCGAAGATAGACCTTCGCTCTGGCTACCACCAATTAAAGATCAAGCCATAGGACATGCCGAAGTCAGCATTTCGGACCCGCTATGGCCATTATGAGTTTTCTGTCATACCATTTGGACTGATGAATTCTCTTGCCGCATTCATGGATTTGATGAACCATGTGTTCCGACCATTCCTTGATAAGTTTGTGGTAGTATTCATAGACGACATCTTAGTGTACTCGAAGAATAAGGATCAACAAGCACGACACCTGCGGATGGTTCTTCAAACTCTTCGAGACAATAAGTTGTTCGCGAAGCTAAGAAAGTACGAGTTCTGGTTGGACAGCATATGTTTCCTCGAGCAGATCATTTTCGCGGAGGGCATCTCAGTCGACCCGAAGAAAGTTGAAGCCAGCTAAAGTGGAAGAGACCTGAGTCGGACAGCGACATTCGGAGCTTCCTTGGTCTAGCAAGCTACTACAAGAGATTCATAAAAGATTTTTCAAGGATCGCTTCGCCTCTGACTTATCTCACCAAGGAGTAACGTTCGCGTGGTCGGACAACTGTGAAGCTTCATTTATGGAGTTAAAGCAATAAATCATCTCATCTCAGCACTGATTCTTACTATTTCGGATGGACCCGATGATTTTAAGATCTATAGTGACGCTTCAGGAAAGGGTTTGGGATGTGTCCTTATGTAGAGGAACAAAGTGATAGAATTTGCGTCGAGGAAGTTAAAGCCTCACGAAAGGAACTATCCAACACACGATCTGGAACTTGTAGCGGTGGTGTTCGCGTTAAAGTTATGACGGCATTACCTCTATGGCGTACCGTGTGAAATCTTCATGGATCACAAAAATCTCAAGTATCTCTATACTCAAAAGGATTTGAATCTACGGCAACAACGTTGGCTTGAACTCCTTAGTGACTTTGACTTGATGATCAGATATACACCGACAAGGGCAACGTTGTAGCTGATGCACTGAGTCGAGTGTTTGTTGGGAGCTTAGCTATCGATGACAGGCTATGAAGGGATCTCAAAAGTTTAGGAATTACACTCTGAATCAGAAACAAAAAGGGGGCGCATGTCATGCCCCGATTCCGTGGAATCGATGGTCGTCCCCCGGGCGTGACCGTCGTGTGGGCCTAGGTTGCGTACCGCACAAGGATAAGTAATTTATTTTCGCATAGTGAGCACATATTCAGAGTACGCAGATATATTGAAACACATATTTGAAGCATGAAAAAGTTCTCTTTTATTGATAATATGAACATCTATTACAAACTCTTGAACTGAGTCATAAGGTTGCCTCTCGGGCTTACAAAAGTGTTGACACAAAATGAGATAACAGTCATATACATTACATCCCTACTAAACTTCAAAATATAAGACCTCCTAGTGGAATGATAGCCTTTCCACGGAGCTGCATTCTTGCTTGGGTTCTAGCTCCTGTCTTCAAAATACTTCAAAAGGTGGCACGAATCAAGGCGTGTCTACAGCTGGACTGGATTGGGGGATGACTTCGTCTTCTCGCTCGGCTCACCTTAGTGCGGAGAACCTGTTTCAACGAGGGTCAGTACATCGAAACGTACTGGTGAAGGCAAGCTAACCCAATTATACCAATCAACACGTTGTTTAGATGATGCATGCACATTTTATTTGTGGTCTTTCTATCTTGCCTTAGTCTATTTTACAGCAAGCAATAGATATAGAAATCAATGAAATACTTTGCCACCGCTCGGTGATATTTACCTTCCCGTCTGAACCACCTGCACAATCTTACCATGTCCTTCCCTGCCAAGAAGACACAAGTTAGTTTGCAACAGGTTTAAATATACGAGGGGATCACTAGCTTATGCCATATTGGATGGTTTAGTCTCGAGGCCAAGATGACGGAGGCACATGTATCGCTGCACGCCATCCTGCCCAGTGAGGGAGACTATTCTTGAAGTTCCGTCCGGATCGGATCGGTGCCAGTGCCCCAGCAACCGTCCGCAGGAACCATTGACCTTGTGCACAAGAAGTCCGTGATCAACGGCGTTTATATTGAATTATCCATTGATGTAGTTTGAGGCAATAAGGATTTGAGACAGGTAACATGATATGATTTATTTTGCATAGTCTTCCTGAACAGTTGTGGCATAAACGAGTGTGTTCTACACATAGCTCAATTTATAGAAGAAGTGAACATTCTAACTAAAATTGAAGCATACATAAGAATATTTTAAACAAACTAGCATGCAATAGGTAACCGTTCACAAGTTTGTTTGACAAGCAATATAATCCAAGTCCATTCCTTTTTATCTTGATACCTTTTAGTCATTACTTGGTATCGTCTGATCGGGGCAAGCAAGAATACAAGATTTTAGATGTGAAGACTGGAAGAAGGGCCAACTGAATCGAATATAAGCCACTCACTTAGTTTGTTGGAAGGAAGAAGGAAAGAGGTGCTTCAGGAGTCCGTTCGAACGTTGCCTACTGCTGGTTCACCTGCATTGCCACGAACAGCTGATCAATACCTCTTCCACTCTTTTCATTATCAGAATTAAAGTACAGTTCAACGAACAAAAATAATAAAATCCATCAAAACCGTTCAAGAAAACTCAAGCAAATCCGAAAACTAACTCAAGGCACGAAAGCAACAAGCGATAGCGAAATCTGAGGCAACAAAAGATGCAGAGGAGAGGTCCCTCCTGACTCTGCCGCTAAGTCGATCCCAGGGGCACGGTCCACTAAATATGGGAATTGATTCCAAAGAGACAAATCCATAACGAGAATGAGTTCTTGATTCAATCTATCCCGATCGAACGATACCGTCTTGTATTTCTTAGTTGCGCTCCCCGAATAGGGGGAACGGGGCACCATAGCGCAGGAGGCTCAGTTGCGCCTCGAACCAGACTTGTTGGAGAAAGTTAAGTCCGCTCAGAAGGACGACATGTTCCTAGAGAAGATGCGTAATCTTATCTCAACAGGAAAGGCGACCGACTTTGCGGTGAGCACAGATGGAATGATGCGGATGAAGGAAAGATTGTGTGTTCCTAACGATGCAAACCTCAGAAAGGAGATACTCACTGAAGCCCACTATGCAAGTTATACTTCACATCCAGGATGCACGAAGATGTATCAAGACCTCCGCACGATATTTTGGTGGCACAACATTAAAAGGGATGTGGCGATATTTGTGTCTCAATGCATGGCTTGTCAGAAAGTAAAGGCCGAGCACCAGAAGTCGGACGGAGAGATGCAGAACCTTTCTATACCGGAGTAAAAATAGGAATACATAACGATGGATTTCATTGTTGGTTTGCCAAAGATGTACCAAAAAAATGATGTCGTCTGGGTCATTGTCGATCGACTCACCAAGTCAGCTCACTTTTTGCCTATCAAAATTACTTGGAGTGTCGACCGTATGGCATAAATCTACCTCAACGAGATCGTTCGACTGGTGTGTCTATATCCATTATCTCCGATCGAGAAGGACGATTCTTATCACGCTTCTGGGAGAGCCTTCAGTCAGCAATGGGGACAAAGTTGAAGTTCAGCTCTGCCTACCATTCTCAGACAGACGGCCAGACAGAGCGAGTAAACCAAATGCTCGAAGATATGCTACGGCTCTGTGCCTTGGACTTGAAGTCAAGTTGGTACATGAATCTACCGTTAGCCGAATTTGCATACAATAATAGCTATCAATCCAGCATTCAAATGGCGCTGTATGAGGCGTTGTATGGGAAGAAGTGTAGATCCCCTTCTGTTGGGATGAAGTTGGTGAACGACAAATTCTTGGCCTGGAGCTCGTAGAACAAACCGACCAAAAGTTTCGCTTGATCCGCGAGCGACTGAAGGTAGCACAGAGTCGTCAAAAAAGTTACTCAAACACGCACTGTCGACCTCTTGAGTTATTAGAAGGCGATCGAGTATTTTTCAAAGTCTCTCCCATGCGAGGAGTTAACAGATTTTGAGCAAAGGGAAGCTAAGTCCAAGATTCGTCGGCCCGTTCGAGATACTTAAGCGAGTCACCCTAGTCGCATATCAAATTTCCCTACCACCGTCACTATCTGAAGTGCAAGATATCTTCCACGTATTCCAGCTTAGGAAGTACGTATATGACCCGAGTCATGTGGTGGATCTTGATCAACTGGATTTGAAGGCGGGCTTGACGTATGTTGAACATCCTGTGCGGATCTTGGATCACAAGGAGAAGCTGCTTCGAAGTCGTTCGGTTCCTCTCGTGCGCGTGCTTTGGAGAAATCATTCGGTCAAAGAATCGACCTGGGAGCTTGTCTGAGATGAAGGAAAAGTTTTTCTCATTATTTCATAGTGGTAGGTTCTATTCCTAAGTTTCGTGGACGAAACTTCCTATTAGTTGGTTAGGATGTGGTGTCCCGTTCCCCCTTTTCGAGGAGCGCGGCTAAGAAATACTTTTGGTATCGTTTGATCGGGATAGATTGAATCAAGATCTTTTTCTCGTTATGGATTTGCTTCTTCGGAATCGATTCTCATATTCAGTGGACCGTGCCCCAAGGATGGACTTAGCGGCAGAGTCAAAAGGGACCTCTCCGCTACAAATTTTCTTGTCTAGTTTTTGATGACGCCTTGTTGCTTTCGTACTTTTGAGTTAATTTTTGGATTTACGTTTTCTTGAACGGTTTGGATAGATTTTATTGCTTTCGTTTGTTAAAATTTATTTCATTCCGAGCTTGGAAAGAGTAAAAGAGGTATTGATCATATGTTCGTGGCAATGCAGGTGATCGTGCAGTAGATGTCGTACGAGCAGAGTCTTGAATCACCTCTTTCCCTTCCTCTCTCCAACCAACTTGTGAGTGGCTATAATTCGATTCATTTGACCCTTCTTCTAAGTCTTCACATCTAAATTCTTGCCTTCTTGATTATTATGATCAAACGATACCATAATAACTAAAAGATGTCAAGATAAAATAGAATAGACTTGGATTACATTATGCTTGTCAATCAACTTGTGAACGGTTACCTTGTTGCATGCTAATTCGTTTAGAATGTTCCTTCATCATATTTCAATTCTAGTTAGAATGTATACTTCTTCTATAATTGTGCTATGTATAGAACACACATTGCTATGCAATAAGATGATCAGTGAGACTATGCAAACAGATCATGCCATGTTACTTGTCTCATGCTCATGTTGCTTGAACTACATCAATGGATAACTTAGTGTAAACATCGCTTGATCACGGACAACTTGTGGACAAGGTCTATGGTTCCTGCGGACGGTCGCTGGGGCACTGGCACCGATCCGGACGGAACTTCACGATAGTCTCACATGCTGGACGGGATGGCGTGTAGAGCCTCACGTGCTTTCATTGCATATCATCCTCATTAAAGACTATAACTCGTCCACTATGGCATAATGCCAGTGATCCCTACGTATATTTAAACTGTGCAAGCTAACTATGTCTTTATGGCAGGGAAGGTCATGGTAAGTATTGTGCAGGTGGTTCAGACGGGCAGGTAAAAGTCATCAAACGGTGGTATTTTTATTTTCAGTAAACTTTCATATCTAATGCTTGCTTGTAAAATAGACTAAGACAAGATAGAAAGATCACATAATAACTTGCATGCTTCATATAAACAATGTGTTGATTGGTATAGTTGGGTTAGCTCGCATTCACCAGTGCATTTTGATGTACTGACCCTCGTTGCAACATGTTTTCGCACCAAGGAGATCCTGCAAGAAGCTAGAGCGACTTTCCAATCCAGTCCACCTACCGGCACATCCTGATCGTGCCTTCGAAGAAGCATTTTGAAGATCCAGGAGCTCGTGCACATAACTTATGTAGCTTCATGGAAAGGCGATAGCTTCGCCCGAAGGTCTATAGTTTTGAAGTTTTAGTAAAAGGATGTAATGTATTAGGACGGTTATCTCATTTTGAGTCCACTTTTGTAAGCCTGTGGGCAATTATCTGACTAATTCAAGAGTTTGTAAAAGATGTTCATTATCAATAAAAAAAACTTTTTCATGTTGCAAAATTGTGTTTCGATTATCTGCGTACTCTGAATATGTGCTCGTTATATAAGATACATTGGCCTTGTGCGTTGCGCAATCTAGGCATGCACGACGTCATGCCCGGGGGACTACTATCGATTCTTCGAAATCGGGACGTGACATAGATTGTGGGATGGGCCTCACTAATAATGCTCTTATTGGTTCTTGTGTAGTACATGCACGACTTGTACCAAATCACACGTTTCACCTATGGTCAGTGAAATGTTTATACGAAGAATAATGCTATCTATCCCTCCAAAGTGACCCTCCAAACCATTATTTCTTTAATGGCAGTTGACATGACATATTAATATTAATATTAACATTAATTTTTTTGGATAATTAATTTGTTGTGATAAAATTTGCCATGTCATGAGCTGCCATATTGTTAGATGTCACATAATGATATTTAACATGCCATGTCAACTGCCACATAAGAAGAGATGGAGGGATGAATAGCATTACTCTTCTACAAACTACTATAATCATGTTTTATATTATGATATTTCAAAATGTAAGATTTTGTTTTAATTTAAGATAAATTGAACATGTAAGATTTTCTTCCAAGTTATGATCTTAACTAAAATTCCAGTTAGGGTTTCAAAATGTAATTAAGATTTTCTTTCAAGACCAAGGGCCTCTATGATCTGAGGGTGGAACATGACACTTAATGACCAAAATATATAGAACCAGCAAGAGTAATATATATATATATATATATATATATATATATATATATATATATATATATATATATATATATATATATATATATATATATATATATAGGATATCCAAAAACTAAAGATCCGAGTGTATATTTTTAGTTAAGTTTCAAAATGTACAGAGTGAACCTTTGTGATTTCTCACTCTTAAAACCAGTTGTAAATCAAAAAAATAAAAGAAAAAAAAGGTCAAGGCCTGATCGTATCACATGAATTTTTTTTTGAACTAGCTAGCTAGTTGTTGGTTTTCTGTTTCTTGAATATTATCTTCTTCTGCCCAGGACAAGGATGATCAATGCAGTCATAGACAAGAATTAATACTGAGAGCTTAATTATGAAACCTAGCTAGCATGAGATTTCAGTTGATTTAACTTACAAAGTATTTGTCGATCAGGATAAAAGTCATAAATGATCGACTAGTGTACGTACTACTTGCTGATTTGTTCTATTATGAAACATCGAGATATATAGTAGTCACCTAAGGAGGTTTAGGCCGTTATCCTGCTTGTTTAAAGTTTGGTTTGGGATTGCTCATCTTGGCAGCTCTATCCTGCTTATTCTTTATAAAGTAGTTCTATATGGGGGGTTTCGGTGTGTTCTCAGGTGAATTTGGCCAAAGCATGTTAAATATATTGTTTGTCCTTGTGATTAGTTTGGTTATTTGCATCTACCTTGTTATTTACTTGTCATTATTAAGGTTATTGTAGTCGTTTCGTGTCGGTTTCGGGTGGGTATGCACATACTCATCATAATAGCTAAACTATAAAACAAGCAAGTCTCTCCAAACAATACAAATATTGCACGTATTGAGAACCATGCAAATGATTTAATCTAAGATATGCCAAATTCCATCCAATATACAAATGGAACCTAATCATACTTTTGCCTCAAGTGATGTTAAGAATAATCATGTTCCATTCAAACTTAATTACCAAGTCTTATGTAATTACCTATTCCTTTGCTTTGTCCTACTCTGTAGGGGTTATATGTCAATAGCTAAGATGTCTAAGAATTCCTTTGTACTGCCTATATAAAGGCTTCATTCCATGCTAATAAAGCAGAAAATATAATTATCCTCTCTCCCTGGACAACGTACGCTTCTCTGGGTCAACACTTGGTATCAAAGCCATTCGAGTCGTTGTTGAATGCCAAAGATCACGTCGAGGCAGTCGAGCACCGAGTCATCTTCAGGCGAAGTCACGGCGGTCTGGAAGGGAAAAGAGAGTAGCGTGACGCTGCAGTACCCGATGCTCACACAGAGCAACTACGCCTCCTGGTCTTTGAAGATGCGGGTAAACCTGCAGGCACAAGGCGTATGGGACGCCATTGTACACGACAACGTCGACGAGCGCAAAGACAGGATGGCTCTCGCCGGCATCTTCCAAGGAGTACCAGAGGATGTTCTTCTCACGCTGGCTGAGAAGGACTCGGCCAAAGAGGCGTGGGAAATGCTCAAGACGATGCAAATTGGCGCGGAGCACGTCAGGGAAGCCAAGTTGCAAACCTTGAAGAGTGACTTCGAGGCGATTCACATGAAGGATAGCGAGTCAGTGGACGACTTTGACATGAGGTTGATGATGCTTGTCAACGGCATCCGAGCGCTGGGCGAGAAGGTAGACGAGACCTCCGTCGTCCAAAAATTTCTTCGTGCTATGCCGACACGATTCATGCAGCTCGTGAATCCGATCGAGCAACTGGTGGATCTCAAGACCATGACAGTTGAGGAGCTAATCAGTCGTCTCAAGGCCTACGAAGAGCGACTTTGTGGGTATGGTAACAGGGAGGAGGAGCAGCACCTGCTGCTCATACATTCCGAGTGGCTTGCTCAGCTGAACAAAAATGACGGCGGTGATTCTCCCTCGGGCTCAAAGATGCACAGTAGCAACGGAGGTGATGGTCGTGGCCGTGGCAGGATGGGCGGCCGTGGCCGAGGCCGTAAGAAGGCGGGCGCAACGGCAAGGAGAAGGATGGTGAAGGTCGTGGATCCGGTGGAGGCCGCGACAAGAGCAAAATCAAATGCTTCAACTGCAACGTGTATGGGCACTATGCGTCGGAGTGCCGCAAGCAACGACGTGATCGCGACGAAGAAGCACTCCTCGCCAAGGCTGAAGATGACGAGCCCGCCATGTTATTGTCTATGCGCGCACAGGAGGAGCGTGACATGGTCATGCTCAACGAGGAGAAGGTTTGGCCAATCGGAGGATCGAGCCAGTGCGCAAGCGACGTGTGGTACCTCGATAATGGAGCGAGAAACCACATGACCGGTTATGAGGAGATATTCTCTGAGTTGGACACTTCGGTGAGGGGCACTGTCCGATTCGGTGACGACTCCGCCGTAGAAATTTACGGGCACGGGACGATCTTGTTCCAATGCCAAACCGGAGAGCATCGTGTTCTCACCGACGTGTACTACATCCCCCGTCTCAAGAGCAACATCATCAGCCTCGGCCAGCTCGACGAGAATGGTTGTAAAACCGTTATAGAAGGTGGCTTCCTGTGCATCTACGATCGAGAGAGGAGGCTGATGGCCAAGGTAAAGAAATCAGGGAATAGGTTGTATACACTCAACCTAAAATGTGCACAGCCTGTGTACCTCTTGGCGTGCATCAAGAAGGATGCATGGCTATGGCATGGCCGCTACGGGCACCTAAACTTCCAGGCGTTACGGAACCTGACGCACCATGAGATGGTAGAGGGCATGCCACACATACAACAACTCGATCAAGTCTGTGACGGGTGTATGGTTGGCAAGCAACGATGTG
Organism: Iris macrosiphon; assembly: GCA_036927795.1. NCBI lineage: Eukaryota > Viridiplantae > Streptophyta > Magnoliopsida > Asparagales > Iridaceae > Iris > Iris macrosiphon. The sequence continues at coordinate 3,411,580 of JAYESA010000007.1, read as the reverse complement.
CACCATTCCCGCCTCCATCACTCTACCGCACGGACAGCCCGCTGCAACTGCTACATGGTGATTTATGCGGCCCAATCACACCTGCAACACATGGAGGTAACAAGTATTTCATGTTGTTGGTTGATGATCATAGTCGGTATATGTGAATAGTTTTACTTAAAAACAAGGATGGAGCTCTTGCTGCCTTCAAGAAAATAAAGGCCGATGTCGAAATGGAGGCGGATGCGAAGGTGAAGGCATTCCGAACCGATCGAGGTGGGGAGTTTACCTCACACGAGTTCCACGAGTATTGTGAGAACTTGGGCATCAAGCGCTTCCTCACCACACCGTATTCACCACAACAAAACGGCGTGGTAGAAAGGCGAAATCAGACGGTGGTAGCCATGGCAAGGAGCATGCTAAAGAGTAAGGGGATACGAGGAAGCTTCTGGGGAGAGGCTGTTGCTATGGCAGTCTATCTCCTGAACCGTGCACCGACTCGGAGCGTCACCGGTAAGCCACCGTACGAAGCCTTCTACCGAAAGAAGCCAAAAGTACAACATCTTTGAACCTTCGGCTGTGTAGCGCACGTCAAGGTGGTGGATCCGCATCTCACGAAGCTCACTGATCGCAGCGTACCCATGGTGTTCATCGAATACGAGGCAGGATCTAAGGCGTATCGGATGTACAACCTAATGATGAGGAAGCTACATGTGACACGAGATGCGATGTTCGAAGAAGCTAGACAATGGGATTGGGAATCCAAGTCTGATCAAATGGTAGAAAAACCCGGTGAGGTATTTACAGTGTATTATCCATCTCACGTTGATGCAGGGATCGAGGGTGCGACGCATGGCTCGCCGAGCACAGCGGGCAGTGCTAGTGGGACACGCGGATCGCCAATTGCAGCGCACAGCCCTCCAGTCGTGAAGGCCGAAGGAGCACCACCTGACTCGTCGACATCCACGGGTGGGCTGAGTGTGGAAGGCCCAGCAGCAAGCGGCGCATCTACACCTGCAAAGCGTACTCGTTCTCTGATGGACATCTACAACGCCACAACAGAGGTTAAACTCAAGGACTTCGGTCTATGCATGTTTGCCATGGAGGAGACTTCAAGTTTTCAAGAAGCCCAAAAGCATGCAAGTTGGAGGCGTGCAATGCTAGAAGAGCTCGAGGCCATTCAAGATAATGGTACATGGAAGCTTGTCAATCTTTCAGCCGGCCACAGACCCATTGGCCTAAAATGGGTATTCAAAATGAAGAAGGATCCACAAGGTGATGTTGTCAACACAAGGCACGCCTCGTCGCCAAAGGCTACGTCGTGGATTTTGATGAGGTATCCGCACCAGTCGCACGACTTGAGACCGTGCGGATCCTCCTTGCATTAGCTGCACAAGAAGGGTGGGAGGTGCACCACATGGATGTGAAGTCCGCTTTCCTCAACGGCGACTTGGAGGAGGAGGTGTATGTGGCACAGCCGCCCGGCCATGCACAGAAGGGCAGTGAAGACAAGGTCCTGAGGCTCAAGAAGGCATTATATGGGTTACGTCAAGCGCCAAGAGCCTCGAATGCAAAACTTGACAAAAGTTTAATCTCACTCAATTTTGCACAGTGCCCAGTGGAGCATGTTGTCTACAAGAGAAATCTATGCGGCAGAAGTATCCTATTCGGCGTGTACGTGGACGACTTGATCATCACAGGGACGAGCACCACTGATATTGCTAGATTCAAGTTGCAAATGAAGGAGCTATTCAGCATGAGTGACCTTGGACTACTGAGTTATTACTTGGGGATCGAAGTGCAACAAAAATCTCAAAGAATCTTGCTGTGCCAATCATCTTACGCAGCCAAGATTATTGAGAAGTACGGCCTAACAGATTGCAACCCGACACAAACACCAATGGAGGCAAGGCTGAAGCTGAGTAAGTCGAGCTCAAGTCCCCAAGTTGATAAAACCTACTACCGCAGCATAGTAGGAAGTCTCCGCTACTTGGTAAATACAAGGCCGGACATAGCCTATGCGGTTGGGATCGTAAGCCGTTACGTGGAGGCACCAATCGAGCAGCACATGGCTACCGTGAAACAAATCTTAAGGTATGTTCGTGGTACAATTACTTTTGGTTGTTGTTACGTGAAAAAGGGCAAGGAAAAACCAAGTCTTGTGGGCTATAGCGATAGCAATATGGCTGGAGATATGGATGATCGGAAGAGCACTACCGGAGTTGTATTCTTCCTTGTCTCAAACCTGGTGACTTGGGCATCACAAAAACAAAAGACAGTGGCATTGTCATCATGTGAAGCGGAGTACATTGCAGCTACTACCGCAACCTGTCAAGATATTTGGCTGAGGCATCTCCTTGGCGAAATGAAGGTGCAAAACGATGACAAAGTTGTGCTCAAGGTGGACAACAAATCAGCAATTTCACTTTGCAAGAATCCGGTTCATCACGACAGAAGCAAGAACTTTGACACAAGGTACCACTTCATACGTGAATGCGTGGAAGATGGGAAGATTGAGGTAGAGTATGTTGCCACGGATGATCAACTGGCAGACATTCTCACCAAACCACTTGGGCGGCTTAAGTTCTTAGAGATGCGCCAGAAAATTGGAGTTCAAGTCGTCAAGTAGCAACATGATTAGGAGAGTGAATGTTAAGAATAATCATGTTCTATTCAAACTTAATTACCAAGTCTTATGTAATTACCTATTCCTTTGCTTTGTCCTACTCTTTAGGGGTTATGTGTCAATAGCTAAGATGTCTAAGAGTTCCTTTGTACTGCCTATATAAAGGCTTCATTCCATGCTAATAAAGCAGAAAATATAATTCTCCTCTCTCCCTGGCCAACGTTTGCTTCTCTGGGTCAACAAGTGCATCACTGTTTGTGAAAATGATTAATCCGAACGTACACTGGAGACCGATCGATCGTTGTAATCTAAACCCATCAAACTCTTCTCACATATCGGGTTCGTAAAATTTCTGAAAAAATGTCGACTGGTCTGCTGCCGCATCTGCCATTATACCTACAATGATTGGCCATACAATTGCTCGCTCGCTCGCTAGTGTGGGAGAGGAGGAGGAGGATGGGGAGAGGATTTTGTTTGTGTAAACGATTTGATGGTGAAAGCCATTTCACCAGAAAATATTTGAGCCTCAGTCGAAGGATGAGATTTTATTTTATTTTATTTTGGCTGTGGGAAAAGCTTTCTAGTACAAAGGAATACAAAATACAAACTATAACAAGATCTCTCGGTCTTTGGTAGGGGCACTTGAGAATAGAATAGATATATAGATCATGTTCTGAAAGTGAAGCCTAACTACTTAAGCCGCGCGCCATGGTGTTGGCCACATCAATAACAAAGCGATATTTGACATCTCCCCTGAGGAGCCTTTCCATAGCTGTATTGATATAGTTCATAGGGATGACCTCTATATCTGCTGTTATGTTATGTTCTGCAGCAAAATCTAACATCTCTTGCGTCTCTTGCATGCCTCCTGTTGCACTTCCAGCTACAAGTATCCTTCCTGCAGTTCAATCAAAATCATGGATTCAACTCCTCAGTCAGTCAGTCACCAACAAATTGATCAGAAATGCTATATTTTGACATTTTTTTGTCCCTTCCCTTGAGGAGTTCATTTGTTGAAGCAAAGATCCAAGGATTGATTACATTACCTACAAGTAGAGGAAATATTGGCAACTCTAGCGGCTTTTCCGGCGCGCCCACCATTACCAGCTTTCCATGATTCTTCAGAAGATCAAGCAATGGCTGCAATGGGTGCTGGGCAGAGACAGTGTCGATTATACCATCAAATGTACCGGTGGCAGCCTGACCAAACAAACAAATTTCCATCAGAAGATGAAGTTCATGAATGAATGAATAATCACATTAACAGAGCATATAGTTAGTTACCTTCATTTTTTCGAGATCTCGGCTGACCAGAAAAGCATCGGCGCCTAGATTCTCAATAGCTTCCTTCTCCTTGCTCGGAGACGTGCTTATCACCGTGACCTTCACACCAAACGCCTTGGCAAACTTCACCGCCAGATGGCCCAGTCCACCGAACCCGACCACACCCAAATGTGTGCCAGGCTCGTTGAGTCCGTAGTACTTCAAGGGGCTGTACACAGTGATCCCGGCGCACAGAAGCGGCGCACCAGAGTCCATAGGCAACTCGTCCGGGAACTTCATCGCGTAGTGCTCCTCGGCCACAATCCAGTCGGAGTAGCCTCCGTAAGTTCTCGTGCCGTCGTGGTAGACGTAGTTGTAGGTGAGTATGGTGTCGCAGCAGTAACTCTCCAGGCCTTTCGTGCAGTCATCGCACCTGTCACAGCCGCCTACCATGCATCCGATCGCAGCCCTGTCCCCGACTTTGAATTTTTCCACTTCAGAGCCGACGTCGATGACAATACCGACAATCTCGTGCCTATTAGAAGAATAACGATATAATGTACATGGTTGGCAGCTATGATCAGAGATGAAGAGTAGACAGAGTAAATAAGATATAACTCAATAAGTATGAAGTAGACAGAAAAGAACTGTAACTAACTATGTGTTTTGAAATACTAGTTTCGATATATGATCAGCTTGAAAACTTGTAGAATAGCTACTAGCCTGACTAATCTTACGTGATGTGTATAATTAACACTAACAATGTATATACTATGTCTAAGGGATGTGATCACATATTTAACTAGCACTTCCTCATTCCGACTAGTACAAAAGATCCAACCATAACACGTTACGATACAATGATCAATTTCTAATAACAATACGAAAGTAGTACGTACCCAGGAACCATGGGATACTCAGAGAATCCCCATTCATTCCTGACGAAGTGAATGACGGAATGGCAGACTCCGCAGTACATAATCTTTATGCTGACGTCCTTGGGGCCTGTATTCCTGAAGGAAAACATATGTGCATGCATCTATATATGATTAGAATCATATGATAGCGATAAACTCCATAGCTTTGATAGTACTTCTTCATAGTCATAGTTATATATAGTTATACATACCTTCTGGAGAAGTTGAATGGTGAGAGAATCCCAGCAGAGTTGTGGGATCAGTGATGTTAGTAGTAAGTATATGTAATCAGTGATGTCAGTAGTAGGTACTATATCATTGTTTTTTCTAACACCACTCATGGTCTCATCAGTTAGGTCCCTACTCAACGTAATGCTATATATCAATAAGCATACATGATATCTCAGTCTATTAGACAGTGAACTCACTGTTTCTTACGGACAGCACAAGCTTCTTCCTGGCTTGTACCAACCAATACCATAAAGTTCAGTAAGAAAATGATATATTCAGCAGACAGGCAACCACATATTACTACCAATGTAGCATACAATCCAAAAATCAACTCTGCCTAGTATCGATTTGCAAGAGAAATGGATTTATTATACATAAATATTATGAAGTGAATAATGCACCCCAAATATTCCAAAATATCACAAGCTTATACCCAAATCTCCTACATACATCACCCAAACCAGAAAGGAAAATCCAGGAAATTGGAAGTTAAGATAAAATTTATATATATACACACCAAGTTTAACCCTGCACATTTTTCCCCTAGAAAACATTATCTCCCTCTCCCAATTTTTACCCATCCACCCATGTTTTATTCATTCACATCCATAGGAATATACCCCCACACCACGTATACCCCCCAAATGCCTTCTCTTTATCTCCCTCCAGTATACAATACCCTCACCACCATCCCAAAATTAGATGAAAAATGCAAGGTACTGAGAAAATACTTTGAAGAGTTCCTTCTCTAGTGCTTTCTTCAAAAACTAACAAGCTGATGTTACCTAGGCTCCGGTGGAGCCAAAAAAGACTTTGTTGGTCGGATTGGTGGAGTGGGTCGCCAAGCTGACAGACACAATACTTGAGACCGGTTCACCATATCGACCATGGTTGGTGTCTGGTAAGAATGAACAAGGCTGGCACTGCTGGTTGAGTCGCCACGAGCTGTCGCCCTCTGCCATGAATGAGAGCTCAACCCTGAGAGGACATAAGCCCTTCCCGAAGCCTCGTACCTCTGCCTGCTTGCCATCCTCTCTTGCATTTCTTTCAGTTCCGCATCCAACGCCAGGCACAGTCGGTCGCCAGATCGTCCTGCCAATGACTCTGACAGTATCCCACGGCAAGCCTCCAATATCGAAATTGCCTCAGACAGCAAGCCCTGCTCAGCAACAATCCTTGCCTCAGCCATGGCCTCTGTTGCTCGCACTCGGTTCCTCTCCCGGTCCACCTCGATCGACATTGTTCTTGATGCAACACATTCCGGCCTTTGTATTCTGACATCTTCACCTTCCAAGTTGACCACCTCATTTGACACGGGGTCTCTATAAGCACAAGCCACCTTTAGCAACACTATTTCCTCAAGAGAAACAATTGGAACATTTACGGACACCAGGAAATCTCTTTCTTCATCTGCATACAAGTTCCCCACATCGATAGATCCTTTGAGTCCATCATCGGCTACCTGGCTGGCGTAGCTACCTGATTTGATCGGAGCAAGGTGGACTCCTGAGTGCACACACTCCACAGTAACTCGCAACTCTTGCACCACCACACTGAGAAGTCCACCAATGCATTGAGCAAATGCTTCCTGAATAACGCCCTCAGCCTCAATAAAGGAGAAGGTCCCACCAGAAGCCTCTGAAATAGAGTGCATAGATGCTGAGTCGTGGTCAACACCAAAACCAAATGCGTGGACTGGTATCTGGTGGGTGCTGCCACTACCGTCTTGTATGGAGGATGGCACAAGCGACCGGTAGTCCGGTTGCATCCCAGGTGTTACGCTGCCAGAGGAAGAGACAGTGTATGTGTCCTGGCCATCAGAGAGAAGTATGATGCTGCAGAACGGCTTCTTCTCCTTTCGCTCTTCAAGTACCTTCGCGCCCTTCCTCAGGCCCTCGGCAATGTTGGTCCCGCCACTAGACACCAGGGAATTGACAGCTTGCAGTGCCTGCTGACGGCCAGACTCAGACATCCGACGGAGGTGGAAGAGGCGGCATGCAGTTGATGAGAAGGCAATTACTGACAGCCTATCAGATGGTCCAAGGTTTTGAATCACAAATCCCATAGCTCGCTTCAGAAGAGCAAGCTTGGTACCGGCCATGCTGCCACTGATATCAAGAACCGTGACCAGATCGACAGGCGCACGAGAAGTTTGCGAGACTGACAAATTGTTAGATTGAAAACCTCTACCAGGAACAGTTCTAGTGCTGGCATGTGGGGCCTTAAGATGGACAAGGACAGCAAAGTTATCTTCAGAAGCCGATTTAGGAATGACTGAGAATTCTGGATAGATCTTCATATCTAATGTTTTGATGGAACCTTGTTGTGTATCTCTAGCTGTATCAGACTTTAAATCTAAAGGCTCATCGTCATCAAAAGCATTTGGCTCTGAAGAGTGGAAGAGGGGGGTGAGATGGTGTTGCCGATTAGAGGAGTTCGCACGAGGTATCCGACGCAAGAGATTGAAATAACTATCATCACGGCTCCAATTGAGCGGGTTCGCTCGTGATCTTCCATGATGAGGCTCCGCGGAGGATGAAGACATCTGGAAAGGAATCTCCTTCCATTTAGCCCTGCATACTGGGCAAACCTGATTGCCATGCTTTACGTTAGATGCTATGCAGTGGAAGTGGAAGGTGTGGGAGCACTCGGCAGTGAAGATGGCATGACCTTGGCCTGCTTTCATGATGCCTAAACAAATAGCACATGTCCTCTGAAAGTAGAAGAAAATGTCCAAAATTTTAATAAATCTCAAGTTATTAAAAGGTAGAAATACATCAGAATCTAAAAATAGAAGCATATGATAACATTCAACTGGGCTTAGTTTCATGACTCCACAACCAATCTCCACGGGAAGAAACATAAAAAAAATCACTCACAAGCACAAGTATATTCTAGCAAGGTCGCTTGTGGCAAGGCTTGTTGACACAAATTCAAGGGAAGAATATGATATGCATGATTGCAGCAGAAGAAGAAGTTATTTTTTAATAATTATGTTATTTTTAAATTACAGCAACAGTTATAACAAATAAAAAAGTAATAATGCCTCTTAATTCAAGAATAATCTCCACAAGCACTTAAAGAACTAAGGTATCTTTAGAGCATGATTTGGGATAATGCTTTCTGTAAGCTCACCATTTTTCCCAAATTTGATTAAGTATTAATTAGGATTTATTAATAAAAAAGTTGACATAATCGCATATGTCACGATGACATCATCGCTCACATCACAATGATGTCATCATGACCTCACATCTTCTCTACACAATTCTTAGACACCCCACCCTTCCATGGACACCTCACCCACCCTCTCACATGACCCAACCCCCTCTCTCAACTCTATATAAGGACCCTTACCCTCTTCTTCCGACCCATCTCACTCTCACCTCAACCCTATTAGCAAGGGAATAGGAGTTCTCCTCATAAGGTAACCCATAATCCTCTTCAAATTTTTATAACTCTAACTAGGATAAGTGTTATATATATATATATATATATATATATATATATATATATATGTGTGTGTGTGTGTGTGTGTGTGTGTGTGTGTGTCAAGAGGGAGGGGAGGAGCTGCAGCAGAGAGCAGCAGAGCAACAACAACAGCTGCAGCAAGCAGCAGCAGCAGCAAGCAGCAATAGCAAAGCTATATAAATATATATGTATTTACCTATATATCTATGTATCTATATATATATGTATACTATGTATACTATATTGTATATATATATATATATATATATATATATATATATATATATGTATACTATATTATCTATATATATATATATATACTCTATATTGTATCTGTATACTCTATATTATCTACATATATATGTATACTATATATATATATATATATATATATATACTCTATATTATATATATATATATACACATTATTTTTATATTTAAGTTTTTATATAGATATTTGTCCCATCTATAACCAGAAATAGCATAAAATTGACCTAAAAATCTAATGGGTTAAACATACTTAATTATATTTCACCAATTAATGTGAATTATTCATAATATAGGTTATTTGGAACCCGTCACACTCTGACTTGTTTCACCCGCTTTGGACCCCAGGCGAGTACAGTCTCTGATGGTTTTTCTTACTGACAATTTATATAACACATGTAGTATTGTTGTACTTGATTCCTGACACGAAGATACACGGACTAGCATATATTGTGCTTTTAGACTTTGATCTTGTGCAGTACTTGATGTTCTTGTGATTTATGTATGCTAGTTGGGGCAAAAAAATGCTAGTTTGTATGTGATCATACCCTTAAATCCTGTGCAAATATAATTCATGTGCAAAGGCTAGCCACACTTCACGTATGATTAGCCGGCTCCCATTGTGAAATCCTAAGCCGATCACATAATCAAACTAGTATTTAAAGAACACTTGGTGACTAAAGATTTTCTTGTTGATACATGCCATATTTTTCTGTTTATTCATTTTCCTGTTCATTTCTTACCATGCTTTGATGTCAGTTTATTTATCCATCATGTACTACTTTTTCTATCACTGTTTTATAGTCATTATCATGTATTGAAACTGCTATTAGAATTGTACTCGTTCAATCCTGACTGGATAATATTTCAGGTAGCACTTAGGACATGTGCCCCATCTATTATGATTTTTTGGGAAAATAGCTTCGAGCCTGATTTTACCTTCTGGAAGATCGAGGAAGGCCGCAAGCAAAAGACCTAGTTATGACAATAGTTAAAGTTTGTAGACTTACTATAGTTGTATGATTTATGAATACAAGATTTTGTACTGTAACATTTATATACATATATATACTACAGCATGTTTCTACCTACCTTAGTTTTGTAATTGAGTATAATATTTATTCCATTTATATTATGAGGTGTTGGTAATACAGTACTAGTTCCAGACAGCGTTCTACCGCCGCACTGCGGCGTAGGCTGAGCGTGCCCACGCACTCGTACCCGAACACCCGGGTGCGAGTCGTGACACGTTTTTATGGTGGCCCATGCAGGTCCAACTTCACAATTAGTGTGATGTCGTAGTAGTACTTAGGATTAGAGTACTATTACGAGCCTGCAATAGGATATATGATATTAGTAATAGAAAATACTCAATCACAACTAGAAATTCCATCCCTGAATTAAATTTACTGATCTTGATTACTCTAACTGATTTGACATCTTCCATAATTCTTGTCCTTCTCGAATAATACCCTATGTTGTGCCTTAATGATGTCTCCTTATTGTTTTCATCATATTTCAGCATGGCACGCTAGATTAGGGCATCACATAGTTTCATATTTATATCATTTGTGCTTAAGCATAGCTTATTAATAAGAATCCATGGGTAGGAGTTGCAAGCATCACTAACTAGGATAGAGATTTGTGTCTGATGTTTGCAAGGGATATCACGTTACATTGGGAGACCGTGTTTTGTCTGCTAGCTTACTCGTAATGCCACTTCCAAGTTTTGACATTGTCCTTGGAATGGATTGGTTGGGTATGCATTTCACTAGCATTGACTGCCGCAGAGGTCGTGTGCTGTTTCGACCTCCAGGAGAGCCGAAGGTTCGAGTTTGCTAGAAAGACAGAGAAGCCAGATCGTGGAATTTTTTGCAAAGCTATAATGGAGGAGAAAGAGCTACCGCATCCTATTATTGCTGAGTTCTTAAATGTATTTCCCGAGGAGTTACCAAGATTGCTGCTAGATAGAGATGTTGAATTCTCTATTGATATAATTCCGGAAACAGAACCAATATCGCAGCATGTCTACCGGATCAACAACAATGAGCTGGCGGAGCTAAAGAAACAGATCGATGAATTAGAAGACGAGGGATTCATCATATCATCATATCAAGTTCGTCGCCCTGGGGAGCTTCGGTACTTTTTGTGCCGAAGAAGGATGGATCGGTGCGGATGTGCATCGATTACAGGGCCCTGAACAACCTCACAATGAAGAACAAATATTCGTTGCCGAGAATAGATGATATCTTCGATCAGTTGAGTGGCGCGAAGGTATTTTCAAATATTGACTTGAGATCCGGATATCATGAGGTGAAGGTGAAAAAGAAAGATATTCCGAAGATTGCATTCAGGACTCGATACGGCCAGTACGAGTTCTTGGTGATGTCGTTTGGGTTAACTAACGTCCCGGCATGAACTTTATGAACAAGGAATTAAATCAGTACCTGGACAAGTTCGTGGAAGTGTTTATAGATGATATGCTTTGTATACTCAAAAATGCTAGAAGAACACGAGAAGCATTTAAGGAAGTGCTTGAAACTCTCAGGAAGGAGAAGCTCTATGAAAAACTCTCTAAATGTGAGTTTTTCTTAAACAAAGTAGAGTTTCTCGGACATATAGTGACTGGAGATGGAATATCAGTTGATCCAAAGAAGATTGTTGCCGTAGAGTCATGGGCCACTCCGAGCTCTGTTGCAAAATTAGAAGCTTCTTAGGATTGGCTGGATATTACAGAAAGTTCATGAAAGATTTCTCTCGAATTGCAGAGCCTTTGACTATACTCACTCGAAAAGATGTAGAGTTTGTATGGACTGAGAAATGCCGGGCAGCGTTTGATGAGTTGAAAAAGAGATTGACTACGGCTCCTATTCTGACATTGCCATCGGAATCAGGAGGATTCGCCATCTATAGCGATGCTTCAGGAAAGGGTTTGGAATGTGTTTTAGAGCAAAACAATAAGGTGGTGGCTTATGCATCCAGACAGCTACGAACACACGAGAAGAACTATCATACCCATGACTTGGAGCTGGAAGCTGTCATTTTTGCATTGAAATTGTGGAAACATTATTTGTACGGAGAGCGTGTGAAAATATTCACTGACCACAAAAGCTTGAAGTACGTTTTCACACAAAATGAGTTGAACATGAGACAGCGTAGATGGCTAGAGCTTATGGACTTTGATATTGTCTTGAAGTATCATCCAGGAAAGGCCAACGTATCATCCAGGAAAGGCCAACGTAGTTGCAGATGCCTTGAGCAGGTATCCAGTAGATATGTGTCTGACGATGAACCGCCACTTGTTAGCAGACTTGGAGAAGTTGGGTATTGAAATAATAATTCCTGGAGTTGAAATGCAAATGATGAGTATACAGATTCAGTCGGAATTGATGAACAAGATCCGGGAAACACAATATCAAGATGAAAGTCTGAGAAGTATCCGAGCTCGGGTACATGCCGGATTGCTAGATGATCTTACAATTACAGAAGATGGCTCCTTACGACACGGAGTGAGGCTATGTGTTCATAGAGGATATCTACGGGAAGAAGTCATGCAAGAAGCTCATCGCTCTCAGTATTCTATACATCCGGGAGCTACCAAGATGTATCACGTGTGGTGGTATGGTACGAAGCGAGAGGTAGCACGTTTTGTTTCCAGGTGTCTAGTATGCCAGCAAGTCAAAGCCGAAAGGCAGAGACCAGGCGGGTTACTTCAGCCACTACAAATTACAGAGTGAAAATGGAAACATATCACGATGGATTTTGTTTTCGAACTTCCACACACTCCGGGAGGAAAAGATGCAATTTGGGTCATCGTTGATCGGTTGACCAAATCAGCCCACTTTGCCATTTAAAGTGGGATTGTCTACAGAAAAGCTCGTTGGATTGTAAGTGAAGCAGATTGTCAGGTTGCACGGGGTTCCGGTGAGTATCGTCTCCGATCGGGATAGTCGATTTACATCACATTTTTTGAGGAGTTTACAGTCTAGCTTGGGTACCAAACTAAAGTTTAGTACCGCTTACCACCCTCAGACGGATGGACATCGGACCTGTATTTTAGACTTTAGTGGATCGTAGAAGGATCATCTTCATCTGGTGGAGTTTGCATACAACAATAGTTACCAGGCAAGCATCGAGATGTCTCCTTTCGAGGCTCTGTATGGCCGGAGATGTCATACCCCATTATCTTGGGACGACGTAGGCGAGCGAGCATTGTTGGGACCAAAAATGGTAGTAGATGCTGCGGAGAAGGTAAAGCAGATTAGAGAAAGACTTCGTGTAGCTCAGGACAGACAGAAGCATCGGTCCGATAGTCGCCGGAAACAGTTAGAGTTTGAGGACGACAAATTGGTGTTTTTTGCGAATTTCTCCAACACATGGCACGATTCGTTTCGGGAGAAGCGGGAAGCTCAATCCAAGGTTTATCGGACCTTTCAGTATAACCGAAAGGGTCGGTGTCGTAGCCTACCGGCTAGCTTTGCCACCTACATTAGAGGGAGTACATAACGTGTTTCATGTATCCCAGCTGAGACGATACGTGGTTGACCGTAACCACGTATTATATCACTTAGAGATTGAAGTGGGACCGAGCCTCAGCTACCAAGAGCAGTCCGTAGAGATACTAGATCGCAGAGAAAAGGTGTTGCGTAACCGGACGATTTTATTTGTTCGTGTCGCTTGGAGTCATCACTCCCCGGGTGAATCTACTTGGGAGAGAGGATGAGATGCATGAGCGGTACCCATACCTCTTTGAATTTTGAGGTATTTCTTCTTTCTGTATGATATACTCTAAATTTCGAGGACGGAATTTTCTAAGGAAGGCAGAATTGTAACCTCACCATTTTTCCCAAATTTGATTAAGTATTAATTAGGATTTATTAATAAAAACGATAACATTATCGCATGTCATGATGACCTCATCGCTCACATCACGATGATGTCATCATGACCTCACCTCTTCTTTACACAATTCTTAGACACATCATATATATATATATATATATATATATATATATGTGTGTGTGTGTGTGTGTGTGTCAAGAGAGGGGAGGAGCTGCAGCAGAGCAGCAGCAGCAAGCAGTAGCTGCAGCAGCAATAGCAAAGCTATATAAATATATGTATTTACCTATATATATATATATATATATATATATATATATATATATATATATATATATATATATATACTGTATCTATCTATATATATATATATATATATATATATATATATTGTATTATAGACTCAATATTTTATATATATATACACACTATATATCTATGTATCTATATATATATATACACTCTGTATCTATATATAAATACATATATAGCTATATATATATATATATATAGCTATATATGTATTTATATATGTATCTATATATCTATATAGATACATATATAAATACATATATAGCTATATATATATATATATATATATATATATACTCTATATTATATATATATATATATATATATATATATATATATATATTGTATCTATATATCTTATATGTATTTATATATATATATATATACACTATATTGTATCTATATATCTATATAGATACATATATAGCTATATATATATATATATATATATACTATACTGTATCTATATATCTTATATATATGTGTATCTATATATACTCTATATTATATATATATATATATATATATATATATATATATATATATATATATATATATTGTATCTATATATCTTATATGTATTTATATATATATATATATACACACTATATTGTATCTATATATCTTATATATATGTTTATCTATATATGTATTTTTATATATATATATATACACTATATTGTATCTATATATCTTATATATATGTTTATCTATATATGTATTTATATATATATATATATATATATATATATACTATATTGTATCTATATATCTTATATATATGTGTATATATATATGTATTTATATATGTATCTATACTCTATATTATCTATATATGTATACTATATTGTATCTATATATCTTATATATATGTGTATCTGTATATGTATTTATATATGTATCTATATATATGTGCATATATATATATATACTATATTGTATCTATATATCTTATATATATGTGTGTATCTATACATTTATTTATACATGTATCTACATATATGTGTGTGTATATATATATATACATTATTTTTATATTTAAGTTTTTATATAGATATTTGTCCCATCTATAACCAGAAATAGCATAAAATTGACCTAGAAATCTAGTGGGTTAAACCTACTTAATTATATTTCACCAATTAATGTGAATGGTTATCTGGACCCCGTCACACTCTGACTTGTTTCATCCGCTTTGGACCACAGGCGAGTACAGTCTCTGATGGTTTTTCTTACTGATAATTTCTATAACACATGTAGTATTGTTATACTGGATTCCTGATACGAAAATACACGGACTAGCATATCTTGTGCTTTTAGACTTTGATCTTGTGCAGTACTTGATGTTCTTGTAATTTATGTATGCTAGTTGGGACGAAAAAATACTAGTTTATATGTGATCATACTCTTAAATCATGTGCAAATATAATTCATGTGCAGGGCCGGCCCTGAGCTCACAGGGGCCCGGGGCGAACTTTCAAAATGAGGCCCCATACATAATGTAAAAAAAATAAAACAAAAGTAAAATAAAAAATATGCCTCCACCAAGATTTGAACTAGGAACCTCTTGTGTGCAAGTCTAATGTAATAACCACTACACAACAATTGCTTTATGTTAAGAATGGTCAATGGTAAATAATAGTTCTATTTTTGGTACAAAATTATTTATATATTTAAAAAAAAAATTTGGGGCCCTTCTGGCCCCTGGGGCCCTGGGCGGTCGCCCTGCCCGCCCTGGGCCATGGCCGGCTCTGTTCATGTGCAAAGGCTAACCATACACTTTACGTATGATTAGCCGGCTCCCATTGTGAAATCCTAAGCCGATCATATAATCAAACTAGTATTTCAAAACACTTGGTAACTAAAGATTTTCATGTTGATACATGCAATATTTTTCTGTTTATTCATTTTTCTATTCATTTCTTACCATGCTTTGATTTCAGTTTATTTATCCATCATGTACTACTTTTTCTATCATTGTTTTATAGTCATTATCATGTATTGAAACTGCTATTAGAATTGTACTCGTTCAATCCTGACTGGATAATATTTAAGGTAGCACTTAGAAGGACCCGTGCCCTATCTATTATGGATTTTTGGAAAAATAGCTTCGAGCCTGATTTTACCTCCTGGAAGATCGAGGAAAGCCGCAAGCGGGAGACCTAATTATAACAATAGTTAAAGTTTGCAGACTTACTATAGTTGTATGATTTATGAATACAAAATTTTGTACTGTAACATTTATATACATATATATACTACAGCATGTTTCTACCTACCTTAGTTTTGTGATTGAGTATAATATTTATTCCATTTATATTATGAGGTGTTGGTTATACAGTACTAGTTCCAGCCAGCGTTCTACCGCTGACACTGCGGCGTAGGCTGGGCGTGCCCACGCACTCGTACCCGAACACCCGGGTGCGGGTCGTGACACTTTCAACATGAAAGGGGGTAAAGTTCTCAAAAGTTCAAGGGAAATGTCTACCAAAAACATCAATAATATCCATATTTCACAAAGGGGACATGCCAGAAGTGCAAAGGTAATAAACACTGGAGTCTGGACAAATGATATTGAAAAGGGAAAGCATAATACACCTTAGAAAACACTGACCAAACTAATACCGCACCATAGGTACCCAACAAGGTATAAGAACAAAATAATCATGATATGTTGATTTTCTTACATTGAAGTTTACATCAATATTACTTGCAAAACCTTTTTTTTTTTTGATGTCTAAAGATGATTAATAATAGAGCACCATGGACAGAATAATGGCCATGTATACAAGGTTTACCTTTATGGAATGCAATGTGTATGAAATTCTATGGATTTACTACTTACTTATACTATGCTCCAAAGCCATATTCAAACCCTTGTATGTTGATCAAGGTTGTAAAAGTCGCTAGGCGATAGACATGCGGACACCGGAGTCATAACGCCTAATTCCGCTTAGGTGTCGTCTAATTCTGTCTAGACGCCAACTAGCGTCTAGGCGCACCATTACCGTCTAGAACCAAGTTTTAAAACCAAGTTTTAAATTTTCATAAAATGTTCCAAAGTTGTTATTTTAGCCCGTAAAGGTTGTACGGCAGGGAACATAAGGTGCTTAAAACATTGTCTTTTATGTCCTTGCTCAAGATATGCCTTTGGAGAAGATGGAATGAGACATTGGTTCGGCACAAAACTATATGACAAATATCACGCAGCGAAATATCATGCCTCGCGGATAGACTAGTGGACAGAGTTCCGTATGAAACTTTCCTGTCCTATATGAGTTTACTAAAGTATTAAGTAATTCTCTACAAAAATATATTTTAAATATATTACTATACTAGTTGTAGAGAAACAAGTTTGGAGAATTTTGAAGGAGGCAAAGGTTCAGCCAGTCCCATTGAATTCTGCCATTCCATCTGGCAAAATTTTGGTATATATTTTTCTCTTTTAAAAATCAATATAAATTTTGTTATTATCCATACGAAAATTTTATTTGGTTTAAATAACAAAATTTATATGATATAATCTATTTGTTGATTTTAAAATATCGGATGCCAAATTTTGGATGAGAATAGTTTTATTTAAATTTGACAAATAGATAATTTTGTGTAGTCAAAGGCGCGTCTTGCACCTCACTAGGCAAGGCGTCTTTCTCCACGCGCGTCTTGACACACATTTCTGCAAGGTGCAACCAAGAAAATGCACGTCTTATGACTTTTTTTATTTATACAAAAAACTTTAAAATACGGAGATAACTCTTACCTTATACAAGTAGTTGGTTACACTTGAACTAGAAAAACTAAAATTTACTAAATGTTTGGTAGGGATAATACAAACTCTTGTTACGTTTGTTGACTGCTCATGTTTCTTTGCTAGTTCACTTGATTATGATTTAACATATTTTTGTTGGTTTTAATATGTTATTTGATTTTATTTCTTATATAACTAATTTATTTATTTATCTATGTATTTTTTATTCTTTTTTAAATTTGCGCCTTGCTTCGCTCGGACGCGTCTTAAGTGCGTCTTGCGCCTCGGACGATATGGACATTTTGCGCCTCGAGTGCACCTTTGACTACTTTGGCATGGATGCTAACAAATTTTATATGATACTTGTCACGTTCACGTGCGTTGCACGTACCAAAAAAAAATATTTTAATATTACTGAAATTTTAGATAGAAATTTGAATTATATTAGAATAATTTAAATATAATTTGAATATATTTTAATTAGGAATTGTTATAAATATATTTTTAGAATTTTAGATATATATTTAGTTAGATAATATCATGTAGTTAATTTAAATATAATTTAAATATTCAATATATTTTTAAATTTGTTATATGTTTATGTAGTTAGAAGGATTTTTAATTTTTTTTCAACTACATGAGATAATATATGTCGTAATTAAAAAGATATTTTAAATTTTTATATTAATAATTGAGGATATATATACGACTTAGACTGTTTTTTTGAGTCGTTTCTATGCCACATTATAATAGTAGAGATTATCATCCATACGAAAATTTTGATTATCTAATTTTCTTTTTAAAGTCAATATAAAATGTGTTATCATCCGTACGCAAAATTTACAAAAAAAATACTATAGCGGCGTATACTTTTTGAAAATTATACTGGACAGTCAAAAGTTTTGTAAATTTTGACCTATTGGTACAGACGCCATATGTAAGGGTGTATAAAGAAAGGAGAAAATCATCATTAATATTGGCGTTTCAAGCAAAAAAACGTTATTTCTAATGGTATATTCTTCCCTTTTCTTTTAATTTCTTTATTCTTTTTGTAGTTAAGAGGGAGAAAAATGTCGTTACTACTGACGATTCAAGCCAGTAGTGCTAAAAAATTCTCAAGCCTAGTCGTCCGAATAAGCCAATTTTTAGAACACTAATTTAGTTTGAAAGTATGGCACAATATTGATTACTATGAAAGAGGAAAATTTTCTATGAGAGTTTCTAAATGTATAAACCTTCACAAAAAAATTTCATACCACATATCGGCATAATGTAGGATAAAATTTTGGATATAAACCATTGTTGGGAGAATTTTTTCTAAAAAAAGTTTCTACCATAGAAATAGGAGAGAAACCCCCACTGGAGATGGCCTTACTAGCCCAGCCAGCCCTTGCAATGGAAAATCATATATGTAGACCCACTTAAGTAGTACTACATAATAATGCATTTAGTAGGAAGGTGACCCGAACATGGCCTGCACTCACTTACAGATAGTAAACTTCAATAACCAAAATAGCAATAACATAGTTTAAATCATAGATCAAGAAATACATTAAGAGATTCGTTACCAAGAGAGCAACTAATTTAGTTGTTATTTTTTTCAAATATTTTTTATTATTCTAATAGTTACTTTTGTCCTTTTGTTTTCCAACGATCTTATTCTAAGGTTACTCAAGTAGTTATTTTTTTATCATATTTTCTTTTCTTTTTCAAGAGATTTCATTTTTTTTAAATTGACTGATGAAATTGATATCCAAGGGAAAAAAATCCATAAAATTCGTATAGAAAAATCCACAAAACCGATTCAAGAGGCCTCATCACTTTTAAATCCCGCACTAGGCTCCAAAAATTCTTTGACCGGCCATGAGGGAGAAGAACACAATGCTACTGATAATCAACATAGCCACCCCAAAAGTCACTGGACATAAATCACATACCACATTTTTCTATCCAACATAAGAATAATAAAGATAATAACATCTTTGGAGCACATTATAAGAAATAATACCATCTAAGGTATAAGGTTTAGCTCCAACCTTCCATAGAAGTAGAAGACGAGGAGCTCTACCTCCGAATCCACGACGCATTCCCATCCATAAATGCATATGATCATGCATCGTCCGGCATTCAATAATTAATTATCTAAAGAAGGGATATTATTCAAAGTGTTCCAAGTGTGGTTTGGTCCTAATATAAATGAAATTTCTCATCTTTTAATAATGAAAATTGTTCTTTACACCATTATTTCAAGATGGTCAAACATGCCTCCGCTTCAAAAGAACAAAAAACAGAAAAGAAAAACCAAAGCAGCAATAGTAATGTTGCTGCTCAGAGGAGGAGACCTCCCTTTCATTAAGATGTGGTAATCTCACGTTACCCACCCCCATTCTTAGTAAGACCCAAATGTAAGTAAGTGGTCATGAAAGGAAGAAGTAGCGCTAGTTGTGTTGGGGTTCAGTCTGAATTTGGTGAATTTTGGAACCTAAATATGGTCAAAGATTTAATTTGATATAATTTGAAAATCTACATTAAATGTAAGATTTTATTAGATTTCAAATTTGTATCAAATATTTAATTTAACCATATTTGGACGTCCATAATTTGTGTTGGACTATTTTAGGTGGAATAGGATTCTTATTTTAAGGTTTTCTATTTAGGAAATCCTATTATGACATAAAATATGATTTCTCATCATATAAATATAGGAGGAGGGTGGAGGCACAAAGCATAGCACAAGTTGGAGATTCGGGGTATTAGTCCACAGAAAATCTAAGAGAAAGTATGTACTTTGCTCTTAGGACTTCGTCATCCAAGACAGAAGAAAGAGATCTGATCGAGGGGTCGTCGTCTTCGTTCAGGGAGATTGCTACGGGTTGGTGAGTGATTTCAATTGTAATCTCTTTTTTTTTCTTGAGTGTGGTGAGGGGGTTGAATCTATTAGGACAAAGGGTTCAACATTGACTTTGTCAATCTTGTAATTCCACCTGAGTTATAAAGGTTAGGATTTGTCTAGGTGATGTAGTCACCGTCATATACTTGTTTTTATCGGTACTTGGCGTTCGTTAGACGGATTGGTTATCTTAGGTGGGTTGGCCTAAAGTTTCCGCTGCGGGCACTCTCAGACACGGTGTCGGAACGCTTGCAGAACGTGTCTGATTCCCAATATCTTGTATCAGAGCTACTGATTTTGGTTCTGACAACTGTCTACGGAGCATATGAACACTTGTATGATCACCCTCACAGAAAAAATTGGGCGATTTGGAAGCCAATGATGGAGGATCTATTCTAGTGCAAGAACTTACATGGTCCGTGGGAGGACAACAACGCTAAGCTATCGGACAAAGCTACTGAAGACTGAAAACGACAGGATCAGAAGGCCGTTGGATTCATCCGCCAATGGCAGGACGACTCGGTGTTTCACCACGTGTCCATGGAGAGTTCAACAAAAGCATTGTGGGAGAAGCTGCATTCGTTGTACGAAAGGAAGACGGTCGGCAACAAGACGTATCTAATTCGCCAACTTGTCAACTCGAAATATACGGAAGATGCCCCAGTGACACAACATCTGAACGAGGTTCAGGGTATTATCAATCAGCTATCTGCGATGAAGATGATGATTGATGATGAACTTCAGGCCCTTTTGCTTTTGAGTTCTCTGCCGGAAAGCTGAAAGACGTTGGTGGTGTCGGTGAGCAACTTTGCGCCTGGTAGAGTTATCACGATGGAGACAGTCAAAAACAGCTTGTTGAACGAGAAGATTCGACGTAAGCAAGTGGAATCGTAGCAGGAGTCTGCTCTGGTGGCTTCCTACGCGAAGGGAAGA
This sequence comes from Iris macrosiphon, assembly GCA_036927795.1. Classification (NCBI taxonomy): domain Eukaryota; kingdom Viridiplantae; phylum Streptophyta; class Magnoliopsida; order Asparagales; family Iridaceae; genus Iris; species Iris macrosiphon. The sequence continues at coordinate 3,390,107 of JAYESA010000007.1, read as the reverse complement.
CCCAAGTCACAGGCGATGACAGGAGGGAGTTCTCGGGATCTTGCGACTGTGGAGCGCAAGGAGAGCTGTTATCACTGTGGCGAAAGGAGTCATATCAAGAGAAACTGCACAAAGCTCAAAGCTAAGAAGACCAAAGGCAAGGATGGTCAGGAAGATCTCACGACTATGAAATATCTCATCATCTCAGCAACTGATGCAGAGGAACCTTGTGACATGTGTCACGATGGCGATTGGATCATGAACACGGGGACGTCGTATCACACTACTCCATATAGAAGGATCTTCGTGTCATACCACGGCGGCAGGTTTGGACGGGTGAAGATGGACAACAAGGGGACGGCTGCAGTTGTAGTCATCGGTGATGTGCACTTGACAACGGAGCTTGGTAAGAAGCTCGTTCTCAAGGACGTGCGACATGTACCGAGTTTGTGCTACAACTTGGTTTCGGTAGGAAAGCTGGCGGATGATGGTTGTCGCAGTTTGTTTGAGGACAAATATTGGATGTTTACGAAGGATTCTCATCAGCTGGCTCGAGGATATTTATATTGTGGCATGTATAGGCTTAAGCCGCTGAGTTGTACAAGTACGCCACAGACATCGGATGGAGGCTCGAGGGGTATTCGACAGGAGTTAGATCGTCGAAAACTTGCTAAGGAGGAACTTCGAGATACTTTGAGGATTACGGAGGATTCGGTTCGTCAAGACAAAGCGACGAATGGTGATGAGCCAAAGATTGAGGGTCAGTATGTCGATCCCATGACAGCTGGTCGGTCTCCATGTGGGGGTTGTTTCACGAATCCGGTTTTGGCGACGAATGGTTTGCCAAAGTTTCACGAAGCGACATTGGTTTCAGCAATTCGAGGCCAGGGAGAAGATTAAGGTTTGCAGCAAACTAAATCTGAGACGGGAGCATCACCATTCACACAGTTCCGGGAGAGTTGTGGGTCATCGACGACATGCAGTGTGTAATATTCTGTTCGAGGACGCATGTGTATTGGGGAGCTTCAAGTTCGGATACGAAGATAGGCAGATTCAGGAGTTCGGATCTCGGGAGAATCGCACCGTCCACTTGGTTGAGCCGGCCAAGGGTAAAAAAGTTCGTCGGAACGTTAACACGTTTCGGTGGAAGACGGAAGTCGGGGACAGGCAGCCAAGACTCACGGTGAGGCTGGTAGTCAGGAACTTTGGTCTCAGCCGTGTCATTGATGTCAGCAGGATCCCAGTGATACAGAAGGTACTACGCATGGCAGCTAGCGTCGATGTGACGGTCGAGGAGCTGGAGGCGAAGGAAGATGAAAAGCAACTCGGGGGATCGGAGATCAGTAGCATAGGGAAGCAGGAACTCTGTCGCGGGACGGCAGACATGGAGTCCAGTTGAGAATCCATGGGGTCAACACCCTCTCATCAGATTGGAGGGAGAGATTGTTGGGTCCAGTCAGGATTTGGTAAATTTTTGAGCCCAAATATGGTCAAATTTGATTTGATATAATTTGAAAATCTACATTAAATGTAAGATATCAAATTTGTATCAAATATTTAATTTGACCATATTTGGACGTTCATAATTGGTGTTGGACTATTTTAGGTGGAATATGATTCTTATTTTAAAGTTTTTTATTTAGGAAATCATATTGTGACCTAAAATATGATTTCGCATCCTATAAATATAAGAGTGTGGAGGCACAAAGCATAATACAACTTGGAGATTCGGGGTGCTCGTCCACAGAAAATCTAAGAGAAAGTTCATGCTTTGCCCTTAGGATTTCGCCATCTTAGACAGATGGAAGAAAGAGATATGGTCGATGAGTCATCGCCTTCGCTCAAAGAGACTGCTACGGGTTGGTGAGTTATTTCAATTGTAATCTTTTTCTTTTCTTGTGTGGTGATGCAGTAGAATATATTAGGACAAAGGGTTCAACATTAATTTTGTCAATATTGTAATTTCACCTGAGTTATAAAGGTTAAAATTTGTCCAGGTGACGTAATCACCGCCATATACTTGTCTTTATCTGTACTTAGTGCTCGTTAGACAGGAGTTGATTATCTCATGTGGTTTGGCCTAAAGTTTCCGCTGCAGGCACTCTCAGACACGGTGTCGGAACGCTTGCATGGCGTGTCCGGTTCCCAACAAGTTGTGCCCACGAGCGAAAAGGAGGACAAAGAAGGGGCCTCCATGAATAATTAAATACAATAAAGACCACCAACATCGATCAAAGCCTATGATGTGAAGTGAAGTAACGACTGGAGTGGAGGAGAAAAAGAAAAGAGAGAAAACTAACAGAAAAAGCCTTATAAATCCTGATATTTGCCAAAAGCCTTATAAATCCTGATATTTGCCAATTACATGATGCATCATATAATATAATATTGCCAAACGACAAATTTCTCTCCAAACATGCCTTATTTGCAAAAATATGGAAACTTTAGTGTGATATTCTATAAATTAGTCCATAAATTCCCTATCTTTAGAAAGAAAAAAAAAAAAAACACATCGCATAGTGTCCATCTCATAGTGTCCTAGAAAGGCGAGAAAAACAAAACAAAAAATCGTAAATTTGACAAGTTTACTGAAAGAATAATGTTATTTGTACCTCTAAAGTATCCCTCCAAACCATTCCTCCTTATGTGACAGATGACGTGATGATTAATGTGACAGCTGACATGACAAATTATAAATTAAAATTAACATAAAAATTAAAATTAACCTTAACATAAAAATTAACATTAATATTAATATTAATATTAACATTGAAAATTTTTGGATGATTAACTTTTTTGGTTAAAAATTTTCATGTCAGCTATCACATAATACTATTTAGCATGCCACGTCAGCCGCCACATAAGAAGGAATAGTTTCGAGAGATATTTTGGAGGTACGAATAGCATTACTCTTACTGAAAAGTCTCATAAAAAAATCAAAAAATAGCAAAACGTTCAATAATCTACTAATTACAGTATTAAAACAAATTATACCCAAATCCGCGAGAAAATCCCTAAATTTTCCGCCAAACCCACCTAAATTTATGCAATGACTACCAAATCACCACATTTCCATTATGAAACAAAAAATAGAAGGATATTCAACCAAACCCCTCCAAGAAGCATCTAAAATGCAAAATAAAGATCAGACCTTTGAGGACCGGCTCCCGGACTTCGACAGCCTCAGCCCGGAAGAAGTCGGCGTCGGGGTCGTCGGCATCAGCGCCCGGTAGTCCGACTCCCCGGTCACGGCGTCGGAGAACCTACAGCCGCCGCTGACGTCACCATCGTCGTCGTCCAGAGTCTTCGGCACGTACACGCAGAGGTTCAGCCCCAGCGCCACCTTCGCCCGCCTCCACGCCCCGCTCATTCTCGAAGCGGGCTATCGGATCTCCGATAAGAAGTTCGGGTCTTCGAGATCTTTAAAACCCTAACACTTCAGAGGAAGCCGCCATTATAAAAGAGTGAGCTTTCTTTGATAGATAGATAGATAGATAGAGTGAGTGAGTCTCTTTTGACTTTGAGCATTGGATTTATAACCCTCTGACTTCCAATACTACCCCTGCTTCTTGTACTTAATTTCTGGTGAACATAATTAAAACGGAAAATTTCACTGACAGTATAAAAGTTTAACATATTTATAAAAAAAGCAACAAAGTTTTAAAATTTACACTAAAAGCATTAAAACGCCCTTCCAAAGGGCGTTTTACGCTTTTCCGTCGTAAAATTTTAACGACGTTAACGGAGCAGGAAAAAGAAAAAAAAATATAAATAAAATAATACAAAACGCCCTTTGGAAGGGCGTTTTGCATTTTTAATATTTTTTAATATTTTATACTCTCTCCTCTCTCCTGTCTCTTTTTATTATATTTATTAATATTTTTTTTACTCTCTCACTCATCTGAGAAAAAAAATAATAAATAAAGCAAAAACGCCCTTTGGAAGGACGTTTTGCATTTTTTAATATTTTTTTTATGAATTTTATATCATTCCCGGCCTCTCTTACTTTCCGAAAAATAAAAAAAATATTATTAAAGCGTAAAACGCCCTTAGAAAGGACGTTTTTCCTAGGAAAAATGCCCTTCCTAAGGGCGTTTTTCATTTTAATAATATTTTTTTTATTTCGGTCCCCCCGCCCTCTGAAGACTCTCCTCTCTCCTCTCTCTCTCTCTCCCTATTCCTCTCTCCTCTCTCTCTCTCTCCCTCTCCCTATTCCTCTCTCCGCTGTCTCTCGGAGGAGGCCGTACTTCTCCGGCTTCAACCGCCTCCTCTCCGCCAGCGGCGTCGCCGGCGAACTCGCCTCCCGCTCCTCCCTCACCCTCCTCGCCGTCCCCGACTCCTCCCTCCTCCGCTCGGACCTCATCCGCTCCTCCGCCGCCGACCTCGCCGACGTCCTTCGCTACCACGTCCTCCTCCAGTACCTCTCCTGGCCCGACCTCCGCCGCCTCCCTCCCGCCGGAAAGCTCGTCGCCACCCTCTACCAGACCACCGGCCGCGCCTCCGCCGATCTCGGCGCTGTCAACCTCACCCGCGACGCCGCCACCGGCCGCGTCGCCGCCAACTCGAACTCCACCGTCCTCTCCCAGATCAAGACCCTCCCCTACAACATCACCATCCTCTCCCTCGACTCCCTCCTCGTCCCCTACGGCTTCGACCTCTCTGCCTCCTCCGAGTCCCATCCGCAGCAGCAACCCCTAAAATGAGGAGAGAGGAGAGAGGAGAGAGGAGATGGCAGAGAAATTAAATATTAATAAATATAATAAAAAGAGACAGGAGAGAGGAGAGAGGAGAGAGTATAAAATATTAAAAAATATTAAAAAATGCAAAACGCCCTTCCAAAGGACGTTTTGTATTATTTTATTTATATTTTTTTTTCTTTTTCCTGCTCCGTTAACGTCGTTAAAATTTTACGACGGAAAAGCGTAAAACGTCCTTTGGAAGGGCGTTTTAATGCTTTTAGTGTAAATTTTAAAACTTTGTTGCTTTTTTTATAAATATGTTAAACTTTTATGCTGTCAGTGAAATTTTCCGTAATTAAAATTTGGGTTATGGTAATAGGGAGATGTTGTGGGGGTAGTTTGGGGATGATATGGATTATGAGATTTTTCAACCCTAGTGGTAGTACTTACTCATGATATTCGCACTCCCATTTTGCTTTTCCTCACCTTCCTTCATGGATCACTCCAATTTCGCAACTTGTTTAGACAAGTTTGACTAATGTGCGTTGGAAATAAGTTTGCTTTGTTAGGCTTGAAAAGTTGTGTCTAGACAAAAACTTGCGGACAAGGATTAATAAACGTTTTTTTATATTAAAATATAGAGTTTATATCATAAATTTTTGTAATTTTTACTGGAGGATGAAAATATTTTTGATACAAAATTTCTACGGAAACTCGTGAGTTCTTAACTTTAATAATTCAGTCATTAACAATCGTTTGATTAAATATATTTCATTCTTTGATTGTAAAAATCACAAAAGCCAAAGTCTTAAATAAAAATAATGGTACACATGTCATCGCAGGATTACAAGTTTATATTATGAGTTACTATTTGAGTTTATGTAGTGGAACTGTTTTTGATAGGTTGTCATTGGTCAATGTAATTTTGGATTGGCATATGATAAGAATTTAGTTTTCATTTTTAGCATCATATATTTGTCATGTATAATTGCTCTCACACACACAAAATGATCAAATGAACAAGTATGAACGATTTGGCCTTGTTTATTTAATTCTTTAGTATGGTTTAATTGTTTTTTTTTATTGTTGTGACAAAATTTAACTAGCAAAAATGTTACTTTCATTCTTATCTTAAAATATGCATTTATATGAGTTTATGAACTATTTTGCGACTATAAAACTTGTTAGTGTTTTTCACTTTGCTTTGGAAGTTTTAGTTCCACAATAAAAAATCACCAATGTGTATATCTCAATATATATATTTGCTTAGTATTGATATATGCACATGGGATCGTGGTCCATGTGGGTTGACTTTTCTAGAGGGATTAAGTGTGAACATTATTATGACAATCTTTATTTTGTCATCACTTTTGAAAAAAAGTTTTTATGAGCTAAGCATCAAAGGGGCTTAGCGACTCGGGCTCAAGAGCGCAAAGTGACGCTTTATTGGCGCACTTAGCACGTCAGCATCGTCGCATGGCGCTCGTGTGCTCCTTTTATGTGCGAGTTACATGCACAATTGCTTGCTCGGACGCATGCTTCGTGGAGCCATGCGGACAGGTGCCCATGCCGCCATGGGCCATGCGGTCCGGTGCCCATGCTGCCAGGTGCGCATGCGGCCCGGTGCCCATGCGGCCAGGAGCGCACCGTTGCTTGCTCGGACACATGCTTCGTGGAGCCATGCGGTCAGGGACGCATGCGGCCAGGTGTCCATGCGGCCCGGTGCGCATGAGTCCAGGAGCCCATGCGGACATGGACCTTGCGGCCTTGAGCTATGCGGCCAACAAGCTAGCTTGAGCGAGTCAAGTGTGGAGGGGACAGGGACTGATGTTGGCGGCTTGATGCGGCGTTGTCTGCTCTCTGCAGTACAGCGCGCAGGTGGCTTATGGCTCTCTGTGCCACGCGGCAACAGCTTTCGGTGCCTGATGACGTTGTTTGCTCTGTGTAGTACAGCGGCGCATGCGGCCTGATTTTTTTTCATGCCTTATGGAAGCTGAAATTCTCTTTAAATAGAGGCTCTCCTCTTTTCATTTAGGTGAGAGAGAGAAAAAAAATCGAGAGCACCAACAGGACCTGAGGCAGCAGTTAGCATCCTTCCAAAGGAATCTTCTGAGTGATCCGAAGGTGACCAAGAGCGTTCCAGAAGTTCTCGTGTGAACTTACTGGATCCTAGGAGCAGATCGTTGTATAGCGCGAATCTTGCCTTGAACTCTGGTGGTTTTGATCACCCCAGAAGGAGTTTCATTTTTTGTATTTATGTTCTTGTTTCCGTTCTTTTCGGTGTAGCGTCTGCGAACGTAAAGAGAAGAACGGTTTTCTTATTCTTGTTGTATTTGTATTTTCTTTGGGTTGTCAGTTTGTAATATGTTCCTTGTTTAGTGTTTTTGTGGGGTTGTGTGTCACTGTAGAGGAACTCTTGTGTGAATATCAGTGCACCAACTTCTCTTCTGAAGTTTGTAGAGACGAACTCTTGTGTGAGTCTCTACTTTGTGGCTATTTCTTCTTCTTTGATCTGACTTGGGGACTAACAAAACCTACTTAATTCTTTTATGAGTTTTATGTTGGAATAAATAACATAATATATTTTACAAAAAAATTAGTTGTCTACAACACTCATGACTACAACAATAACGAGTGCTCTACTTTTGTCCGAAAAAATCCAAAAAATACAAACATAAGAAACATAAGAATAATTGTTTAAAAGAATTTGACACTTTTAAATGGACAGTTTAAAATATTTTTTTTTAATTTTGTCAAGAAAATAAAAATACATAATTAAAATTGAACTAATATAAGGGATGAAAATTCTCGCTATTAAACATCTTCACATGTTTTCTAAAATAACAGTCGTTTAATTGTATTTTTTTACCGATCAGATTAAAATCATTAAACTACAAAATTTAATCTGAACAGTCAAAAAATATATTACAACGAATACTATATACAAAGGCGGAGTCAGAAAGTTTTGGAAGAGGGACTGAGAGTAAAAAAAAATTCATGAAAAAAGAAATTTCTTAGCATATGTAAAAAAAAAAGTATTTTCAATAGTGAAACTGTAGGAGGATTCGAACCCAGCCTTTTTCAACTCAACACATAAGTCTAACCACTACACCACAGAATTTACTTGTTATCTAGTAAATATTGTTGTTTTTATTTTTAGCCCGGGCTATAGTTCGGGTAGCATATATATATATATATATATATATATATATATATATATAGGATAAACGAGATATGAGTCATAGCGCTCATATTCCTACATGAGTCATGCACATATGGACCAATACATCGCATGTGTACCCATGTGCACTAGTACACTATATTCCTATTGGTCCACAGGAATAGACTCCTACATTCCATTTGCACCAATGTGTACATGTATACTTTATTTCTATTTGTCTACATGTGCATGATTCATGTAAGAATATAAACATTATAGCTCATATTTCGTTTATTTTCTTTCAATAAAAATTAGTTTTTGTTTGTTTTCTTTCAATAAAATGTCTTGTAATACGTTTATTTTCTTGCAATAAAAATTAATTTATATATATATATATATATATATATATATATATATATATATATATATATATATATATATATATATAAAGTTTATTTTACTAACAAGTGATATAATCTCTAGAGTAGGTACGTGTGAAATTTTTAGTTGATGTGGAAACTAACCCACTAATGTAGCCTACTAGCCGTAGAATTACCGCTTTAGAATAGAAAGAAAAAAATAGCATGTCATGGACATTCAGAATTGAACGTTGACTTTGTGCAATTTTCTCCTTGCATAGTTTGTGAAATAGTAACATAATATTCCATAGTTTTAGGCATTTAGCAAAAGAAAAGGCATAGGTGTGTTGTCAACGTAAGATACAGTTATATTTTAGTTGGATAAATTTTATAGTCACTGTAATAGTTAAACTTCACCACAGTTAAATTTTTTATAATTTTTATTTAGAATTTTCCAAAATTTACTTGGAACAGTCCAATCCTCCTAAATCTTTTCAAAACCCTTCATTCTAAAATTCTACTCTATTTCTTCAAATTTTCAAACCCCCAAAGCTTAACCCCAACCGCCAGAGGAGGAGGAGGCGACGGAAGGCGGAGGCGGAGGTACGCGTGCGAGGAGCTGCGTGCAGCGGAGGCACGCGCTCACGGGGGTTTGCGCAGGACGGAGATCGACATCTCGGCGACGGAGAAGCTGATTCCCAGTGGAACCCTACCGCGCGCGCACCTCCGCCACTCGTCGTCGTTCCCTTATGCGTCCGTCCCCCGCCGCCATCGTCCGCCCGCGTCCGCCTCCGCTCGCCACAGCCCCATCTGCAAGGCAGCAGCAAGAGCAGACCTCGCGCGCGCCTCCGTCCCGCGCCGCCCCCACTCGCCTCTGTCCCGCACCGTCGCCAACGTCCGTCCCGCATACCGCACCTCAGACCCCGCTCGCAGCAGCACCGTGTGTCACGACCCGCACCCGGAAATTCGGGCACGAGTGCGTGGGTACGTCCAGCCTACGCCGCAGAGTCGGCGGTAGTACGCTGTCTAGGTCATATCCATATTTAACTAGTCTAGCTCATTCACAAATAACATAGGCAAGATAATAATGAGAAACATGTACTTAAGATTTGCGATTGAAATAAATGTGACAACAGATTCAAATGTTTTAGTACAGAAATTCAGAATAAAATCGGGGACAAACCCGATTACTAAGATAAAGAGCAAAAACTAAGATAACTACTGCTAACTACTCAGCAGGAGTAGCTTCCTGTGCGGGAACTGGCTCTGCAACTGTGTCACCTGCTGCCTCATAGGGGCCATAATATGTAGGGGCAAAGTTCTCATCATCGCCTAAATCAACAGATCCAGTCAGGAAAGGAGCAAAGTACACAGTGCACAACAAGATTAAACTAAATATTTATGACAATTAATTGAATATCATGTTGAGAAACTGCATAAAAGAACATCAATATCTCAGAGTTAAAGCTGTAAACAGGAATATGAGAAAACCCGAAGTAAATGAGACAGGAAATGAAACTACAACAGTCTGCAAGAAATATAACAAGATCTAGAAACTAGCTGTGTGAACTTGTGTTTGTTTTAGAATACATAGTTGGCATGTAGAGGTTTATAAGGCTAATCCGGCCGTCATAAACGGCTATTAAACAGAAAAAATCGAGATCCGGCTGAGGTACAGTCGCGTACCAACAGCTATTAAACATGACAAGGGGAAGGGTAAACTACATGCCTTCTAGTATTCTCCCACCCGATATGAAAAACAAGACATGAACTCCAATATTCAAGACATGAATTCCAGTGTTCTAGCACTAGGTGTAATCATCAATGGTACTAGTAAAGCAGGGAATTAATTATCACAATATAAAGATTAATTTGAAGTGCAGGTACTTGCCTGTTGTTTGGATCTGATTAAATTGGTTCTTAGAAAAATTTCCAGGGATGAGTCCAAAAGCTGAAATAGACATTATCATCACGCTCAGAAGATGTCAAATAGCTAGAAATGCCTGTCCTTGGGTCCAATTTGGAGACAAGGACAAAAACGGCAGTTTCGGGTCAAAACGGGGTCCACCGGTGGGCCCGCTTTGCACCGAAAAATGTGTCCGGGTCAAAGGTCTCCAAATTCACCAAACTTAGTGTCAACAGGTTAGGAACGCTGATACGAACCCAACGGAACTTCAAGATTTGGATTCCGATGAGCCAAACACAAAATTGCCCGTCGAGCAGGGCCTGTGGGGCCCACGACACGCGATTTCGTCAACGTTCTCAGAATCGAACCAAACTTGACCCACAGGACCAGCGTATCGCTACGAGTCCGATGGCGCAAGTTTCGTCTCGATCTGACGAGTGTACAAGAAGTTAGGGCGAATTGCAGAAAAGTCGGATACGGGGCGATGTCCGCGGATACGCGTTGATTCCGGTGTGCACGCACACCCAAATTAACTTCCGCGAAAACTCACACGTCCGTATCGACTATGCGCACGTATCTGTGAAGACCGCACGCGACCAAGTCGTCCCGTTTGGCGGAGCGCACTTAGTTCCAGGGTGAAACAGGGTCTGATTTTTCCTGTTTTTGGATCGCGGTGTGCGATCACCACAGGACGCGATGCCCCGAACAGTTTATCCGGACACCGAGAGGGTCACACAGGCTTCGCGTAGAAATTTACAGAATCGAAAACGGAGATACAGGGTGCAAGATACGAGTACCTGAACCTGCTCTGAAAATCCGGAAATTTCCGTGTCCGTGTCGTGTCCGACACGACACGAAGAATAGGGAAAGCTAGGGTTAGGGTTCTGCGGGTTTCCTGGCCGTGGACGGCGGGGACCGGCCGGAGATGCGCCGGCGAGGGCGGGGGACGGTTCGCCGAGGGGAGCTGGGGCGGTGGCTGGTAGCGGCGGAGCCGATGGGCGGCGGCCGGAGGCGCTGGCTGCCGCTGCTGCTGCTGGCTCGGCGCTGCGGGGAGGAGGCGGGTGCTGGCGGGGCGCCGGAGGGCGGAGACGGGAGGAGGAGGAGCGGGCGGTCTAGGGCGGAGCCGGTGGTGGCTCGGGTGGCGGCGAGGTGGTCGGACGGAGGAGAGAGGGGGGTCGACGGCGGTATTTAAAGGGAGAGGAGGTGGTGGTGCGGGCCGAGGGAGGCGGCGTCCAGCGCGGAGGCGAGGGCGCGTGGCCGCGGGCAGTGCGGAGGCGGTGGCTGCGTGGCGAGGCGGCGGCGCCGGATGCGGAGGGGAGCGGTTCCGGCGGAGAGAGGGGCTGGGGAGCGGGTCAGTGGGCGGTGGGTCGGGTCTGGGCAGACCCGACCCGACCCGTAAGGGAGCGGGCTGGGCTCGGCCCAACGGGCTGGGCCGGGCCGGAGCGGTTAGGCTGGGCCGGAAAGAAAAATTAAAAAATAATAATAGTAATAATAATAATAATAAATGAATAATTAAATAAATAATTAAATGAATAGTTTTTAGGTAATTAAAAATAGGTTCGGGGTCCAAAAAATTCCAGAAAAATTACCCTAAGTCCAGTTTTTCATTTTACACTCAAAAATATTATTTTCATAATATTTTAATATTGTTTAATATCAATTAAAAATTATGTAATAATTCAAAACCCTGATTTAATTTCAGAAAATTTCCAGAAAATTCCAGAAAATTGTGAAAAATCCCAATTTTAGTATTTTTGAAAATCAGGGGCTTACAATCTACCCAACTTATAGAATTTCGTCCTCAAAATTTAAATTATGGTAGGGCTCTCTCTGTCCAAACTCACTTGATTACAGTCCAGCAGGTTTCTCTCAGGTGAACATTGCGGTTGCTACCAAACTTAGAATTTTACCCATATCCTCTAAGGCTGTACAACTAGTGAGGCTAGGTCTCAACTTAATAAATCATGGTATTGAATCTTCAAGTCTGCAATACAAATACACCACCTATGGTATTCCCTTAGTCATAGAGGTTATCATCAATTCGACCGGTCTGAGGGGTGTGTCTAGCACTACAAATCAACTTATACCAACCACAGGTTTTTGTCTTTCCGAAATAAGGGAAGACGAGGATCAATAATAAAGAGTTTAAGGGCGAGGTGGTAGAACAGAGGTATAGGGATCAAGGCGTTTAAGGAATTCTAATAGAAATTGTCAGGCGGTTATGGATTGAGATTCTATTCTGGTAATCATTTGTTCGCATGCTCGTATTAGTATGGTTATGTAACTGATACGATATGCTCGGGCGTATTTAGGGGCAAGTATACTAGTCAACCATATATCTCAATCCACATAAAGTAGTCTTGCGAAGTGCGAATCAAAATGCACTAAGGTTGATCAGACCGTAGTACACTGATTCTGAGTAGACACTTGTATTAGTGGGGTTGATCAGGCCTCAATAATACATGTGTCACGAACAAGCCCGATAAAGAGTAAGCTTGCAAAACTAGGCTATAAAATAGCAGCATCAGTCGAGTTCAGCAAAAATTAAGGGCGCTAGATGATGATAAAAAGAGGTACGAATTTATTGAAGTCCACAGAATAACACAAAATAAGCACAATAGCAAAAGCCTAAAGAATCTATACAGTTATCAATTTAAAAATATACTAGGTTATTTAGCAAGTTCAAAAATTACTAGGTTGGGGCTGAGGTCATGAACCAATAGGCACGAAAACAATACTAGAAAAAGGTATCTACGAATCACTTACGCGCATTAGCTGCTTCCAAAGTTTGCGCGTTCTCCACGGTCATCACGTAAGCTTGTCCGCGTCCTGGAGCAGTGGGGCAGTCCCTCACTTGATGTTCTGTTGATCCACAATATAGACAGGCACCCAGTCTCTTCCTACAAACTTGCCAGGTGTGACCTTGTTTTTGGCAAAAGTTACAAGCAGCCGCTTGTTGGTTCTGTCCTTGAGCCTGGTGTTGGGGTGCTGGAGCTCGAGGGAGAGGACGCTGAGTTTGCTGCGGGGCCCTCTGCTGTTGTTGTTGAAAAGGGCGTTTGTTGGGTCCTGCATTTCCGGTATCTCTCTCTCGCTTTAGCTTATGCCCCATGTCTCTCTCAACGCCTTGTGCCACGCTCAAGATTTCCTCATAGGTGCGAGCTCGGCTGGTGGTGACAGCAAGGCGAATATCCGGAGACAGCCCCTTCTTGAATCTACGGGCTCTGTCCTCCAGGGTACGGACCATGTACTCCGCAAAGTGGCTTAATCTGCTAAATTCAGAAGTATACTCATCAACAGACAGGTTATCTTGTTCCAGTCTCTCAAATTGGCTTTCGAGAGCTTTCCGAGCCACTTCGGGGTAGAATTTCTCCTTGAATAACCTCTTGAAGTCCTCCCAGGTGAGGTCAGGAGCAGATAGTTGAGGTTCGTCCCTAAACCAGGTCCGAGCTATGTCGAACAGTTGCAGGCTTGCGGACTCCACTTTGAGGTCATCAGGGACCCGAGCAGTCTTCAGGAGTCTCTCAACATTCTCTATCCACTCATCGGCATAGAGAATGCCCTCAGTTCCGTAGAATTCCAGGGGTCTAAGATTCTTGAAGTCTTTAGCACTCCCTGGCCTCTTGAGTGGCGACTCTTGGGACCTAAGAGCTTCTGAGAGGCTGGTCCGCAGAAGTGCAGTCTGTTCTTTCTGGGATTCCACCAATCCCTGGAATACTCCAAGTAGCTGTGCTCCATCCAGAGTAACTGCCGGAACAGATGGAGGCGGCGGGAGTGCAATAGTCTCGGGCACATTCTGCTCAGCTGATTCTGATGTGCCTCCTACTGTGTTCCTTGTCTGGACCATTCTGAAAGATTAAGGGATAGGAAGATCAGAATAGAATACTTGGAAATCAAAGGCGATAGGAAAATTGAGCAGAATGATATCAAGAATTGAAATAAGGACCCTATACTGTGAATGAGCTTTTCCTATAATCCTCAATCTTATTCCATACCCTGGCCTAGGGTATTATCCTATTTAAGGATAGGACCTGCATGGGCCACCATAAAAACGTGTCACGACCCGCACCCGGAAATTCGGGCACGAGTGCGTGGGTACGTCCAGCCTACGCCGCAGAGTCGGCGGTAGTACGCTGTCTAGGTCATATCCACATTTAACTAGTCTAGCTCATTCACAAATAACATAGGCAAGATAATAATGAGAAACAGGTACTTAAGATTTGCGATTGAAATAAATGTGATAACAGATTCAAATGTTTTAGTACAGAAATTCAGAATGAAATCGGGGACAAACCCGATTACTAAGATAAAGAGCAAAAACTAAGATAACTACTGCTAACTACTCAGCAGGAGTAGCTTCCTGTGCGGAAACTGGCTCTGCAACTGTGTCACCTGCTGCCTCATAGGGGCCATAATATGTAGGGGTAAAGTTCTCATCATCGCCTAAATCAACAGATCCAGTCAGGAAAGGAGCAAAGTACACAGTGGACAACAAGATTAAACTAAATATTTATGACAATTAATTGAATATCATGTTGAGAAACTGCATAAAAGAACATCAATATCTCAGAGTTAAAGCTGTAAACAGGAATATGAGAAAACCCGAAGTAAATGAGACAGAAAATGAAACTACAACAGTCTGCAAGAAATATAACAAGATCTAGAAACTAGCTGTGTGAACTTGTGTTTGTTTTAGAATACATAGTTGGCATGTAGGGGTTTATAAGGCTAATTCTGCCATCATAAACGGCTATTAAACAGGGAAAATCAAGATCCGACTGAGGTACAGTCGCGTACCAACAGCTATTAAACATGACAAGGGGAAGGGTAAACTACATGCCTTCTAGTATTCTCCCACCCGACATGAAAAACAAGACATGAACTCCAATATTCAAGACATAAATTCCAGTGTTCTAGCACTAGGTGTAATCATCAATGGTACTAGTAAAGCAGGGAATTAATTATCACAATATAAAGATTAATTTGAAGTGCAGGTACTTGCCTGTTGTTTGGATCTGATTAAATTGGTTCTTGGGAAAATTTCCAGGGATGAGTCCAAAAGCTGAAATAGACATTACCATCATGCTCAGAAGATGTCAAATAGCTAGAAACGTCTGTCCTTGGGTCCAATTTGAAGACAAGGGCAAAAACGGCAGTTTCGGGTCAAAACGGGGTCCACCGGTGGGCCCGCTTTGCACCGAAAAATGTGTCCGGGTCAAAGGTCTCCAAATTTACCAAACTTAGTGTCAACAGGTCAGGAACGCTGATACGAACCCAACGGAACTTCAAGATTTGGATTCCGATGAGCCGAACACAAAATCGCCCGTCGAGCGGGGCCTGTGGGGCCCACGACACGCGATTTCGTCAACGTTCTCAGAATCGAACCAAACTTGACCCACAGGACCAGCGTATCGCTACGAGTCCGATGGCGCAAGTTTCGTCTCGATCTGACGAGTGTACAAGAAGTTAGGGCGAATTGCAGAAAAGTCGGATACGGGACGATGTCCGCGGATACGCGTTGATTCCGGTGTGCACGCACACCCAAATTAACTTCCGCGAAAACTCATACGTCCGTATCGACGATGCGCACGTATGTGTGAAGACCGCACGCGACCAAGTCGTCCCGTTTGGCGGGGCGCACTCAGTTCCGGGGTGAAACAGGGTCTGATTTTTTCTGTTTTTGGATCGCGGTGTGCGATCACCACAGGACGCGATGCCCCGAACAGTTTGTCCGGACACCGAGAGGGTCACACAGGCTTCGCGTAGAAATTTACAGAATCGAAAACGGAGATACATGGTGCAAGATACGAGTACCTGAACCTGCTCTGAAAATCCGAAAATTTTCGTGTCCGTGTCGTGTCCGACACGACACGAAGAATAGGGAAAGCTAGGGTTAGGGTTCTGCGGGTTTCCTGGCCGTGGACGGCGGGGACCAGCCGGAGATGCGCCGGCGAGGGCGGGGGACGGTTCGCCGAGGGGAGCTGGGGCAGTGGCTGGTAGCGGCGGAGCCGATGGGCGGCGGCCGGAGGCGCTGGCTGCCGCTGCTGCTGCTGGCTCGGCGCTGCGGGGAGGAGGCGGGTGCTGGCGGGGCGCCGGAGGGCGGAGACGGGAGGAGGAGGAGCGGGCGGTCTAGGGCGGAGCCGGTGGTGGCTCGGGTGGCGGCGAGGTGGTCGGACGGAGGAGAGAGGGGGGTCGACGGCGGTATTTAAAGGGAGAGGAGGTGGTGGTGCGGGCCGAGGGAGGCGGCGTCCAGCGCGGAGGCGAGGGCGCGTGGCCGCGGGCAGTGCGGAGGCGGTGGCTGCGTGGCGCGGCGGCGGCGCCGGATGCGGAGGGGAGCGGTTCCGGCGGAGAGAGGGGCTGGGGAGCGGGTCAGTGGGCGGTGGGTCGGGTCTGGGCAGACCCGACCCGACCCGCAAGGGAGCGGGCTGGGCTTGGCCCAACGGGCTGGGCCGGGCCAGAGCGGTTGGGCTGGGCCGGAAAGAAAAAAAAATAAATAAATAACAATAATAAATGAATAATTAAATAAATAATTAAATGAATAGTTTTTAGGTAATTAAAAATAGGTTCGGGGTCCAAAAAATTCCAGAAAAATTATCCTAAGTCCAGTTTTTTTTTTTACACCCAAAAATATTATTTTCATAATATTTTAATGTTGTTTAATATCAATTAAAAATCATGTAATAATTCAAAATCCTGATTTAATTTCAGAAAATTTCCAGAAAATTCCAGAAAATTGTGAAAAATCCCAATTTTAGTATTTTTGAAAATCAGGGGCTTACACCGTGCCGCCGCCTGCCGCCGCACCTGATGTTACTGCTTCTTCTTCTTTTTCGTTTTCTCTTTGTTAGGACTGTAAACAAAATTGATAGTCCTTCCAATAGAAAGGACTGTCAATTTTTTTTACAGTCCTAATTATATAGGACTGTCACAAAGTTTTGTAAGAACTATCAACTTTGTAACAGTCCAAAATAATTGTGACTGTAAAAAAATTTAGAAGCCCAATCAATTTTACAGTCTTAATTATTTAGAACTGTCACAAAGTTGATTGTCAATATTGTGACAGTCATAAAAAAATAAATTGAACTAAAAATTAGAAGTCATTGACTTTTATATAAAAAATTGGACTACCCTCAAATAAAAAAATTAAATAACAAATTTATAAATAAACTAAAAAAAATTTATTTTCAATAATTTATATAGTTCCTATAGAATTTACCTTTATTTGTCATGACTTCATTTGTAGTCTGATGGAAGGAAGCATATAATGCATGCATGCATGCATGCATGCTCCTTTGAAAGGGTTAACAATACAAATTAAGTAGCAAGCCATTGCCATTCTTCGTTCATGCTTCTTTTCTTTTCTTTTTTTCTTTTTTTTATTTGATTTTATTAAAATTATGATTACATTACAATGGATCAAACGAACCTTTAGTTTATTTATACCCATGGGGATAGATGCAAATCTTTTAGATTCAATAAGTATATAATGGTTCTTGCATGCTTCATTGACTTTTTACAAGAACTGATTTGAAAAGTCAGATATAGAGAAAAAAAATTCTTTTTATTTTCAAAAGTGAGTTTCCAAAAGTCAAATTTTATAGGCATTCTTCTAATTTTTTTATTTTTTATAAGTTTGTTATTAATTTTTTTACTTGAGGACAGTCCAACTTCTCATATAAAAGCCAATGACTTCTATTTTTCAGTCAATTTTTTTTTCCGGAACCGTCACAATATTGACAGTCCTTCCAATTGAAAGGACTGTCAACATTGTGACAGTCCTAAATAATTAGTACTGTAAAAAAAATTAACAGTTTTTTCTATTGGAAAGACTGTCAATTTTGTTTACAGTCCTAAGAAGGAGATGTAGAAGAAGAAGAAGAAGAAGAAGCGGCAGCAGCAGCAGCATCAACGGAGAAGGCGGTGAGCGGGATCGGCGCGGGGGCGGTGTGAGACGTAGGCGCATGCACTCGTGAGGACGACGCACGGCAGAATGCACTCGCGCGGGGGGCTGCACGCGGCGGAGACATGTGCTCACAGGGGGCTGCACGCGGTGGAGGCAGCGGAGGCCCCCTCCTCTGTAACACCCTGTTCCGCTCAAGCGGACTGCCGATTTAAACGACAAAAGTGCAATGTCCCGACCCGCTTTGCTCAGGCGAGAATACTCGTTCGAGGCAAAGGATATCCAGACTTGTCCCTACAGGAGTTCAGCTTAGGTTTTCAGAGGCTCGCTCGGAGTATCGCTCAACCGAGGCGAATCATCGCTAAGGTGGGTGGCTACGGTGAACTTGTCTTTGCTTAGCCAGCACACTTAAAATATGGAACGGTACATGCTAGTCGCTAGGTGAATCACCCCCTGCATGCTAATAAGAATACAACGCACCTAGCTAAGGAAATAATCCCAACTTTTATTAATTATGCTAGAACATGGAATTAAAACATTGCTTATATTCAGACCCTCGCATGCTACCCTAGATCATGTCGCTCGGAAAGTCCCTTAAGGTTTCACCCCTCGGCTTACCTTCGGGCCCGAGCCAACGTGATTGCTTAAGTTCCTTACAAACACATGCTTGGCTGCTTAGACATATTAACTTGTAATGTTGTCTCGATATATGAACTCATGCCACAAATGTCTAACGTTATCCGTATCGTTCATGCATTGAGTCAGCCAGGAGACTATCAATTAGTCCTTTTGTGCAATTGAACCTGCAAGTATCCGGGACCGTTAGGTCACCAAGGCAATCCCCGAACCAGGGGAATGCATCCAGGCAAGTTTATATCTGGACGAAAATTATGTCAAGCTTACATTTGAATGATAATCATACTAAGTTTACTTCTGAACAAGAATCCGTCCAGTATAGAAAGAATCCCAGCTCGTGGAGCCAATGCTCGGTTCAGAACAAAGAATCATGGATTATCATATCAAGTTATGGATTTGGAAGACCCTGACCTGCATGTCGCGGACAACTTGTGCACAAGGTTTATGTGGTTTTCGCGGTCGGTTGCCAGGGCGCTGGGACCGGTCCGATCAGGACGAAAATGTATGTATAGTCGTATGTTATGGGACAAAGGTGTTATGTAGCGGGCTCGCCATATGCGTTACATATCATTCTTGTCTTGAGACTAAAACCGTCCTTATGGCTATACCAGCGACTTATGTCATATAGATAGTTCATCATCGCTTAGCGGCTATCCGCGTGCGAGTCATTGCATCTCATCAAAGAGAACTGAATCAGCTAAATGATATGAATCTCGCATCCAAATACTTGTATTCGCATATGTTATTGCCCCTGAATGTTTATACCTGCTCGTGCTTGAATTAACTTGGTTTGCCTTGGACAGGGAAGGACAAATGGTAAGTTGGTAAGTCTCGTCGTGTTTCCTCTTATATCGCACGGCGCACTGCCACACGAGTTAGGCTATTCAATCTTTGCCATGAAACTGATCCTAAGGCAACTAGAAAGACAACATAATAGTTGGTGCACGAAACCTATATTACGTGTTTGGATTTGTCGAGCGGGCGAGTAGCCTCTCCACCAGTGCATTCAATGTACTGATAATCCACCAGTGCATTCAATGTACTGATAATCCACCTGTGCATTCAATGTACTGATAAACCTACATAATAGTTGGTGCAGACGCCTCCTTCGTACGTGCTAAGGCCAGGAGTACACTCTGAAGCCTTGGAGCGCTGCGATCCAGAACTGAAGCACATATACAAGACATAATCTTGGAACATCGCCTGTACATCATTCCACAATTGTAGCCACTTGGAACGCTTTTATGGTTTCGGAGAGAGAGGCTTGAGCGAATTGAAATCTCGGCCAAGCGTCGCCTGTAACACTTGTTTATATCAATAAAAGAGCTTGTTCTACTTCAACTTGTGTTATTCAATGCTTCCGCTATTGTCGACTTAGTGAATTTGTTACCAAATCGCCTATGCGTTTATAATTTCGCTGTACTCGGACAATATGTGCGACTCTGTGGCTTAGACTCCTTACTGCCAGCCAATGAACCACGGTCTTGCACGAGCGCGACTCACGCTCGTGCGGTATCACGCCCGGATGGGTCAAAGCGATCGTCCCGCGGAAGCGCTAGCGCGGTGATTCTCGCCTAGCTGGGACAGCCGATTAGCCTGCGGAAGATCGGGGCGTGACAGATTGGTATCAGAGCTGGCTTATACGCCTTTGGACTTCGTTTCGATTTTCACAGTTTTGAAAGCTCGTTTGTGGGTTATGTGCACGCTCTCTCTCTCAATGTCCTAAACGAAATATTCCAACAATGAGTCTAAATACTTTCAAAAAGCGTATTAGAATGATGTGATTGCTTGTATGAAATGGTGATGCTAAGGCCTTTGTGCCGACCTGTGCAAAACTCTTAAGATTTTTCGCAAGTAGCTTGTCCGATTTTACTCTCTAAGTTTGGTTGAATGCATATGTTTGAGGGACGCCTTGAACGTGTGCACGATCCAAGACTCAAGGAGATGTGAAACTCGAGTGCTAAGACTTCGCTATCGCCGAGTTGGTTAACATACATATGTTTGAGGGGCACTTCGAATATGTGCACGATCTAGACTCATGATATGCTGATCTCGATTGCTTGTGCAAGTGAAAAATATCCAAATGAACAAGTATAATGACTTGTATAGGTTTGCCTCAGCCTTAGATCGTTAATCAAGATCAATTGAAACGTACTCCGCGCTAAGGCGCAAATGGGACTGACTCAACATACACGTGACACGACGTAAGAACCGAGTAGGAGATTATGTTCAATTGAATTTAGTGTTACCGATTGCTACGCTTGGGATAGATTCCATAATGCGATAGTACGGCTTGCCCTCAGTAAGTCTCGAGGACGATACTTTTTCTGAGTTGGGTATGATGTAATGTCACGCCCCGGTCCCGCAGGGCCGTTCGTCCTCGCTTTAGTCCCTAGGGAACCGATCGTCCTCGCACGGGCGTGATGCCGTGCAAGCCTAAGATGCGCTTGCACAAGGCCAAAGCTTGAAACAAGGGCAAGCAAGCTATTCAATAACTGAAGCAGCGGCACATAACATTGCAGAAAAGTGAAGAACACAATGGCATATAAAAATAGGCTCTTTTATTGATAAAGCGGCGCATGGCCGAGGTTACAAATCACTCAAGCACTCTTCTCTCGATTACAATAACACCGTTCCATACATCATGTCCCTCTATATAAAAGTAGCTCAATCTCGATATGGCTCAAGGCATCGACTCCAGATTTTTGGCTCCTTGGGATGAGGCACGGCTATCGCTTTCTCGCACGAACGGCACCTGAGAACAAGCAAACTGTTGGTGGGTCAGCACTTTATGCAAGTACTGGTGAGATAAAACAACTGAACAGAAGCTACACCCCCTGAAACGCACACTAAGTAATCTTATGGCAAAATATTTGCATTACTAGTGATCTTGCTAGTTTTACCTAAGTTCATTTCAGGCAGTTCAGAACTATAGTCAGATTACATCTTTTGAAAACACAAGTTAGAAACCAGTTTTGCATATTCAAACTATAAGCATACGATTCGGGACAGTGCTCTATCGTGCAGTACGCAGCATGTATTGTGCATCACAATCTATCTCGTTTGGGGCAAAGTTAATCTAGCAGACTGAAAATATCGAATCAAGGCAAGCATATCAAGTAGACTATTATGCACTCAAGCACTTAAGGCAACACATCTATATGATTTCGGTCCCCGAGAAACTCAGGATTGGCAGCGGTAATCCAGCCATCCAATGACTCACATACTGGTACTATTAGCAGCTGTGACTGAGGTTCAGCTCTGCACTAATAGCCATTGTCCAACCGATGCAAATGCAATAAAGCTCTATCAGATAAATCACGATGCATACTGAATGGTCAAGCAGGCTATAGATAAACTCATAATATTTCTTACCCACGGCCGAACGGTTATCCCTGTAGCAGACACACAAGTTAGCCACAATTTGTATAATATAATGTATACAGTTCTCTAGTTTCCCCTGTTCGTCCCTGCATCAAACAGTTAGGTATGCAAGAAGGCTAGCCTAGCATGCGCCCTAACTATATGATGGTCCCCTCATCGGGATTAGCAGTTGGGACGTACAAGCCCATCTCACTAATAGACGAGTCGCGGCTACCCAAGGACGTACAAGCCTTAGGTATCTAGATCTCTTTCCGGGCCGAACGATCCCCAGTGCCCCAGGAACCGCTCGAGAGATAATCCTTGTGCACAAGTTATCCTGACCAAATGCGAGAATGCAAGCTCCTATCAATACATGATTATGCACTTAATCCAGAGCAAGCAAGCAAACACATCTATCAAGTCCAGATAGCCGAAGCTCACTCTCTTAATGCACATTGCCTAATAGCCATATCCTCCCGTAAGTAAGGTGTGTTAAGCCTCAGGGTGGACTATTAGTCTAGATTCACAAGCTCACGCTATTCACCAAGTTTATCTTTTCACAAGCCAACAATAAAACATATTCAAGCAAGCTAACTCTTAAACAAGTAACAAGCAAGAACAGTTCTTATAACTCTAGCATGCAAATTCTATCTCTTGTGGACAATCATTCTAGTATTCCAGTCTAGCATACGATATAAGTGCAAGCAATCCTCTTTACTCTTGTTATTAGCATGGCAAGGTTCTATCTCGTTTCAGATAAGTATTTCTACTTCTCTTATTAGGCAAGCAAGCAGATTCATTTTAATGACAAGCTATGTGAGTTCTCTTATTAGCATACTGAGTCGGTTCTATCTTTCTTCTTATGAAACAATCTTATTAAGCAACAAGCATTCAAAAACTCAGATTTATTATTAAGTCGTGCAAGAATCAAAGAATGCAGTTCTGCCCACTCACATTGATTAATCGGTCGGGAACTCTCCGAGAAGACTTTCGTTCGAGCAAGCAAGGCGATCTTACTTGTACATAGTGCCTACGCGGAGCGGGGCACTACATGTAACACCCCGTTCCGCTCAAGCGGACTGTCGATTTAAACGACAAAAGTGCAATGTTCCGACCCGCTTTGCTCAGGCGAGAATACTCGTTCGAGGCAAAGGATATCCAGACTTGTCCCTACAGGAGTTCAGCTTAGGTTTTCAGAGGCTCGCTCGGAGTATCGCTCAACCGAGACGAATCATCGCTAAGGTGGGTGGCTACGGTAAACTTGTCTTTGCTTAGCCAGCACACTTAAAATATGGAACGGTACATGCTAGTCTCTAGGTGAATCACCCCCTGCATGCTAATAAGAATACAACGCACCTAGCTAAGAAAATAATCCCAACTTTTATTAATTATGCTAGAACATGGAATTAAAACATTGCTTATATTCAGACCCTCGCATGCTACCCTAGATCATGTCGCTCGGGAAGTCCCTTAAGGTTTCACCCCTCGGCTTACCTTCGGGCCCGAGCCAACGTGATTGCTTAAGTTCCTTACAAACACATGCTTGGCTGCTTAGACATATTAACTTGTAATATTGTCTCGATATATGAACTCATGCCACAAATGTCTAACGTTATTCGTATCGTTCATGTATTGAGTCAGCCAGGAGACTATCAATTAGTCCTTCTGTGCAATTGAACCTGCAAGTATCCGGGACCGTTAGGTCACCAAGGCAATCCCCGAACCAGGGGAATGCATGCATTGTCACGACCCGCACCCGGATATTCGGGCACGAGTACGTGGGCACGTCCAGCCTACGCCGCAGTGTCGGCGGTAGTACGCTGTCTAGGTCGTTATCACTGGTAATTTTAAATCTATCTCATCCACAATAAATAGACAAGAAAAGTAACAGGAAATAGGAATGCTAACTTTTATAAAACAAATTGTGACAACAGATCCATAGTTAATACAAAGCCAGAAGATAGATCGGGGACAAACCCGAGTATATGCTGAAAGGAAATAAAATAATAACTAACTGGCTACTCCTCCTCAAAGGTAGTCTCCTGAGTGGGAACCGGCTCCTCAATGTGTCACCTGCTAACTCATAGGGGCCATAATAGGAAGGGACAAAGTCCTCATCATCGCCTAAAACAACGGATCCAGTCAAGAAAGGAGCAAAGTACACAATGCACAACAAGATTTAAACTAAATATTTATGACAAGTAAGAAAAGAACTGACTAAGTATCATGTTGAGAATATGCAAAAAGAAGCAACAATAACTAAGAGTTAAAAAGCTATAAACAGGGTTATGAGTAAAACCGGAATAAATGAGACAAGTAAATGAAACTGCAACAAGACAAGAAACTATGTGTGTGAACTTGTGTATTTAGAATACCTAGTTGGCATGTAGGGGTCTATAAGGTTAAACCGGCCGTCATAAACGGCTATTAAACAGGGGAAATCGAGATCCGGCTGATGGACAGTCTTGTACCAACAGCGGCAAGAGGCAGGGTAAACTACATGCCTTTTAGTATTCTCCCACCCGACACGAAAAGCAAGACATGAAATCCAATATTCAAGACATGAAATCCAGATTCTAACACTACGTGTAAACATCCAATGGTACTAGTAGAGCAAGGAAATAATTATCACAATATAAAGATTAAACTTGAAATGCAGGTACTTGCCTGGTGTTTGGATCCAATTACAGTTTGGTGTCTCGGGAAAATTTCCAGAAATGAGTCCGGATGCTGAAATAAATATTACCATCATGCTCAGAAGATGTCAAATAGCTAGAAACGCCTGTCCTTGGGTCCAATTTGGAGACAAGGGCAAAAACGGTAATTTCGGGTCAAAACGGGGTCCGCCGGTGGGCCCGCTTTGCACCGAAAAACGTGTCCGGATCAAAGGTCTCCGAATTCATCAAACTTAGTGTCAACAGGTCAGGAACGATGATACGAACCCAACGGAACTTCCAAAATTGGATTCCGATGAGCCGATCGCAAAATCGCCCATCGAGCGGGGCCTGTGGGGCCCACGACACGCGATTTCGTCAACGTTCTCAGAATCGAACCAAACTTGACCCACAGGACCAGCGTATCGCTACGAGTCCGATGGCGCAAGTTTCGTCTCGATCCGACATGTGTACACGAAGTTAGGGTGAATTACAAAAAAACGGTTATGGGGCGATGTTCGCGGATACGCGTTGATTC
Source organism: Iris macrosiphon (assembly GCA_036927795.1). Classification (NCBI taxonomy): domain Eukaryota; kingdom Viridiplantae; phylum Streptophyta; class Magnoliopsida; order Asparagales; family Iridaceae; genus Iris; species Iris macrosiphon. Next base: position 3,364,936 of record JAYESA010000007.1, on the reverse strand, counting down.
CGGTGTGCACGCACACCCGAATCAGCTTCCACGAAATCTCACACGTCCGTATCGACGATGCGCACGTATCTGTGAAGACCGCACGCGACCAAGTTGTCCCGTTTGGCGGGACGCACTCAGTTCCGGGGTGAAACAGGGTCTGATTTTTTCTGTTTTTGGATCGCGGTGTGCGATCACCACAGGACGCGATGCCCCGAACGGTTTGTCCGAGCACCGAGAGGGTCATACAGGCTTCCCAACGCAATTTGCGGAATCGAAAACAGAGCTACGAGCAAAAAGATACATGCACCTGAAGGGGACCCGAAAATCAGGGTCGAACTGAGTCCGACACGTGTCCGACTCGTGTCGGACACAGGATCCTAGGGTTAGGGTTTTGAGCTTCGGCGAGGGAAGACCGGCCGGAGGAGGGCGGCGCCGCTGCGGGGGAGGCCGGCCGGGGGCTGGGCGGCGCCGGCGAGGGCGGGCACGGCGGCCGGAGGGCGGCGGGTGCTGTTGCCGACTGCTGCTGCTGCTGCTACTGCTGCCGGCGAGGAGGGAGGAGGGGCGGCGCTCCGCGGCGGCGGTGGTGGCGTCGAGGCAGGGCGGCTGGACGCGGCGAGGCGGCTGGCGGCGGAGCGGGCGGTCGGGGTAGCTGGCAGCGGCGGTGGGGGAGATCGGAGAGAGGACGGGGGAATTTATAGGGTGGCCGGGGGTTGTCGTGGCCGAGGGAGGCGGAGAGGTGGCCGGGTCGTGGGGGTGTGGGCAGGCGGAGCGCCGGGCGGAGCGGGCGGCGGCGCCGGAAGCGGAGGGTTGGGTCGTGGGTGAGGGAGAGAGGAGCGGGCGGGCGGGTGCGGGCGGGTCCGGGTCGGGTCTGGCGGATCCGACCCGACCCGCTAGGGCGGGTACTGGGCCGGGTTGGGGCTGGGCCCGGTGGGCCGGGCCCAGTGGGCTGGGTTTAAATTATATTAATAATAATAATAATAATAATAATAATAATAATAATAAAACAATTAATAAATAATTAATTAATTAATTAAATAAATAGTTTTAGGTGTTTTAAAAATAGGTCCGGGGTCCAATAAATTCCAGAAAAATTACCCTAAGTCCAGTTTTTTATTTTACACCCAAAAATATTATTTTCATAATATTTTAATATTGTTTAATATCAATTAAAAATTATGTAATAACTTAAAAGCCTGATTTTAATTTCAGAAAATTTCCAGAAAATTCTAGAAAATTGTGAAAAATTCCAATTTTAGTATTTTTGAAAAATCAGGGGCTTACAATCTACCCAACTTATAGAATTTTGTCCTCAAAATTTAAATTTTGGTAGGGTTCTCTCTGTCCAAACTCACTTGATTACGGTCTAACGGGTTTCTCTCAGGTGAACATTGCGGTCGCTATCCAACTTAGAATTTTACCCATATCCTCTAAGGCTGTACAACTAGTGAGGCTAGGTCTCAACTTAATAAATCATGGTATTGAATCTTCAAGTCTGCAATACAAATACACCACCTATGGTATTCCCTTAGTCATAGAGGTTATCATCAATTCGACCGTCTGAGGGATACATCTAGCACTACATATCAAACTTATACCAAACACAGGATTTCGTCTCTCCGACATAAGGGAAGACGAGGATCAATAATAAAGAGTTCAAGGGCTAATAAAGAGTTCAAGGGCGAGGTGGTAGAACAGAAGTATAGGGATCAAGGCGTTTAAAGGATTCTAATAGGAATTGTCAAGCGGTTATGGATTGAAATTCTATTCTGGTAATCATTGGTTCGCATGCTCGTATTAGTACAGTTATGTAACTGATATGATATGCTCAGACATGTCTAGGTCAAGTATATTTGTCTACTAAACACTACGTATCTCAATCCACGTAAAGTAGTCGTTGCGAAGTGCGAATCAAAATGCACTAAGGTTGATCAGACCGTAATACACTGATTCTGAATAGACACTTGTATTAGTGTACGCGTCCAATAATACATATGTCATGAACAAGCCTGATAAAGAGTAAGCTTGCAAAACTAGGCTATAGAATAGCAGCATAAATAAAGTACAGCAAAATTAAGTGCGCTAGATGATGGTGAAAGGAGGTACCAATTATTTAAGTTCGCAAAACAACCTACAATAAGCACAATAACAAAAGATTCTACAACTCTACAGTTATCAGATATAAAAGCATACCAGGTTATTAGCAAGTTCAAAATTACTAGGTTGGGGCTGGGGTCACGAACCAATAGGCACGAGCTAAACTAAAAACGGCAGCTACAAATCACTTACGCGCATTGGCTACTCCAAGAGTCTGCGCGTTCTCCACGGTCATCGCGGAAGCTGGTCCGTGTCCTTGAGGTGGTGCCCTCTGCTGCGCTGCTGGGGCCTGGCCTGAACTGGAACCTTTTGTGTAGCTGTGCGTCCTTGAGCAGCAGGACAGTCCTTCACTTGATGTGCTACTGATCCACAATATAGACAGGCACCTAGCCTCTTTCTACAATTCCGCCAAATGTGACCTTGTTTTCTACAAAAGCCACAAATGGGAGCTTGTTGGTTCTGTATTTGAGTTGGATTCATCTGTGGTCGCTTTGCAGCTCTTTCCTGTTGTGCTTGGTCTGGTGCTGACGTATACGGCCGCTTCTGGCTGGACTCGATCCTTGTGGTGCACTCCACAGGTCGTGCTGCAGTAAGAACGTCTTCGTCGAAGGTAATTGCATTTGAACTGCTTGGCTTCCGTGACTCCGAGCTAATTTTGTCGATGAAGTTCTCCGCTTGGTTTTGCTGAGCTTCTTGTTGAACCTTCTGATAGGCTTGCATCATCACGTAGAACATTCGGAACATTTGTTGTTCGTCCATAGGCTGTCCTAGTGGAAAGGAAGGTATCGGTGGAGTAGACTGCGTCGAGGGTGGAACGTCATCTTGATGGATTCTTGAGGCAGGCTGACTTGCTTGACTGCACGGTGATGATTGGCCTTTACCAACTGGAGCCACATCGTCTTCGTGGGTACCCATAACGCCTTGTGGTTTTTCTGCATGAGCCTCGTTGCTAGCTGGTGGGTCCATTTTTCCTGCATCCAAAATAAACAATAAGAGGCGCACAGGAATCAAGGCAGGACGCAAGTCAATAAAATGATTCGAAGTCGATATGAATATCAAGAACGATTCAATCAGGTGGATGAGCTTTTCCTAAAATCCTCAATCTTATTGCAGGCATGTTCGGTCCCTAAGTTGAAACCGAACAATTTAGTCGTTGGACCTGCATGGGCCACCACAAAAATGTGTCACGACCCGCACCCGGATATTCGGGCACGAGTACGTGGGCACGTCCAGCCTACGCCGCAGTGTCGGCGGTAGTACGCTGTCTAGGTCGTTATCACTGGTAATTTTAAATCTATCTCATCCACAATAAATAGACAAGAAAAGTAACAGGAAATAGGAATGCTAACTTTTATAAAACAAATTGTGACAACAGATCCATAGTTAATACAAAGCCAGAAGATAGATCGGGGACAAACCCGAGTATGTGCTGAAAGGAAATAAAATAATAACTAACTGGCTACTCCTCCTCAAAGGTAGTCTCCTGAGTGGGAACCGGCTCCTCAATGTGTCACCTGCTAACTCATAGGGGCCATAATAGGAAGGGACAAAGTCCTCATCATCGCCTAAAACAACGGATCCAGTCAAGAAAGGAGCAAAGTACACAATGCACAACAAGATTTAAACTAAATATTTATGACAAGTAAGAAAAGAACTGACTAAGTATCATGTTGAGAATATGCAAAAAGAAGCAACAATAACTAAGAGTTAAAAAGCTATAAACAGGGTTATGAGTAAAACCGGAATAAATGAGACAAGTAAATGAAACTGCAACAAGACAAGAAACTATGTGTGTGAACTTGTGTATTTAGAATACCTAGTTGGCATATAGGGGTCTATAAGGTTAAACCGGCCGTCATAAACGGCTATTAAACAGGAAAAATCGAGATCCGGCTGATGGACAGTCTTGTACCAACATCGGCAAGAGGCAGGGTAAACTACATGCCTTTTAGTATTCTCCCACCCGACACGAAAAGCAAGACATAAAATCCAATATTCAAGACATGAAATCTAGATTCTAACACTACGTGTAAACATCCAATGGTACTAGTAGAGCAAGGAAATAATTATCACAATATAAAGATTAAACTTGAAATGCAGGTACTTGCCTGATGTTTGGATCCAATTACAGTTTGGTGTCTCGGGAAAATTTCCAGAAATGAATCCGGATGCTGAAATAAATATTACCATCATGCTCAGAAGATGTCAAATAGCTAGAAACGCCTGTCCTTGGGTCCAATTTGGAGACAAGGGCAAAAACGATAATTTCGGGTCAAAACGGGGTCCGCCGGTGGGCCCGCTTTGCACCGAAAAACGTGTCCGGGTCAAAGGTCTCTAAATTTACCAAACTTAGTGTCAACAGGTCAGGAACAATGATACGAACCCAACGGAACTTCCAAAATTGGATTCCGATGAGCCGATCGCAAAATCGCCCGTCGAGCGGGGCCTGTGGGGCCCACGACACGCGATTTCGTCAACGTTCTCAGAATCGAACCAAACTTGACCCACAGGACCAGCGTATCGCTACGAGTCCGATGGCGCAAGTTTCGTCTCGATCCGACGTGTGTGCACGAAGTTAGGGTAAATTACAGAAAAGGCGAATACGGGGCGATGTTTGCGGATACGCGTTGATTCCGGTGTGCACGCACACCCGAATCAGCTTTCACGAAATCTCACACATCCGTATCGACGATGCGCACATATCTGTGAAGACCGCACGCGACCAAGTCGTCCCGTTTGGCGGGGCGCACTCAGTTCCGGGGTGAAACAGGGTCTGGTTTTTCCTGTTTTTGGATCGCGGTGTGCGATCACCACTGGACGCGATGCCCCGAACGGTTTGTCCGAGCACCGAGAGGGTCATACAGGCTTCCCAACGCAATTTGCAAAATCAAAAACAGAGCTACGAGCAAAAAGATACACGCACCTGAAGGGGACCCGAAAATCAGGATCGAACTGAGTCCGACACGTGTCCGACTCGTGTCGGACACAGGATCCTAGGGTTAGGGTTTTGAGCTTCGGCGAGGGGAGGCCGGCCGGAGGAGGGCGGCGCCGCTGCGGGGGAGGCCGGCCGGGGGCTGGGCGGCGCCGGCGAGGGCGGGCACGGCGGCCGGAGGGCGGCGGGTGCTGCTGCCGACTGCTGCTGCTGCTGCCGGCGAGGAGGGAGGAGGGGCGGCGCTCCGCGGCGGCGGTGGTGGCATCGAGGCGGGGCGGCTGGACGCGGCGAGGCGGCTGGCGGCGGAGCGGGCGGTCGGGGTAGCTGGCAGCGGCGGTGGGGGAGATCGGAGAGGGGACGGGGGAATTTATAGGGTGGCCGGGGGTTGTCGTGGCCGAGGGAGGCGGAGGGGTGGCCGGGTCGTGGGGGTGTGGGCAAGCGGAGCGCCGGGCGGAGCGGGCGGCGGCGCCGGAAGCGGAGGGCTGGGTCGTGTGTGAGGGAGAGAGGAGCGGGCGGGCGGGTCCGGGTCGGGTCTGGCGGATCCGACCCGACCCGCTAGGGCGGGTACTGGGCCGGGTTGGGGCTGGGCCTGGGCCCGGTGGGCCGGGCCCAGTGGGCTGGGTTTAAATTATATTAATAATAATAATAATAATAATAATAATAATAAAATAATTAATAAATAAATAAATAATTAATTAAATAAATAAATAGTTTTAGGTGTTTTAAAAATAGGTCCGGGGTCCAATAAATTCCAGAAAAATTACCCTAAGTCCAGTTTTTCATTTTACACCCAAAAATATTATTTTCATAATATTTTAATATTGTTTAATATCAATTAAAAATCATGTAATAACTCAAAAGCCTGATTTTAATTTCAGAAAATTCCCAGAAAATTCCAGAAAATTGTGAAAAATCCCAATTTTAGTATTTTTGAAAAATCAGGGGCTTACATGCATCAAGACAAGTTTATATCTGGACGAAAATTATGTCAAGCTTACATCTGAATGATAATCATACTAAGTTTACTTCTGAACGAGAATCCGTCCAGTATAGAAAGAATCCCAGCTCGTAGTGCAAATGCTCGGTTCAGAACAATGAATCATGGATTATCATATCAAGTTATGGATTTGGAAGACCCAGACTTGCATGTCGCGGATAACTTGTGCACAAGGTTTATGTGGTTTCCGCGGTCGGTTGCCAGGGCGCTGGGACCGGTCCGATCAGGACGGAAATGTATGTATAGTCGTATGTTATGGGGCAAAGGTGTTATGTAGCGGGCTCGCCACATGCGTTACATATCATTCTTGTCTTGAGACTAAAACCGTCCTTATGGATATACCAGCGACTTATGTCATATAGATAGTTCATCATCGCTTAGCGGCTATCTGCGTGCGAGTCATTGCATCTCATCAAAGAGAACTGAATCAGCTAAACGATATGAATCTCGCATCCAAATACTTGTATTCGCATATGTTATTGCCCCTGAATGTTTATACCTGCTCGTGCTTGAATTAACTTGGTTTGCCTTGGACAGGAAAGGACAAATGGTAAGTTGGTAAGTCTCGCCGTGTTTCCTCTTATATCGCACGACGCACTGCCACACGAGTTAGGCTATTCAATCTTTGCCATAAAACTGATCCTAAGGCAACTAGAAAGACAACATAATAGTTGGTGCACGAAACCTATATTACGTGATTGGATTTGTCGAGCGGGCGAGTAGCCTCTCCACCAGTGCATTCAATGTACTGATATTCCACCAGATCGTTTGCAGGGTGCGGGAGAACCTCGTTCGGTGCAGACGCCTCCTTCGTACGTGCTAAGGCCAGGAGTACACTCTGAAGCCTTAGAGCTCTGCGATCCGAAACTGAAGCACATATACAAGACATAATATTGGAACATCGCCTGTACATCATTCCACAATTGTAGCCACTTGGCACGCTTTTATGGTTTCGGAGAGAGAGGCTTGAGCGAATTGTGTCACGCCCCAGTCCCAAAATATCGAGGGACGGGACACGTGGCAATGGCCAGCAGCACACACCGATGGACAACCCAATTTAATGGATCCATCAGGGCATACTTAAGCTGTATATAAGGTCTATAACAACAAGTCAGAACTATCTCATCCACAGAAAAGAGTATAAAATCAACAGCAATAAGGAAAGTAAATTAAACATCCAGTCTCAGCAAAGTATTCGGGGAACAACCCGATATAAAGTCTGGTACAATTGTTCTCATAAACAGAAATTAAATAATTTAATTAAACAAGAAATAACGACTAAGCATGGCGAGCAATGATTCAGGAGAAGTCCTCAGCGATCACCTCGTCATCAGCTACGGGTACTGTTCCGTGAAGAGCACCTGTTCCGTAGACCTCTGGATAAACCTCGTCTGCAAATCCTGGGGACATAATCCGGATCCAGGTCCTCAGGGGACATAGCAAGGTACAAGAAAGCACAAGCCAAAATAAATGCAGTAAAGTAAATAAGAGAATAATATGGTCTACTATATAACCTTCTATGTGAAATGCAAGTTGAGAGCATCACTAGAACTTAGGCTGATACCACTACAAGCTCTGTGTCGGGGAGCCGGTAGCAGCTATACTATGAATTTTACTATGTGTTTACTATGAATTATATATATAATCAGCCTGTAGCCTGTGTGTCTCTCCCCACCCAATGTAATCATACATATCATGTCCACGATGCCTCATGTCCACTTCACGTACAATCATATCTAATGCAGTAAGTCATACTATGTCTATGATCATAATGTCTAGGAATGTAATGTCTAAGTCATAAATCCTGGAACCTACACAGAATCACCTCGAATATTTCAGGAAGATTCTGTCTCATGATGTGTGTCAGGTGTCCTGGGTAATAAGTACTTGATAGGGCAAGTACAAGAATATAAATGTCACGATATCCATCTCTAAATGATATTGCCCAACCCCGCGTACGGTGTTGGCACCCGACTATGATCGGACACTAAGCAAGTCACACGGCCCTAGGATTGAGCAAGTACAACAATCACAGGAAAATAAATCTAGAGAAAATGAATTATTAAACTGTATTTATGGCAAGGTACACTTGCCTGGGTTTTCAGCTCCAATTGTCGCTCTGGCTACAGCTGGATTTGCAGGCAATACTCCGGCTGCTGAAACAAACATCACCATCAGGTCCAGAAAATATTAATCAACTAGGAACGCCTGTCCTTGAGTCCAATTTGGAGACAAGGGCAAAAACGTCAATTTCGGGTCAAGACGGGATCCAGATGTGGGCCGCTTTGCACCGAAAAATGCGTCAGGGTCAAAGGTCTCAAAAACAGTCCAACTTAGTGTTAACAGGTCAGGAACGATGATACGAACCCAACGGAACTTCCAGAATTGGATTCCGATGAGCCATTCTCAAAATTGCCCGCCGGGTGGAGCCTGTGGGGCCCACGACACGCGATTTTGTCAACGTTCTCAGAATCGAACCAAACTTGGCTCACAGGACCAGCGTATTGTTACGAGTCCGATGGCGCAAGTTTCGTCTCGATCCGACGTGTGTACACTAAGTTACAGCAAGATTCAGAAAAGTCGGATACGGGGCGATGTCCGCGGATACGCACTGATTCCGGTGTGCACGCACATCCGAATCAGCTTCTGCGAAATCCCGCACGTCCGTATCTACGACGCTCACGTATCGGTGAAGACCGCACGCGACCAAGTCGTCCCGTTTGGCGGGGCGTACTCGATTCCGGGTGAAACAAGGCTTAGTTTTTCCTGTTTTTGGATCGCGGTGTGCGATCACCACAGGACGCGATGCCCCGAGCGGGTTGCACGGGCACCGAGAGGGTCATACAGGCTACGTGATACAATTTACAGAATTAAAATCAGAGCTACGAGTCAAAAGTTATGGGTACCTGAACTTGTCCGAAAAATCCAAGTTTTCCTCGTGTCAAACTCGTGTCCGACACACCTAGGGTTAGGGTTTACTGTTCTGGCTGTGTCCGGTCTCCACTGTTCTTGTGTCCGGCTGAGCTGAATCGTGTCCTGCTGCGGTGTCGAGTCTGTGTCTGGCCGAGCTAGGGCTGAGGCGGCGCTCGTCGGCAGAGCTGCGGCGAGGCAGGGTCTGGAGGAGGCGAAAGAGGGCTGGCCGGTGGGAGGCGCTGGCTAGGGTGGCCTCGTCGGGAACGGTGAGGTTCTGCGGGGTTAGGCGAAAGCTTCGCCGGGAGAGGGTGGTGGAGAGGGAGGCCAGGAGGTCGGGAACGGTGTCGTGCTAGGTGGCGCTCGGGGAAGAGAAGGAAGGAGCAGGGAACTCCGGCGAGGTCTAGGGCGGAGCTCCGGGTGACTGGGTTTATATAGAGGGGATTGGGAGATGACTGGTCGGCGGTTGCAGGGCCGGAGGCGATGGGTCGGGGAGAAGAGGGGTTGGCGGCGGCAGGCGTTCGGGTAGCCGGAGGGTCGCCGGCGGCGTAACGGCCAGAGGGGAGGAGATCCGTCGGGTATGGGCGGTTGGGGAAATGAGGGGATGCGGGTTCGCGGGTGGACGAGTTCGGGTCTGACGGACCCGACCCGACCCGATAGCCCAACGGGCCGGGCGGTTGGGCCGGATAATAAAATAACAATAATAATAATAATAATAATAATAATAATAATAATAATAATAATAATAATAATAATAATAATAAGATATATTCAATTAATAGTATTTAGGGCTTTTAAAATTCATCCGGGGTCCAATAAATTCCCAGAAAATTATCCTATGTCTAGTTTTCTATTTTACACCATAAAATATTATTTTCATAATATTTTAATATTATTTATTAACATTTAAAAATCTTTTAATAATTAAAGAACATGAATTTAATTCCAGAAAAATCCAAGAAAAATTCCAGAAAATTCAGAAAAATCCAAATTTATAAATTTTTTTAAAAATCAGGGGGATTACAAATTGAAATCTCGGCCAAGCGCCGCCTGTAACTCTTGTTTATATCAATAAAAGAGCTTGTTCTACTTCAACTTGTGTTATTCAATGCTTCCGCTATTGTCGACTCAGTGAACTTGTTACCAAATCGCCTATGCGTTTATAATTTTGCTATACTCGGACAATCTGTGCGACTCTGTGGTTTAGACTCCTTACCGCCAGCCAATGAACCACGGCCTTGCACGGACGCGGCTCACGCTCGTGCGGCATCACGTCCGGATGGGTCGAAGCGATCGTCCCGCGGGAGCGCTGGCGCGGTGATTCTCGCCTAGCGGGGACGACCGATTAGCCTGCGGGAGATCGGGGCGTGACATCCTCCTCCTCCCGCCGTCTCCTTCTCCTCCACTCCTCCTCCAGCCTCAGCCTCCACCTCCTCCTCCCGCCGCCGCCGCATCCTCCTCCTCCCCCTCCAGCCTCCGTCTCCTCCTCCACCAGCAGGTTAGGATTAGGATTTGAAAATTTGAAGAGAGAGTAAAAAATTTAAATGAAGGGTTTTAGAGAAGTTTAGAAATTTGGATTATTCTGATTAATTTTTTACTGTCCTAAGTAAAAATTATAAAAAAATTGGACCGTCCTGAAGTAATAAACTGCCCTAAATAAACTATTGAGTGCCTATAGAATTTGTTTTGACCTAGATGGAAAAAAAAACAACAACAAAAGGTTTGGCAAATGATCAAAGAAGAAAATTACAAGCACAAAACATGTGCTTGTGGGTGTGGATTGTATGATGGTCACTTTCACAGAGTAAGTTATAAAAGAGGAGGCTTTATAACTTGAGTGACTTTGTGGTTACCGAGAAGTATATAAGATTTCGGTAGAAAGTCAATGAATCGAGTCACGGGGATGTATTATATTTTTTATTTATAAATGGTATGAGTTGGGGGATAGTGGGTCTAAAAATATACAATATTGTGTGCACAAAAATTTCGAACGTTATGTCAGATTCCGTATGTTATGTCAAAAAATAAATTAAAAAAAAAGTTATAAAGGAGGAGGCAGTGCAAAGAAAAGAAGTATAGAGGTTCTTATGACATTTTTGCATTTTTGGGTTGATTAGCTACCTATCAACATCATCTCTCGTGTGGACAAACAAACAAAAAAGCCCTCTGCTACTCTCCATTCTCAGCCAACCTCACGGACTCGTGAAGACAAATAACGTACGTACAGTTACTTTAAAACACTAATAAAAAAAAAGTGTGTGTGTGTGCGTGTGGGTGTGGGGTTATGTAAATAAACTATTATCAATTGAGTGCTGGTGCTGGTGCTGGTGCTGGTGCTGTGTGTGTGTGTGTGTTGGGTGCGTGGGTTTGGACTATTAGTAATTGGATGGTGGTGCTGGTGCTGGTTAAAAAAACAAAAAAATTGCTGTGTTAAAAATATTTTTAAATAAATTAAGTAAAACAAAATAATTTGAAATTACGAAAGTTTTTGCCATCTCAGATGACGAAAATATAAAATAGTATATTTTTTTATATTTGTCAAATTTTTGCCAATTAGGTTGGCGAATCCAAATTTTTGCCTACCGAGTTGGCAAAAATCCGACAATGATTTTTTTTTTGTTTTTTTTGATTTTTTTTGATTTTTTTAAATTTTTGACAATACTAATTTAGTCTTTTTAAATTTTCTGTACAGAAAATATTTTGTTAGAAAATTTGTAGTATAATACTAATTAGAAAATTTGTTGTACAGAAATATTTTTAAACAAATTAACTAAAACGAAACAATTTGTCAAAAACTTGAAATCGCAATACTAATTTAGTTTTTTAAAATTTTTGACCTCCAAAAATTAGTATAGATAACTAAAACAAATAACAAACAAATTATCATTCATATTAGTATAGATAATAACAAACTAGTATAGATAATAAAAAATTCAAAAATTAAATTACCGAAAGTAAAATTTGGAGGTCGAAACAAACAATTTTTTTCAAGTCCGTCAAACGGTGAAGCCGTTTATCTCGTAGTATTTTTTGATAGGGTCATTTTGGCACAAACTGGACCTTGTTTCGATCTCTCAGTCAAAAGTTATGATACTTTAAAGTTTTAAATTTATATTTTTGTCTGTAACATGTACGTCTTGCTTCGGATAAAAATTCTTTCTATACGAATTGTGTTACTCTCGTCGAAAACATACAAATCGACCTATTGTTTGACGAATAATTTTAAAATAAATAGTTATGGCCACTCAAAGTCTGCTCGACGGCATACGTAATATTCTTACGGTAGAATATATTTTAGTTTTTTTGTTCAATGATAGCATATTTTATTTTGGATGTTAAATTTTATTTTTTTTTCTAATTTATTTGAAAAAAATATTGCTACAACAACTTTTTAAAAAAAGAACTAAACCTAAATAAAACGAAACAAAAGAAATTTAAAAAAAAAAAGGAAAAAGAAAAACAAACAAACAAACAAACCAAAAAAAAAAACCGAGTTGGTTTCCCTGTTTGTTTGTTTGTTTTAAAAAAACCAATACAAAAAAACCCTAAAAAACCTAAAAAAAAAAAAAAAAAAAAAACAAACAAACAAACAAAAAACTATTGTCAGATTTCGCCAACTCACTCAAATTTTTGCCAACCCAGTTGACAAAAATTTGACAAATATAATTTTTTTTTATTTCATATTTTTACCATCAGAGATGACGAATGCTTTCGTAATTTCAATTTTTTGACAAATTTTTTTATTTTAGTTAATTTGTTTAAAATATTTGCTGTATAGCAAAATTTTTGTAAAAAAAATGGCCAATAAATAAATGTATGAGTGAAAAATAATACATAAATCCCTGAATGAAAAATAGGTAAAATACCAACAGTAGACTGTATCATTTTAGCATGACATAAGAATAGTAGTATTCTCCACTCGAGCATTTTAGGCTTTTACTTCTTCACTTGGAACTGTAATTCATTCTGCCAGAACAATTTGCAAGCCATAAATGGACCTACCATTGGACCCATCAATCAATGCAAATGCAATTCTTGAACATGTATCAGAATAATCTGAGTGAGTGCGTCAGAATTTAGACCCTATCTCCCCCACCATTGTCGTATGACAGGCCAAACCAACACCTCCATCCTTATCTACAGAAGCCAACTTAGAGAAAAAATTATTGTTTGTACCGGACGCAGTGCACTTGATTTCTCTCCAATCGTTGAATTGCATAAGAGTGTATGCATGCACACATCTTCATGGTAATCCAACAGTTGATATGTAAAAAATGCATTGCATCCAGTACATACAATAATTTTTCAACTCAAGAAGAAAAAATATCATACATCTGACATATATACATGAATCATACATGCATATACGTAGTCCTTGTATATTTCTTGGTATTGCCCATGATGTAAGTGGGCCGGGCCGGGCCAATCTATTCCAAGGTTTTACCGAGTTTGATCAGGTTTCGGTCGGATTTGGTCAACCTGATCAAAGACTCCAGGTCAATTCGAACTTTGACCCCAAATACTAAAATCAGTCCGGATCCATGACCTGGGTAGAACGATTCGGAATGGACCGAGCTAAATCCAGACCGACCTGCGTAAACCCCCCCCCCCCCCCCCCCCCCCTCTCTCTCTCTCTCTCTCTCTCTATATATATATATATATATATATATATATATATATATATATATATATATATATATATATATATATAAAATTTATTTTGTATTTGTAAGCCTCATTTGTTTTTAATTGTATTTGCATGACTCATATAGGAATATGAGTCTATGGCTCATATCTCGTTTATCCTATATGAAAAAATATATATATATATATATATATATATATATATATATATATATATATGTGTGTGTGTGTGTGTGTGTGTGTGTGTGTGTGTGTGTGTCTCATTTGTTTTAATTACTCGAGATCGGTTTTGCAGTGCATGCTGCAATATTAGAACGTGTCGGTCTTGAACTTTCACTGGGCCTAGGTTGAGCCGAGTTTTACCGAGCCGGTTCTAGGCCAAATTTTGGGTCACGCGGCCTGTTAGCTGTGTTTGTGAGCAAAAGTTCCAACTTTCTTTTTCCTTTAGTCCCACATCGGTTGGACCACTCCCCCCTTGTATGTATATATTAGTTCTTCTTCATTGCTCTCTTAAAGATGTTGTGTGGGGAACCCCTTGGGCCACACGCGTGCTCCGCCGTCCGGCCCGATTCGGTTCGGTTCGCGTAACGGGTACGGGCGCCAAATGCCGATCCAATTTACTCTTCGGGCTGGGATCAAAAAAAACTTTTTGCTCCCCTGTATTTTTTGAACCGATTTGACTCTTTCAAATTTTTGAACGTTGAGGCACTATGTCCAGGTTCATTGAACACATGTGAACGTTGAGGCACTATGTCTAGGTTTATTGAACACATGTGACAACTTCTGTAACAACTCATATGACATCAACTCCTCCAAGTTTCTTTCCTTTTGTTATTGTCCCTTAATGACCTGTTTATGAGCCATTTACTATCCTGTCTAGGGACTGCCTATATATTGTGGTCTCCTCATTCTTCATTTTTTTACAGAAAATTCTCCTCCGTGAAATTTCTCTCTCTCTCGTTCTTTTCTCGAACCACATTTTGTTCTCTAAATCCTTGTTCTGGACAGAGCTAAGTTTGGTCTCTCTTTCCGAGTTGTGTGCAACAAAGAGACCCGGTAGTCAGGAGGTTTACCACTAGGAGCTTCCGAGAAACGTCTGCACACAGACCTCGGATCAACTCTTAGGACAGTGATTCGTGCACGACTTCCCCAGAGGCCGATAACAATTTTTTATTTCTTTATTCTCTTATCAATTTCTAAAAAATATTATATATATATATATATCAACAACAAGGCCCACTTCACACCTTGAATTAGTCTCTTTTTGTATCTTTTTCTTAAAATGATAATACATCTTATATTTTCTTCTAATTTCTGACTAGTACACTATTCTTGTGCGACTTCAAATTTTAGTCTCGTAGAAAATGAGTGATGTTGTCAATTAAGGACAAATTTACATGTTACTGTAAGCATGAATAATAATATAATAGTTAATGGAGATGTTAAAGCTAGAACTAGATAGCATAGACAAACATGATTTAAAATTTTATAAAATGATACGATTTTTGTTAGCATTATAGAGGACATGACTTTTAACATAACTGAATGGATCAGATGATTCAGACAATTGATCCGATAAATTTGGAATAAAAATTTTGTTATTGTTGTTGTTGTATACAGCTTATGGTATGAGAGTTTTGGCGCACGTGCACATGCCATTTCGGTATAAATGAAACAAGTGATAACGCATATAACGCGTAAATAGTCGTGTACGTACACATGAGATCAAAGCATCCGGACTAAAGCATGCTCTATCATATATATTTAAGGGTGGAACTAGAAATTCGGATAAGGATGTGCTGAAATGGATTAGAGTGGACTAGACGTGACTTAACTAATATGAAAATGGGCTAGATGTTGACTAACTGATATGGAAAAATATGTATATATAAAAACAATTTTTTTTTTTTTTTTGTGTGTGTGTACCGGAGCCTACTCCAACCCCTACATAGACATAGTTCGGCCTATATTCTATGAGACTAAATCTTGGAATTAACTTCATAATCCTCATCCCAAATCCATAGGCTGTGATAGTCATACCTTAGGATTTGAGTCACATATAATAGTTAAAATTAGAGTTTAAATATTCAAATTGTCCAACGTTAGTGTTTGGGTCTTAAAATTACTATTCATGTAGACAAGTAAACAGTAATTTAAGACCCAAACACTAATTATGTCGGATAATTTGAAGATCCAAATACTAATTTTAACTATTATATGATATCCTATTACTGAATAACTCTTTAACTATTTTAGCAAGTGCACCCAGGCTTAAATTTAAATGTTTGAAAAGTAGAACTCATGTTGTGGTCTAGCTAGAGAGAGTAGAAGCATGCATACTTTCTAGAGGCAGGAGAGTTGTATGAGACAGGACCAAAGCAATGAATTCATGACAAAGTTGCAGCACAATGAGGGAAGAGAATCATAGTCTATAGCACCATGGTAGTTGAAGAATAATCATTTGTACTTTATAAACTTAGCTGGCCTTTAGCTGGATGTATAATAAAAGAAAGATGAGAAGTGTAAACTCTAAGATCTCATCAATGGCCACAGGATGAATAATTATCTTCAGAATTTAACAAATGGAATCATATTCCTCTGCCATCAACCCACACCATAATTATAGTCCTGAGCTCTGCTGTACAATATATATTTACACCTCGTTTGATTCACGGATTTATGGAATCGAAAAAGGAAACTTCTTTCTTTTCTTCGTTTGGGAGTCACAATTTT
Organism: Iris macrosiphon; assembly: GCA_036927795.1. Classification (NCBI taxonomy): domain Eukaryota; kingdom Viridiplantae; phylum Streptophyta; class Magnoliopsida; order Asparagales; family Iridaceae; genus Iris; species Iris macrosiphon. The sequence goes on along the minus strand of JAYESA010000007.1, from coordinate 3,348,644 downwards.
GAAAAGTATTTTTCTGACACGAAAAAAAATTATGTAGGAAAATGGCTCCTCTCATAACCCATGAAATTTTGATTTTTATTGCCAAAAATTAAGACAAAGATAATCTTGTGTTATTGTCTATTTTACCAACACATATTTTCTCATAATATTATTTTTTATTTTAAAAGGCAAGGACATTATGAAAATAATAATATATTTTTTTTCCTTTCCTACAACAACCTAACACTGGAAAAGAAAATTAAGTGATCTTTTCTAAATGATTTATTTGTTTTATCAAACACAGAAAATAAGATCCGATAGGAATCCTATTTTTCTATTTCCATGGAAAATATAAGAAAAATTATTTTTCTTCCGTGAACCAAACGAGGCCTTAATGGTTGCACCAATTTGTCACAACGCCATTTAATTGTCACCAACTTTCACATTTAAAGGCAAAACAAATAGGTAGGTAATAAAACTGATATAGTTCTTGCCCACCCTCATCTTAATGACTGGAACAGTTGAGATATTGAAGAACGTCATAGAATTGTATCCATTCTCTTGACTCAACAACTTCACACACTACTAACTAGTCAAACATCAAATCAAGCATATCTTTCTTTCTGATATCACATCAATATTCAGCATATGTTTCTTTCTGATATCGAAGCAATAATACTTCATGTAAATTAAAGACCTGTTTCTGAGATTATATATAGTCAAATTATGCATAGCCATATACCAAACATTTTACAGTTTAACATTTCTCACTATTCGCAATCTTCCCGTAGATTCATTTTTTTTTAACTCCCTCTATTAATTAGAAGAATAATTAATTTTTTTTGGAGATCAAATCTATCCAGTCAGGATGTGTTATGTCTCCACTGCTAACCACTAGAACTAGAAGACTTTGACCTCTTAGAAATCCGATATATATCAAACCGCACGCATGAATTCACGTGCACGACCGATCATGTTCATGCACATGTGACATCGAGGCCGACAAGGTATGGACGGAAGGCCTTAAAAGAAGTTTACATTATATATATGAGAGAGCAATGCGTGCACTTTATATATATGAGAGAGCAATGCGTGCACTTGAACTAGAATATCTTCTTTCTTTCTACAAGAAAGTTATGGCTAATAGAATTATTAACTGACTGCACACCCTCTAATCACTGAGAAAGGCATAAAATTCATAATAATAGAAGAGCACAAAGCCAACTTTAAAGGGATACTCACTCCAGTAACACTACTACTACCCTTCAGAAAAGATCAGCAGAACTTTTGATTCTGAGAAAAATTCTTACTACAACTATATATTATGAACTCTGAATTATAAAAATCGAGTGTTTTCACGAGAATATTTTGCAAATGAAGAGATGTTCCGAACAAATCTTTGTGTGCATCATCATCATCATCGAGTCTTTTTTCCATCAGAACAGAATCCGTTAAAGAGAATAATAAAATTCCATAAACTAATGGAGATCTAACATCAACCATATCTATGTGTGGGTTATGTGATGTCATAAATCTCTGGTGGCCAATTGGCAGATTGTGTCTCATTTGAGTTCAAAATTCAATATATATTAGCACACACTCTAGCCCATGATTGAGGTGCATGCATGGTTCATGAGTTCCTCGGCATGGAGGAAAATGATGCTCTAAAGAAGGAAGTAATCTTTCTCTCCTCCTTTGTAGAAAAGATGGCTTTGTGAGTAGAGCTTTTATATATTGACTTGCCACATAAAGTCTGGCACAAGCCCCTTTTGGTTTATGCTAAGATTGTTCTTCTTTTTCACCAGTGCTGCTCTCTCCACCAAAACTACTAATGCAAGAGAGAGAGAGAGAGTGCACTCCACTGCAATGTCCTTGGACACTTATCCATGTTCCCATGTATGGGAGAGAATAACTTTTATACCACCCAAGAAAAAGAGTAGGCCTTTTCAAAAAGATGTCTTTATGGAGCCTTAGTTAATTGGTCCTTCTTAGATGGGGCCTTCTCAATTCTCATATCATCCATGTGTGTGTGTGTAAGTGAGAGTAATGACTAGTTCCACTTCCAACTTGTACAAGAATTCACATAACTACATATATTTAGAGATTAAACTTGGATTCCTAGCTAGTTGTACAGCCTTAGCTAAGGCTATGAACACATTCCTTTTCTAATCCTCTTTGAAGCATATACCAAAGTTATCCGGTTCGATCGACCTGCATCAACCCATACAACTCATTTATAATAGACAAATGTTAATAACACTACAAGAATTACCAGAACAGTCTTTTGGCAGTCCTTGCTATACCATGCAAACAAAAAAATTGACAGTCCTGAATATACACATGACTTGTTGTAACGTACTTAACATTTGTCTTATAATATGACTATAAATTTTGTAACCGAATCTGTGAATAATTCGAGTAATTTAACATGTTCACAATCCTCTCTTTTGCAAAATAACTGATAATCATACCAGTCTTAAGCAGAGAGGTTACTCTAGTTGGATTGAAATGCCTGAGTCAAGTACGTAACAAATATATAAGCTAACAATCAAAGAAAAGTCTAGCATGGCCTCACAGGGACACACTTTCACCATTTCCCTCTGGTCACTCAAGCGGACGCCAGTTCAAAGAACGCCTAGTCTTACTGTCCAACCAGCAGTGAGTCCTCTGCAACTAAAGTCCAATTTACAGACTTCTTGTAAAGAGTACCAACTATTGCTGGCACTAGACTTACAAATGCTGTGAAGTTTAATAGAATCAACGAAAACAAGCATACAACTACAACCATTTCAATGACAACCTTGAGGCCTTGAAATAGGCAAACATAAACAATACAGGTCACACGAGAACATCACTAGTTGTCTCAACATCTGCCAGTTTACTCAAGAAAATATCGTATTCGACTATGTAAAGACCAATCTATATTTCCTCATAAAATTTATGCAGTTTAGGGTTTTCGCGTCTCTTTTCTTATTGGACCAGCTACAGCCATCATGAGTCCACAAATTCACTTAATTGCAGATGAGCACTTCAAAGAGCAGATAACTGATTATCCTCTCCATCCTTTAGCTGCTTCTATTTCACCTTGTCTAGATATATATTTTACTCCAGCAATCACCTACACGGCAATCATTCACTGCCTTTTAAATCTCAACTCACCACGCGCAAGAAAATACGAACAAGATGATTCTGGAGCAAAATGGCAGCAGGATCTTCCAACTACCTTCTGCTGTTTGCAGTTTTGGTTTTGGTGGCGAGTTCTTCGATCAGCTTTCTTTCCTCACTGCTCAGCCTCTTTGGGATCTCCACCTGCACTCTCACCAATTGATCTCCTCTCATGTTGGTCTTCCCGAGATAAGGAACTCCTTTCTTTGCCATCACCAGTGTTGTGCCTGGCTGTGTCCCGGCTGGAATCTTCAGGTCAACCATTCCATCCACTGTTGGGACCTTTATTGTCGTCCCAAGGATTGCATCGGTGTATGGAACCTTGCAAGTGTAAAGGATGTTAGTCCCATCCCTCTTCAACACCGGGTCTGATAGGACTTCTATAAATACATACAGATCACCAGGCCCGCCTCCTCTTCTCCCAGCACTACCCTCTGACCGTACCCTCAGCCGACTACCGGAGTCCACTCCAGCAGGAACCTTTAAGCTAATCCTCTTTGATTTTCTAACTAGCCCATCCCCTCTACAGGTATTGCATGGAGTGACAGACTCCCCAGTCCCACCACAGGTAGAACAAGTCGTAACCTGCTGAAAGACACCTAGAGGGGTCCTGGCTGTGGAGACAACCTGCCCTTGTCCTCCACAAGTGCTGCATTTCGTCGGCTTTGTGCCAGGTTTGGCCCCAGAGCCATCACAGGTGCTGCAGCTCTCCATCCGGGTTATCTCGATCTCTTTTTCCACACCAAAGACTGCTTCTTTAAAGTTAAGGACGAGGCTGTAGCTCTCATCGTCACCCTGCATCGGCCTGCTACGAGAAGCTCTTCCATCCATGCCTCCCATGCCTCCCATGCCTCCAAATAACGACTCGAATATATCAAACGGATTGCTGAAATCCTGGAAGAAGTTTTCTCCAGATATATTAGATTGCCTTAAATTTCATAAATTGTCGATTCTCTCATCTGAGCTAAGAACTTACCCCCGTGCCCATACCAGAGCCTTTGAGTCCAGCTTCTCCATATTTGTCATAGATAGATCTCTTCTCATCATCTGACAATACCTGCAATGGGATGTTTCTTAGGACACCAATAGGGCTAAACATAATTTAACCAAGAAACTTACACACTCCAACTAACCTCATAGGCGTTGCTTATATCTTTAAATTTTTGCTCCGCTCCAGATTCTCTAAATATCATAGAAGGGGAATGAGTGGTTGCTTATATAGAACTTTAAATACAATTACTTGGAAAATAATATATCACATCACAGTAGACATGAATGCAAAGAAGCAAACTAGGCCTCCATAAACTTACTAAAGAAAATTAATCTAGCACTTCTATAATTTTTGAGGTGAGAAACACCTAAGTCCGTAAGTACTTGAATCTCTCTTCCAAGACTGTGTCAGCTGATTCGATTACTTGGATTGCACTTTCTGCATCATGGACTGAGACTCAGTTGCATAACGTGGGCCTGGATGATGGACTGAGGTTTCTATGCATACCAAGAACAGTGCGGAAGTGTTTAGCTCCAAAAGGTGTGATTGAGAAGAAAGAGAAGTTAACCCTACTCCTGAATCACATTTATTTTTTTCTTACAACAATAACAACAAAGCCTTTAGCAAAAAAAATTGGGCTGGTTGTTTGAATCATTTTCTTCCATTCAATTATATTAGGGGTCATGTCCTCTGTAACACTTACAGAAACCATACCATTCTTTAGAACTTCAATCCATGTTCATTTGACCTACCTCTGGTTCAAGCAGCTCCTTTAACTAGTATTTTATCACTCCTTACCGGAGCATCTATTGGTCTACAATGCACGTCCAAACCACCTACATGATTCTCTCATCATGTTCTCAATTGGTGCCACCTGTAACTTCTCACGGATTTACTCGTTTCTTATCATATTTTTTATGTCATATTTCTTATACAATATATTGTCACTCATCCATCTTAGCATTATCATTTCTGTTACACTTAACTTTTTTTGACATGTTTTTTAATTGCCCAACACTCGATACCTAAAGCATGACTAGTTTTATAGCCGCCTTGTAGATTTTTTTCTTTCAACTTCAAAGGTAATTTTCAACCATAAATTACTGTAGAAGTACTTCTCCATTTCAACCATCTTGTTTCAATTTTTTACTTGAGCATCAATTTATGCAATCTAATTATGAACTGAGAACATTGGCAAGACCTGTATATGAAGTTATGAACTCTTCAAAGTATTTAGTGCGAGTAACAAAAACAAAAACAAAAACAAAGACTCTATCCCAAATATTTGGGGCCAATACTTTTCTTCCATGTAGCTCCATTAACAGCCATCTTCTATGTTACATTAACCACTCCTCCAGTCCCTCCTCTGTGTTTATTCTGGACAACCATTCTTTCTAAAATCTCATTTCACCAAGATTTATCATCCCTAGCTGGTGCATTTATCAGTCTCCTATGTGAATGTCCAAGCCCTCGCACAACTGCTTTTCCTCTCATTTACTAACCTCGTAAAATTACATGGAACGTGGAACACTCTGGAAGCGGAACGAAAATGGGAATGCGGTACATGGGGGTCCATTATGCGGTATGTTGGGGGTAGGCTTCTTCAGAACACAATACGTTTATCCGGAACGTCAAAGGATTTTTAGGAATAAATATGTAAACAAAATATTTATTGTTTATTTAAGATTCAAAGTTAATCAAGTACCATAAAATAACATCATACAAAATTCAAAACTAAACATTGATTCATAGGTTCCAACAATCCTGCCTAATAATGTCTTTTCAAAAAGTAGCAGCAAGCCTTAAGACTCAAAAATAAAAAAATAAAAAATAAAAAAATCTTTCTCGTTTTAAAAGCTTGGCAAGAAACCGAAGCATAGATTTTCAAGTTCCTATTCCCCTAAGTTCCACGTTCAGAACGCGATCCTGGATCAAATTTTCCCTTATCGAGGATCGCTACCTATACGGTGAATTCAAGTGATCATGGACTCACACCACGGCTTACTTTCCATACATTTCTTATCTGGTCTATCTTCCAAATGCACTGTCACTCATCCATCTCATAACTCTCTCACCTACACCCATTGTAAGACATGTCTTGTAGTTGCCCTGTTGCCCAGTAATATGCCCATAACACATGGCTGGTCAGTGGTCTTCTAGAGTTTCACCTCAATCCCAAGGGCATTCCACAATCAAGAAGCATAGAGATTCCAGAAAGATTTTATGATGGTTGTCAATTATCTAACAGACCTATTTTATAGACAGGCGTATAATGGAAGACATTAACCAATCGTTGACAGTGAAAGAGTTATTAGCAGAGAATAAGTCAGCTTAAAGTATTAATTAAAAATTTAGATAAGACATAATTACTTAATTAGTGTCCTTTCTTGCACCCAACCATCATAAAAAGTAATCAAAATTTGGATGACAATGATATACTCCAAAATATACTGCAAGAGATCAAATATGCCATAGGATCTAGATGTGATGGTCTCTAATGGACGCTACCACTCCTTGCTTAATGAATTCTCATTTTGAACAATAAAATAAAGGTAAAGGAAGAGTTGGAACAGTTCCTACATAAGCAAGAAACAAAAAGTGAGTAATTTACTGAATTCACGATGTTGCAGAATGGAGATGCGAGAAATATTGCAACTCCTCTATAAGATCGACGGACAGCTCCCTGAGCAATGTAGGTAGGAAGTGATGTGGTAGCAACTTAGCAATATGTGGACTCTTCCCTAAATGTCCCAACATACTTCATTTTTATTATTTTCTCTCAAATTCATGTTGACACTCTCAGCTTTCACTTTTTCCCTCTTCTTTATCATCTAATATTTTCATATACCCCTCGAACTATAATCTCTCACTTTTTTCTCCATTTTTCATCAGAGAATTTCTTACCCTGTTGGTAGGAAGAACTGAGAGGCTGATGTGGTTGGATAAATACCACCATCAGGCACATGACCTTCGATTTTTTTTGCGATGTTGGAATCTAAAAGGGAGAGAATGTTACTTCTAGACTGAAGTACCATTATCCTATGTTGTACTGGGCGCTAGGCGAGGCGAGGCGACAGGCCATCCGTCTCGCCTAGGCGCCCGCCCAGAAATACATTTTTTTTTTCCAGAAATAAAGCAGGAACAACAAGTCCATAAGGAAAAAAAGAAGAAAAAGAAGAAGAAGAAAAAGAAGCAACAACAGGAAGTCAACAAAAAAAAGCAGCAACGACAATAACATGTAACAAAAGAAAAAATAGAATAAGAAACAACATCAATTGACAAAAATCTCCAAAAGAAAAGAAAAAACAACAGCAACATAAAAATGAAGAAGAAGAAGACAACTCCATGAAAAAAAAAATGAAGAAGAAGAATAATACCGGGATCAAAGCAACCGGAGGTAGGAGTTTCCCTTTTTATTTTTCCCTTTGCTTTTTTTCTTTTTTGAGCAACAACAACAATCTGCTCTTTAGAGAGCTGCAATAGGTTTTTTTCTCCGGGTAGCAGCCTTTTCTTTTCTTTGGAGAATAATCATAAAGTCCAAAACATTTATATTTAATGATAAAGCCCATAATGGAAGCCCAAACATGACTTTCCTCCTAGGGGCCCACCTTGCACTTCCCTTGGTTGACCCTAGGCATCCGCCTAGGCGTCCATCTCCAGACCCGGAAAAAAAAATTCTGGGTTGAGGCGCCATCCCCTCAACATGGACGCCTAGGCCGCCTAGGCGTCGCCCGTAACAACATAGCCATTATCAAAGAACAAATGACTGCACTCTAAAACCTGGTGAGTTCAAAATTTCTAGAGGTGAACATAAGAAGGTTCAGATGACCAACTAAACCATTTCTCTCAACTCTCAACCATTTATCTCAACTCCATGTTGCATGTTCCTAAAATTCTACATTATTGTTTTCTACTAGTAATATGACTTCTCTAAATTGCAGATTCATCTCTAAATTGCAGATTCACCTTTTAGCCTTCGTGTTGAGTCTGGATATATAGAGCAAAAATCATCAATTGTTAAGAAAAGGTCTTTATCTTCTCCACTGGTTAGAGGATGAATATGTCGAGGAAGGTTATCAATCGCATTGGGATTAATATGGAATAAGAGATTGGACATCTTTCTTCCATGCTCCTCAAAAATGCTTTTATTTGTAATTCTCTAAGTTAATCTTGGTATTTCTAACGTGAGATCGTAGTTGGTGAACATCAATAGGGGCCTTTTTCCACCAAGCTTGAATAGAAGACCTACGTCCTCTGATATTGTCAAAATGATGCTTGTGAACCCACTTGGTTTCTTCTACCAGGAGCTAACTTAGCTAAGTGATTTGTATGCTTTGATTATATGTCTAGGACCATCTACATCTATAGAAAGAAAGTGGACCCATTTGGTTTCTTCTACCAGGAGCTAACTTAGCTAAGTGATTTGTATGCTTTGATTATATATCTAGGACCATCTACATCTATATAAAGAAAGGAAAGAGTCAAGTATTTTCTTGCTTTGAATCCATCAACGCTATGGTACTTAATAAGAATGCCATAGTGAATAATGTTCTCCTGAAAATGGATGGTAAGTTAGTGGACTATACCTCTTACTTATGATGAACATGGCTGTATCCGTCAAAGCACATGTGCTGATACACCATAGCAAAACTTGGTGGCAGACAAGAACAATGGATATCTCCTTGAAGTAGCCAAAGCATTGACACCTTGATTCATGTGGTTAACTAATATCACCATGATGTTTCACAACTACCTAACTTGTCAGCCAGACACCTCAAGAATCCCAAGTCCAAAACCCACCATTGAAGTTTTAAAATGTCTCTTACTTAATCTGTTGTTTCTCGTGAACACCTTATATCTACTATGCTTATGTATGATTTCTGTACTACATGACCTTTATTTTATTAGAAGAAAGTTCAACACAAAAATCTATTAAATGCAAATTATCCTAGGTATTCCCCAAAAATATGGGACCTCCCATGCTTCTCAGAATGTGCTACCCTCTTTGAAACACTGCCTTCAAGACCCTCCCTCATGGAAGAAGGGATTAAATACCATTGCCTATTACCAAAAAATCATATAATTTCACTACAAAATTTGCACACAGAAGGCTACCTATTACATCATATCATCATAGTTATTGAACAACATCAAGTAGATAACAGCAGCTATAATGAAGCCTTTCTTCCAAAATCTTGGAGTCGGCTACACAACTCCTTTTCTTTTCATTCAGCTATAACAAGGACCATCTACTCTGTGGCATTAGCAAAATAGCAACTACCATAACCTTTTATATGTTATAAAGTTGAATACAGATAATGACTTGTGTGTGCAATATTGTTACTGTGTGTAGCTTTACCTTTTCTACAAACAACTATGCACATAAAATCAAATACACGGATTGTTTAATGCTATAATTTGTGCTTTATCAAATAATCAAACGAGTAAATTACTTGCACAAATCTTCCAATATTAATCAATGTGTCTACTCATTGGCATTTATAACCAATGAATTACTAGATCATAATAGCAATTTATGACACCGCCAAGGTTGTGAAAGTCGCTAGATGGTAGCCGGGCGGGAACCGGGTGTCTAACGCCTAATTCCGCCTAGGTGCTGACTAGCATCCAGGCGCCCCATGACCGCATAGCGCCTAGGCGCAGCCTAATTCCGATTTTTAGAACAGTGGACATCGCACTCCATCAAACACAAAGCATAAGAAAATATCCTCAACATAACAAAATTCCATGTGCTTAAAATATTTCAATTAAAAAGTAGGCATGTATTATATTGTACTCACTTGTTCACGTCTGGATGATAACTTCTGGCAAGCTTCCGATAAGCTGCCCACAAAGCAGTAAATCAGTATACAGTATTTGAAATAAGAAATACTCCAGATAAAAAGAAGATAAAATTTAAAACATTTACTAACAGAAAGAAAGGCTAACTGGTGTTGCTTGAATAAATCGAATTAACAGATAAATCGAATTAAGAGATCCCAATTTAGGCATATACATTTTAGGCCTAGCTCACAAACAAAAGTTCCCCTAGCTACACCCCATCCAATCCCCAGAGTTTCAAAACCCAGTATCTCAAATTCACTCAAAGAAGTTTTCTAACAACTCCTCAATGGTCCCTCTTAAAATATTGAATGCTTAAAATTTAATGGGAAGCTAATTTTACCGTGTAAATAGTTACTTGCATACTATAATAGGAAAAAGAATGAGAAACAAATGGCGTTAATTCAAGACATAGAAATGCAGAAGTAATGCATCTCTTAAAAGATAAAACTGATCACAATATTTCAAACTAGTAACCATGGATGTAAAAAAAAAAGTAGTGCTACATGTGACAGAAGTAGATAAAAAGACAGAAAGAGAATGGCAATCATGGTAACAAGAGGTCTAAGAAACTAACCACTTTTTATTTCAGATTTGCTTGCATTTTTTGACACACCAAGAATAGAATAGAAATCCTGCAAAGTATATCAGTTAATATGTTTGGTAAGAAAAATAAAGCAAAAAACAAGAATTTACTTTGTCCACGAAAGAAGTTAAGTGTGATGCACAAAGACAGAATTCATCACAAGAATACTCACAGCATCGGCTCTCACAACAAACTGAGATCCCCTAGATCGCCCAATATTTTGGGATCGTCTATGTTTAAGAAAAGAAGATGAAGGGAGTGGAGAAAAGAAGCTAGTTGACGAAGCTGCCAAATATTTTTCCCTGCACGATGTACTGGAAATATTTTCATAAGTGAAAGAATGATAACAAGTACATCATTTGAGTCTAGACTATATGCATGGATATAAATATATTCGATGAAAACCAGATTTATCACAGGTATTTCTTCACAATCAACTTATCTTAGCATTTATTCAGTCATATATCCGAAGAAAACCAGATTCATAAAATCATTTCATATTAACTGTTTCTTTCTCTTTATAGAACATAACCAATAACAGGATTAGAAATGAGAACAATGCAAAAAAGAAAGGGTTCACAGTCATCCCTAGAGAGAAGTAATACGACCGAAGTATGAACACAACAATGATATATTTAGCAGTTTTCATTACAAGCTCATTGCATGGCTGTTTACCGAATAATTGCGTAGCTTGGCCAGTATTACGCGGCCACTTGGAATTTTTGATTGATGGGCCAGCCGGTTAATCGGATTAAACGACTGATTATTCGGCCTATTTATCGCAGATTAATCCTTCTTCATTTTACGGTTTACCTTAAATATGTCATCACTCATAGGCAAATACCTAAGACATTCTCTGCTACTTTTCCAGTAAGCTCCTCAAAAATCAAAATATAGAATTGTCATTGTCCGTTCTCCCAATTTACTTTTCTAAATGGCATCACCTCAAATGTTAAGCAATATTGATCACCAAAAGCCATGTAACTGTATTATAGACAACCGCTAGAAACTTCCAATTTTGGACAAAATATAGCCTACAGGATCAAAAGTGTATACAAACCCTCAGTTGCACTCCTGTCTCTCACACAAGCCACAGTACTCGAGATCCCAAAATCAACGCCGACAGACTTATAGATTCATAGGATCCCAGACGCCTTGATGACCGCATTCCTTCATCATGGATGAAGGCAAGCAAGCTACTGGACTGATCACGATGAACCTGCATTGCAGTAGCCCGCATTCGGTGGCGGAGACAACTTTCACGTCCTCCAACAAGGTGGTATGTAGCTGGTTTGATTATGTACGCTGTGAACGTCGTCTCCTGTGATCCTATCACCTAGCTGTGATTGCCACCTATTGTGTGATTTAGCCACATGATCATGACCCCCACGGCAGTAGGAAGCAACCACTGACGCCGACCTTGTCACTTTGCTACGGAGGGTCGAGGTGCCTAGTTATGTGATAGATTAGAGGGATTTGAAATGTAAATGTGACTATAGTTCTTCCTTCTTGAAGCCTCAGGTCCGCAAGTTCTAGGAAGAAGCCAACAGCACTTTTATTGGGTTTGTGATCAGTAGCGCTGTTCTCAATCTTAAGGCGGAGTGGAACATTGAGATCTGTAAAGACGTCAACATTAAGGCATTTGCAGCAGCAACCAGGTGAAGAATTTGGGACACATCATCGACATTTGAAGAAGTTGCCGCCATGGCCACCGGTATCAAACTCGAAGCAAAGCCACAAAACGTGAAACATGCAAATTAGATGCGAGCGGTGGATGAAGTAATGTTGAGGAATGCGTTAATCGACGAGTTAACTGGTTTTGTAGTGCGAAAGGTGTGGCTCAACGACGCATGATCCGGCGAGGTCGGCATAACGTTATCAGTGTTCTTGTGTCTAGTGTTATGTTTCTTGAAAATTGTGGGTCAGAGTAGAGCTTTATCTGTTTTTGTTGTCCTCTTTCCAAGGGAATGGGTGATGTTAAATATGGTATGGTTGGATGGTTGTGAGGGGAACATGTCGTTTTGATATATGTTAATCTCATCTAGCCCTACAGATTTTTTATTATTTGACTTATCCATATTGTATGAAGCTCTATCATGTATTCTTCCCCTTTTGTCCAACCCATGTTCGGATGGTTGTTACTTAACCTTTTATGTTGATGTGCTAAGCTTATATCATTTATCCAGGAGTTGAATAAATTTGTTGGGAGTTTTTTTAGTGCCATGTCATTGTCCTGTGTGTTGTTTATCCTCTAGGCTCATGCAACCAAGGAGAAAAGGCCTAATTCTTTCCCACATTTCCACCGAAGAAAAAGGATAAGCTTCAAGGTCTCCTACCGGTTGAAGAGAAGAAAAGGAAAACCTAGTAAAAATGGAATTAATAATCAAGAAAGATATCAGTAACCAAATCAACGAGTAACTACATAATCTCCAAAAGAAAATATGCCTTAAAAGCCAAGTTCTTTCCTTCCACAAAGAAGGACAAACTTCGAGGTATAGCACCAAATGAAAGAAATGATATCAACAATATTTCCGAACCCAAACCCATCTACTTGATGATCTTATTCCAAAATTCTTGTTAACTCTAATACTTTCTTTCATGTAACTTTCAGTTTTCAACAAGCTTTGCTTCAAGTCCGTCCCTCCCTATTGTCTTAAATTTCTTCTACTCACCGGCATCGAATTAATTTAGATTGGGCCACAAAAAATCTGCCCTCAACATTTCCCAACGCCAATACCTAGCCCATAATCTGCTTAAAAATGATTTTGAGGAAGCTGGTGATATGAATCTAAGGTAGGACGGAAAAGACAAGATCTTTGTTCAAATTATTTGGAGGTAAATGGCCTTCCCTTTAGCAGGTTCTCTACTTCATAATTAATATGCTTCACAAATGAGGCTCATACCGAGCCACAAGCCAAGAGTTTTATCTAGCTCTCTTCAGATTGCCTTCATTTTTTCAGAAGACATAATGCGCATGATAGAGTAAAGGGCTGCACCTTTCCTTTCAAAACAAAACTCAAAGAGTTCGAGAACATGCTCAAATTCCTTGCACAAAGTGGAAGTATCAGAATACTTATTCAGTTATTTGCTTGACGGAACCAAAGATGCACCCCTACCCCCTCCTACTCCAACACCCCCCCCCCCCCCAACAACCCCCCAATCCCCCCCCCAACCCCCTAAACACCACACACACAGAAAAACCTAGATTTTAAAATATATATATTCGTTCTATCTTGTGGGAACAACTCCGCGTGTGTTGTGCTTAGTATTCTATATTTTCATTGCAGTCCGAAGTCCGGATAAAGGAGGAGGGTTGCTTTAGCTAGCCGACTGATAGCATAAAATATTGTTAGATCTCTATGAAATGAGTACGTATAGGATACATGTGCCCGTTCCTTAGTAGCAATGTCTTGCATCATTTCCACCCCGATGCAATGACAAGCGAGCGAGGGTGGTAAGTCATCACCCGTAAGCTATGTTGCATGGACACGGATTCGATACGACACGTTTCCAATACGGATTCAACACACATTTTAGTATGTCCTAGTGTATTTTGGAGTGTCATTAGCGTGTCCAATGCGTGTGTCCGACACAACACGAGCACGACATGAGTTTGGAGTGTCCGAACTTCTTAAGCCTGTAAGTGTAATTGGCGTGTCCAATGCATGTGTCCGACACGACACAACACGGACACGACGTGAGTTTTGGAGTGTCCGAGCTTCTTAGCCCGTAAGTGATGCATTGCATCGATACCACCACGATGCAATGTCAACTAACAAGGGTGGGGTAGGGATTCCAGGCCGAAAGAGACGTGCCACGTTACTACCCCAACGTGGTGACAAAGATACAATAGACAATAGGATATAGGAAGCAACAATGTAACAAGTTGGTGCATGAGAGTAAAATAAGATCAACTACTTGAAACATAGAAACATTTACGAGAAAGGGAATGAAGTTAGTAATATAATGACTAGGAGGAAGATAAATTAGTTTATCTGCAAGAATTAGGAAACTAAGTAGGATACAATGTTTTAAAAAGCATGAGACACTCAAGGTGCTAGGATCCTCTAGAACCTAGGCATGAGGTACACGACAGGACGTGGGCTTAAACGGAGCGAGGCACACACTTTTAGCATTTTTTAAATAATATAGTTTAGAATAAGTAAACTCATATTATATCTAATCTATTCATAACACCATTAAAATATTTAAAAATAAAATCCAATCAACTCATAACATCATTATAAAATCAACAACTAATAATTAACCATCATAAAAACTTAAGAAACTATCAAAATTTTATAAAGAAATGGGCAAAACCTAAAGATCGTCATCATCCATACTAGAATGTTCATCATGAACACTACCAACAATTTTGTATACTTCATTATTGTCATCATCGTCACTATGAAATATAAAACCTATTAATTACAATGGAAATATTGGTCGGTTTACTCTATACATTTGATAGTGTTCCTGTCATTCAAAATCCAGTTGTGGACAATATTTTAACCAAAATTGTCTTGATTGACTTAATAACATAAAAAGTAAGGTAGAAAATTTATTAATTAGTTGACTTGCATATACTAGAAAGATTACAATAGAAAATTGTCTTTCTATTGTTTACAATAGAAAGATTAATTAAATTGTTATTATATATTAAAAGACTAACACATTTATCACAAAAAGAAAAAAGAAAAGAAAAAGAATAGAGAAAACACTGAGCTAATGAGTCTTGTGCGCTTCAGTTGAACATCAAAAGTAGGTGAGGTCGCGTGAGGCGCGCGTCGTGCCTCAAAAGTAGATTGGAGGTGCATGAGACGCGAGCCTTAGGTGAGCTTAGGTCAATGAACCTCGCCTCAAAGAAAATAAGGCACAAGGGTGACCCTCGAGCCTCAGTCGAGCCTAGGCTCACAAACTTTTTAAACGGAGTAGGCAACAAAATCGAGGAAATTAATACTACTAGATTTAGAATATGGTATACATGTGAAAAGCAAGATTTAAATTGGATAAGGATACTTGTAGATAAATCATTAATGATAGCGTGTAGATGTAAGGAAAGAGTAGATACGATAATATTAGTTAAGTATTACGAGATAGGGGTGAGAATCTGGTCGATTCGGTTGAACCGAACCAAACTTTAACCAAATTATTTTATTGAAAATTGAACCAAAACGCATTTTTGTAAAACCAAACCGAACCAAACCGAAATGGTTTAATTTTAGATTAATTCAATTTTTGCATACTAGGTCGGACTAAAGGTTAATTTGGTTTTGCGGACCCTTTGCACAATGGGGGTGGTCTAGGATTTATAGTAAATTTTTCACAACAAAAATTTTCAGTCAAATTTTACAACAAAATGTGACAGTCAAAGTGTAGATAAAGTAACAAAATATACAATGTAATAAAGCCAAACAAAACAGCTACGAGCCTATACCACATATCAAAAATTCATATCATTTTCAATATATATATATATGGGGCCACATATAGATAAGTAATTGTAATTCGATTTTTGGGTGGCTTTTCAAAGCCCGAAACCAGAAACCAAACAGAATAATAATAAAAAGTCATAGCCAAAACCGAATCAAATTGCCTATATCAGTCCGGGTGAGTTTTTGGTTTTTGACCGAGATATACTCAGAACCTATTATGGGAGGATGTTATTAGTGCAAATGCACCTGAAGTATGATTAATGAAAATAGGTTTGTCAACATATGGATAGTTTGATTGAAGGAGTAATTTGAGGTGAAAAGTTATATTTGGAAGGAGGCTTAAATGGTCATGTTCATAAGGAGAACAAAGATTATGAATCTTGATAGTGTACATAAAGGTTATGGATATGGAGTTTGGAATGAAGGGACAGATAAGATCCTTGATTTTGCAGTATAATATGACCTTATAATAATAAATACTTGTTTTAGGAAAAAAAATGATCATCTAGTTACATTTAATAGCAGACTCAATATTAGTCAAGTATATTAGTTTATTACTGTAAAGGTTGATAGACTAGCATGCAAAGAATCTAAAAATTGAAAAATTATACCAGAAGAGAGCTTAACAACTTAACATAGGTTGGTCTTACATATTCGTATTAGGAAATGGGAACAGAAATGCTACGATAGTGACGGAAAACCAAATGGTGGACTTTGAAGGAGAGGAAAACTTAATAATTTTAATGGATAAGATAGAAAGGAAGATGAAGCATATAAGAAAATTCTAATGCTATGGTATAAGATCGACAAATTGTATTAAGAAAGTAGCAAAGAGATTTTGTCAAAATGCAATAGTTGGACTCTAAAAGAAAGTTGACATTGAAATGAAGAAGTCCAAAAGGTAATTAAGGCAAAAAAATCATATAAAGCTTAGCAAAGTGTAAAAACGAAGAAAACTTCGAGTGATATAAAGCTTAGAAGCCAGAAACTCCTAGGGGGTCAACGAATCTCAGTAAGAATCTCGATTCGACGGTTCTTACATGGAGCTCGTTTCTCCGATGACGGAAGCTCGTTTCTCCGGCAATGGGAGCACGTTTCTCAGGTGATATGAGATGATGAGCGCTTCCCATAATATGACCATAATTTTAAAAGAGGGCATAGATAAATTTTATAAAGAAAGAAATTTTTTAATACACGTTTATCAAAGTACCAAGAAACTAAAGATTACTTACCTTGACATCATAACAAATTAATATGTGAATGATCTCTCGATAACTTTGTACTGAACTTTATAAATTCTAATAAATATTAAGATATTTATAAGTTTTGATAACAATAATTAATAAACATAAAAACATATTAGCGCACGCTCCCAACTTTAGACTCTTCTAAGTAGTCGCGTTCTTCCGCCCCCGCTTTCGTCCCCCTCCCGCTTCTGGCTTCTAAGATATAAAGTAGCAAAAAAAAGGAAGCTACAAAAATACCTAGTCCATCTAAATCTAACACCTATGATTATTTACATAGAGGTTAGAATTTGGGGGAGAAAAATATATTTTTAAGCTTGCAAAATGATGGGATAGAATCTTAGGTAATATTAAGTGTATAAAGAGTGGAACCAAAACATACTAGCAAGAGAAAATGATTTTAAGGAGAGATGGAGTAATATTCCCCAAGCTATTTAAAGACAACCTAAAATGCTTAGTTAGATACAAAGTCAATTCGCTATTGTCATAAAATTAGAATGTTTAAAGTTAAGAATGATTTAAAGAAACTGGAAAAGCATAGGACTGGATGATATTCCAATTGAGGACTGAAAATGTTTAGGGTAGAAAGGATTGATATCGCTTAATGATTTATTCAACCAAACCAGAAGAACTAAGATGCTTGAGAATGGAGAAGTAGTATTATAATACACATATATAAAAGAAGGGAGACATAGGAAGTTGTAAAAACTATCGAGAAATTAAATTTATACGTCATATCATGAAACCATTTATCTAGGAGTTATATACTTTGGAAGTCATTTACTTATTATGAAAATTAATGGCAAAAAATTAGATAAAAGGAAAATTTTATATATGGTTCTTATCAACTTAGAGAGAACTTAAGAACTTACAATCGAGTATCTAGGGAGATAAGGTGGTCGGATTTGAAGAAGAAACAAGTTTCTAATAGTGTTACATTGACACTATTAAGAATATGTATGCTAGAGTTATAAGGACCGTGCAAACTATGGGAGGAGATAGTAGATCATTTCTTATTACCATTTGCTTACATAAGGATCAACATTAAATCCTTACCTTTTTTGCGGTAGTTATGAATGAAATCACTATACATATCAAGGAGGTTCCATGGTGTATGATTTTGCTGATACTATTGTGCTGGTCGATAGGAGTAGAGAAGGGCTAGATGCTAAAATAGAAGTGTGAAAAGAAACTATAGAATCTAAAAAAAAAAATAGTAGAACGAAAACATATATATTAAATATATCTTCAACCAAAAGTCAAAGAAAATGAGTGAGGAGTCCGTATAGATAGACAAGATATACCTAAGCTAAGAGCAATAGTTTTCAGTATTTAAGATAAATTATTCATCGTAATGGGGAGATTGAGAAGAATGTTATATCAAGAAAACATAATGATTGAAATGGAGTACTTCTTGAGCACTTTGTGATTGCAAAATACCTCTGAAATTGAAATAAAAATTCTTCAAGACTGTTATAAAATCCAGTCATGCTTTATGGATCAAAATGTTAGCCCAAATAAGAATGCTAAAAGGGATAAGTTGCAATACATTAAAGGATACTAGTATATATGCACGTGCGTTGCACGTATTTTATACTACTTGACAAGAGCAAACAATAGTTTTTTAATTTTTTACTACTTGAAAATAATAAAATCTTTTATTTTTTTTACTACTTGGAAAGAGCAAACAACAACTCTTACTTTTTTTCCTATACGTAATTACCTAACTATCCATGTTAAATTTAATGAACAACTTTAATTACTAAACATAAATAAGGGTATTTTTGAAACAAAAACTTCCACGGTGAAGTCTAACTTTTCTTTTTTATATAGCAGTATAGATGAACAACTTTAATTAGTAAATAAGAGTATTTTTTGAAAAAAAATTCCACGGTGAAGCCTAAATTTTCTTATTATATAGTAGTATAGATATATAGTAGTATAGATGAACAACTTTAATTAGTAAATAAGGGTATTTTTGGAAAAAAAAACTTTCACGGTGAAGCCTAACTTTCTTATTATATAGTCCTATAGATGATAAGAAATGAGTGTATATATGGGTAGTTGGGGTACGCCAATTGAGGACAAGATTAAAAATATTCATCTAAGTGGTTTGGACATCTGCAATGCAGACCAATAGATACGATCGCCTCCCATAAGGAGGATATATAATATAGTACTTAATGGAGCCGCTAGGACTAGAGTTAGGATTAAAGGAACATGGTTTGAAGTTTTAAGAATGATATGATATTTGTTTGCATTATAGAGGACATGGCCCTTAACAAAGAAGAACGGAAGAAGAGGATCCAAACAGCCGGTCCCAAAAATTTGGGGTAAAGGTTTGGTTGTTGTTGTATCAGGTGGGAAGACCTATTAACCTCTTTGTGCAACAATGCCCTGCTGATATACAGATCCCACAACCAAAATATGGAAGAACATAGCTTCTAATAACAATATCATTAAATTTTGATTGGTTATTAGCTCATGTAATAAGTTTACAATGCTAAGTGGAAATGCACATATAAACTTCAGGAAATAGAGGATTCCAGTTTTTTTGTATGCTATTAACCTTTTTCAGCCAGAATTTCTGCCAACCTTCTCAAAGTAGCAATATCACTTCACACCATATAAATGAACATTGTAACATGACATTTCTCACAGAGATGCTACCTATTCATTAGGTCCTCAAAAAATAAACGTAGGTATCACGTAGCTTGAAAAATAAATGTAGTTATCACGTAGCTTGAAATGACTACTTGTAACGAATAAGATACAGCTCCATTAATAGTTATGCAGCAGGCAGCTTATGATATTGATACAAAACATGAAAATGAAAGAATGCTAACAACTGACAGTTTGTAAGAGAAGAAAAAAAAGGTTTCTTTGGAGACAATAAATTGAAAGAGAAACATACAATTTGTATGTTATGTTAGCACAAATCAAAGTGGAAACCCAGCAAAATGAGTAATGTCCAGAAAGAAAAAGAGTGAAATGTACTTACCCAGAATGGCTCAAGTTACAAGTAAGATAGCATCTCGTTGCTTGCTGACTTGACAGAAGCGTAAATTTAGGCCCAACTCCCAATTGAGGCACATATGTATGTCCAAACGGTGTGATTGCCATCTGATAAGAGTTCCAAAGGAGAAATTTGCAACAAAACAAATCAGCAACTGCCGTTCTGGTACCAGAGAGAAGTTTTAGACCTTTTAGTAAATACATGGCTCAGTGGTAGTTTTAAAACCAATGAACTTCAGCTAGGAAAAAATGATATAGCAACCTATGAAGAACAGGTACGGGTACAATAGGTACCCGGTAGTGCAGCACGACAATTTTTACAAATGCAAGATACGGGTACGGCAGTGGTACTGAAATATATAGGTAGGTTAGAAATGTGGCTGAGGGCCATACTGTTATCTTTCTAAGATACTTGACAATCATGAAGATGTGTGTGCGCGTGTGTTTGTGTGTGTGTGTCTATATATATATATATATATATATATATATATATATATATATATATATATAGAGAGAGAGAGAGAGAGAGAGAGAGTAGCGATCAGGTGAGAAGCTATAATTAGGTGAGAAGATGAGCCTTCGTCCTGACCCTTCAATTAAAATCAATTATAAAGATTTAAATCGATTAATTAAGAAAGTTACTTTCCCCTAAACCCAGCTCAGCTTCTCCTTAAACATGGAATATTTTCCTCTCCCTTACGGGGAAAACCACCGTAAGCCGGAGAGGCTCCCGATGGCAGACATGTGGTTCCCAGGAGATGGTAAGTACCAAAGGTATTCATGAAACAGGACATCAATCGTCACAAGGATCAATCGGTATATTGTATCTGCAGTGGAAACCCAATGGAGATCTCGTTCACGTCATGCATCATGGGTTTTCTTTTAAATCAAGAATAGGAACACACGACATTCACATGTCATGCATGGGTACTCTTTTAGATTAAGAATAGGAACACACATCCCACTTTTATTATATGTCCAATATTATGCAATAGTGAACCCCGTACGTCCTCCCTCAATTTGTTGTTTTTGTTGGATACTCTGCAGGCGAAGCTACCGGTCTCGCATCTTTCTTACAGAAAAAAGAAAAGAAAAGAAAAGTGAGCATCAATGCATCGCCCACTCGACACGGAGTCCATCAATTTCTCTCTCCCCATCAAACCCTGACAACTGGCCTTCCTAACCAAAAATCATGCCGATCCAAAACTCACACCATCGCCGATCACTTTGCAATAATATATATGCACAAGTTCATGCAACCAAAGGTCACAAACAAGTAGTTGACACAGAGCCCTAAGGGAGCTTGCCAACATGAACTCAGCAATGCCATCCCATCGCTACGAGAAGTTTG
Source organism: Iris macrosiphon (assembly GCA_036927795.1). Lineage (NCBI taxonomy): Eukaryota > Viridiplantae > Streptophyta > Magnoliopsida > Asparagales > Iridaceae > Iris > Iris macrosiphon. Next base: position 3,327,037 of record JAYESA010000007.1, on the reverse strand, counting down.
TGAAATTACCTTTCTTGTCAGTGCTTGCCGTTTGAGTTCGACGATCACAATGAAATTTCAACCATCAACAAGTAATACATGCCTAAGTGCAATGAGATCTCCATCATCAAAAGTTGTTGGGAGAAGGATATCTTGACTCCGAGGAAAAAAGTCTTGAAAAGACGCCATGGAAGTTCCATGGGTTTGGGTTGTGAAGCAAATGTGAAGAACAATCATTTTTGGTATCATCGATAGGAGAAAGAGGGCATGATTAATAACTAATATTGAAAAAGATCACAACCTCTGACTTTAATCCAATGGCTGAAATTGTTTTCTCATATTCTCACCTACTTGTAGTTACTTACAGGGTCCTCTCTCTCTCTCTCTCTCTCTCTATATATATATATATATATATATATGAGGGGGGATCAAGAATTTCGCTCTTAAGCATCCCCGTATGTTCTCCGAAATAGCAGTCGTTGGATTGAATTTTTTTTTTACCGTTCAGATTAGATCCTTAAACTACCCAATTTCTCACAAGATTTTGATCTTAATCTGTACTGTCAAAAAAAATACAATCCAGCAGCGGCTATTACGGGAAACATGCGAAGGTGCATAAGCGGGGATCCCGATCCCTCCTCATATATATATATATATATATATATATATATATATATATATATATATATATATATATATATATACCGTCTCTCATGCCCCCCCCCCTCCACTAATTCTACCATAGAGGCCAACGATAGACAATAACTCCCCCCCCCCCCCTCTGAACACAACTTACAACTTTCATCGTACTGTGCTCTCTAAAGAACAACTTTTCTTAAAATCTAAAACAAAAGGTGCCAAGTTGGAATAGCATTCTAAGGATTCGTATGGTTCCGAAGAATCCAACTACATGAGAACCAGGAATAGAAGCTATTCTCCTTTTTTTGTTCGACTCTTTGGTCTTAACAATGTTGATTTTAAGAACGAGTGATTGTCCTTCTCCGATCCTTACTGTCCAAAAGGAGAGCGAACTAATGTCTTCCGCTTATTATGACTATATAAATCTTCCACTGCGATTCGATATTTTCTATGAAAACCATATGTTTTATCTTCTTGCCTTATGCGTTGCACAACCTAGGCACACACGGCATCACGTCCGGGAGACGATTATCGACTTTACGAAGTCGGGGCGTGACAGATAACGTAGTTCCTACAGGGTGGAGACGATGTGGTCGGTCCATGGATTTTTTTCTCCTTTTGCCACATTTCACTCAAAGCAAAGGGTTGAAGGAAGATATTGCATCAAGCTATTCGCAATGGCCAACTTGATAATCTTCCCCAAAGATCCTAGATGAGAAAACTGAATGAAGAAAGACATGAGAGAAAAGCATATTGGCTAGTGATTGTGAGGCTCAAATTCTTCACTAGAACTTTTCTTCTTTTACTTCACATTGCTTTTCGTCTCCTTAATAGCTGGAAGTTCTCCAAAAGTATTGTACCATCCATTCAAATGTGGTTGGACTCTCTTCAACAGACCAATATATAAATCATTTCATGACAAAAATAGGACTCCAATTTTTTCACAATAGTCAAAAGGATTTTTTTTAGTTGAAACTATATGTTAAAGTTTAAAACTAAAATTAAAGTTTGATTTCTAAAATAAAAGTACCCATGTTGTATTTTAAAAGACAAGGTGGCGTCCTACGAGATGCACTAGGAAAATACTCATGAAATACCAACAAAGTACCAATGAAGTACCAAAACTAAAATGGAAAACAAATAACCTTCCAGGGTATGTATTTGGTATGATCTCAGGAATACCGATATGAGTACCAGGGATGGCACATGGAACTACATAAGAAGATGGGGGGGGGGGGGGGGGGGGGGAGGGGGGGGCATGCCACTATCCCCTAACTTTTGTCATCTTTAAAATTTTCTAGTATAACTTTATGAAATTTTAAAATTCATAGTGTATTTGCACCACCCCCCCCCCCCCCCCCCAACCACCCCCACCATCAACCCACACATTTTTTTGGAAAATGTGCATATGTTCTTAGCCCCCTCATCATTCAATCCTAGTAATATCCCTGATGGGTACACCTTCATGAATGGATTACCCATGCTTCGTAGTATAGAAACCAATCAGCTCCAACATATCAATTAACATTTAAATGTCAAACAAAAGCATAAAGTCTCGTAGCTCTAGTGGCTAGCAAGTGGAGACATAACGCATCATGGCTGGGTGGGTTCGCTCCCACATGAAAGCGGATTATTCCTTCAAATTAATGTGGGAGTCAAAAACAACTGACCATCCTATGAGTAATCTCTTACACACATGAAAAGAAAAAAGACAATGGCAAAATTTCATCAGAATATCAGGTATATGCAAAAATAAGCACAAACGAGATGATGGTGAGATATGCAACTTAGAGGTTGATTCTTCCAAATTTAAATGCTCCTAGGAAAAAAACTGGTTTAAGGAAAACAAGACAAAGATGAATAATTGTGAACCATTGTACACATAAAATGCTCTCTCTCTCTCTCTCTCTCTCTCTCTCTCTCTCTCTCTCTCTCCTACGCCTAACTCTTCATCTGCATAACACTAATTGTGAATCACCGAAGCCCAAGTTATTGGTCATCCCTAATCTTAGCAGCGAACAATTGTGACCTTTACACAAGGGTTCAAGCAGCTAAAGTTTCCTCCTTTTTTGCCGAACAAGTGCGACTTGGAAACATAGCGACGCAAAGCTTCCTCCTTTCTGTGCGTCTAGGCCCCCAAATTCGACTCTAAACAAACCATGTTCGGTACAACAACAACAACAACAACAACAACAACAACAAAGCCATCATCCAAATTTTTGGGGCGGCCGAGATGGCGTCGTAATATGATGTCAACGCTCTATAATGGAAAATAAATCACAATAAATTGGGATAAAAAAATAAGAAAAATAAACTCACATGTGACGAATGTCGGCGTTGTCCGGTGACGAGTGTCGGCGTTTCCCGGAGACGAGCTGACGGACGTCAGCGGCGACGGCGGCGGAGGACGAGGAGGAGTGGAGAGGGAGATTATAATCCGGAAAAGAGGGAAAAGAGGGATGAGTCTAGAACTGGGTTTAGTGGTTTTTATTTAGGATTGGTGTTAACGGGTAGGGTAAGGGCTAGTGGTTACTGGGTTTAGGGTTATGGGTCGGGTGTAGGAGCTAGGATCTTGCACCGTGTTTCATCTTGCACCGACGGCTGGGGTGGGCTCAAGCCCAGCCCAAACAAAATTAGAAATTTTTGACTTTTGTCCCACTTAATAATAATAATTTTAGACTTATGTTCCACTTTTTATATTTATTAGACTTACATTCCATATTTTGTCACGAAAAATATTTATTTTGTCAGAAAAAAATATCGTCAAATTTTTTGCAGGACAAAAAGTGGGATGCAAGTCTAATAAATACAAAAAATGGGATGTAAGTCTAAAACCATATTATTAGTGGGACGAAAGTCAAAAAAATCCAAAAAAAATTATTTTTTTTCATATATTTTTTATATGGGTTAGTCCACCCTAATCCATTAGAATCTGCCACAGTTTCAATTTCTGGATCCGCCCCTGCCGACGGCACGTACCGGGAGACACTTGAATGGCTACCATTTGGACACATGTTGGAGAAATTATTCTATGTGTCGACCTCACCGTGCACCTTCTATCACAACTGTTAGATTGCATGAGAATGTGTGTATGCACACATCCACATGCAATCTAACTGTTGGAATATCCACATGCAATATAACGACTGGGGGAAAGTAATGGTTCAGTGAGGTCGGCACAGAGAATAAATTTTTCATGGTTTGGTGAGCTGATTTTTTTCGAGAAATTACTAGGGACACAAAGTTATACGAGCTATCATATCTTTTCAAAAATATTGCCATATGTTGACATCAAAATTATCCTTTACAAAAATATTAGGGTACAACACACAATCAATAACTTGAACTCATATGTCATCATCCTCTCACACAACTCCGTCATTTTCTTGCAACATCTTCCTCTTTTGAACATAATTATTGGTGGTTTTGAACCCCAATATAGGAGTTTGGAAGCTTTAGAAATCGTAACAATCGGGTTGGAGACGACGAAGGACTGTCAGAAAACTTAAAAAAGCAGTCTGGCTGAACAGCCTCTACAGCTCACTAGTATTGAAGTCTGATTTGCTGCTTTCACGGGATAAACCAATCTAGCTAGATAACTCTTGTGGAACAATCTGGATAGACAGCTCCACATCATTTTACCAGCGGTGTCTCATGCGGCCTTACTTCCAAAGCAATTCATGCATGTCATTCTATGGAGTTCCACTTTTAAATCTTCCTCCGCGACAGTTCACCAACATTGCTAGCTGCATGTCGCAACACTGACTCATAAGACACTTCCATGACAATATACTTCTGGGCCATAACACATTTGACTAATTCATCATTCGTTGGAGCAGGACAACCCACGATATGAGTGGTTTGCCAATCCCCATGATGTGCGCACCACGTGTCCTAACTTTCTGTTAAGTGGAAATAGACACACAGACCATCTGTCATGCCCCAGTCCCAAAATACCGAGGGACCGAACGCGTGGCAATGGCCAGCAGCACACACCGATGGACAAACCCAATTTAATGGATCCATCGGGGCATGCTTAAGCTGTAATATAACAATAAGTAGGTCCAATGATACCAGTCACAGTCTATACTAATCTCATCCACAACAGAACAGTATATGAACTAAATAGCAAACTGGAATAAATGCTGAAGTAAAGATACTGTCGAATATCCAGCAAGAATAATACTAAGTCGGGTGGAGACAAATCCACTACCGATAAATGGAAAATAGAGTCAAGGAAATATAACTAAAACATGCTAGAAAGTAACTAAGTATAAGCAGGGCCATCAACTGCTATCGTACCCTCGTCTGGTGTCGATCCGTAAAGCTGTGGGTACTCCTCGTCTGCTAAATCTGGAGAACAAAACCAGGTCCTCAGCGGGACGTAACAAGATACAAAAGAATATGAGCCAAAAGTACAGTGAATGAACATGCAAGATAGACCAGAAAATAAACACAAGAGAAGCAAATAAGATACGAGAAATTACTACATCTAAGATGGTGGCATGCCGATGGTGCTATTAAATATGACTACAAACAAAATTGGGGTAACCGCAACTCAATGGGAGATAACGGTCCTATAGAAAGTAGGCCAATGGGGACTCCCAATCTATAGTATGGCTCTTTCGCCGCCCTATGGGAGCTCACGAATGAGGTAGTCAAATGAACAAGTCTCTATCGCAGCACAATGGGTACTCACAGTCGAGAATGCTCAAGTATAGTCAATGCCTAATAATGATCATCTAGGAACTAAAGAAACCAACCGAGTCAACTCAAGAAAACGTAGAGTAAACATATACCATCACAATATGACTATGAAATAAATAGTGATACATGGAAAAGAGCAATTAATGTACATGCACATAAAACGAGAAAATAAGACTAGAGCAGCAGGAATAAATCAAATATGAAAAACACATCCAGAAACTATATACGACAAGATAACAATGAAAAGGAAAGCATGCAAATAATGTACAAGAGTTGGCAAGGTATCTTGCACGACAATGTATAAATATGTCAAGGAAATAAGTAGCAAAACTGCAGGGTTTGGCAAGGTATACTTGCCTGGGGTCCTGCTGCTGGTGTGAATCAGAGTCCAAGTCACAGTCCAAATAACCTATGTATTACAATTTACCATGTCAAAAGATAATTTATTTTAACTTATTTAATTCTAGAATAATTACTCTAAAATCCTATTTTAATCTTATTATTCTAATTTTTAGGTTAATTCCTAAATTTTGTCCAAAGGAACTGAATTTTATCAACTCGAGACTCATGGCACGCAAATCGAGGCGATCTGTTGACCAAAAAGTCAACCGATACAAACTCAACTTTCATGCATGATTTCCTGTAGATTTCATCATCAAAATATGTTGAAATTTACGGCTCGTCCGAATTCAAATTCATTTGGGAATTATGGCACATACAAGTTTCGTATCGTGCACCGATGGTTAAATTCCAACCTAGAAGTTCTACAGAATTAACAGTATGAAAATAAATCGAATTAAATTCTGGGAAAAACATATTTCAATGATCTCGACATTAGCTTTCCGAAAATTTAAACGGTTCATGATTCTGATTCCTGGTTCTCCCGAAATCGCGAAAACATTGAAACACGTCTATTTTCGGACATGCTGTGCTTTACGAATTTTCCAGAATTTAATACTCATAATTTCGTAAAACAAATTATATAATCAGAAATCTAACCTCAATATCGTTCTAACGCAAGAAACTAGGCCTCGTTTGGAGTCCGGAGCTATGCGCAATGGCTTCTGGAAGATGAAGGAACCCTAGATGGCAATTCTCCAAATCTCTCTCTCTAAAAATAATGGGATAATTAGGGTTATAATAATATATATATATATATATATATATATATATATATATATATATATATATATATATATATATATATATATATATATATAGGGATGTTGAGCGGCTGAATGAAAGTTAATAGGGTGACACGTGTCATGATTTGATTGGATGGTTTTGGTTATATTATTTATTTATTTTGATTTGCCTTTATCAAAATATTATTTAAGTCATTTTAAATCTAAATAACTCAAAATAAACATTAAAAATAATCATAAAAATCTGGAAAAATTACAGAAAATATATTTTGAACCTAAAACCCTCGAAAAATATTTGGGATAATTATATATTCATAGATTTTCTACTATAATTAGGAGAAGCTCTAAAACTTAGTTTTACCATAAAACTAAAAATAAATACTAACATTATTCCAAAAATTCTGAAATAATTCCAGAAAATATATAATAATATTATAAAACTTAGAAAATAACGTGGGTCCATTCTATATTCCTAGGCTTGCACAATAAATTCTACAAGTCCTAAAAATTAGTTATTAGCCTAAATAACTCCCAATAAATACTAAAAATACTCAGAAAATTCCCAAAAACTTCTAGAAAATATATTTTATTATTTAGAACCTAAAATAAAAGTTTGGGATATTTTTTTATTAATATCCTTTAAAAATTATTTAATCACAAAAGACCTTAGTTTTAATTCCCGAAAATTTCAGAAAAATTGGAAAAATCGTTTTTTAAAATTTTTGAAAAAATTAGGGGGCTTACAATCTACCCAACTTATAAAAATTTTGTCCTCGAAATTAAATTAGGGTAGGGTCTAAAGAATTCCTCTCAAGTGAATATTGCGGTCTCTACCCAACTTAGAATTTATCCATCTATCATCTAAGGCTATACATCTAATAAAGCTATGCCCCAACTTATTTAATCATGATATTGAATCCTCAAAGCTTTTAACACCAACATATCATTTATGATATGTCCTTAATCAGCTATAAAGGCAGTCATCTAGTAGTATGATTGGCCTATGGTGTATATCTAGTACTCTCTGCGTGTCAAACTTATACTAGGCACGAGGTTCGTCTTTCCGAAATAAGGGAAGACAGAGATCATTAATAAAGAGTTCAAGGGGATGGTAATATAATACAAGTACGAGGTTCAAGCAGATTAAAGAATTCAAAATAGGAGAGTTGTCAGGGCAGTTTGTGGATAGAAATCCTATTGGTAAATTCCTATTCGCATGTTCATATTGGAACAGTTATGTGCCCGATACGATATGCTCCGATATGTCTAGAGGTAGGGATACTAGTCAACTATATATCTCAATCCACGTAAAGTAATCATGCGAAGAGCGAACCAAGCGCACCAATGTTAGCTAGACCTTAATACACTGATTCTGAAACGTATTAGTGTATGCATCCACTAATACATGTGTTATGAACAAGCTCGATAAAGGAATAAGCTTGCAAAACTAGGCTATAATATAGCAGCGTGAGTCAAGGTAGTCTATAAATATAAATGCGCTAGATCATGATGAAAGAAGGTACCAATAATTCAAGTTCATAAACAAAACAAAAATAAAACAACCCACAAGCAAGACTCTACAATCTCTACAGTCGTCAAAGCCGCTAGTCGACCAATTAGGGGTATGGGCCTCTAAGTTCTACAGTCGGAATAAACGTTATCTTCTCACGCAAGTCTAAAGTTTGTGTCATCCTAGTTCACTTCCTCAATGGGTTAATAGGGCTAGGTGGTATTATGTTGTGAGGCATACTACCCAACTTAAAACAATAAACTAATACTGAAATCGTCTTAAGGATACCGTGGAAACTCTTGTTAAGGTCTACGAGAAGGGGTCTTGGTACCTATTAGGGTATCCTCTTATATTATTTAGGTCATGGTCGTCTTAAGCCTTAGTCTTAGTGCTTATAGGACAAGTGTCTTACTAGCCGTTAAGGGGGAAAGGAATCTAACTGGTATCGAGGTGGGGGTACAAATTACGTGACTTAAGCTAAGGGGTAATCATTAGGTCATAATCTACCATAATAACTTAAACTGTCAAGTTCTAATTACCAATCACATAATTCAAAAATTTAGAGTAACAACCAAAATAAACAATAAGAAGCGCACAGGAATCAAGGCAGGATGCAAGTCAAGAAATTAATTCGAATCCGATATAGATGTCAAGAACGATTCAAGCAAGTGGATGAGATCCAAAAACTTATCATATTCTTATTGCAGGCTTGCTCGGTCCCTAAATTGAAACCGAACAATTTAGTCGTAGACCTGCATGGGCCACCACAAAAACTATATCGTGCCCCAGTCCTAAAATACCGAGGGACCGGACGCTTGGCAATGGCCAGCAGCACACACCGATGGACAAACCCAATTTAATGGATCCATCGGGGCATGCTTAAGCTGTAATATAACAATAAGTAGGTCCAATGATACCAATCACAGTCTATACTAATCTCATCTACAACAGAACAGTATATGAACTAAATAGCAAACTGGAATAAATGCTGAAGTAAAGATACTGTCGAATATCCAGCAAGAATAATACTAAGTCGGGTGGAGACAAATCCACTACCGATAAATGGAAAATAGAGTCAAGAAAATATAACTAAAACATGCTAGAAAGTAACTAAGTATAAGCAGGGCCATCAACTGCTATCGTACCCTCGTCTGGTGTCAATCCGTAAAGCTGCGGGTACTCCTCGTCTGCTAAATCTGGAGAACAAAACCAGGTCCTCAGCGGGACGTAACAAGATACAAAAGAATACGAGCCAAAAGTATAGTGAATGAACATGCAAGATAGACCAGAAAATAAACACAAGAGAAGCAAATAAGATACGAGAAATCACTACATCTAAGATGGTGGCGTGCCGATGGTGCTATCAAATATGACTACAAACAAAATTGGGGTAACCGCAACTCAATGGGAGATAACGGTCCTATAGAAAGTAGGCCAATGGGGACTCCCAATCTATAGTATGGCTCTTTCGCCGCCCTATGGGAGCTCACGAATGAGGTAGTCAAATGAACAAGTCTCTATCGCAGCACAATGGGTACTCACAGTCGAGAATGCTCAAGTATAGTCAATGCCTAATAACGATCATCTAGGAACTAAAGAAACCAACCGAGTCAACTCAAGGAAACGTAGAGTAAACATATACCATCACAATATGACTATGAATCAAATAGTAATACATGGAAAAGAGCAATTAATGTACATGCACATAAAACAAGAAAATAAGACTAGAGCAGCAGGAACAAATCAAATATGAAAAACGCATCCAGAAACTATATACGACAAGATAACAATGAAAAGGAAAGCATGCAAATAATGTACAAGAGTTGGCAAGGTATCTTGCACGATAATGTATAAATATGTCAAGGAAATAAGTAGCAAAACTACAGGGTTTGGCAAGGTATACTTGCCTGGGGTCCTGCTGCTGGTGTGAATCAGAGTCCAAGTCACAGTCCAAATAGCCTATGTATTACAATTTACCATGTCAAAAGATAATTTATTTTAACTTATTTAATTCTAGAATAATTACTCTAAAATCCTATTTTAATCTTATTATTCTGATTTTTAGGTTAATTCCTAAATTTTGTCCAAAGGAACTGAATATTATCAACTCGAGACTCATGGCACGCAAATCGAGGCGATCTGTTGACCAAAAAGTCAACCGACACAAACTCAACTTTCATGCATGATTTCCTGTAGATTTTATCATCAAAATATGCTGAAATTTATGGCTCGTCCGAATTCAAATTCGTTTGGGAATTATGGCACATACAAGTTTCGTATCGTGCACCGATGGTTAAATTCTAACCTAGAAGTTCTACAGAATTAACAGTATAAAAATGCATCGAATTAAATTCTGGTAAAAACATATGTCAATGATCTCGACATTATCTTTCCGAAACTTTAAACGGTTCATGATTCTGATTCCTGGTTCTCCCGAAATCGCAAAAACATTGAAACACGTCTATTTTTGGACATGCTGTGCTCTACGAATTTTCCAGAATTTAATACTCATAATTTCGTAAAACAAATTATATAATCAGAAATCTAACCTCAATATCGTTCTAACGCAAGAAATTAGGCCTCGTTTGGAGTCCGGAGCTATGCGCAATGGCTTCTGGAAGATGAAGAAACCCTAGATGGCAATTCTCCAAATCTCTCTCTCTACAAATAATGGGATAATTAGGGTTATAATATATATATATATATATATATATATATATATATATATATATATATAGGGATGTTGAGCGGCTGAATTAAAGTTAATAGGGTGACACATGTCATGATTTGATTGGATGGTTTTGGTTATATTATTTATTTATTTTGATTTGCCTTTATCAAAATATTATTTAAGTCGTTTTAAATCTAAATAACTCAAAATAAACATTAAAAATAATTATAAAAATCTGGAAAAATTATAGAAAATATATTTTGAACCTAAAACCCTAGAAAAATATTTGGGATAATTATATATTCATAGATTTCCTACTATAATTAGGAGAAGCTCTAAAACTTAGTTTTACCATAAAACTAAAAATAAATACTATCATTATTCCAAAAATTCTGAAATAATTCCAGAAAATATATAATAATATTATAAACCTTAGAAAATAACGTGGGTCCATTCTATATTCCTGGGCTTGCACAATAAATTCTATAAGTCCTAAAAATTAGTTATTAGCCTAAATAACTCCCAATAAATACTAAAAATACTCAGAAAATTCCCAAAAACTTCTAGAAAATATATTTTATTATTTAGAACCTAAAATAAAAGTTTGGGATATTTTTTTATTAATATTCTTTAAAAATTATTTAATCACAAAAGACCTTAGTTTTACTTCCCAAAAAATTCAGAAAAATTGGAAAATCGTTTTTTAAAAATTTCGAAAAAATCAGGGGGCTTACACCATCAAAGCCTTACATAATGTGAACATGGCCTGTGTGGCCCAATTATTCACGAGAGTGGCTGAGAACGTGTGCTAGCCCCTCAAATAATTCTACCACGGTACAGTTCCACTTGACCAGTGAGCAATCATGCAGAATATTGATAACCGCCAATGGGCATTTCCCTACGCAACTATAAATATCGTGCTTGGACTATTCAAGGGACGAAAAATTTCATACTTCACAGAGCAATAAGTACTCTTGAGAGCACCAGAGAGCTTCTTATGTATGTTCTTCTTTTCTGCCACTTCATTCTGTGCTGGTGTGTATGCACATGTGGTCTGATACTATATCTCTTGGGCTGACAGGTATTTCTCAAGTGCTTTGTTGGTATACTATGTTCCATTGTCAGACCTTAGTACCTTTAACACTGCTCTGTACTGAGTCAGGACATGTTTATAAAATTCTGAAAACAGGCAAAGACCTCACTCTTATTCTTCATCAAATACAGTCGGGTGACACGAGAGGAACAATTAATAAAAGAGATGAAATACTTGTAACCATTCATAGTAGTTGTGGCACACGGCCCCCAGACATCAGAATGTATAATATAAAAAATAGAAGAACTCATATAGCCCGCACCAACATATGAGCTCATATTAAGGTTGCCTAAATCACATGCATCACATACTAGTTTCTCCTTATTTGCCTTCTCATAGATGCCTTCTCATAGATAGACGGATACAACCTACTCAAAATACCAAAAGAGGAGTGTCCCAACCTCCTGTGATGGAGTATCAGTGTATCATCGGCACTCATCTTTGGTCCTCTCATTTCTGTCCTTTCTGCCATAGACACCAATGCTGAATCCAGTCATTTTCGATCCAGGTACCATAATCCATCATGCCAAGTGCCAGTCCCAAGTCTTCGTCCCGTCTCCTTCTCCTAGAAGATCACATTAGGAATATCAAAAGAGACAATGCATTTTAGTTGGAGGATTATAGAACTAATGGACAAAAGACTGACTAGAAAAGAAAAAGCATGTAAAATATTGGATAATCTTACTGAACATGTACAATCGACAGTACCCTTACCGACCACAGGTTGGAAAGTACCATCGGATGTTTGAATATTATCTACAGGTGCTAGGTTAGTGTAAGAAAAGAACTCACTAGCATTCCCTGTCAAGTGTCAAGACGCACTCGAATCGACAATCCAGTCCAACGATCTAAGGAAAGACATAGATGCAAAGGCAGTGAGTCATCAGTACCTTAAGATGGATGGGCATACATGGAAGCGTTGGCTCCGTCGAAGACTGAGGTGGATGCCTCCTCAGTCCCACTCCTTATGTCTCCATCGCATGACGCTTTCAGCTTTCTCATGAGTACTTTTAGCATGCCCAGTAGTGCCTGATTCTCCTACGTATAGGTACCATTAGCTCCCTCCTCGCCTTCTACTACCAGCAGGTTCGTCTGATAACCTCCTCGACCACACCATCGACCCCTACGACCACGACCACGTCCTCCAAATTGTCCACGTTCGCCACCTGAATCTCCCTCCTTGGGTGGTTTGGTGCAAGCATACCTCAGATGTCCCACATTCCCGTAGTTGTAACATTGTCGGGGGTCCCTCTTAGGTCCTGTGTCACCTGAATTGGCAACCGTCAGTGCTGTCTTTACTTCAGGAGGACCACATATCCCTGCCTGTAGCTTGATACGAGTCTACTCCTGGATCATGGCCGAGATAGCCTCCTCAAGTGTAGGAATTTTTGGTTGGGTTAGAAGTAGTGTTGTTCTCTGAGTAAACACTACGGCCAACCCCGTAAGAAACTCCATCCTCCTCTCCTGCAGACATACATTTCTCACCTTTCACTTCAGGTCCTTACAGCTCGTCCGATCTGAGAAGTGATCATAATCCAACCACAGACGCTCCAACTCTGTGGCATACTCATGTACCATCTTTTCTTCTTGTTCGGTGTCATCGATCTCCCCCTTGATCTGGAAAACCCTCAAGTTATTCCCCACACCATCGTAGGTTCTTCTCAACTTCTCCTATACGTCTTTCACCATCTCAAGGACATTTACTGTGGTGGAGATCGACTGGACTAAAGAATTGAGGAGCCAAATGTATACCACCATATGAGTGGACTTTTACTCGTCGCGTCCTGTCGAGCCCTCATCCGGCTCTGTCTTCTCTTCTGACAAGAAACCCTCCAGGTTCTTTCCTGCGAGGATTTTTCTCACCCGTCGTGACCAACTCAGGTAGGTGGCCTGTCCATCAAAATTCAGATCAATGGATGGAAGCTCCAACTTCGCCAATGTTCGTATCGCGCTCTCACCAGCCGACAGTTTTATCAGCTTCATCAACGTTTGTCACGACCCAGTCCCAAAATACAAGAGACTAGGCCACGTGGCAATGGCTAGCTACGTACCAAGGGGACTCCAGTCCAACTCTGAATACGTATAAGCTGTAAATAAGGGTTACTATCTAGATAACACGGTCTATATGTCTATGTCTCAAAGCACACGGATATGCAATAAAGAAAGGACAATATGTATCATGGTGTGCACTCCACACTACACTCGTCCAAATAGACTCAAAGAAAATAATATGAGTCTATAAATACTAGGCTATACTAGCAGAGAATAAGCAAAGATCATAATAGCTGAATAATGAAGAAATGAATACAAATATCGAGTAACAATACTTGTATAAAACTCATGAGCAACTCCAGCCTTCCGTCAGCAATCGACCCTACAATCTGGCAGGAAACCAGGTCCTCAGAGGGACGTAACAAGGTACAAAAATAGTATGTCATAGTATAACAGAAAGAAACAAGTGCAACGCCGATGTAATCTAGCATAACCACCTAAGTGAGACACAAATTTGAAGATAATGTTCGATGCGTGGGCTGTCCAAATATAAAATCATAGATCCGAGCACAGAGACACACGGGGCATACCGTAGCTCCGAGCACAAAGTCACACGGGTAATACCACGACTCCGGATACAGGAACACTACATAAATAGGAACATATACATATATATAGCGCGTGCAGAGTAGCCCAAATGTCTAGTAACTGTCTTTCCCTCCCAAAGCGGTCAACGAGTGTTCGTTGAACCTGAACCTCTATCTAACAGTATCGTCATACTGAAGTAACTATCAATAATCACGACCCTAAAGTCATCCATGTCACGCCCCGATCTCCCGCAGGCAAATCGGCCGTTCCCGCTAGGCGAGAATCATTCGCCAACGCTCCCGCGGAACGATCGCTTTGACCCATCCGGGCGTGATGCCGCACAAGCGTGAGCCACGCCCGTGCAAGGTCGTGGTTAATTGGTTGGTGGTAAGAGTTCTAAGCTACCGAGTCGCACAGATTATCCGAGTGCAGCGGAGTCATAAACGCATAGCGATCGGTAACAAGTTCACTGAGTTGACAATATAGCGGAAGCATTGAATAACACAGTTGAAGTAAAGCAACTCTTTATTTGATATAAACAAGTGTTACAGGCGGCGTATAGCCGAGATTACAAGCCGCTCAAGCCTCTCTCTCTGAAACAGTAAAAGCGTGCCAAGTGGCTACAATTGTGGAATGATTGTACATGCGACGTTCGGGCAATGTTCACAACATTATGTCTTGTATATGTGCTTCTGTTCCGGACGCAATGCTGCTTCAGAGTGATATCCATGCCTTAGCATGCACGAAGGAGCATCCGCACTGAACGAGGTTCTTCCGCACCCTGCATAGAAACTGGTGGATTATTAGTACATTAAATGCACTGGTGGGGAAGCTACTCGCCCGCTCGACAAATCCAAACACGTAATATAAGTTCCGTGCACCAACTATTAAGTTGTCTTTCTAGTTTCCTTAGGATCAGTTTTGATACAAAATTTGAATAGCCTATCTCGTGTGGCAGTGCGCCGTGCGACATGAGAGAAAATACGGCAAGACTTACCAACTTACCATTTTACCTTCCCTGTCCAAGGCAAACATTGTTAAATCCAAGCACGGGCATGTATAAACATTCAGGAGATAGCATATGCAAATACGAGCAATGTTGTATCATGATCGTTCAGGTGTTCAGTTGATGCGATGCAATGACTCGCACGCGGATATCCGCTAAGCGAGGATGACTTATCTATATGAACGTTAGTCGTTGGCATAGCCATAAAGGACCATAGTCATTGGCGGGTAAAGAATGCAATGAAAGCACGTGAGGCGCTGTAAACCATTCCGTCAATCACGTGAGACTATTACGTTATGTTCCATCCGGATCGGATCGGTTCCAGTGCCCCGGAGACCGCCCGTGGAACGATGTCTCGTTTCCGAGTTGTCCACGACATGCAGGTCAGGGTCTTTCCAAATCCATAACTTGATATGATAATCCATGATTCGTGATCTGAACGAGCGTTTGCCCCAAGAGCTGGGATTCATTCGTTACATGACGTAATTCTCGTTCAGATATAAACTTGATGTGATTATCATTCAGTTATCACGTTATAGGATTCTCGTTCAGTATTTATTACCCTGATGCGTGCCCCTGGTTCGGGGATTGCCTTGGCGACCCAACGGTCCCGGATACTTGCAGGTTCATTCAAGCACGAAACGACTACGTAGTAGTCCCCCGAGGTTTGGATGAAAACAAGGCAACATACAAGTAGACAAGCATGCATTTGTATAAACACAACATTCACGTTAGCTCAGGCCCAAAGGTAAGCTGAGAGTTAGATCGTTAGGGGACTTCCCGAGCGACACGTTCTAGGATAGCATGCGAGGGTCTGAACATATATAAAGCAATATTTCATTTCCATGTTCTAGCATAAGCAATACAAGTTGGGATTATTCCCTTATCTAGGTGTGTTTGATTCTTATTAACATGCAGGGGGGTGATTCACCTAGCGACTAGTATGAATATTCTACATTTTATGTGTGCTGGCTAAGCAAAGACAAGTTCACCGTAGCCATCCACCTTAGCAATAATTCTTCTCGGTAGAGCGATACGTCAAGCGAGCCTCTGAAAGCCTAAGCCGAGATCCTGTAGGGACAAGTCTGGATATCCTTTACTTCTCTTTTGAGGCAAAGCGGGTCGGGACAGTTGTACTTTTGCCGTTTGAGTCGGCAGTCCGCTAGAACGGAAAGGGGTATTACATTTCCAGATTATGGTCATGCTGACAGTATCAGGATACACAAAGTCTGGCACGATGATGGTGTCTGAATGTGTCCTAGGGTTCTGATGTAACCAAGTAGGTACATCAAGGTGTCGCAAACATCTATCAATCGATACCAGACGTTACCAACGAACGTCTACACCCAGATATGCCCCGGACGCTAAGTAACGATTCTGATCCAAAGCGCGCACAAGAGATAGATAAAATAAACAGTAATATGGAAACTGAAATACAGGATGGCAAGGTACACTTGCCTGGATCTGGATGCTGAAGGTGGGGCTCCGGTACAACGTCCAAGTCCGAGGATCCCAAAGTACCTGGATCCAGAAGAAGTATCACATTAGTCCTATGCCAGCACTCAGCAATAACCTGATGTTCGTCCAAACTGAACTAAAAATGTAAATACAAAAGTCGGTCCAAGCCTAAGCACGTGATAGTGCTTCTCTGTCATAACTTACTGTTTGGGTATACCACTGCTTTGAAATCCCTTCTTCTCACGAGTCGTGTTGCACGAGTGAGTCATTCGGATTGACGGAGCGCAAGCGGCAGTCAACGTACATGATTTTATGGTGACGCGGTCGTGTTGTCACCGGCCTGACCTGTACCGCGCGCTCTGGCGATCGAAACTCGGTATCACCATTGTTGGTCTACCGAGCTCTGGGCAAGGGGTGCAGCATTGGTGGTTAGATCTGAGCTCCGAGGGGATGTCGATGGAGGTTGGGGGCGGACGAGTGGAGACTCCGATGTAGCGAACGATTGCACCATGCTACCAGTGCAATACCTTCTCCAACTAGTCGACAATCGGGGCTGGTCTTCGACATGGCAGACTCAGCGGCGCCCAGGAGTACAGGGGTGGTTCCAAGGTGGTCGACGGCTCTGAACCTCTGGCCCGGTGGTGAAGAGGATGAAGTCGTGTGGGGGTGTTAGAGGTGATGGTGTAGGTGGAAGTGTTGGCGGTGATGCTGTCGGTGGTGGTGGCAGTGGCCGACGGTGGTGATGGAAGTGGCTATTGGTTATGGTGGAGGCGGTGCTAGCAACGGTGGAGATGGTGGTGGTCGTGGTTGGGGTGGTGAAGATGGTGTTCGTGGTGGCAGTGGATCTCTACGGTGGAGGCGTTGGTATAGGAGGCAGCGGCGGTGTTGGAGAAGAAGACCTCCACCGGACTGAACCTACACCAACGCCGCACTGTCAAGAACGTGGATCCCCTCGCCGATGTTGGAGAAGACGAGCTTCCTGCCACAGTGTTCACCAGACCCGTGCGTTTGGCCGCAGTGGACGACTGCAGCTTGTTGTAGCCGCTCGCGTACGAGGAACTGCGATGGAGCAGTCGTTGGAAACGTCGACTAGAGCTTCTCTCGGCGGAGGTGGTGGGAATGTTGGTTGCTCGGAGGTGCTGGTGTTGTAGGCGGCGGCGAAAGTGTTGGCTACTCGGAGGGGCTCCGGCGGCTCGCTGAAGAAGGAGAAGAAGAATAATGAAGAAGAAGAAGAAGAGAAGAAGGAGTGGAGAAATTTGGCTGCATGTAGAGGGAAGGGAGGAGAGAGTGTGGGGGGATTTCTAGGGTTTTTCTTGAGATTAAGGCCGACCACATGTGGGGGTTTGTATATGTGTGTTAATATAGAGGGAGTATGTGGTTGTGATGGGGGGGGTGGGGATTTGAATCAATGGCTATGATTCTACATAAAGGAATAATATAATGCAAGGGGAGAGAGAGAGGGGACTTGACCGGTCATGTGAGGTTGGGGCATTCTTTATTGGTTTTAACCAATAGGGTGGTGACACCTAGCACCATATTTGCTATAAGCCCCTTAACTTTTGGGTATTTGCACATGAAGAAAAAGTGGTGAGAATTTAGTGTGGAAGGTGGTGTTTGGTATTTTGTAGGGTGAAGAGGTGTTGTGTGTTTTGCATAGGCTTCATGAAAGGGGTATTGGGTTAAATTGGGGTTAGGTTGGGATTAGTTTAAGTTGGAATCCCCAATTTAATTAAATAAAGTGTCATGTGCTCTTAAATTAAATGGGGGCACATGGGATCTCAATTAGGAGTGACACAAGGGTCATAAACGGTGTAGATTTGGTGTCAGTCTTGGCCCATTTAATTGGTTCGACGAAACGGGTTGAGTTTGTGTCCTCAAATCGATGGCAACGACATAGGTACGCGACATAGTATTAAAAAATTAATTTCTTGACTGGAAAGTTGTGCAATTAAATTAAAGCACAAGGGATGGTGCTTGTGAGTGACAGAAATATCCAGCACCTAGGTTGGCTTGTCAAGTCAAGAGTGCAATAATTTATTAAAAATTAAAGGCTATGGTTGGGCTCCAAATATTGTAGCAACGGTAGGGTGCACCAAGGGTTTAAATTAAAGAACCAGTCAACCCAACAAAAAAATTTAAATCTCAAACACCCTGATGCTAAACCAAATTTTTAACCATATATAGTCAACTAAAAATAAGAATTTGAGGGGGTTTACATCATTCCCAACTTAGAAAAATTTTGTCCCCGAAATTAAAAGTAAAGCAAAGAGAGTTTCGAGAATTTAAAAGTTAACAGGTAATCGAATGCAGTACGTAAATTCATACCTCGGTCCTCAAATAAATACGAAAAATGCTGTCGAATGGAATTCTCGCGCTCCCAAGTAGACTTGCCTGGCGAATGATATTTCCATGCAACCCTGACCAGTCGAATAGTCTGTCCCCTCACAATCTTCTCGGTGCGATCGAGTATTCCCACTGACTGCTCCGCATATGATAAACTGGGCCCGACTATAATCCCTGAATGATCGAGCACGTGGCTAGGGTCTGCCACGTATCTCCTCAACTGTGATACATAAAATACGTCGTGCAATCCTTCTAATGATGGAGACAATGCAAGATAGTGGAGAAGGCATGGTAAGCGTACCGTAGCTCTGAGCTACGGTATTTTTGAAGATATCGCCTACCCGTGGTACTATTAGATTTGGGGGCAGAGGCAAACTGAGTCTGAGGTACATCAGACATTTTAACATCTTAGAGCGAGTGGGCAAAGTCAGTGGGAATACCAAGCGTACCGTAGCTCCGAGCACGTGGCTAGGGTCTGCTCCGAGCACAAGTCCTTCTGATCACTAGTGTCCATTATGGCAATCATGACAGTGATCCATGTATATTTAAACCTGTTGCAAACTAACTTGTGTCTTCGTGGTAGGAAAGGCATGGTAAGTATTGTGCAGGTGGTTCAGACGGGCAGGTAAAAGTCACTGAACGATGACAAGTTTATTTCAGTAAATTTTATATGTTGCTTACTTGTAAATGAACTAAGACAAGATAGAAAACTACAAATAATATGCATGCTTCATATAAACAACGTGTTGATTGGTATAGTTGGGTTAGCTCGCATTCACCAGTATATTTCGACATACTGACCCTCATTGAAACAGGTTTCCCGTACTAAGGTGAACCGAGCGAGGAGCCAAAGTCGTCTTCCCGATCCAGTCCAGCTGTAGGTGCATCCTGATCGTGCCGCATTTTGAAGTACTTGAAGAAAGGAGCTTGCAACCCAAACATAATGCAGCTCCGTGGGAAAGCCGTCCTCCAGCCCGGAGGTCTTTATCATTTTGAAGCTTAGTAAAGGGATGTAATGTACATGACTGCTATCTCATTTTGAGTCAACACTTTTGTAAGCCCGTGCGGCAAATTAGCTGACTCGTTCAAGAGTTTGTAATAGATGTTCATTATCAATAAAGAAGACTTTTTCATATTTCAAATCTGTGTTTCAATTTATCTGCGTACTCTGAATATGTGCTCGTTATGCAAAATACTCTGGCCTTGTGTGGGCGCAACCCCAAGCCTGCACGACGGTCACGATTCGGGAGACGCCCCAACGACTCCACGGAATTGGGTCATGACATAGTGGTATCAGAGCATAGATTCAAGTTTCTTAGACTCTCATACTGGAAAAGTTCCTTTAACGATCAAATTTCTGTGCGAACTCTTGAACTCACTAGGCCAAAATGAGATACATTCATGCAATAAGTCCATAATACATTATGATCCTAATGTAATTTACCTTCTTTTGAAGGAATGGCACCAGCGCAATCCTCAACGCTAGCACTGGACGAAATGCAAGGCCAAGAAAGTAGTTCGGGTACTTCAGAAAGTTCAAGGAGCCAGTGAGCCATGTCTCGCGTCGATCCCATCCAGCAAATGTTGCGGATGTTGGAGGCAAACCAACAAAGGGATGAAGCTCGCTACGAACGGGCCGAGAAGCGAGCGGAGGAGAGTCAGCTCAAGTTTCAAGAAAATATAGAAGCTCGATTCTCAGTCCAACAGAAGCAGGTAGATGCCCTGCAACAGATCGTTCAGACTTTGGCTTCCAACCATTCCGCTGCAACAACAATGACTCCGGTTAACAGCCTATACTTGAAGTAGAGACGTCGCAAATTCCAAGGTCGAGGGACGTGACTGCCTTCGACTTTGGCCACTTCAAGAAAGTCTGCAATACTCCATTCAAAGGGACTGAGGACCCAATCGTGGCTCTAGATTGGTTGACTGAACTTGAAGACCACTTCGCTCTGCTAGAGGTCCCCGAAGAGAAACGCGTTGTATGCGCGCAACTACAGCTCCGCCTCAACGCACACGATTGGTGGGACGTGCATCAACGATCTCTTCAATTTGACCATGGAGAGGAGGCGATCTCGTGGACGACTTTTTGTGCCGCGTTTGAAGAGGAGTTTATACCCCCTCCAGTACGATGTCAGATGAAGAATGAGTTCGTGTAGCTGGGACAGGGCAGTATGACAGTTAAACAGTATTCCGCCGAATTCAACCGACTCTCCAAATTTGCTAGGGCCTATTTACCTGATGTAGCGAGTAGAGCCAGAAGATTTGAAGGTGGTTTGCGCCCTGCCATCCATGTGCACGTGGTCGTTCATCAGTACGGGATAATGCGTGAAGTCGTGAATCACGCTCTATCTCTTGAACCGCAGTATTCTCACGTTTCTACCGGCGTTGTGCATACCTACAATCACAAACGTCATAGAAACGAAGGAGGAAACACCGCTACAAAGTGCCCTAACAACGGTGGTCCACAGAGGGGGAAACTAGGGCAGCTATGTTACTTCTGTAGGAAGCTGGGGCACACGAAGGATAATTGTCGTTTGAAACTTGGGTTATGTCTAGCCTGTGGCGAATCAAAACATGCAATTCATGATTGTCCGCTGAGTCATGATCGTCGTCGGCAACAAAATAATCCCTAACGGTTGGTTCTATTCCTAAGTTTCGGGACGAAACTTCCAATTAGTTGGGTAGGATGTGGCGTCCCGTTCCTCCTATTCGAGGAGCGCGGCTAAGAAACACAAGATGGTATCGTTCGATCGGGATAGATTGAAATAAGAACTCGTCCTCTTTATGGATTTGTTTTTTCGGAATCGATTCCCATATTCAGTGGACCATAACCCCGG
Source organism: Iris macrosiphon (assembly GCA_036927795.1). Classification (NCBI taxonomy): domain Eukaryota; kingdom Viridiplantae; phylum Streptophyta; class Magnoliopsida; order Asparagales; family Iridaceae; genus Iris; species Iris macrosiphon. The sequence goes on along the minus strand of JAYESA010000007.1, from coordinate 3,305,069 downwards.
GATCAACTTAGCGGCAGAGTCAGGAGGGACCTCTCCGCTGTTATCTTTGTTGCCTCAGTTTTCGATGTCGCTTGTCAATTTTGTGCTTTGAGTTAGTTTTCGGATTTGCTTGTTTTCCTTGAACGGTTTTGATAGATTTCATTATTTTCGTTCATTGAATTGCACTTCAATTCCGAGTATGGATAGAGAGGAAGAGGTATTGATCAAGTTGTTCGTGATGCAGGTGAACGAGCAGTAGGCGACTTACGAGCGGAGTCTTGAAGCGCCTCTTTCCTTCTCCCTTCCAACCAACTAGGTGAGTGGCTACCATCCCGATTAGCTAGCCCTGCTTCCAAGTCTTCACACCTAAAACTCTTGCATTCTTGTTGTCCCGATCAGACGATACCAAGTAATAACTAAAAGACTACAAGATAAAAAGGGAATAGACTTGGATTATTGCTGGTCAATCAAAATGTGCGAACGGTTACTTATTTACATGCTTGTTCGTTTGGAATATTCATCATATGCATAAATTTTAGTTAGAATGCATCTTCTTCTATAAATTGTGCTAAGTATGGATCATATCTTGTATGCGAATAATTGTATATGGAGGCTATACAAAATAAATCATGTAAAACTATTTGTATTGTACTCGTGTTGCCTCAACTGCATGAATTGTTACCTTAGTAAACATACCATACGATCACGGACAACTTGTGCACAAGGTTATTGGTTCCTGCGGATGGTTGCTGGGGCACTGGCACCGATTCGGTCCGGACGAAACTCTATTGTATAGTCTATTGTGCTGGACGGGATGGCATGTAGCGCTCCTTGTACTTTTGCTGCATACCATTTCTGCCAGTGACTAGTGTCCATTATGGCAATCATGCCAGTGATCCATGTATATTTAAACCTGTTGCAAACTAACTTGTGTCTTCGTGGCAGGGAAGGCATGGTAAATATTGTGCAGGTGGTTCAGACGGGCAGGTAAAAGTCACCGAACGGTGACAAGTTCATTTCAGTAAATTCTATATGCTGCTTACTTATAAATGAACTAAGGCAAGATAGAAAACCACAAATAATATGCATGCTTCATATAAACAATGTATTGATTGGTATAGTTGGGTTAGCTCGCATTCACCAGTATGTTTTGACATACTGACCCTCGTTGAAACAGGTTCCCCGCACTAAGACGAACCGAGCGAGGAGCCAAAGTCGTCTTTCCGATCCAGTCCAGCTGTAGGCGCATCCTGATCGTGCCGCATTTTGAAGTACTTGAAGAAAGGAGCTTGCAACCCAAACATAATGCAGCTCCGTGGGAAAGCCGTCCTCCAGCCCGGAGGTCTTTATCATTTTGAAGCTTAGTAAAGGGATGTAATGTACATGACTGCTATCTTATTTTGAGTCAACACTTTTGTAAGCCCATGCGGCAAATTAGCTGACTCGTTCAAGAGTTTGTAATAGATGTTCATTATCAATAAAGAGGACTTTTCCATGTTTCAAATCTGTGTTTCAATTTATCTGCGTACTCTGAATATGTGCTCGTTATGCAAAATACTCTGGCCTTCTGCGGGCGCAACTCCAGGCCCGCACGACGGTCACGATTCGGGGGATGCCCCAACGATTCCACGAAATTGGGTCGTGACACGGGGGAAGTAACTGGCTCGGCTCTGGTAGTCAACTCTATAGTAAACTTTATCTCTTTGTCAGGTGGCAGGCCTGGAAGATCCTTTGGAAACATATCCTCACACTCTGATATAATACGGGGGTACACCGGTTCACCTTCTGCAATGTGTGCCTCTAAGGTAGATGGGCACCATGCTCCCGGGCTCCCCGAAGAAACTCAAACTCAAGGTGATCTGGTGGTCTAAATATAATGCAACCACGTCGGCAATCTAACGTCGCGTGGTATTGGCTCAACCAATCTATGCCTAGGATAATGTCATAGTATAGTCTTAACCTCATAATAAATCCCTAATATCTAATTACTCTTCTCCTCAAAATTTCTCCCTAAAATAGTATTCCTCAATTTTTTTCTTTCCGTTATTTATTACTCTGAGTCACATATCACCCAAGCACATGCTAGAATTTTCTGGTATCAGATAATCATCTTCCAAGTGAGAGCCTAAGATTTTATCTTCTCTAGTTCATAATATCGTTCCCGGTATCGATATCATGTGCTACAACTAATTTCTAGCATATAGCTATGCATTTCCATAAATTATTCTAGAGGGTTAAGATCAACGATCTTTCTAGCTCCCAGTACTTTCCAAATCACTGCTATCTCAAGTACGGGTAGGGTTTTATCAGTTCTAGGAATGTACTACTAGGTTCAATTCTCTTGCTAACAATCTACACTAGTTCTAGAATCTAAATAGATCATATCAACCTACCTTACTAAGGGTAACGATCTTCTCAGAGAATATTACACAAATTATGTCTTCTGTCGTCTGGATTACGATCTTCTTCTGGAGGGAACCATAAGGCACAAGCATTCATCTTTCCGAAATAAAAGGAGATGAGAAACAATGATAACGATATTGATGAAAAAGGAACGAATACAATTTGGAAGTCCAAGGGCGATAATTAAATACAAAGGGAGTTTTAAAAAATTTGATTATGGATTGAGATCATATTCAATAATAAATCCTAAATTGCAGGCTCGTTTGGTACAGTAAAGTAACCAAAATGATATGCTCTTAGACCTGCATGGGCCACCACAAAAACTATATCACGATCCAGTCCCAAAATACAAGGGACTAGGCCACGTGGCAATGGCCAGCTACGTACCAAGGGGACTCCAGTCTGACTCTGAATATGTATAAGCTGTAAATGAGGGTTACTATCTAGATAACACGGTCTATATGTCTACGTCTCAAACCACAAGGATATGTAATAAAGAAAGGACAACATGTATCATGGTATGCACCCCACACTACACTCGTCTGAATAGACTCGAAGAAAATAATACGAGTCTACAAATACTAGGCTATACTAGCAGAGAATAAGCAAAGATCATAATAGCTGAATAATGAAGAAGTGAATACAAATATCAAGTAACAATACTTGTATAAAACTCATGAGGAGCTCCAGCCTCCTGTCAGCAATCGACCCTACAATCTGGCAGGGAACCAGGTCCTCAGAGGGACGTAACAAGGTACAAAAATAGTATGCCATAGTATAACAGAAAGAAACAAGTGCAACGCCGGTATAATCTAGCATAACCACCTAAGTGAGACACAACTTTGAAGATAATGTTCGACGCGTGGGCTGTTCAAATATAAAATCGTAGCTCCGAGCACAGAGACATACGGGGCATACCGTAGCTCCGAGCACAGAGTCACACGGGTGATACCACGACTCCGGATACAGGAACACTACATAAATAGGAACATATACATACATATATATATAGCGAGTGCATAGTAGCCCAAACGTCTAGTAACTGTATTCCTATCCTAAAGCGGTCAATGAGTGTTCGTTTAACCTAAACCTCTATCTAACAGTCTCGTCATACTGAAGTAACTATCAACAATCACGACCCTAAAGTCATCCCAGATTTCGGTCCTGCTGACAGTATCAGGATATAGGAAGTCTGGCACGATGACGGTGTCTGAATGTGTCCTAGGGTTCCGATGTAACCAAGTAGGTATATCAAGGTATCGCGAACATCTATCAATCGATACCAGACGTTACCAACGAACATCTGTACCCGGATATGACCCGGACGCTAAGTAACGATTCTGATCCAAAGCGCGCACAAGGCATAGATAAAATAAGCAGTAATCTAGAAACTGAGATACATGATGGCAAGGTATACTTGTCTGGATCCGGATGCTGAAGGCAGGGCTCCGGTACAACGTCCAAGTCCGAGGATCCCAAAGTTCCTGGATCCGGAAGAAGTATCACATTAGTCCTACGCCAGCACTCAGCAATAACTTGATGTTCGTCCAAACTGAACTAAAAATGTAAATACAAAAGTCGATCCAAGACTAAGCACGTGATAGTGCTTCTCTGTTATAACTTACTGTTTGGGTATACCACTACTTTGAAATCCCTTCTTCTCACGAGTCGTGTTGCACGGGTGCGTCATTCGGCTCGACGAAGCACAAGCGGCAGTCGACGCACAGGATTTTATGGTGACACGATCGTGTTGTCACCGGTCTGACCTGCACCACGCGCTCTGGCGATCGAAACTCAGTATCACCATTGTTGGTCTACCGAGCTCTGGGCAAGGGGTGTAACATTGGTGGTCAGATCTGAGCTCCGAGGGGATGTCGATGGAGGTTGGGGGCGGACGAGTGGAGACTCCGACGTGGTGAACGGTTGCACCATGCTACCAGTGCAATACCTTCTCCAACTAGTCGACAATCGGGGCTGGTCTTCGACATGGCAGACTCAGCGGCGCCCAGGAGTACAGGGGTGGTTCCAAGGTGGTCGAGGGCTCTGAACCTCTGGTCCGGTGGTGAAGAGGATGAAGTCGTGTGGGGGTGTTAGAGGTGTTGGTGTAGGTGGAAGTATTGGTGGTGATGCTGTCGGTGGTGGTGGCAATGGGCGACGGTGGTGATAGAAGTGGTTGTTGGTTGTGGTGGAGGCGGTGGTAGCAGCGGTGGAGATGGCGGTGGTCGTGGTCGGGGTGGTGAAGATGGTGTTCATGGTGGCAGCGAATCGCTATGGTGGAGGCGTTGGTGTAGGAGGCAGCGACGATGTTGGAGAAGAAGACCTCCACCAGACTGAACCCACACCGATGCCACACTGTCAAGAACGTGGATCCCCTCACCGGTGTCGGAGAAGACGAGTTTCCTGCCACAGTGTTCGTCAGACCTGAGTGTTTGGCCGCAGTGGACGACTGCAACTTGCTGTAGCCGCTCGTGTACTAAGAACTACGATGGAGCAGTCGTTGGAAACATCGACTGGAGCTTCTCTCGGCGGAGGTGGTGGTGGTAGGAATGTTAGCTGTTCGAAGGTGCTGGTATTGTAGACATGGGTGAAGGTGTTGGCTGATCGGAGGGGCTCCGGCGACTCGCTGAAGAAGGAGAAGAAGAATAATGAAAGAGAAAAGAAGAAGAAGAAGAAGAAGAAGAAGAAGAAGAAGGAGTGGAGAATTTTGGCTGCATGTAGAGGGAGGGAAGGAGAGAGTGTGGGGGGATTTCTAGGGTTTTTCTTTGGATTAAGGCCAAAAACATGTGGGGGGTTGTGTATGTGTGTTAATATAGAGGGAGTGTGTGGTTATGATGGGGGTGGGGATTTGAATCAATGGCTATGATTCTACATGAAGGAATAATATAATGCAAGGGGAGAGAGAGGGGGACTTGACCGGTCATGTGAGGTTGGGGGTTCTTCATTGGTTTTAACCAATAGGGTGGTGACACCTAGCACCCTATTTGCTAATAAGCTCCTTAACTTTTGGGTATTTGCACATGAAGGAAAAGTGGTGAGGATTTGGTGTGAGAAGTGGTATTTGGTGTTTTGTAGGATGGGGGGGTGTTGTGTGTTTTGCATGGGCTTCATGAAAGGGATATTGGTTTAAATTGGGGTTAGGTTGGGATTAGTTTAAGTTGGTGTCCCTAATTTAATTAAATAAAGTATCATGTGTTCTTAAATTAAATGGGGGCACATGGGATCTCAACCAGGAGTGACACAAGGGTCATGAACAGTGTAGGCTTGGTGTCAGTCTTGGCCCCTTTAATTGGTTCGATGAAACGAGTTGAGTTTGTGTCCTCAAATCGATGGAAACGACATAGGTACGCGACATAGGATTAAAGAATTGATTTCGTGACTGAAAAGTTGTGCAATTAAATTAAAGCACAAGGGAGGGTGTTTGTGAGTGACAGAAATATCCAGCGCCTAGGTCGGCTTATCAAGTCAAGAGTGCAATAATTTGTTAGAAATTAAAGGCTATTGTTGGGCTCCAAATATTGTAGCAACATTGGGTGCACCAAGGGTTTAAATTAAAGAACCAGTCAACCCAACAAAATTTTTTAAACCTCAAATACCCTGATGCTAAACCAAATTTTTAACCATATCTAGTCTACTAAAAATAAGAATTTGAGGGGGTTTACAATGTTGTAACCTCTCCAGAGTTCAACTTCTTGATGATCTCCTCCATCGATCCTCCTCTTATCCGATCACCTAACACCCGTCCCACGATTCACGTTCGCCCTCTTCGTCCTCTCCTAGACCCGATCATGTCTCTCTCCCATCAGATCTAGGCCTTCGATGTCAATGTATGGAATGGCCCGTGGGAGACGCCAGGAACCATGGCAGAAGGCTCCGCGGGAGTCGCGGCTTAACGGTGGTGGTGGCGGGCGAGCGACGAAGGTGGTGTCGGGCGAGCGACGCGGCAACGGTGGCGGCGGCGTGGCAGCGATGGTAGCGAGCGGTGTAGCAGCGGTGACGGCTAGAGTTTGGGAGGTAGTGGTTAGGGTTTGGGCTCTGATACCATGTAGAATATTTTAGATTAATTGTTATATTTTTATTGGTAATATCTTGGCTATTTATAGCCTTACAACCCTTGATCTTAAATTAATATCCTATTAAAACCCCTTGTAGAATATTGTAATATTCTAACAAATATACCAAGAATATTCTAATATATCAACAAATATACCAAGAATAATTTTATATTCCAACAACATATGAAAGAGAGTCATTTAATCTGTCAGATCGAGATCATCATCATAGAGGCAGTGGACAATCATTACTGGACGAGAGTATCTGGTAAGAGTTGATTTCTTGTATGATCTCATAACTTATATCTTTATCTTGAGAAGTATAAGGAGTCGACTCATGGCCAAGGAAGTCGACATATACTTTGTATTTGTAATCTTTTTTACTTATAAAAGGGTTAGATTTTTTTTTCCTGGATAGCCATAGCCACCACATAAATATGTGTTTGTTCTTGCTTGGCCTTGTAGTAGGTTGCAGTCAATATTTTCTTTGTAGGATCAATAGTTGATTGTTCCGCTGTGAATCTCTAATCCCAGCAAAGTGGTATCAAAGCGTCTTGTCCGAGGAAGGCCTAAGTCACAATCATGGTTACAAAAGAAAATATATTCATGGTTGGTGACCCTCATATAGGAAGACTAGATGATTTGGAAGCCAAAATAGAGAATCTCTTTTATTGTATATATTTTCGTGGTCCTTTGAAATTCAATAAGTTCGTTCAAGCCAAAGAACGTGGCTACGGATGACTTTATTTATAATAAATTTAAACAAATTTAAACAAATTTTTTATGTATTTTTTTTTTAATAAATGATAAAGTATTTATAAACGACTTAAACGGCTCATAGTTTGAGCCGTTTTGAAACATCGTTACAAGAGTAGGGATGTTAGCTGTTAATCCACTGCATGCGAGTCAGTCTTAGGGATATTCACTGATATTAGTGTTCTCTCGTGGGATCGAACCTACCTTCCTTTGACTGAGAGCTAATAATAGGCTTGACCGCTCGCATCCGAGAGTCAATCTCTGCCCATACAGTACCGATCGAGCAGTCGGATATTAATCTCAATTAATTTGCATTACATACCATTCAACCATTTGAGTTTCTGATGTTGTCATCTAAATTAGCTCTGTCATCTTTAACTCAAGTCTGGCTCTACTTGCTCTGTTTAAAATTTCACACTTGGACAGAGAGTCGGCAAATCTTTATAGTCACATTGCACTGAGGTCATGTCATATGTATGTATGTATATGGTCATACGGAAGACACATTGTCGACTGAGAAACGATCTTCCAAGTGTTACGCAGCGTGCACAAAATTCTGAGTGTTACGTCGGACATCTAAAAAAAAATTCTTCCGAGAAACGATGTTTACATGTACAATCAGGTCAATCATCCATCCGAACTCGACATAGTGGAAATATCTTCCAGTACCTATTCTCAGGGTTAGCTGGTTAGGAATTCAAAGGGGGGGTTAGTTTTTTGTAAGGTTTTGGATTTTTCGCATTTGGTAATAACTTTAGCTTCTATAAAATAATTGCTATATCGACAAATATAAATATTTAACTTAATCTTACTAATATATAGAACTGATTCATTTATATATCAAGAGACATTTATCTATACTAAGAAGTTGAAGTATATTATATAGGATTTCCATACTTGTAGCTTAAGGGGTTTATTGTGCCGGGCCCGTGGACTGGGTCGGCCCATGTCGTGTCAACGGGCAGACTCGGTTCGATCCATGAGAATTCTGGATCTAGACTGGATTGATTGTGCCGGCCCAAATAAGCGTTGAATATTTTGGAAGTTTACGTTTTCGTTCAAGATTTGATCCATATGAAAAAAGCAGACTCGACACTTAAGAGATGAAGGTGCCGACAATGAACTGGACTTTCAATCTCTTAATATGGACAGTTCTACTGGAGCTGAACAATGAAACGACAAAAAAAATTCAAAAATTTTTTAGTCATGAAGACCGAAGACTTGAAGATCAAATCGTAAATTAAATATGTACTTTTATCTTTTTGAACATAAAAAGAATGTTATATTATATTTCTGAAATTAATAAAGTTTATTTATTTATATTATATTTTTTCTACAAGTGCAATTTTTTTTTTAAATTCTTAAGCCCAAAGTCCATTTGTTGGCCCAATTCCTAACGGCCTCCTAAAACCTATTTTTTTGTTTCACGGGCCAAACTGGAACCGGTCTGAGGATAGCTTGGTTAAACCTAGCTCGCAAAAATCCAAGTTCTGAACCAGACTGTGTTTAAATTTTTGGATTACTTGGATCGGCCCAGCCCGGCCTTCTACTCGGACTGATCTGGCCCAGCTCAGATCCGGTCAAAATCGGGTCCGGATGCTCCGCCCGACCCAATACAAATTCTGATTGTAGCACCTTAAATATATACTATGGTACATTAGGAGAGAATGAACAATAAATGCAGCTCAATTAAGACTCCAACAATAGAGTACTCGTTAAAACTGAGTGGAAACATGGATACTTCACGTGGTCCCTTTGTGTAAACAACTCAGCTATTGTGCATCCGGGTGCACCGTCCATCTCGTGCACCCACGATTGCGGGGAAGGTCAGGATGGCCGGAGGCGAAGCTGGAGGGGAGGTACGGTGGCGTGCGCGGAGTGGGGGGGAGGCGGCAGCGGTGCAGGTGGGGGGAATGGAGGCGGTGGCGGAGCGGGAGGAGAGAGGAAAGCTGTAGCGATGGAGCAGAATGGGAAAGCGGAGGCAACGGCGGCAGCGGCGGCGGTTAGGAGGCTCGGTACTCCCCTCACCGATCATCCCTCTCCTCTTGCATCACCATCCAAGCTCCCCACGGACCTCCCCGGCCCCCTAGGCATCAGCGGGTGCACCGGAGGACGTGCATCCGACGGATGCCAAATATCTTTTTTGTCGTGTAAACATATCATAAAATTATACTGATAATTCATATCGTTGGTTTTGCTGGTAAAACATGATAATTTATAAGGGCACCGCAAAAGTTTTTCGAAACTGCCTAATTTTTTTATTTATTTACAAATTTATCACTTAAATAATTTAATACATGATGTCCACTATTTTATTATGACTGTCAGAATTTTTGACAGTTCTACCAATATACTGGACTGTTAAAATTTTTAACAGTATTAAAGAAAATATGTTATACGTTTAGGATCGTAACAAATTTTGACAGTTTATTATGTATTTTGGACTGTCAGAATTTTTAACAGTCATAAAATATCATATTATCTTTATAAGAACTGTCAAAATTTTTGATAGTCCAAAAGATAACACTATCATCATGTATGGTGCGGAACAAGAAGAGGAGCCGGGGTTTAGGAGTTGCGGGGGGACGACGTTGACGTGGTGGCAGTCGTGGTGGTGGTGGTGGTGGTCGTCGCTGACTATGGAGGCGGAGGAGGGGACGAGGTTCTCCTGCTCGTCGATCTTTTCCGCCGCCGCCGCCATGGTTGCTAACTTGGGTTAGTGAGTTGAAAGGAATTTAGGATTAGAATTTTGGAGAAGAAGGGAGGAGGGACAACTCTTAGTAAATTTTTGTTAAGTAGCAAACTTATAAATAAAAAAATTAATGGACAGCCCCCAATAACTTTTACAGTGCTTCAGTAATTATCTAAAATATATGACTCAGTTATGCCACTAGTGGCCAAGACCTGCTCTGAGTTTACGGATCTTCCGAAATGGACTCAATATGATAAAAAAATAAGTACCTAAAATAAAAGTAGATAAAAAAAAAAAAATTGTCATCCAAAATTGATTAAGAATCTTTAGTGTGTAAGACTAACATAATAACCATTGTACCACAGTTCTTTTGAGTTAAGATTAGCCTATAATATATCCTAATTAAATACGCATATGCAGGGCCGGCCTTGGGGCCGTGCCAAAAGTGCGGCCATATAGGACCTCCAATTTTTGGAAGCCTCAAAAATTATATATATATATATATATATATATATATATATATATAATAAAAATAATAATAAAATACACACACACATATACATATGTTATGGTCAGTTTTGTAATTTTTTAATTTAAGTCATCCCCATTTTTTTTTTCAATTTCTAGATTCTACGCTCCGCACAAGACCTCCAATTCTTCAATCCCTATTCCCTACCGACTCTAAGACTCATATTTATAATCATACAAATTTTTTAGAATTTATCAAAGATCTTACTCTGAACGATGTATTGTCTATCATCTCTAAGCGGTTCAATTGCTATTTTTCTTCTAAAGATCCCTCAATTGTTAGATGAATTATAAAATAAAGATCTGACGTGAATTTTATTTTCTACAATAATGATCAGTTTTTTATTTATTTATATAATTTAGGAATTTGGATGTGTATGCCTAGTCTTTATCTAAGAAACATTGATGTACAAGACTAGTTTTTATTTATACAATTTAACAGTTAATACATCTTCTATCTTAAACATTTTTATTATACTATGTAATGTGTTTGAATATAGATACTTTGAGCTCTCGTTATTTTGTTTAGTAACTATCTATAGATTCAGTTATAATATACAAAAATATCTCTAAATTTTTTGATAAAGATATAGAATAATATATTTAAAATATAAATAAATAAATTTAGAACTTTATTTTGAGATTCGCGTACAGACTTTCAATTATTCAGGATCCACCTCCGCATATGTTGGTGGTTTTTTAGGTTTTGGATCCTTCGGAGTCGTCCAGTCGTGATCACATATTGTACTTGGTAGTAAAACATATCGTACATATTGGTATTGGTATTGGTACTGTACTCTCTCTCTCTCTCTCTCTCTGTGTGTGTGTGTGTATCATGGTTACATGCATGCTCTTTGGACTGGGAGTAGGTGGAGTGTGTTTGTTTCCCTACCAAACCCAAAAGCCAGAAAGAAAATTGACTGTTTCCTCATGATATGAAGAAGGGTTTTTTTGGATCTCACAAAACTACGTACCAACAACTTCACTATATATATGGTATAGTTCTGCATGCTCCACGTAGTCTTTGTTTAACAACCAGTATGGCTACAGAGTCCCTGGCCTAGCTCACTCAGTTACTTGGAAATACGTACGTATCCCTATAGTAACAATAGATATAGGAAACTGCTACACTGACCGCGATCGTGATCCGCAAGTCACGTATCGCCGTGTCCAATTAACAACCTTCGGAGCTGGAGGGAAGTACATAGGGAACTTGGTATATATATAATTGGATCACGAGGATCTCATGGTTGGTTATGACCCCCTTTTAAATTTGTAATTCGTTCCCAGACATGCACAAAAGCGGGATCCATGGCCTCAGATATTCCTGTACACAGATCTGCATGCATGTTATGATCAGAAGAAACTTAATTTAATTCAATATTTTAAAAACCGGATCGATGATTGGACCGAAAATCTTTGGTACGGATTCAAACGGGTTTCAAATAGGTCGAGAACCAAATGATTTAAGACCAGTAAATATGGACGGATCCAGAAATTGAAGATGAAATAGTCTACAATAGATTGAAGTAGACTAGAACAAGACTAACCGATAAAAAAAAATAAAAATATATATATATATTTTTTTTGTGGGCAGGAGCCCACCCTAATACAAGTCTGGATCCGTTTCCTGTCTGTAAGATATCCACATCAAATGGTCCAAATCTCATGTGATAAATTTTTTTTGAGCTTAAAAAAAAATAAAACAAAAACGGCCGATTCAATTTTGTATATGTTCAGACGGTTCATAGGCGAAACTCCGATTCTGAAAAAAAAATGTCGGTTCTTAAAAAAGTCCAGTTCCAGTTAGACCGAATCGATTGTTTAACAAAATTCGGTCAAATCCGATCCAACCGTCGGTCTGGTCCAGTTTTGACAACACTGCTTTAATTAGGCTCTTGATAAAGGCACTACAAAATTCACTCGGGGCAGTCCAAATTTTCACCATTGATAATTACAAGTTTGCCACTCTAAAAAATTACTCACCTGGCTGTCCACTTCCAATTGATTTTTTTTATAATCAGGACTGTAGAAATTTTGACAGTCCTACAAATTGGAATGACTGTCACAGTCCTAAAAATATATATTAATTTTTTAGGACTGTCCAAATTTTGACAGTCCTTCCAATCGGTAGGACTGTCAAAATTTTGACAGTCCAGAAGGGAGGGCTACGCAAGGTGACCACGAGGGCTGGGCTGCGTGGAGGACGGAAGGGGGGACGAGGTGGAGGAGCGGGAGGGGAAGAAGGCGGCAGGAGGCGGAGGAGGAGGCGGTGGCGGGAGGCGGCGGTGGAGGACGGGGGAGGAGGCGAAGGCGGAGGCGCGTGGGCGGTGGAGGACAGAATCGCTGCTGCTTCCGGGGACAGTGGTGAGCGGTGGGGACGACGGCGAGCGGTGGAGGAAGGGGCCGTTGCTGCGCGCGAGGACGGCGACGAACGGTGGGGGCATCGACGAGCGGTGGAGGAGCGGAAAGGAGCAGGAGGAGGGAGGTGAAGAGTGTGGACAGTCCTAGTAAAATTTGAACTAGTCTGGATAAATTTTTTTTATAATTGGACTAGTCTCAATACTGAACTAGTTCTGAATGTACTTTGTATGACCTTTATCACAAACCTTTAATTAGGTATGTTCTAACTCTTTCTTTGGAGAGGAACTGAGGAGATCCTGGTGGATCTCGTGGTCATGCGTGCATGCATATGTAGTAGTCTTGAGATCCCATCTGCACTTCTTGAATCGATTTATATATCAATATAGCTGTCTTCATGGCCCTCGTGACTGACCAAAACTTTATTCTATATATATATATATATATATATATATATATATATATATATATATATATATATATATAAAGAGAGAGAGAGAGAGAGTTGGATTCGTGTCTAATATTTTAATAGCAACAATCTAAATAATGTTTCTTTAATGCAATGGAGGTAGTTAGCCATATATAGCTAACCTACTGCTTAATTTGATGGGTTGGTGTGAGATTACAATAACGTCGATTTCTTTACCTCAAAAAAAATCGGCATTAAAGTCTTGCACTACGACCACCTACCTCACCATCACATTGAGAATAATGCAAGAGAATATATTAATTCTTAATAGAATTATGTTAACATGTGCTTTACGAATATATAATAATACATTAATAAATACGTATTTTACATGATTACAATTGTAGAGTAATAGTCCTTTTTTTATATTATATATTTAAGAATTGTCACGTGTTAAATTCTAGCTAGTCAAAACTAGTGTGAATGTTTACCAAACAAACTGTTAAAGTAGTTTTAGTTTGGATGAAAATGATACGTGACAATCTTTGAGTAGAAGAATGAACATTTATCTTAAATTTTGGTAAATACCGTGGACAAAAATAGATTCGTTGTAGGGACATCCCCTCAGATTTCAGAGTTATATATATATATATATATATATATATATATATATATACACGAATTCTTTGTACTTCTTCTTTCACTCTCTACATATTTCAAGTGAGAGAATTCTACGGAGAAGAAACTAATATAGAATTAGTAGAAAGTGGAGGGGAGAGAGTGATTGTGTGTTTGTCGGATAGGGAGGGAGGTGTTTTATTTTAATATGAAAATTTTTGACTTATTTTTTATTTTATTTATTTATATTCAAGATATATTTTACAGATTTTTTATAATGTACAAGTTTTTTCATTTTTGACGGAAAATCGTTTCTTTCTGACTGTCAACTAGTTTGACAAATTTTTTTGGATAAAAATACTTCCGTCTTCTTCTCCCCCCTTACTGTAGGCTCCCACATCCCTCTTCCTCGCCGCAGGTCCGCTCCCACCTCCTCGCCGTAGGCCCGCTTCCCCTTGTCAGTCGCTCGAAACCCCTCCCTGCCACCGCCCCGCTCCCCCACCCCACCACCGTCCCCCTCCCCGCCGCTCGTCCCTGCTCTGCCCCTCCGCGCCACCCTCCCCCCTTCCCGCAATCCCCCCTGTAACGACCCGCTCCGCTCAACCCGGAGGACCGATTCAAACGGCACAAGTATAGCTATTCAGCCCGCCTTGCTCAGCGAGATGGCTCGTTCGATTGCAAAGGCATTTATGCTGGAATCTTCAATGGAGTCAGACTTAGGCTATCAGAGGCGCGTCCGGAGTCTCGCTCGACCGATGCGATACATTGCTAAGGTGGGTGGCCCCGGTGAACCTGTCTCTACTTAGCTGCACACTAAGAAAATGAATGTTACATGCTAGTTTACAGGTGATAACCTTTGCATGCTAATAAAAGAGATGAACGCACATAGCTAAGGGGATAACTCCGCCTTATCATTGTATAGAACATGGAGATCTTACTTGCTAATTGCGTAGTCGGGATTGTTGAGTTGGAATCTAGTAACTTCTTTCATATATGTCGTAAAGTAGTGTGAGTTCATACTGAGGCATTGTACCACACGGAACGTGACACGGGATGGAGTAAAATCATAATGCATGCATATACGAGGAAGGCTATCAAGTAGTCGTTCCGAGTCAGGAGTTGGAAGGAAAGGAAGGTACTAGGGATATGCAGATCACCGAGGCAGTCTCTAATCAGAGAGCTGCGTAAAGAAGAAAAGATCCGAGTGTAGTCCTCGGTAAGGATTGATCCGAGAGTCGTCCTCGGCTAGGATTGGAAGTGGAAGAGTAGTTGCATGGTCATGGACAACTGGTTGCATACCAGGTAGAGAGAGTCCTCGACACGATTGCTGAGGCATCCGAATCGTGTCGGCCCGGGAGGACAGTGCCAGTGTAGTCCTGGCAATACGCTAGCTGATGACTAGCGGGCGAGAGCGGGACATCCAGCAAGGCTTGCTACCGACCTGGATGGGCGTCGACTCGTTAGACGGCTAGGAGGTCCAGCAAGGCTAGCAACCGAGCTGGGAAGACAGTCGTCCATCGGAGATTATGTCCATTTTGCCTAACAGAGCCAGTGACCTTCATATAGATGAGTCATGTTTGCATAACGGCTATCCGCATTGAGAAAAGGAGAAACGAAAAGGAGTGCGTTTGCACGATATTTTGCATAATTAGAATGGATGCATGGTATGACA
Source organism: Iris macrosiphon (assembly GCA_036927795.1). Lineage (NCBI taxonomy): Eukaryota > Viridiplantae > Streptophyta > Magnoliopsida > Asparagales > Iridaceae > Iris > Iris macrosiphon. The sequence continues at coordinate 3,289,602 of JAYESA010000007.1, read as the reverse complement.
CATTATTTTAGTAAAAAGGGGTCTTGTGAGGCAGAGGCATGACACAACACTTGGGTTTTATAGTTGCTCCTTGTTATTTCGTAGATCATTGTTTATATTGCTGCATAAGACAGGGAAGGCCGAATGGTAAGAAATGGTAAGGTGAACTCAATTGTTCATTATTATGACACTCTTGAGCTGACACAGAGATTACTTTCGTTATATTGCCATGTAACTGATCCTAAGGCAAAAGAATAGAAAGACAACAAAATCAGTCGGTGCACATAACTAATGAACGTGCTTGTTTCGTGGCGTGGGCGAGAGGCCTCCCCACCAGTGCATTCAATGTACTGATACCCAACCAGTCTGCATGCAGGGTGCAGGAGAAACTCGTACGAATTCGGAGATCGCTTAACTCAATGAGGCGTCGGACCGCACTTGGCGTCTTGGAGCGTGGCTCACGGACCTGGAGCTCACATATATGAGACATAATGTATGGAAACATCATCATCCTGATCGTTTGTATTGGTTCTTAGCCTAAAGACATATTCATTGTAAGAGCGAGAGAGAGCATGAGCGAGCTGTAATCTCGGCCTAGCGCCGCTTGTAATCTTTACTTCATATCAATAAAGAGCTTGATTTGGATTCAATACTTGTGTTCATTTTATGTTTCCACTATGACGACTCTGTGAACTAGTTATTAGACGGCCGTTTCGGTATTTGCCTTGCGCGGGTGCAACCCCAGGCTCGCGCGGCATCGCGTCCCGATGGAAACGAACGCCCCGCGGGAGCGCTGGCGCGGTGATTCGCGCCTAGCGGGGAAGGCCGATTTCGACGAGAGATCGGGGCGTGACACCCCCCGCCTCCGCTCCCCCGCAGCAGCGACGAGCAGCACGGCGACAACGGTGAGCGGCACGACGACGCGCGCGAGGCAGCGGCTGATGCTGCTGCTGTTGGCTGGGGCAGGGCAGGGAAGGGGGCGGTGGGGGAGGCAGAGGGGGGCCGGTGGCGGGGGGGTGGGGTGGGGAGCGGCTGCGGTGGTTGGGAGGGAGGGGGGGGGGGGGGGGGAGGCGACAGCCTGCTCGCGGGGCAGGGAGTGAGAGGAAAGAGAAAGAAGAAATCTGGGGGACATTTTGGTCAAAAAAATTGGTCAAAGCGGTTGACCGTCTTGACTGGACGGATTCCGTCAAAAGTGAAGGAACTTTTACATTATGAAAAAACTGTGGAGTGCACCTTGAATATGAGTAAATAAAGTTGGAATTAAATCATTTTTTTTTTAAATATTGACATGGAATGGATGGGTCCCACTTGTCCATATGGGAGCCTATGAAGATGTCAATCATTGGGTCCCTCCTCAAGATCACTGACACCCACTCACTGATTTTGTTAGGTTTTAATCCGCGCTCATTTTGGTATGTGTTATATGCAATTTAGGCATTGAAATTTCATCTTATTACATGCAAGTTTTGAGGGAGAGAAAAAACACTTTTCACAAGCTCATATATATATATATATATATATATATATATATATATATATATATATATATATTCTGATATTTGAGATGTGTATATAACACAAATCTTTTTATGTGGTCCGTTTGAATCTTGAAATCTTAAACTGATATATGTAATTTTAAGATGTGTAACAAAGTCAAATTCAAACACAAATAGATCTTTTGAAACTTTTATAAAAAATAATTATAGTCACAACACATTATTTAAATAGAACCGACCCAATTAATGGATCATTTAATCTAAATTAATAAGTGAATCATAATATTATATTCGTAATAATCAATTAATTAGATTTTTTTAACTCAATTAATTGGGTTGATGTTTTATAATATTTCTATTTGTATTAATCTAATAATAATTTATGACATTTGTTATTAATATATAGTTTTTTTAAAATTCTAATTATATTTATTATTATTTAAATAATAAGTATTGTATCTTTGGATGAAAATGTTGGTTATGCCACTGGTTGTAGAATATATTGATTACAGATTAATCATGATATTAATAAAGGCGACACAATTTTCAATATGTTAATTAGCCTCTAAAGATTTGCTTGGTGGTAGGTAAGTTAGTTATGTAGGTAATACCTGATTTACTCGGTTTATGTTTTGCGTTAGATGTGTGTAATTTAACATCTCAGAACAGAGAGATTGTAATAAGTTCCTATTTCTATATATATTGCATTGAAAAGGAAACGTACGATGATTGACTTTGCACAATAATTTGATGTATTAAAGTTCAAAAAAATTTCGGGTAGGAATATTTAGAGGATATATTAATTGAAAGATTCATATGAAAATATGAAATTCAATGTAGATCTAACTTTTGATTCGGTGAGAAAATTCTTCTGTGCCAAATGGTTTAACTAATAGTTCAGAGCAGTAGATATGGAAATAGTGTTTGAAGAATCAAGATTCAGTACGCGCTCCTATATTAAATCCAGGACTAGTCCAAAGATAAATCCAACAAGACAGACTTCGGACTTGGACATTCGTCTTCTGCTTAGGGCAACTTTTCAGGTCCAGCGTGACCTGCAAAAGGTCAACATCACGGATGACCCTTCAGGATTAGCCTACAGTAAAGGTCAAGTGACAACTAAAATTAGCTTATGTTAGGACAATTCAGCCCTCCGGACCGACCATAAGTAGACCTTTCGGTTTTTTTCTGACATATTTTATTTTGACACAAATCTTTCAGGTCCTTAAATCATCAGAACTGCTATTTAGACCGTTCATTGGGGAGGACCGTACTGATCCGTGGCCATGTGACGGTCAGCCATTGGCTCCTCCTGTCCAGATGGATCCGTACTAACAGAAAAATCAATGACTAACAGCCACGTGAACGCAGGCTAGTGTGGTCCGCCCAAATAGATTTTTCCTTAAATCATATATACCACAAGTTATAATCCAATAAAAATACGATCCCCAAAGTTGACTGATCATATATAAGCTGAGAGTAGTATATACTTATCCGTTCTTGCTGAATGTAGGTATAATGAGCCATCATAGCATCATCAAACCTGTCCTGTTGCTTTCTAAAGTCAAAATCACTTGCACACTATAGTAGCATCTAGTCTACTACTCCCTCTTGTAGCTAAAGATCATGCACACAAGTTTACATTACTATGACACCCACCTTCAGTTTCCAAGAAAATACAATGCATTGCATGATTCTGGCTGAGACTTTGACTCTTCAAGTGCTAGCTAAATGTGCATGATTTTACATATATAGAGACAGGAGGTTCATGAAGTCATGCATCTTTAATTTTCCTAACCCATTTCCAAGTTCCTACTGGCCAAGTTCCACTTAAGTACAGAGCAAAATCCCTCACATGCATTGAATTTTGGTAAGTAAGACTACATATCACTTGCTTAATTATAAACTAGAATAATAAGAATAACAAAGTTAATTACGTGGACATTACTGATTAAACAAACTATATATCATTTCTAACTTAATAATGTTAATTAGTTGTTCTTCCTTACCTAGCTATATATAATTGCTACTCTTTATATTGGCTTAAGAGTGCATTTTGACCTCTGTATAACTGACCAAAGTACGTACGTATCCTTGTTGGTTTAGGTAGTTAAGTCTGGCGCAACATCACATTCAAATTCTCACCTAATTAATTGGCTATATACGTTCGTTTAAAAAACGGTAAACAATCTATTAGGTATGGACAAATAATTAATTGATTCTTACATACATATATACAAACGAACTATTAATTGTGCATGTGTGTATATATTAGCAAGGTATGGTTACATATATTTTTTATTTATACACACATGATTAACATCTTCTTAAAAGTATGTATATACAGACATTAGGCTAACTTGTACTCAAATAACTTCAACTTACATCAGTTCCAGCACTAATTTGATGATCATTATGATCTCCACTTTTAATTAGTTCAAATCTTTGGCTAGAGATTACATGATCACTATATATCCACATATGAGTACACGTGTATCACTTTCAAGTATTTCTTAATTCACGAAGTTTCACTTCAAGGAAACCAAGGAAACTCACCTACTAATTATTCAACATTTTACAAGTAGATTATCTAGAAAACGGAACTTCCAATCCGGACTTCGACAGGACTCCGAAAACGAAGCTTTCGATCCGGACCCTCCCCTCTCTCTCTCTCTCTCTCTCTCTCTCTCTATATATATATATATATATATATATATATATATATATATATATATATTACTAAACTTTAAATAGTTAGGAACCTTAATTTGTTTTGAAGTATCTTAATTTCAACACAGGCTAGCTGTTTTACGTATATGCCGAACACACCTAAAATATGTTCAGAATCGTGTCGTGCATTCTCTTCTATGTCCAGTGTTGGACAGAGATCAACGTGTAGAGATACTTATATAAAAACTATCTTAAAAAAAAAAAAAAACCCGTCCTCTTGTTTCCTTATAAAAGAAATGAAAATTATATTCATATATTATATTATATATCCCTTCGTCCCATTACTCACGGAACATACCTCGTCAAGATGGAGGCATATATATGTGACTTTAGCTGTTATTAAGTAGGTAATATTGACATGATCGGTACACTGAGAAATTTTCTCCTCTGAGTTAGAAAGGAATGCTTATAATTAAAAATTTACATAACACTACCACTAATTAATTTTTGAATTAGATTAATTAATCTCTGCTGCTGTTCCTCCTCCAACCCACCATCACCCATCTTTGACGAGCCCTTGCAAGAGGGTGGAAAAATTCTTCACCCACACCCACACCCACCCACCCACTCGCTCCCACCATCGACTACGTGTCGGTTCGATCGTACGGTTTAATATATATGCGTAAATTAGCGATCGGACAGTCGAAAACTATTAGCAACTACCCCTCCATTTCCTTTCCTTGTAGCTCAACCACCTAACTCACATTGCTAACTTAATTCTCTCTTACTGTATATATATATATATATCTCCCCCCGCATACCCTTCCTTTCAATTCAGGAAAGGAAGTCATCACTTACATTCTTTTCCCTCCCTCCCTCCCTCCCTCCCACTTACATTGATTTGATCGTCATGGAGAACGGCTACGGCAACGGCAACGGCTACTGCGTGGTGGACCCTCTGAAGTGGGGTGCAGCTGCGGAGAGCATGAAGGGGAGCCATTTGGACGAGGTGATCGGCATGGTCAAGGAGTTCCGGAGTCCGGTGGTGCGCCTCGAGGGGGCTGACCTCAAGATATCGCAGGTTGCCGCGGTGGCTCGTGCGCTCGGGGCCGGCGGGCCGGGAGTCGTGAGGGTCGAGCTCTCGGAGGCCGCGAGGGGAGGGGTCGAGGCCAGCAGCGAGTGGGTGAGGGAGAGCATGAGGAAGGGCACCGACAGCTACGGGGTCACCACCGGCTTCGGAGCAACCTCCCACCGTAGGACCAACCAGGGCGCTGCCCTCCAAAAGGAGCTCATCAGGTATCTTGATATTCATTCTTATTTAATCAATCAATTCTCTATGTTTATTTATTTCAAAATAATATATATATATATATATACTATTCACTCGGAGAAAGGCAAGTATTATGAAAATTGAAGGGTTAACAAGAATTCAGTAGGAATATAGATTGAGTAACTAACGGCTATATATATATATATATATATATATATATATATATATTGTGCAAAACAAGACAGACAAGCATAAAAAAAAACCCGGAACCTTTGCAAAAAGTGTGAAGAAAACATATATATATATATATATTAATTAGTTGCCTAGCTTTTGCTTAGTTTTTACCAATCTACATTTCTTATTTATATTGTGTAATTATATTTAGAGACTCGTATAATATTTAAATTTGTATTTAGGTGTCCAAAAGAGAATTTTGATCTCGTCGGACCGACCGACCGACCTACCTACCTACCTACCTATCGTTAGATTTTGTTTACATCTCCATCATATTAGAAATTTTTGTATATGTTTAGGATATTAGATTTTCAGTTTGAACGGTCGGTCCAAGTCAACTGGGAGATGAGATCCAAACTATGAGTTTGAAACTTTGATAATTAGCACCAAGTACAAGTAGCATGAAGCTAACATAACTAAGCCTGATTAAAATAGGACTGTTTCATGAATGAACTGTGTTGAGAAAAAGAAAACAAAAAAGTACTATTATCAGAATCTACAGAATGCATGCATGGTTTTTTTTTAGTGTGACTGAACTTATAATATTCTTTGCTACAGATTTCTGAATGCCGGAATCTTCGGGTCCGGCACGCAATCCGGCAACACGCTGCCGCCGAGCACGACTCGCGCGGCGATGGTGGTCAGGATCAACACCCTCCTCCAGGGCTACTCCGGCATCCGCTTCGAGATCCTAGAAGCCATCACCAGCCTCCTGAACAGCAGCATCACCCCCTGCCTCCCGCTTCGCGGCACCATCACCGCCTCCGGTGACCTCGTCCCCCTGTCCTACATCGCCGGAATCCTCACCGGGCGTCCGAATTCGAAAGCCGTCGGCCCCGACGGCGCCACGGTGATCGACGGCGCCGAGGCATTCCGCCTCGCCGGCATCCCGAACGGCTTCTTCGAGCTCCAGCCGAAGGAGGGCCTCGCGCTGGTCAACGGCACCGCCGTAGGGTCCGGGCTGGCGTCCACGGTCCTCTTCGACGCGAACATCCTGGCCGTCCTCTCGGAAGTCCTCTCCGCCGTCTTCTGCGAAGTAATGAAGGGGAAGCCGGAGTTCACCGACCCCCTGACCCACAAGCTGAAGCACCACCCGGGCCAGATCGAGGCGGCCGCCATCATGGAACACATCCTGGAAGGAAGCTCGTACATGGAGGTCGACGAGCTGGACCCGCTCCAGAAGCCGAAGCAGGACCGGTACGCCCTCCGCACCTCGCCGCAGTGGCTGGGCCCCCAGGTGGAGGTGATCCGCTCCTCGACCAAGTCCATCGAGCGCGAGATCAACTCGGTCAACGACAACCCGCTGATCGACGTGTCGAGGAACAGGGCCGTCCACGGAGGCAACTTCCAGGGGACGCCGATCGGGGTCTCGATGGACAACACCCGGCTGGCCGTGGCCGCCATCGGGAAGCTCATGTTCGCCCAGCTCTCTGAGCTGGTGAACGACTTGTACAGCAACGGCCTCCCTTCGAACCTCTCCGGCGGGAGGAACCCGAGCCTGGACTACGGGTTGAAGGGCGCGGAGATCGCGATGGCCTCCTACTGCTCCGAGCTGCAGTACCTCGCCAACCCGGTGACCAACCACGTCCAGAGCGCGGAGCAGCACAACCAGGACGTCAACTCCCTGGGACTGATCTCTTCGAGGAAGACCGAGGAGGCGGTGGAGATCCTGAAGCTCATGTGCTCCACCTTTCTTGTAGCACTCTGCCAGGCCGTCGACCTCCGGCACCTGGAGGAGAACTTGAGGGGCGCGGTCAAGAACACGGTGAGCAGGGTGTCCAATAAAGTGCTGACACTAGGCGGCGTCAACGGAGAGCTGCACGCCGCGAGGTTCTGCGAGAAGGAGCTGATCAATGTGGTGGACAGGGAGTACGTGTTCTCCTACATCGACGACGCTTGCAGCTCCGCCTATCCCCTGATGCAGAAGCTAAGGCAGGTTCTTCTGGAGCACGCGCTCCAAACCAACAGCTCGTCGGTCTTCCACAAGATTGGGGTCTTCGAGGAGGAGCTGAAGGCGGTGCTGCCCAAGGAGGTGGAGGCGGCGAGGCGCCACGTCCGGAACGGGACTGCTGCGATTGCCAACAGGATCAAGGAGTGCAGGTCGTATCCGTTGTACCGGTTCGTGAGGGAGGACCTCGGGGCGGAGTTTCTGACGGGGGAGGAGGTCCGGTCGCCGGGGGAGGACTTTGACAAGGTTTTTGCTGCCATTTCGGAGGGGAAGCTGATTGATCCCCTGCTCGAGTGCTTGGCTGAATGGAACGGTGCGCCCCTTCCCATATGTTAGGGAGGGACGGAAATTTTATATATATAGGGGAAATAAATACCCCAATCTAAGTTCTTTCTTTCATTTCTTGTAAGATTTTTGTGCTTTCATAAATGTTCTCGGTGCAACAAGCATGCAATAACAATTTTCTTTTTTCTTTTTCAACCCCTCTCTGGACATTGTTATTGCATGCTTCTTTTTATTCCTCCTCTCTTTGACAATTTTTTATTCTTCCACATCTTCTCAAGTGAAATTTTTAATTATCCTTATCATATTTAAAGATGTACCACACAGTTATTCAATAATGTACATATTTTTTCACTTTTGAAGGATTCCGTCCAGTCATGATGGTCCACCCAAAAAAGAAAAAAAATTTGACGAAAATGTCACTCTTCTATATATTTTCTTCTTTCTCTTCTCTCTCACCTCCGCGGACAGACAACCGCCGCGCATGCTACCGTAACTTCATACAAGTAGACCCGTTAATGTTTTGAATGGATCATTATATACTCTTCGTAGTACACTGTTTCACATGTTTATACTTTTGTTCTTATAGATTATGCCGCAATTTAACGACACCTTCACGCTCGTGCTAGTCGTACTGCTTATGTTTCGAGTAGACTTTTATATGATCAAGTATAGTGTTTCATGACCTTTATCTGTGCCATGCTTATCTCGTAGATTCGTGCCACTGCATGGAGCACGACACGGAACATGGTTCACTTACCTGTGTCAGACATAATGTTAGAACATCGCCTATGTATCATCCCATGTTGTAAGCTACTTGGCACGCTTTTATTGTTGAGAGAGAGAGAGAGAGAGCGCTTGATCGACTTATAATCTCGACCTAGCGCCGCTGGTAAAAATTCTTGATTATCAATAAAGAACTTGTTTTTGTTTCATACTTGTGTTCATTCAATGCTTCCGCTATGACGACTCTGTGAACTTGTTACAAATCGTCTGTATGGTTATTATTCCGCTACATTCGGACTATCTATGCGACTATGTGGCTTAGCTATTTCATCGCCTATTCGGATCATGGGCTTGCGCATGTGCGACTTGTGCTCGCGCTGCATCACGTCCTAATGGGCGCAATCGTCCTGCGGAAGCACTGACACGATGATTCGCATCCAGCAGGAATGATCAAACCTGCGGAAGATCGGGACGTGACATATTCCCCTCTCCCCGCCACCTTCCTCAGCAAAATTTTGGAAAAAAAAATCCGTACAAATTGACAAAATTTCTCTTCTTATGAAATTTGCTATAAAGTAACACCAATCTATACAATCACCTAACCTAGTAGGTCATTTAAAATGTGCCTGTGTAGAATAAGAAGTAATAGAAATATAGAATCAATCTTTAAAATAGTAGCATATATAGTTCATTGGCCAATACGTTTCTATACTACTATATAATAATAAAAAGTAAAACTTCACCATAAAATTTTTCTTTTCAAATATATCCTTATATATATTATTAATTAAAATTATTCATTAAAGTTAATAGAGACAACTAGATAATTACTTACCGAGAGTTGTCATTTGTTCTTCCTTAGATATAAAATAATATATATAATAATAACTTTAGAATAATTAAGACATGTTTTTAAGTCTTTCTAAGTAGTCTTAATAAATATTAGAATAATTACAACAACTGTTTTTTAGTTTTTCTAATAATAATTTATGAAATACGTGCAACACAAGTACATATATACTTGTAGCCATTAATTCAACACCTTGACAAAGCTACCAAACAGAAGAGACTAATATTAGATAAATTAAAGCAATACATATGAGCCAAATAATAGCTGATCAATATATCAAACAGCTGTCCCAACATAAGCCAGGACTACTTGCAAATTGTCTTTATGATACATGGACGAAGTAGTTTTTTTTTTTTTTTTGTTCTCCCAAAGCTGATGGCCAAGCACTCAAATTAAGCACATTTGTCTTCTGGCCTAAAGTTTTTTTCTCAACAAATGAGACCAACAATCTCAATCATCTGCTCCTCTTGGTGCTTCCTGAAAGGATGAACTGCACTTAGAATTCAACTCGAAGCAAACAAAACATGAAGATTTTATTTGACCTACAATTGGGCAAGGTTGCTGGTAAACATTTTTATGCAAATTTTATTAAGATCTTAAAAGATTATTGATGATGCTAATCAATCATCAATGACACTTTGATTTGAACAAATTCAAGTATCTCGACGCTATCATCGATTTAGGATGAGAAACATAAAAATGACCGGAACCTGACTTTGAATCTTCCACTCCAACAAAACTAGGTCATATCAATTCAAGTTTCACAATTTTGTCTTGATGCTAACATTGCTCTAGGTATGACATTTACAACCCTCCATAAAACCTTCCTGCTTCAGCACAAAGCAACTAGTGGTAGCTATACCTACCACAATCCTCATGAAACCTAACTCGAATAACTCATTTGAATAATAATAGCAAACAACTAAGCACGGCATAGACATGGCACTTCCGAAGTAACAGCTATGCCGGCAAGCAATTCAGCAGGCATGCACCACTAAATAACAAAAATGATATATGGCTCCCGGGGGCCAAGCCCCCTCCTAACGTGGCCTCCTCCCCTTTGCTACCTTTTCTTAATCTGGAAGAATAAAGTCCGTGAGCTACCTTTTCTTAATAATATATTAAAACAGTATTATAACAAATAAGCGCCATAAAAAAGAAAAAAGTTATGGATATTGAAACACTTCCTGCCAAGCTTTGTCAGCCTGGTATTCAAACTATAGTGGGAATTTCTAGGCCTATTCAAACTAAAAATGGATGTTCCAGTTCCCAACTTTGTGTTGTAATAGCTTCAAGCTAAAGTTGGAGTTGACAAATTTTACCTTAAATGTATTTTCAGTCATCCTGACTACATAGGATGCACAAAATACACCAATAGTACATTTACATCTGTAGTTCCGTACTATAATCCGAGAAGTAAGATACAAATTTGACTCGATATGGAAAATGCTAGACCCAAAGCATGTGAGTGCTGTTTGGCACAACATGATTGTATAGCAGTAAAAACATAATACGGTTGTAATTACAATTCTGGAAGTTAGTTAATTAGTCTCAAATAGTTCAAAAGAAAAGAGCCTAACAACTAAGGAAAATTAGTGATGGCTGAACCAACCATAACCAGCATGTACGATTCCTGACAACGGACATGACAGCCCATTGCACAAGGAAAAAAGCTTGGGTGGAGAACACAGAGGTTGGAGCCATACTGGAGGGTTCATGTTCTATTGGATTTGCAGCTTAAATAAGCTTGTTAGGCAGCGGCAGGGGCCTCAAGGCGGTGAGGCAGGAACTACAAGACCAAAGTTGGGGAGGTATAGTTAAGACAAGATTGTGGTTCATGACTGAGACTTTGTGTCGTGGTTTGGGTCTAATCATATAAAAATATTGGTAAGCATATAAACATAATTTCATATGAAGTGTTCAATAAAAAAATAAAGTAGCACGGATCTTTGTAACCATAATTCAAGAGTGATACATTATAGTTAAAAGTTTTAAAATATAAAAAATAAAAAGAGAAAATGGTTGAAAAAGTCTATATGCAAGAGGAGCCAAAGGAAACACCAGCATGGAAGGAGAACAAGAACCTGTCAAAAGAAAACGGAGGGAGAGAGAGAATGGCTAACAGGAGAGATCAATAACAATCGAAAATCGGAAGTCAATTGCCAGCGTGAGGACCCTTGAGCCTTAGCAGAGGAGAAAACACAAAAAGAGAGTCGGTGAGAGAGAAGACACACACACACACACACAGATTTGCCTGATGGCTCCTGAAAGTGCACGGCAGTGTTGGAGACGAGATTCGATAGGTTTGGATAGACACAAAAAAGGGAAGGGAAATTGGGAGGGGAAAGAAATTGTTCCTTTCTTATTCTTTATATCAAATGATTAATAATATCAATAACACTGTATCATCGGGCCTAGGCCAGATCCCAAATACATAAATAAATTGACCTAGGTAGTAAGATCACATTTAAGTCAAGGTGGGTCGAGGAGCTTGAAGCGGCTCGAGATAATTGCCACCCGTGCCAAGGCAGCCACCTCAGACCTCGCTACCTAAATACTAGTTGCTTGAGCATCAGAACGTCTTAAACGCCTAGTTGAACGCCGCGTAAATGTCATGAACCAGACTCGATGACCACCATGGTCTAGAAATTTTGTTTATATGTCGAGCAAGTAAGCCTTTCGAGGGTGGCATTCTGAAGTTTAGAGTAAAATTACATAAGTTTGGCTGACAGCGTCTCTTACGGCACCCAAATATTGCAATATGTCAAAGCCAAGGCTAAACTGAAGAGGACTTAAGCATATAAAGTGATTTTTATGACCTATCCAGCTTAAGGATGGTCCTGCTCAACCCTAGGCTTGATAGAACACCGTTCTAAGTTTTTTCCTATTTTCCCTAGCATGAAAATTTGATGCCTGGCAAGCCAATAGTTTATCAACAACGTTGTAAGTCTCAACATGAGACTTCGACTGAGATATAGTGAGCATGTGCTAAATTTTGGTGAACATTCTGCAAGGAGACCACTTGACCTTTTAGTTTATGTGGTAGGGGTGGTTTTCGTACCACCACCTAAGTGGGCACTGAAATTTCAGAAACCTCTCCATGTTATATGGATAAGGCTGCGTACATCTTCGCCCTCCTAGAACCTGCATAAGTGAGAACCTTGTGGCACTGGGACGCCCTTCTGTATGTGCCACCCACAGCAAGGAGGAATAACCACAACTTCGAAGTGAATAAAGATCGTTATACTTTTCAATCTTTCTCTTGGGCATATATAAGCCAAGCTCAGTGTATTTGGGAATTTTTTTTCATTCTTAGTTTACAGTGCCGTACATCCCTAATTCTTTGTATTTTCCTACCAATAAGAAAACTTGACAGAATCTAGCAACTTTCTCAGCAGTTGTTGAAGAACCAAAAAAAACAGCATATCTAGTATCTACTTGCCACGACTGTGTATTTACTTCTCTATCCTTTCCTTCCATATCAAATCTAGTGATCATTCTGCTTCTAGTATCATAATTTACAACCCAGACTGTAACTACATGCTATAAGTCCCATCTCTATTTCCCTCCCAGGGGTGGAGCCAGGACCATATGTCAGAGTTGAAATGGAAATGGCAAAAGCCAATGGTATCCTCCTTCCGACCAATTGGTGCTTGGTGTTTTTGTTGTTTTATTGGTTGAAACGACAATCTTATTGCGTTGAAACTACAAACTTTGAAAATTAAACGAGGTTCAGTGCCTATTGTCGCCAAAATTCCCATAAAGATAGTAAACATTGGAAACTAACTAGCTCTGCATAATAGCATTTGATTTTAACAAAACACTTGAATAAAAGAGTAATGAAAATTGTATATATATTTATAGATCGATGACACCGTCACCGTATCATTAAATCTAGTTTTTAGACATGAAACCTAGTATAAACAATCTTACAAATACCAACATGTAGTATCGTTCTTTTGTTTTCTTGGTATTTCTTCTAGAAAAGTTGTTTTGTTAATCTTTTGAATACAAAAATAAGATGAAGACGCGATAAGTACTAGGTGAGACCAAAACCTAATGGTAGAGAGGATAAATATAAGGAAATTGATAAGACAATAAAGAAATGGTACTAAATTATTGCATGTTGAAGAGATCTTTTTGAGACTTAAAAATTGAAAAGATATTGACTGTATTTATACCCATCAAAATCATCCGATTTTGAAGGAGGAAAGAAGGCTATTTTTCTGCCGATAAGAAATAAAAAAGAGAAATAACAGGAGTTAAGTTTTAAGTCTTTTTTCTTTTAATAGAAAAGAACCCATTTGTTAGAAAACCCAACTTTAACCAAGTGATTTTAATTAAGAATGACCATAGGTTGCTATTGAGGTGGGAACTAAATTAGTTAACCTAAGATTATCTAAATTCCAGGTGGGGCATGTGCCCCACCTGGCCCCCCTTCCCTCTGCCTATGGTCATTACACTCCCCAACTAGAGTGTTGCTAGCTACATGCTGACAGAACTCCATGATGTCAAACAAATATGACTTGAACTGATAACTGTTAGCTTCTGGAAGCACTCTCCTAGATTCAGGTACCAGATGACCATTCCTCAACTGAAAAAAATAAAATAAAATAAAAAATCAGATACTGGTGGCACAAAACAAATAAAAATTTTGAAATCCAAAAATCCATGCCAAGTTTACAAGAGAGGAATGCAACGGAGGCATGTCTGAAGGGTTGCATCAACTTCTCATGTCTTGCTTTAAAAGCTTCAAGTAACACGTCCAACCATCTCAAACATTTTTTTATCTTGCATCTAATCTTATCCGAAGCAGAAAGAAACTCATTTAATAGTTTATCTTCTCTAATATTGCCACTCATCCATCTCAACAACCATACTTCATCTATACATGTTATTTTTAATGTTGTTTCTTGACTCCAACATTCCAGTTCGTAAAGCAGGTGTTCTTCAACCTGCCCTAGAACTTCTCATCTCTACTCTTATAATGGGGCTTGTAAATGGCTCAGAAATTCAGCAGTCTAAGCCGTATGTAAATACTCCACTAACTTTTGTTTTAAAATAATTAATTATTTAACTATCTAATATTATTTATTTACAACTAAACAATTCTAACTCAAGTGGTTAAGGTAGGAGGTATTTTTCTTGGTTTCTTGAATTCGATTTCTAGGAACGACAATATTTATAATAATTTCATATTTAATTTTTTTTTAACAATCTTTTTTACGCACATGCAATGCACGTGCACGTTACTAGTGATATCTAAAGAACTGCAACAGCATAATACTGCAGTAGCACTATTCCATTTCAACCATCCAATTTTAATTCAATGGACAACGTCCTTCCCAAATTTACCTTCAAATGACTGATTTATCCTAAATAATGAAACCTTCATGGGTACTTTTTGACCATCACTTAAAATGGTTCCCCCATATACCATGGAGCGTCATCCCAAATGTACCTAATGAGTTCATATCTAACTAAATCAAAGTGACAGTCTTAAAAGTTTCCCTTGATGCAAGAATACAGTTTCATATATCCTCTAATTATCATGACACTAGTCACTATTTTATATCTGTTACTAAGAATCACCGAATCCACCACATGAACTTATATTCTTGAGATAACTCTGCACATCTTTAAAAAAATAGCAATCCAATAAGACTTTTGTCCTCGACACGTGGTATGAACTCTAATGCCTGTTTCAGATAAATCCAAGCCAAAATATATAGCAAAAAATGACATTTAAAATAATTCTAATAACAATGATAATAGGTGCTAACGACTGGTAACCACAAACACCTATAACACCACAATTAAGAAAGATCACCAATTGGGAAGTTTAGTTATTAAATGTACATTATGAAGTAGTTGCCTCAACTTCAATTCTCCTCTCCAATTTTCTTATCCATGGGGCGAAAAATCTAAACTTCCATCAGATACAGTTACCCATGCTTAATTCTGTACCTAGTAATATATAGTTTGTGAAAATGTACAGAAAAAATGATAAAACTCAATGTGTTTATAGTTTCGGTGAGAACAAGGGACCAACATTGATTGCCATAGAACTCAAGTCACAATTCAACTCACCGATTTAACCATAAGATATGCAGAGAAGACGATCCCTCCAGATCTATGCCTTCGATCCTATGAATTAGTCTGTTATTCTCCTACCAAAAAGTACTACACATCTCTGAATTTCAGGAAAATGACAAGAATGACTCCAGGGAAAATTATCGATGAGACTGTTTTTGGCAATTGTTTGATCTTTAGCAGTTGACCGGTGTAAATACAAAGTTCTTTGCGATATATTCTTAAGCTTTTTGAAAACAATGATATTTCAATAAATCTGTAGCAATTCCCTTGAGTAGCAATTTAAACTACAAAGAAGATATTGAGGAAGATTTATCCAAATTCTTCCGGTACACTGTTAACAGCAGTTCTACAACCTAGGACAAAGCTAAATATAAAATATATAACCTGCTACATACCTCAACTATATTATAACCTTGGTTCTCTCGAATATACAACAATAAAAAGTTACCGAAACACCTACTCCACCATTCTGACTACATGAACTTGGACTCCTGAATCCGAAGCACATAAGCCTTGAAACCAATGTATTAGTCTCTTATTGTTAGAAGAAGGCTTCTATTTACACTTCTATGGTAATGACACATTAAAGAAAGTTCTAAGAAAGATCTCAAACCAATAGATCTGAAATTTAGCTTGATGTGGACATCTCCAATTCCCCCCTTTTATCTTCAAGCCCTTCTTTCAACCGCACAATCAAAGCAAGCATTAAACCTAAAAACATAGATCAAACCGAGTAAAAAATGCAAATTTTAGCATGTGGGCCTTCCAAAGCATAAGAAGAGTACTAAACTATCGCAATGTTTCATCACTAAACTTCCGAATTCCCTTCATTCAAAGGCTTTCCAATAGAAATAAACAAAAGGATCTCCTTAAACCAACTCCATTAAGCAGTAAACTTAAAAAACCACACTCAATCTGATCGCAAGCTCAAATCTTGATTTGTGGGTCTTTCAAAGAACAACAAAACAATGGACAAATGATGTAATTTTCAGCAATAAACTTAACGGTCGAAACGGAACCAATTCCATTGATCACTAAACTTGACAATCGCAGCCGATTCAAGACCAAGCTCAAATATTTGACTTGTGGGTCTTCCAAAATACAACAAAAAAAGAGATAAATGGTACCGAATTCCTCATTTCGGCATTCTTTGATACAATGGTGCAGTAAAACTAAGTGGAAGGGAAAAAAAGAAGAAGGAGAAATTCTTACTGCTCTCAGTTCCTCTTGCTTCTCTGTGATTTGTTGTCGGTGGCGAGCCTGTAGATCCAGTAGACCTGAAGATGGCATATAAGTAAATATATGATACATGCCTGAAGATGGCATACAAGTAAATATATGATACATATATAAATGGAGAGAGAGAGAGAGAGAGAGAGAGAGAGAGAGAGAGAGAGAGAGTACCAGAGCGAATACATGGGCGGCGATGAGGACGACGACGAGGAGCGGGACCAGATCGAGGAACCACGGCCGAGGAATCGCGTCCTTCGCCATTGGCGGAGCGATCGATTAAGTGAGCAAGGGCTTTACTTCATCGACAACAAGAAGGAAAAAAAGAGAGGAGGGGTCGTGGTGTTAGCGGTGGTTTGGGAATTAATGAGAGCACTCGCGAGTTTGGACGATGGTTTGTAT
Source organism: Iris macrosiphon (assembly GCA_036927795.1). NCBI lineage: Eukaryota > Viridiplantae > Streptophyta > Magnoliopsida > Asparagales > Iridaceae > Iris > Iris macrosiphon. The sequence continues at coordinate 3,272,419 of JAYESA010000007.1, read as the reverse complement.
TTCTATAAATTTATTTTTTATGGAAAAATAATTGTACACTTCTATATCTATATTTGATTATATTAGATTAAAAATATAGAAAATAAATATTAATTTATTTAATTTTTTATAAATATATTTTTATTAATTACATAATGTTTGGGATATGTGATAAAATTTTGAAAATAAAAGAGGGTATTGTCCAAACAAAATATTCAAACAACATTTCTAGAAAGCAAAACCATTCACACTGGGGCCTTGAGTTTTACTTTTCCACAACAAGGAAAATATAAAGTTCCTCTTATTTTCTCCCAATTTTCAATCATAGACATACCAAATAAGGGTAAGTAATCTAAAATTTATTTCCATGCCTCCAAAACTTGAACCAAACGTCCCCCAAGTGACTTGGGTTATCGCGTGTAGGGGTGAGCATTATTCGATTTTGGACCGAAAATCGAACCGAACAAAATAAGGGATTCGGTTCAGTTTGAAAAAAAAATGATTCGGTTTCAGTTTTGAAAATACTAAAATTTCTTATTCGATTCAGTTTCAGTTTTGAAAAAACTAAAATTTCTTATTCGGTTTCAGTTTTTTTTTTCCGGTTTCGGTCCAAAACCTAGAATCGAATAAGATTTATACAATTATGTAGATACCCTAAAATTTTGAAAATAAAAGAGGGTATTATTGTCCAAACAAAATATTCAAACAACATTTCTAGAAAGCAAAACCATTCACACTGGGGCCTTGAGTTTTACTTTTCCACAACAAGAAAAATATAAAGTTCCTCTTATTTTCTCCCAATTTTCAATCATAGACATACCAAATAAGGGTAAGTAATCTAAAATTTATTTCCATGCCTCCAAAACTTGAACCAAACGTCCCCCAAGTGACTTGGGTTATCGCGTGTAGGGGTGAGCATTATTCGATTTTGGACCGAAAATCGAACCGAACAAAATAAGGGATTCGGTTCAGTTTGAAAAAAAAATGATTCGGTTTCAGTTTTGAAAATACTAAAATTTCTTATTCGATTCAGTTTCAGTTTTGAAAAAACTAAAATTTCTTATTCGGTTTCAGTTTTTTTTTTCGGTTTCGGTCCAAAACCTAGAATCGAATAAGATTTATACAATTATGTAGATACCCTAATTTTATGATAAAAAATATGTATATTTTGGAAACAACAATTCTATATATATGTTTTGAAAAACCAGATAACTGCATGTCTTACCTCGTAAGTACTGTGTTGCTTATGCTTGCGCCCCAAAATGGTTGTTGACTTTGCGCTAGGAGTTTATGGAATTATTATAGCATGTCGGTCTAGTAATTAGGGGGACAGCTGTTCGGTCGCCTATGATAGTGTAAACATCTTGGTTTTAGAATTTAATTTTTAATTTTATTAATATGGGTACTATGTAATTATTGAGATTAAGGGAGATTTTTTGTATTTTTTAGCTAATTAGAATAAATGTTAGTTCATGGGTTAATATTTATTTGTATTTAATTAATTAATTATTATTATTATTATAGTGTAAAAAATATATGTTCGGGTGTACAACTATTATTAGAGTATTGTATAATTTTTCTGAAATTTATTGAGATCCAATACTATTTTTAGATAGCTATTTACATATATATAGAGAGAGATAATAATTATTTATTAAACCAAACCAACCCAACCCAAACCAACCGAACCCTAGACCCATACCTGAACCCATACCCGAAACCCTAAACTCGGCTACCCAAACCTGGAACCAAACCCACCCGAACCCGCTGCTACAGTAACTGACACAATCCCCGAGTCCCCCTCTCTTCCTCTCCCTGTAAACTGCCGAACCCCTCATTTCCCATTCCGAAACTCCCCCCTCCTTCACCATATATATACAGACCACCACCAGCTCTCCCCCACCAGTCCAAACGAACGACACCGCCGACCGCAGTCGTCGCCGTCGATCGCCGCACGCCGCCGAGCAGCCGACCAAATCCCGAGCAGCAGCGAACACGTGAGGTACCCTTCTTCCCACCCATGTATCTTCCTGTACATTAATCCAAACAGTGAAACGTCGAGCCCTATGCGAAGACCGCATGACCCCCTTGAACCCTGTATAATTGGTTTAGCTTATCGTGTTCTGTGTCGATCGCAAATCGCGACACAAAACAGGAATAAAATAACTTATTTTTAGGAACAAAAACTGTTCCAAGTACGCGTGTTTGAGTCCCGTTATCTCCATAACGGCACGCGATACTAAAATTCTACTTGAATAGTAAATTAGACAACATAACCTAGTTTTAATCCCTTTAATCACTTTATTTTAATTCGATGTATGCTGTATTTTATTTGCTATTGAATTTCGTCAAAAAATTGGTTTCTTAAATCCAAATTTTCTCGAAATGGGGTGCGTTCCGCTAAACGATGCGACTTTGTCGTGTACAAATTGTACCAAAATGCGCGTATCGTTAACGCGGACGTGTGAAAATATTGCAAAACTTGATTTTGATGTGCGTGCACACCGAAATTAACGCGTATCCGTCGAAAACTCCCGTATTTGCATGTTCTGACACTCGTCATAATTTCGTGTATGCTTGTCATTTCACAATGAAACTTACGCCATCGGATTCATAGCATTACGCTGGTCCTGTGACCCAATTTTGGTTCGATTATGAGAACGTTGACGAAATACCATTTCGTGGGCCCACGGTTCCACTTGATGGGCGATTTAATGACCGGCTCATCGGAATCCAGTTCTGGATATTCTGTTAGGTTCATATCATCGTTCTTGACTTACAGACACTAAGTTTGATAAATTTGAAGAACTTTGTCTTTGACACATTTTTTGGTGCGAAGTGGACCATATGTGGACCCCGTTTTGACCAAAAATTATCAATTTAGCTCATGTGTTCAAATTGGACTTATGGGTAGTCAATCCTAGCTATTTTAAGTTTTTTGAGAGCAATATTGATGTTTGTTTCAACATCCAGAGACGTACCTGGAGATTCCACTGTTACAGGAGCAATTGACAAAGTTCAGAGCCCAGGCAAGTGTACCTTGCCAACCTACAGTAGATCCTATGATATTAATTACTTGTGTTTTTTTTATATATATACTTATGTGATGTACCTGTTCAATCTAGGACCGTGATACGTTGCTTAGCGTTCGAACAAGATTCGGGTGTCGACGCCATACGCGGAGTCGTGTAACGTCACTTAGAGAGTTGATACTACGATTCTAGATTTTTACGTGCTTGCTTTACCAAGTACGGCATACCATATGACACTTGACACTATTTCATGTGATAAAATCTTTCCTGAGTTATTCATGGTGATTCTGTATAGGCTTACAAGATTCGTGACATGAGACTTGCATATACATAGATATCATTATGACTCGTTGTACTAGCTAGAGGTCATGATCTTGCGTGTTATGGACATGAGACGTTGTTGACATGAGACGTGAGGTTACATTGGGTGGGAAGAGACACACAGGCTACATGCTGATTATATATATACTACTGGAATACATGATACTACTTGCTTTGGCACTTATACTGGAGTCGTAATACTACTTGCTGCTATGGGTTCCCCGACACAAAGCCTGTAGTAGTCTCAGCCTGAGTGCCAGTGATACTCTCATTTGTATTTGACATAGCTGGTTACATAGCTTGTCCTGAGTATCTATTTTTTATTTATTGTATTTTATTTGGCTTTAGTGTTTCTTGTACCTTGCTATGTCCCTTGAGGACCTGGATCCGGATTATGTCTCCAGGTACAGCAGATGAGGATTATCCCGAGATATACGAGACATGAGCTGACGCTGGAGCAGTACTGGCACCAGAGAACGAGGTTGTGCCAGAGAATTTCTCCTGAGTACTCAGTACTTACTCAGTTATTTATGTGTAATCCCCTTATTTTCAAATTTTGATAAATTTGGATTTTTCTGATTTTTCTGGAATTTTCTTGGAATTTTTTGTAATTTAAATCAGTTGTTTTAATTTTTAAAGGATTTTTAAATGTTATTAATTAATATTAAAATATTATGAAAATAATATTTTATGGTGTAAAATAGAAAACCAGACATAGGGTAATTTTTCGGGAATTTATTGGACCCCGGATGGATTTTTAAAGCATTAAAAACTATTGTTAAAATTAACTGATTATTTAAACCAATATAATTAACCAAACCCAAACCCTGAGTTTGAACCGGACCGAACCGGCCGGTCTGACTGAACCGACCCAAACCCTTAGCGGGTCGGATCCGGGTCAGACCCGACCCGCTAAGCACCCGACCCGGCCCGAAATCCATTCCCTTCCCCCAGCCGTTTCAGCCCGACCCTTCGGTTCCTCCGGCGGCGTAACGGCCGGCTGACCGCCTCCCCGCGCCGCTTGGCCTCCCAGCAACGCCCGACGCTCAGCTCCCCGCCGTCGCAACCGGCCGCCGCTCCCTCTGCCGCCTTCAGCCTATAAGAACCCCATTTTCCCCCGCAGCTTCTCCCCTCCGCCGGTCGTCTTCTCCGGCGACCTGAACCCTCTCTCCGTCTCCCGCCTTCGGCTCCCTCCACCCAAGACCTCAGCCTCGCCACCCCTGGCCACCCTCTCTCCAACTCACCCGAGCCCCCAACTCCGGCCCGCTCGAACTCCGCCGACGCCAAGCCCCCGCAGCAGCCTGCGTCCGGCCAGCGCTGCCCCGCTGTCCTCCGCCTTCTCTTCTACCTCGCCCCTCCGCCTCGCCGCCACCAACGCCCATCGCCGTCTCCTCCGCCCTGCTGCCCCAAGCCAGCACCGCCACCACCCATCTCCTTTCCCCTCTGCTCCTCCCCGCAGTAGCCGCAGCCTCGCCGTGCAGCGCCGACGAGCCGACGACACAGCCCTGAGCCGCCTCCGCCGTGTCCGCCAACAGACGCCTCAGACACGGACACAGCAGAAGACTCGTCCGGACACAGGACAGGACTCGACACAGAGGATTCGACACAGAAGCCCCTAACCCTAACCCTAGTTTCTGTGTCGCGTGTCGGACACGAGTGACACGATTCAAACTCGGTTTTTCGGACCACTTCAGGTATTCATAACTTTTTGCTCGTAGCTCGGAATTCGATTCCGTAAATTGTATTGCGTAGCCTGTATGACCCTCTCGGTGTCCGGACAAACCGCTCGGGGCATCGCGTCCTGTGGTGATCGCACATCGCGATCCAAAAACAGGAAAAACCAGACCCTGTTTCACCCCGGAACCGAGTACGCCCCGCCAAACGGGATGACTTGGTCGCGTGCGGTCTTCACAGATACGTGCGCATCGTTGATACGGACGTGCGAGATTTCGCAGAAGCTGATTCGGATGTGCGTGCACATCGGAATCAGTGCGTATCCGCGGACATCGCCCCGTATTCGACCATTCTGAAACTTGCTGTAACTTAGTGTACACACGTCGGATCGAGACGAAACTTATGCCATCGGACTCGTAGCAATACGCTGGTCCTATGGGTCAAGTTTGGTTCGATTCTGAGAACGTTGGAAAAATCGTGTGTCGTGGGCCCCACGGGCCCCGCTCGACGGGCGATTTTGAGAACGGCTCATCGGAATCCAATTCTGGAAGTTTCGTTGGGTTCGTATCATCGTTCCTGACCTGTTGACACTAAGTTGGACTGTTTTTGAGACCTTTGATCCTGACGCATTTTTCGGTGCAAAGCGGCCTACATTTGGACCCCGCTTTGACCCAAAAATGACGTTTTTGCCCTTGTCTCCAAATTGGACTCAAGGACAGACGTTTCTAACTGATTGATATTTTTTGGACCTGATGGTGATGTCTGTTTCAGCAACCGGAGTACTGTCTGCAAACCCCGCTGAAGTCAGAGCTACAATTGGAGACAAAACCCAAGCAAGTATACCTTGCCAAATCTTGCAGTTTTGATACTTGTCTCCTGGTTATACTATTCATTATCGTGCAAGATACTTGTACAATATTTGCATGTTTTTCAGTTGTTACTTTCCTGTCATATATAGTTCTTGATGTGCTCCTGCTGCTCTAGTCTTATTTCTTCGTTTTGCGTGCATGTACATTATTTGCTCTTTCCTTGGATCACTACTTATTCCTTAGACATATTGTGATGGTTTATGTTTACTCTGCATTCCTGGAGTTGACTTGACTGATTTCTTAGTTCCTAGATGGTTGTTATTGGACATTGACTACACTTGAGCAAATCTCGATTGTGAGTACCCATTGTACTGCAATAGAGAATTGTTCATTTGACTACCTCCTTCGTGAGCTCCAGCTGGGCTGCGAAAGAGACATACTATAGATTGTGAGTCCCCGTTGGACTGCTTTCTATAGGATCGTGATCTCCCATTGAGATGCGATTACCCCGATTGTTTGTAGTCATGTTTGATAGCATCACTGGCATGCCACTGTCTTAGATATAGTGATTTCTCATGTCTTATTTGCTTGTGTTTACTTTCTTCTCTATCTTGCATGTCATTTACTGTATTTGGCTCGTATTCTTTTGTATCTTGCTATGTCCCCTGAGGACCTGGTTTTGTTCTCCAGATTTAGCAGACGAGGAGTACCGCAGCTTACGGACCAGCACCAGACGAGAGTTTGATTGCAGTTGATGGCCCTGCTTCTTAGTTACTTTCTAGCATGTTTTCTTGTTTGTCGGTAGTGAATTTGTCTCCACCCGACTTAGTATTATTTCTTGCTGAATATTCGTCTGTAACTTTACTTTCAGCATTTAATTCTGTTTTGTTTTAGTTCATGTTGTTCTGTGGATGAGATAGTAAACCCTGCCTAATATAATACAGCTTAAGTACACTCCGAAGGATCCATTAAATTGGGATTGTCCATCGGTGTGTGCTGCTGGCCATTATCACGCGTCCGGTCCCTCGGTATTTTGGGACTGGGGCGTGACATGGTTTTTGTGGTGGCCCATGCAGGTCAACGACTAAATTATTCGGTTTCAACTTAGGGACCGAACAGGCCTGCAATAAGAATAGGATAAATTTTAGGATCTCATCCACTTGCTTAAAACGTTCTTGATATCTATATCGGATTCGAATCAATTTCTTGAATTGTATCCTGCCTTGATTCCTGAGCGCCTCTCATTGTTTATTTTGGTTGCAGAGTTATGGATTCACGAGCAAACGACGAGGCTCCTGCAATATCACTACGAGATGTTGTAGTAACTAACGAAGATGAAGCGACACCAGTTGATGAAGGACGATCAGCTCAACAAGCAAGTCATCATGCCACGAGAATCCAGCAAGATAACAATCCACCATCGACATAATTGTCCGTAATTCCACCAGGGCAGGCCATGGACGGGCAGCAGATATTTCAGATGATCTATGCAATAGTGCAAGCTCAACAAGAGGCTTGGAGTCGCAGCCTAGTAACCATACTAGAGCAGGCAAGACGGCCAACAACGGGTTCTATCGCCGATTTTCGCCAGCTGAAGCCCCGTACCTTCTCAGGAAAAGAGGAGCCCACAGAAGTTCATGAGTGGCTCACCAACACACAACATCAATTAGAAGCAGCTGAACTTCCAAGGGAGCGTTGGATGACTGCCGTCAGAATGCAGTTGACGGACAATGCTCATCACTGGTGGCTATCTGAAGAGACCCGGCTCTGACCAGACCGAGTCACTTGGAAAGAGTTCTCTAGACTCTTCCAGGAGATGTACATTCCGGCCATTGCTCGATCAGAACTTCGGGACAAGTTCAATCGCCTCACTCAGGACAATCTGACAGTGGAAGAGTACAACGCGGAGTTCATTCGTCTGAGTCGTTTTGCCCCTACTTTGATTCAGACAGAAGAAGAAAAGGCTGAGAAGTTCTTCGACGGACTAAACATTGAGCTGCAGAAACTGATTGGATCCGTTGCGCCTACATTTTATCCGGACGTCCTTGCTGCAGCACGACGCATGGAGCGCGTCATCAGGAGAGAGACCAATCTGAAGAGGTCATCCACATCAGCAACAGTCGAAGCACCACAGGAAGAAGATGCAAAGAGACTTCATATTCACCAGCCACCAGAAGTATCTCCACAGGCAATACCTGTCTGTCCATATTGTCACAAACGAGGCCATATTGAGGACCAGTGCAGACGCAAAAAGAGATTATGTCTAGCTTGCGGATCCAGTCAGCATTTATTAAAGGAATGCCCAGAGCATCAAGAAAGAGCACCAAAAGATAACCAGCAAGCGTTACCAGTATCGAGGACCATCTATCCAGCATTGGAAGCACCACAAACGGAAGTTCAAGAAGATCTACCACCAGCTCCAGGAGGGTATCAGTCGAGGCCACCTTTGATACCCCAGGCACTGCTCTTCCAGCAGGCTCAGCAGCAACAGAGGAATCGACGGCGAGGACGCAGACAAACCCTCACGATGTCTTTGGAACGCGCAGAACCCAGGAGTAGCTAATGCGCGTAAGTTCTTATAGTTTTCTGTTTCTAGATCGTGCCTATTGGTTCGTGACCCTAGCCTCACCCTGATAATCTTAACTTGTTAATAATAGATAACCTAGTGATCATCTAGTAATTTTGCTGTTAATCTAATATGCTTTAAAAGAATAACCTATTTTTTTCTATAAAAACTGTAATTTTCTAGATTTCCCACATTTGGGAAATTGCATAACATTTAATGCTTAGGGAAATAATTTTCCTAAGTATTACTCTCAACCTTGATTCTCCTTGATTTTGTTGTGCTTCGAACAATGATTGCAACCGTGTCATCTCTGTTGACCAGTTATTCTTTGATTGCGATGACGCAATCTTCTTAAGGAGGGTAGATTGTAATCCCCTGATTTTCAAAATTTGGTAAATTTGGATTTTTCTGAATTTTCTGGAATTTTCTTGGAATTTTCTGTAATTTAAATCAGTTGTTTTAATTTTTAAAGGATTTTTAAATATTATTAATTAATATTAAAATATTATGAAAATAATATTTTATGGTGTAAAATAGAAAACCAGACATAGGGTAATTTTCCGGGAATTTATTGGAACCCGGATGGATTTTTAAAGCATTAAAAACTATTGTTAAAATTAACTGATTATTTAAACCAATATAATTAACCAAACCCAAACCCTGAGTTTGAACCGGACCGAACCGGCCGGTCTGACTGAACCGACCCAAACCCTTAGCGGGTCGGATCCGGGTCAGACCCGACCCGCTAAGCACCCGACCCGGCCCGAAATCCATTCCCTTCCCCCAGCCGTTTCAGCCCGACCCTTCGGTTCCTCCGGCGGCGTAACGGCCGGCTGACCGCCTCCCCGCGCCGCTTGGCCTCCCAGCAACGCCCGACGCTCAGCTCCCCGCCGCCGCAACCGGCCGCCGCTCCCTCTGCCGCCTTCAACCTATAAGAACCCCATTTTTCCCCCGCAGCTTCTCCCCTCCGCCGGTCGTCTTCTCCGGCGACCTGAACCCTCTCTCCGTCTCCCGCCTTCGGCTCCCTCCACCCAGCACCTCAGCCTCGCCACCCCTGACCACCCTCTCTCCAACTCACCCGAGCCCCCAACTCCGGCCCGCTCGAACTCCGCCGACGCCAAGTCCCCGCAGCAGCCTGCGTCCGGCCAGCGCTGCCCCGCTGTCCTCCGCCTTCTTTTCTACCTCGCCCCTCCGCCTCGCCGCCACCAACGCCCATCGCCGTATCCTCCGCCCTGCTGCCCCAAGCCAGCACCGCCACCACCCATCTCCTTTCCCCTCTGCTCCTCCCCGCAGTAGCCGCAGCCTCGCCGTGCAGCGCCGACGAGCCGACGACACAGCCCTGAGCCGCCTCCGCCGTGTCCGCCAACAGACGCCTCAGACACGGACACAGCAGAAGACTCGTCCGGACACAGGACAGGACTCGACACAGAGGATTCGACACAGAAGCCCCTAACCCTAACCCTAGTTTCTGTGTCGCGTGTCGGACACGAGTCTGACACGATTCAAACTCGGTTTCTCGGACCACTTCAGGTATTCATAACTTTTTGCTCGTAGCTCGGAATTCGATTCCGTAAATTGTATTGCGTAGCCTGTATGACCCTCTCGGTGCCCGGATAAACCGCTCGGGGCATCGCGTCCTGTGGTGATCGTACATCGCGATCCAAAAACAGGAAAAACCAGACCCTGTTTCACCTCGGAACCGAGTACGCCCCGCCAAACGGGATGACTTGGTCGCGTGCGGTCTTCACAGATACGTGCGCATCGTTGATACGGACGTGCAGGATTTCGCAGAAGCTGATTCGGATGTGCGTGCACACCGGAATCAGTGCGTATCTGCGGACATCGCCCCGTATCCGACCATTCTGAAACTTGCTGTAACTTAATGTACACACGTCGGATCGAGACGAAACTTACACCATCGGACTCGTAGCAATACGCTGGTCCTGTGGGTCAAGTTTGGTTCGATTCTGAGAACGTTGGAAAAATCGTGTGTCGTGGGCCCCACAGGCCCCGCTCGACGGGCGATTTTGAGAACGGCTCATCGGAATCCAATTCTGGAAGTTCCGTTGGGTTCGTATCATCGTTCCTGACCTGTTGACACTAAGTTGGACTATTTTTGAGACCTTTGACCCTGACGCATTTTTCGGTGCAAAGCGGCCCACATTTGGACCCCGCCTTGACCCGAAAATGACGTTTTTGCCCTTGTCTCCAAATTGGACTCAAGGACAGACGTTTCTAACTGATTGATATTTTCTGGACCTGATGGTGATGTCTGTTTCAGCAACCGGAGTACTGTCTGCAAACCCCGCTGAAGTCAGAGCTACAATTGGAGACAAAACCCAGGCAAGTATACCTTGCCAAATCTTGCAGTTTTGATACTTGTCTCCTGGTTATACTATTCATTATCGTGCAAGATACTTGTACAATATTTGCATGTTTTTCAGTTGTTACTTTCCTGTCATATATAATTCTTGATGTGCTCCTGCTGCTCTAGTCTTATTTCTTCGTTTTGCGTGCATGTACATTATTTGCTCTTTTCTTTGATCACTACTTATTCCTTAGACATATTGTGATGGTTTATGTTTACTCTGCATTCCTGGAGTTGACTTGACTGATTTCTTAGTTCCTAGATGGTTGTTATTGGACATTGACTACACTTGAGCAAATCTCGATTGTGAGTACCCATTGTACTGCAATAGAGAATTGTTCATTTGACTACCTCCTTCGTGAGCTCCCGCTGGGCTGCGAAAGAGACATACTATAGATTGTGAGTCCCCGTTGGACTGCTTTCTATAGGATCGTGATCTCCCATTGAGATGCGATTACCCCGATTGCTTGTAGTCATGTTTGATAGCATCACTGGCATGCCACTGTCTTAGATATAGTGATTTCTCGTGTCTTATTTGCTTGTGTTTACTTTCTTCTCTATCTTGCATGTCATTTACTGTATTTGGCTCGTATTCTTTTGTATCTTGCTATGTCTCCTGAGGACCTGGTTTTGTTCTCCAGATTTAGCAGACGAGGAGTACCGCAGCTTACGGACCAGCACCAGACGAGAGTTTGATTGCAGTTGATGGCCCTGCTTCTTAGTTACTTTCTAGCATGTTTTCTTGTTTGTCGGTAGTGGATTTGTCTCCACCCGACTTAGTATTATTTCTTGCTGAATATTCGTCTGTAACTTTACTTTCAGCATTTAATTCTGTTTTATTTTAGTTCATGCTGTTCTGTGGATGAGATAGTAAACCATGCCTAATATAATACAGCTTAAGTACACTCCGAAGGATCCATTAAATTGGGATTGTCCATCGGTGTGTGCTGCTGGCCATTATCACGCGTCCGGTCCCTCGGTATTTTGGGACTGGGGCGTGACATTATGTTTATTGTTATTTCATATCTGGACTTATGGACATATTTATTGGTGATATTCTTTTTTTTTATTGTGTCGGGTTGTTCCTCGAGACACTATTTATTGGACTTGTTGATGGACTATTTCTTTATCTATTATCTTGACTAGTCTATCATATTGAATTGTGTTTACTTTCTGTAGATGAGATTAGAATTATACTATAATAGATGGTATATTTGTTACAGCTTAAGTGCACTCTAACAGGTCTATTAAATTGGGTTTGCCCATTGGAGATGTGATGCTGGCCATTGCCACGTGGCTAGTCCCTCCACTACCAGAATAAGTCAAATCAGCGACGTCTAAAAATGTCGCTAAATGACAAAAAAATGTTGCTAAATAATTTTAGCGACGTATTTAGCGATATTTCGATGAAGTCGCCTATAAGCTAGTCGCTGACCGAAAAAATGTTTGTTTAAGATCGTTACTTTGCGTCCGGATCACAACCGGGTGCAGACGTTCGTCATAACGTCTTGTAACGAATGCTAGATATTTGTAACACCTCGATATACGTACCTGATTATATCGCCATCCCAGGACACATTCATACACTGTTATCGTGCTAGATTTCCTGTATCCTGATACTGACATCATGACTGGAGACTGGGATGACCTTAGGGTCGCGTTTGTTGATAGTTACTTCTGTGCGAAGAGACTGCTAGATAGAGGTTCAGGTTCAGCGCACAATCGTTGACCGCTTGGGAAGAGGAAGACAGCTACTAGACGTTTGGGCTCCTCTGTACGCGCTTTATATATGTATGTCATGTTGATGTAGTGTTCCTGTATCCGGAGTAGTAGTATCACCCGTGTGACTCTGTGCTCGGAGCTACGGTATGTCCCGTGTGTCTCTGTATTCAGAGCTACGATTTTATTTTGGACAACCCACGCGTCTAATATTGTCTTCAAACTGTGTCTCACTTAGGTGATTATGCTAGATTACCCTATCGTTGCACTTGTACTTTCTGTTATACTTGGCATGATGTATTTTTGTACCTTGTTACGTCCCTCTGAGGACCTGGTTCCCTTTCAGGTTTAGGCGAGGAGGATTACCCAGAGGAGTACGGTCCGGGTACGTATCCAGCAGCAGGACCCATTGCCGAGGACGAGGTCATCCCCGAGGACTTCGCCTGATCACTGGTAGTGACTTTATCCTTGGAACGGTATTACTATCCAGATCCAGATACCGTTCCTAGTTATCTTATTGCTTACTTTCATTCCAGTATTTGTACTAGCGGGTTTGTTCCCGTGTGACTATTCTAGTATTTGTACTATGATACATTTTCTTGTGACATTTCCTTTCTGCACATTAGTAGTTTATGATTACCTCTATTTGCTCTTATATCTGTTGCCTGTGGATGAGATTTAGATTCACTATGTATGTGTTATGTGTTGGATTATTCATTGTATTTACAGCTTAGGTGCACTCCGACGGGCCCATTAGATTGGGATGCCCGCCGAAGTATGCTACTGGCCATTGCCACGTGACTCAGCTCCTTATCTTTAGAACTGGGGCGTGACAATATATATATATATATATATATATATATATATATATATATATATATATATATATATATATATATATATATATAACCATACATATAGATATAGGTATATAAACACATATGCATTTAGGTACATCTATACACCTAGCTATCTATACCCATATACAATACACTATAGGTACATACACAATACATATATATCATACATAATAACTCATACTAATATATATATATATATATATATATATATATATATATATATAAGCCACATTGAATTAAAGAGTAATGAAACAACACGTGGAGTGCACCGCACCAGTATCACACTAGATCTATGATACGCTTGCGTTACGAGTCCACCACACAAACAAATGTACCCCGAAGGACACAAGCAAATCTATAATACTAATTATGAATAATACGAATAATAATTAAAGCAACTACGTATTCGTGTCAAGAAGTGACATGCATAAAGCCCCGTGTAGGAGGAAAAACCCTAAAATAAATACATATCACCAAATTGTTGGGATACGACATACACGTATCCAATTAGGGACACGATACTAACCACAAACAAACAAACAAACAAACACATGTCAGTTTGGTTTATATGACCAATTGACCAACACAACAAGTGTCAATCTCGAAATTCTCCCAAAATTGACACAAAAAGTACCATAACTTTCTCCATAGTCCTCATATGAACTTAATTCCAATTCCTATGGGTAGCCTATGCATATGGGGTGGTTTCTCATGGTTAAATCTTAAATTTAGAACCTAATTAAAGGGGGAAAAAACTAAATTGTACCTATTGGAAGATGAATTCCCAATAAAATCCCTAAATTGGGTAAAATGAGCCTTCAACTTGTAGATCCTTGCTCCGTTTTGTAGATCCTTGCTTTCTCCTTGTAGATCCTTGCTCTACTAGCCTCCAATGGTGATTTGGAAAGGAATTGGGGAGAAATTTGGTAGAAATTTGATGGAATTTGGTTGAAAAAATTCTATATCTAGATTTGGAATAAAAAATGAAGAGAGAGAAAGTTTTTACCCCCTTTATATAGGCCTCTCTTGCCCCCTCCCTCAAGCTACTAGGTAAAGTCTAAAATATCCCTTGGGGCCTCTCATGAAGAAATTAATTAAGGAGGAAAGGTTCTAGTCTAATGGATTTAACTTAATTAATCCTCCTCCTAATGAATGGGCTTATTATTGGGCTCAATTCTAACTAGAATTAAATATTGGTCCATGGATCTAATCTAAATTAGTTAGGTCCACTAACACAAGTCCAAAAATAAATATAACATGCTAACAATAAATAAATAATATAATAAATAAATAAATATTTAACATGCACAATATTTAATTAATTATGAAATGACCAAAATATAATTTTCTAGAAAATACGGTAGTGACAGATGGGATGATGCCACTAAGTGGAGATCCCTTCACTCAACAAAGCAATCAAACAGATCAGCACGCCTAGAGGTTCCGACGAGACGATATTCCACCACCGCTGTAGTTTACTCTACTAATGCCTATTTTTTCACCAAGACAACCTATGGACGAACAATAGATGTTCCAAATATTCTACGCAATGATGCAAGCACAACAAAAGGTTCATCAAGAGGCCCAGCAACGCCAAGCGGAGAACTTGAGGAACACCCTAGTGAAAGCACTGGAGCAGGCGGACCCACCAGCTAGACGGCCATCGACGGGATCTATCACTGATTTTCAACAGCTGAAGCCCCGTACCTTTTCAGGCAAGGAGGAGCCCACTGAAGTTCATGAGTGGCTCACAAATACTCAACACCAATTAGAAGCAGCTGAGCTTCCGAGGGAGCATTGGATTACTGTCGTCAGAATGTAGTTGACGGGCAATGCATATCACTGGTAACTATCTAAGGAAAGACGGCTCGGACCGGACCGAGTCACTTGGGAGGAGTTCTCTAGACTCTTTCAGGAGATGCACATTCCAGCCATTTTCAGAGCAAAACTTAAGGATAAGTTTAACCGCCTTATTCAAGGGAACATGACGGTAGAAGAGTACAATGTAGAGTTCATCCGTTTGAGTCGCTTCGCCCCTACTCTGATTCCGACAGAAGAGGAGAAGGCGAAGAAGTTCTTCGACGGACTTAGCTTTGAGCTACAGAGATTAATCGGCTCCGTTGCACATACTTCTTATACGGACGTCATTGCTGCAGCCCGACGCATGGAGCGCGTCACCAGGAGAGAGTTCAGCCAGAAACGGTCGTTCACATCAACACTAGCCAAAACACCACAGGAAGAAGCTGCAAAGAGACCTCACATGCACCAGCTACCCAGAGCAGCTCTGCAGGCACTGCCTACATGTCAATATTGTGGCAAACGAGGTCATTACGAGAGCGAGTGCAGACGTAAGTTGGGACTATGCTTGGTTTGCGGATCTAGCCAAGATTTGTCCTGAGCGTCAGAGAGGAACACCGATGGTTCATCGACCCGCTTTACCAGCACCGGAGCCAGTCCAGCAACCACATCGACCAGATTATCCAGCACTGGGAGCACCAAAGACGGAAGTTGGAGGAGTCAGACCACCAACACCGGGAGGATATCAGCCGAGGCCACCCTTGGCACCACATGCAACACTCTTCCAGCAGGCCCAGCAACAGCAGAGGGCACCACTACAGTGACGTAGACAGGCTTTTACGATGACAGTAGAGGAGGCACGAACTCGAGGAGTAGCGAATATGAGTAAGATTTAGTTTTATCATAGCTAGCTATAATAGCGAATATTCCTAGTAATACTTTAGCATGTGCCTGTTAGTTCCATTCCTTAGCCTATACCTAGTATTATGTTAGCATGAACCGGTTGGCCTAGAGTAGTAGTATGTAAGTGGTACCCAAATTTTCAGAAGCTGTAGTTGATCTTAGTTCTAACCAGACTCCTTTACTCTTGAGTTAGTTATCTCTCATTGCCTAGAAAAAAGTTTTTATTGCTTCCCTACGTGCTCTACTTGAACAAAAACCCCACCCTTTTTTTTAGTTTTTTTTCTTGTTCATGGTCCCTTATCCTTAGTGTCGTGCTTCAACAAATGTCATACAACCGCGTCATCTCTTCTGGAGCAACCTTTCCTGATCGGTTACATTTTATTTTCTTAATTGCGAGGACGCAATTCTTTTTAGTTGGGTAGATTATAAATACCCTAATTTTTAGAATTTAATTTTTAATTTTATTAATATGGGTACTATGTAATTATTGAGATTAAGGGAGATTTTTCTGTATTTTTTAGGTAATTAGAATAAGTTGTAGTTCATGGATTGATATTTATTTATATTTAATTAATTATTAATATAGTGCAGAAAATATATTTTTGGGTGTACAAATATTATTACAGTATTGTATAATTTTTCTGGAATTTATTGAGCTCCAATACTATTTTTTAGATAGGTATTTACATATATATATATATATATATATATATATATAGAGAGAGAGAGAGAGAGAGAGAGATATTAATTATTTATTAAACCAAACCAACCCAAACCAAACCAACTGAACCCTAGACCCATACCCAATCCATACCCAAAACCCTAAACCCGGCAACCCAAACCCGGAACTAAACCCACCCGAACCCGCTGCTACAATAACTGACACAACCCCCGCGTCCCCCTCTCTTCCTCTCCCTGCAAACTGCCGAACCCCTCGTTTCCCATTCCGAAACTTCCCCCTCCTTCACCCTATATATATATATATATATATATATATATATATATACCACCACCATCTCTCCCCTACCAGTCCAGACGAACACCACCGCCGTCGTCGTCGATCGCCGCACGCCGCCCAGCAGCCGCCTAAATCCCTAGCAACAGCGAATACGTGAGGTACCCTTCTTTCCACCCATGTATCTTCCTGCACAGTAATCCAAATAGTGAACCGTCGAGACCTATGTGAAGACCGCATGACCCCCTTGAACCCTTGTAATTAGTTTAGCTTATCTTGTCATGTGTCAATCGCAAATCGCGACACAAAATAGAAAAAATAATTTATTTTTAGGAACATAAACTGTTCCAAGTACGCGTGTTTGAGTCCCGTTATCTCCATAATGGCACGCGATACTACAATTTTACTTGAACAGTAAATTAGACAACATAACCTAGTTTTAATCCCTATAAACACTTTATTTTAATTCGATATATGCTGTATTTTTGTTGTTGTTGAATTTCGTCTAAAACTTGATTTCTTAAACCTATTTTTTTTTCAAAACGGGGTGCATTCCGCTAAACGAGGCAACTTTATCGTGAACAAATTGCACCAAAAAGTATGTATCGTCAACGCGGATGTGTAAAATTTTGCGGAACTTGATTTGGATGTACGTGCACACCAGAATCAACGCGTATCCGTCGAAAAGTCCCGTATCAGCCTGTTCTGACACTCATCATAATTGTGTGTGTGCTTATCGTTTCGCAATAAAACTTACGCCATCAGATTCACAGCATTACGCTGGTCCTGTGACCCAAGTTTGTTTCGATTCTGATAACGTTGACGAAACACCATTTCGTGGGCCCCACGGTTCCACTTGACGGACAATTTCATGACCGGCTCATCGGAATCCAGTTCTGGATGTTCCGTTAGGTTCGTATCATCGTTCTGGACTCGTAGACACTAAGTTTGACGAATTTGGAAAATTTTGTCTTTGACACATTTTTTGGTGTGAAGTGGACCACATGTGGACCCCATTTTGACCAAAAACTGTCAATTTTGTCCCTGTGTCCAAATTGGACTTATGGGTAGTCAATCCTATCTATTTTAAATTTTTTGAGAGCAATGGTGATGTTTGTTTCAGCATCCGGAGGCATACCTGGAGATTCTACTGTTACAAGAGCAATTGACAGAGTTCAGAGCCTAGGTAAGTGTACCTTGCCAACTTGTAGTAGATCATGTAATATTAATTGCTTGTGTTCTTTCTATATATATACTTCTGTGATGTACCTATTCAATCTAGGACCGTGAGACGTTGCTTAGCGTCCGAACAAGATTTGGGTGTCGACACCGTATGCGAAGTCGTTTAACGTCACTTAGAGAGTTGATACCACGATCCTATATTTTTACGAGCTTTCTTTACCAAGTACGGCATACCATAGGACACTTGACACTATTTCATGTGACAGAATCTTTCCTGAGTTATTCATGGTAATTCTGTATAGGCTTACAGGATTAGTGACATGAGACTTGCATATACATAGATATCATTATGACTCGTTGTACTAGCTAGAGGTCATGATCTTGCGTGTTATGGACATGAGACGTTGTGAACATGAGACGTGAGGTTACATTGGGTGGGAAAAGACACACAGGCTATAGGCTGATTATATATATACTACTGGAATACATGATACTACTTACTTTTGCACTTATACTGGAGTCATGATACTACTTGCTGCTATGGGTTCCCCGACACAGAGCATGTAGTGGTCTCAGCCTGAGTGCTAGTGATGCTCTCATTTGCATTTCACATAGCTGGTTACATAGCTTGCCATGAGGATCTATTTTTTATTTATTGTATGAGTATTTCTTATACCTTGCTATGTCCCCTGAGGACCTGGATCCGGATTATGTTCCCAGGTACAGCAGATGAGGATTATCCCGAGATATATGGGACATGAGCTGACGCTGGAGCAGTACCGGCACCAGAGGACGAGGTTGTGCCAGAGGATTTCTCCTGAGTACTCAGTACTTACTCAGTTATTTATGTTTATTTTTATTTCATATCTGGACTTCTGGACATATGTATTGGTGATATTCTTTTTTCTTTATTGTGTCAGGTTGTTCCCTGAGACACTATTTATTGGACTTGTTGATGGACTATTTCTTTATCTATTATTTTGACTTGTCTATCATATTGAATTGTGTTTATTTTATGTGGATGAGATTATAATTATACTGTGATAGATGGCATATTTATTACAGCTTAAGTGCACTCTAATGAATCCATTAAATTGGGTTTGCCCATTGGAGATGTGTTGTTAGCCATTGCCACATGGCTAGTCCCTTGGTATTTTGGGACTGGGACGTGACAGATAGATGGACCAATTCCAACTTTGGACAGAACTTTAAAATTCAACAAATATGTGTATAAAATTATAACTTCTAATATAATTTAACTACGATTTCAACTTTGGGTCTGATTCATAAAACAATAACAATATCCAACCGAACAAACCGAATAGCTTATTCGGTTTGATTTCGGTTTTGGCTTATTTCAGTTCAATTTCGATTTTAGATTTTTAGATTTTTGGTTTATTTGGTTTTGACTATTTCGGTTCGGTTGAAACCGAATAAACCGAATGCTCACCCCTAATCACTTGGTAAGGAATATCATTTTGGCTAAATTACAACTTAATACCATCATCTATTCAAAATGTTCAGTTTGATACACTCGACTTTCATATGTGTCAACTTAATACTCTTCCTCGACTAATATTTTTAACTTGGTATCCTCCGTCAATACAACGTTAAGTTTTTGGTTAAGATAATAATTTCCTAAAATACCCCTCATTCTTCCTCCCTATTCCAGCCCCCCCCCCCCCTCCCCCTCTTGCACCCCCTTGTGTCCCCCCTCCTCCCCACCCCCCTTGTGCCGCACCCCTCACCACCCCCTCCAGCGCAGCCCACGCACCCCGCTCCCCCGCGACCCCGTGTGCCCCCTAGCCCCCGGGACCCCCGCATAGCTGTTGTGCCCCTCCCCCCCCCCTCCGGCAGCCGCGCCGCCACGCCCAACCACATGCATGTCCGTGCCGTCCCTCTGCTACTTGTTGTTGCTCCTCCCCCCACCCTCCGGCTGTCGGTGTCGGAGAGAGAGGGATGGCTGCTAGAGAGAGAGGGAGGAGAGATAATTAGGTAAAAATATATTTGAAAAAAAATAATGTGAAGCAAAATTTCTTATTATATAATAATATATACAGGGCCGGTCCTGAGCAAGTGCACCGAGTGCACCCGCTCCGGACCCCATATTTACCAGGGTTCAAAAATTAAGATGTAAATGGTTAGTTATTAAAAAAAATGATATAGTGGTTAACATAAAATAATTGTGGTGTAGTGATTAACATATTAGTCTTGCATCTAAAGATTTTTTTAGTTCAAATATTGATGATAAGAATATTTTTAATTTTTTTTAAATTATTTATGGAGGTCCACTTTAAAAGTTCGTCTGGGCCCCCATAAAGTCAGTGCTGCCACTGCATTTATAAAAGGCTCTTGATAAAGACACTACAAAAAGACTCAGGACAGTCCAAATTTTCACTATTGATAATTACAAGTTTGCTACTCCAAAAAATTACTCACCGAGCTGCCCACTTCCAATTGATTTTATTTATAATTAGGACTGTCAAAATTTTGACAGTCATACCAATTGGAAGGACTGTCAAAATTTTGACAGTCCTACCAATTGGAAGGACTCTCAAAATTTTGACAGTCTTAAAAAAATATGTTAATTTTTTAGGACTGTCAAAATTTTGATAGTCCGGATGGGAGGGCTACGCGAGGTGACACGAGGACGGGGCTGCGTGGAGGCTGGAAGGGGTGGGGAGGAGGAGGAGGAGGAGGAGGAGGCGGCGGGAGGCGGGGGAGGAGGCGGAGGCGCCCGCACGGGGACAGCAGCGAGGCATAGGTGCACGTGCTCGCCTCTGCTGCTGTTGCTGCTGCCGCTTCTGCTGCTGTTGCCGCCGTCGCCGTCATCGTCGGGCGCGAGGCGTAGCCGCAGCCCCCTGCTAGCGCATGCATCCGCCGCACGCAGTCTCTTGCATGCTGCTTCTTCTTTTTCATTGCCATCGTGACGGAGCCGGCGGGAAGGTGCTTGAGGTGCGGCTCGACGGCGGCGACGTGGTCGATGGCGAGGTCAACGATGCGGAGAGGCGAAAAATCGCAAGAGGAGGGAGGAGGAGAGGCCGGAGAGGGGTGGGGGAGGAGCAGGAGGAAGGAAGTGAAGAGGGTGGACAACCCTAGTAAAATTTGGACTAGTCAGAGTAAAAAAAAAAAAAAATTTAACTGGACTAATGATAATACTGGACTAGTCCCGAATCATTTATATTTTTGTGCATTTATAAAGAGCCTTATAAAAACCTTACTAAACTATGTCCATTGTCCACCGACCCCTTCTCCACTCCGAGGCCTAATGTCATCCATTGGTAAGTAAGGATATCCCCACATAACCAGAATTTTTTTTAAATAAATAAATAAATAAATAAAGGAAAACAATAACATAAAGGATTTTTTAAAAATAAATAAATAAATAAAGGAAAATAATAACATAAAGGACCCTCTCTTCACTTCCTATAAATACCCAGGCGAAATAGTTCTCTTCACTCCCAATTTTCTTCTTCTTGTTCACCAGCACTCTCTCTCTCTCTCTCGAAAATGTCTGCCAATTACGAAGGCGTCCTCCTTGGCATGGGGAACCCGCTACTCGACATCTCCGCCGTCGTCGACGAAGCATTCCTCAACAAGTAAGCAACGATTTCACCACTTCTATGTCATATATGTTCTTTTTTTTTCTCGACGACGCATTGTGTTACGTACATCTAGATCTATTCCCCAGATCCGCTCGCTTTCGTCGTCATTCTATCGATCCGGAGGGACTGTAATTTTGCTAAAGATCGCATCTTTTTTTGTGTGGGATCCAACTTAGGTCTAGTCTAGATCTCTCTTGTTTATTGTGCTAGAGATCGAATTTTATGCGGTTACGTTGCTCAGATCTAGCATTTCTTTCTAATTGGGATGGTAGAACCACTTAAATGATCGAATTTGATGATAAAGTTATCGACTTTGAGTAGTTTTTGTTGGGATCATGGATTCTATGCGAGTAAGTTGAGGTCTGATCTATGATTTCATATTGTGACATTGGTTACCGGCAGATCTCGGTTTGTAAAAATGCGGATCTGGAATAATAAACCTTCAAATCTCTAACGTTGCTTGTTCATATGTAGATCTATGCTAGTATTTGTTGATTATATAAGTATATAGAAGCAAAGGTCTTTGTTTTGAGCCAAGCTCCTCTAGCCCATGTGGTTGAGGAAGGAGGCATCCCCCATAGGTCATGGGATCAAAGCCTTGGGGGAAGCACATTTATTCCCTTGTGCGGGGAATAATGTGAGGGCAGCGGGTGGGGTGCGGAGTGGTCCGGGTGCGGGTGTGACACGGGTGTGTGGCCTTCGGGCTGGATTTGTAGGCCTTCGGACTGTGTATGTAGGCCTTCAGGGCATCATAATATTTACCTTCTTCGAAAAAAAGGTCATTGTTTTGAGACCTGTCGGTATACGACACAACAAGTATCCGACAACAGGCAGTTTTGGTTGTGTCCAAGTTTTTTTTGGAGATTTTTGGAGTGTTTGTATCGTGCCCAACAATATGCGGCACAGACGTGACACTGGTTTTTGGACTTCCTAGACTTCGGGCAAAGTGACTTATGTTTGTATTTGTTTTCATTTTATTTTTCATGCTTTATATAATTGGACTTTTTAGTCCTTTTCATGTTTTATATAAGATCACATGGTTATTTAAATTATTACTAGTTGTAATGTTCCTAATGAAGTCTACAGTTGAAATTTGTCCATCTACAGAATACAGTAACCTGAACTAAATTGAATCATGCCACTTTAACACAAGTCATACATATGGGTTGTATGCTATGTTGCAATGACATGAATACACACAGCACTATACAAACAGACACGCCATCTATTTTGGTGTGTCATTATGTATTTTGGAGTGTTTATGTTAGGACCAATACATATCCGACATGGGCGTCACCTGTTTGTTATGGAATAACTATGCTTCCTAGGATGTATTCAACTTCCCCTTTTATGACAATTTTGTAGTATTGGAGGAGTTTGGAGCCTTAACCTTGGTTGGACGAGCTTACTACCTTTGGAGTAGCCTTATAATGTTAAGCCGCTCCTTTGTCCAGTGTTTTATATGCTGGGAATTTGGCATCGTCACGGAGGTTTTACGTTTGGTTGATAACTCATTTAAGCTGATCAATCATTTGTAGAATCCTCCCATTTTGGAGATTTGCTTATATCTGGCCACATATTGATGCTATGGTAAGGTTGTATGTCATACCAGACTATTACATCATCATTATTATTATTGTTATTTTTTATATTATAGTTTAAAGGCCAGTTTGGTACCAAGAATTAACTAGAACGTGCAAGAAGTTGAGGCCATTGGGTTTTCCTTAATCTCTTTGTTTCCAAGAATATGAGGGAAAAAAGGGAAGACACGATCCGGTTTTCAGGGTCAATGTCTCCTTGCCAACTCACTTTACCTTTAGCGACTTCCTTGATCGGGGAGGAGGAAGTGGGCATAATCTTTAGCCTTTCTGTGGGTTCCAAGTCCAAGTTGCTCCCACTAAACTGGAGAAGTCAAGGAACTTTTGGGAATTGTGACAATAACTCACGGAACTTGTGGTAGCGCCCACCACATAGGTCTTCCACGTTTCAACTTCTACAAGTTCTATAAGTTTTGTGACTTGTCGGCACCAAACAAGCCCTAGCATTATACATATTTCCTTTCTCAAAACATTCTACGTATGTATATCAATAGCGTTAAGGTTGTTTCTTCTTAAGATGTTATGGTGTCTTTCATATGTTTTGACATGCTTTTTTGGATCACCTGGGTTATTTTGAGAAACATGTTTCTTGCAAATACGAATCTGCATAGTGCATATAGCATATCCTAATATAGTAAATATTTTTATCATTCAAGTTTAAATGTTGCATTGTTTCATAATGTCAGATACTAAATAGACTAATAATTAAATTCTATTCTTAGCACATACTTATTCTCTCTTTTTTTTTCAGATATGATGTCAAGCCTAACAATGCAATTCTTGCCGAAGACAAACATAAGCCCATGTAAGTTTGTTTACTATGAATTTACCATGACATGTTATATTTGTAGTATAACTTTGGGTTTAGGTGGATAGTTTTGGTTTATTTTTAATTTTTAATTTTCAATTCTCCATTTATGTTATTCTTTTATCAGTACTATGACTATGGATCATACTAATTTATTTGTTTATTTATCATTACTTTTATTCTTTCGGGTGTTTGTCAATTACAATATTAATGTCTTTGCAGGTATGATGAGTTGGCTTCAAACTACAATGTTGAATATATTGCTGGAGGTATGTTTTAATGAAACTATTTTATCGAACTGTTTGAATTGTAGAAAATGTGGTTATTGCTATGATACATGTTATTTTATCTTCTGCTTATCTCTACAGGCGCAACTCAAAATTCGATCAGGGTAGCCCAGGTGTGTATGGTATTCTATTTTAAACTCTAGGTATCAATATCAAGTTCAATGGTAAGATTTATTATTTTGTTATTTTGCAGTGGATGCTTCAAATTCCTGGTGCAACTAGTTATATGGGTTGCATTGGAAAGGACAAGTTTGGAGAAGAAATGAAGAAAAATTCAACAGCTGCAGGTGTTAATGTGAGTCATGCTATATCTTCTTTAGCTTATCCTCGATGCTCATAAAATTGATCATTTGTTAAATATGGGTAAATGTGATGTGATGGTCAAACAGGTCCACTATTATGAGGTCGACGAACCAACGGGCACATGTGCTGTTTGTGTTGTTGGCGGTGAAAGGTAAGTTTTTTATATATGATTTGTTGCCAATTTGATTTACTTCTTTTACTAGATTCTTAGACCAGTCGTGGTTCATGCAATAGCTTGTTGGTCAACCTCTAGGTATGTATGTTAAACCAGAGTTGGCAATAGCATGTCTTAAACAATAATGGATTTCTTAAACAGCACATAAATGCTTACTATCACACCATAGCAGCATGTCTTAAATAGTAATGCATCTCCCTCACAATATGCACAAATCAAGTAATACATGGTCTTATCTAAAGTGTCAATATTGCTGCTCATTCTTTGACTGACCTCCTCTAAAGAATCTCACTGCCGAAATATTTCTTTTTTGACATTTGTTATAGGAAGCACCTGACGAGTTATTAGGTTGTATTTAGTTAACGAGTTGAATTTGAGCCCGGAAGTCAACTTACGACTAACAGATGGTATCAGAATGTGAATCAGTCTTGTAGGTAGATTTTGTGGTTTGGTCCAGTTGTAACTTGCATGGTGCTCAAACAATTCCATGTAGAAGAAAAAATTCACTTGATTGCCTACTGCCTTACATCTTTTCCAGTTGGCTGAGTTGACAGCTCACAAGTGAGAGAGAAGGATGCACTAAATAAGGAATGTTAAGTGTTAACACATCTTCATTGATGTCGATTGGAGAAGATTAAGGCTATAGGCGAATGAGTAAAAGGGGCACCTCTTGTTGTTTTGTAGGGATGGCAACGGGGAAGGTTATAAGCGGGTTTGCCAATCCGGTCCCCGACCCCGAAGCTCTTCCCACCCCATCGATTTGGGGAATCCCCGACCCCGACGGGGACTAGATCCCCATCCCAGTCCAGTATTCCCGCTCCCATGTTCTCGTATTCATACCCGTATTCTTGTATCCGCCCGATTATTAACCAAACAAAATTATGAAAAATATAAATAATAAAAACAATTCATCCATAATTCCATTAATCTAACATAAATGAGAAATTGGTTAACTAAAGCATCAAGTCTTCTGCAAGTTTGATCGATATTTGTCACACCATCTTTTGTTTGAAGTTGCAAAACACAAGTAATATAGTCATTAGCTACTTAAAAAACATAGTTTGCTTATTCGTTATAGTGAAGTCTGGAGATGGAGAGGAGAAGGGGAAGTAGGAGAAGAGAGAATATGAGAAAGGAGATTGCAAGGGTCTTAAACCCTATGTTGCATATCAATATAATAATAGTAATTGTGGGTGTATTGCATATCAATATAAATTGTGGGTGTATTGCATATAATGAATCAAATAATAATAGTAATCGTGGGTGTATTGCATATCAATATAAATAGACATGAGATGCAACCTAGGGTTTAAGACCCTTGCAATCTCCTTTCTCATATTCTCTCTTCTCCTACTTCCCCTTCTCCTCTCCATCTCCATACTTCACTGTTATAGTAAAAGGCAGGCCAACCAAACGTAAAATATAGAATTTGTTTGTTTCAATCACATCAATCAATATTCTCCGAATTAGTGTTTGTGATGCAGGACTCCGACTCCTTATAGTCATTAGCTACAAAGAATTAATTAACCACTCAATATATATATATATATATATATATATATATAAACACACACACTGTTTGGGAAAAAAAATTTAAATTCGCTAACCCGAAATTGGTCCCCAAACCCGCCCCGTTCGGGGCTGGACCCACGGGGACCCGAACCCGAAGGGAAAATTGCTATCCCTGGTTTTTTATGTCGGTCGGAGAGCCCCACTTTCAGCGAAAAGGTGAACTGAAAGAGAGATTAGAAAAGAAATATTGTTGTGGGTAGTAAGGAACAGGGGCACACATGCGTAAAGAACATAGGAATATACAGTTCATATCCCTCAAAGCACCCTTACCATCAATTTTGAGATCTTGAAATATCAAGAAGCTTGCATGTATTCTTTAACTAAGTTGTCCATATTGCTTTAGTTATGAAGATGGACAATAATTAATACCTTTATAGCTGTCTGGTGGAGTTTTGATGAATTACATATGATATGACATCATCCACATGTTGGGACATTATATTTTCAGTTCAAAACATAAGTCTGAATCTCGTATCAAATACTTCCATTACTGCATCCATACTTCTCTATAACCTGCAATTTAAAGGCTATGGAGTGCTTTTCCTTGTGCAATTGGAACACCTTTTGGAAACATACCTCGCACTTTATTGTATAACTGTATTATTTCTTTTAAGTTTTTAAGTTTGCTTTCCCAATTGTAATTTCATTAATACTTTATATTATTTATTTCAATATTCTTGCTATTTGAATCTTTGTTAGCTTACAGTGTTATATGTTGTGTGATAAACAGGTCCCTAATTGCCAACTTATCTGCAGCAAATTGTTACAAATCGGAACATTTAAAGAGACCAGAAAATTGGGCATTAGGTAATTATTTCTTTTCACATCTCACTTCAAGGAAATGTTGGATTATTTTTTGTTGAATCAGTCTGCCAATTCTGTGATTTGGATCAAGTAATCTTGTACTAATTGAGGGGATAAGACTCCAAATGTCCGGAAGATGCCTGTATACTGAGATGGTTGGTGGGATAATGTATTCCTAATAGAGTAGTAGAATGTTTTCCAGTATTCAAGTCTTACAATATTAATACTAGGGTTGCTCCAGTGTCTTAATATATCCCCTTTTGGAGGAAAGGCTGGAGGGTTTATATGAAGAAGAGTTATCTATCACCAGATTACATTGCAATATATAGATCTATTCTGCAACCTTGTTGATGAGGAGTAACTCAAGTTTCATCCAACTGAGATCTCTGCAGATGAATTCATCCAAGTTGGAAGACATGAAAAACTATTAGAGTTGAGAACCAACAATACACCGAAGTACATGAAATTTTTGGCTGGATTTCTCTCTCTTGCGCGCGCACACGCAATAAGATATTATGATATTGTTCATCTAAGTTTTGTATATCATTGAATTTTATTTTTAAAGTGTATGTTTAGTCGGTTTCTTCAGTATTGCCTTATCGCTTGCATGTTTAGTCGGTTTCTTCAGTATTGCCTTATCGCTTGCATAGTTGGTTGTTGACGAAGACTAGTAGTTCACTACTTTGGATTTTTGGACAAAAAGGAGCGTAATGTCTCAAAGCTTTTTAAATTGGTAATTTATGACCTGGAACCAGTTCAAACATCTAAAATTTAACGACGAAATGCAGTGAAACTTTCCTGTATAATATTACTAATGTTAATTAGAATGTAACATTATCCTACTCAATGATTTTTAGTCCATATCAAATTTCATTAACATATTAATACTTGTTAAAGTTTCGTTTTCTCAAATAAAATCAAAATTATATGTTACATTTGAGGAAAATAAATTTATCTGTTAAATGTTCATTCGCTTATGGTATTTACCTTCTTGACAGTTGAGAAGGCAAAGTTCATATATATTGCCGGATTCTTCCTCACAGTATCTGTAGACTCTATTTTACTCGTAGCTGAGCATGCAGTTGCAAAGAACAAGGTACATATTTTTGTGACTATCTTGAGTTTCTCTCGCCTGACTCCGCTAGAGATTCTTCCTTAGGAATAAGATCCCTTTTATTTGCAGGTATTCGCCATGAACCTCTCCGCTCCTTTCATTTGCGAATTTTTCCGAGATGCTCAAGAAAAGACTTTACCGTAAGTAGTTGGTTTTGTCTATATATAGAACTAATTTAAATTGTAGGAATATTTGATGGGTTGGCACAATGGGCCTAGATTTCCCCATATTACATGGGATTAGTGTGATCCAAGACCAGAATCTTACTAATCAGATGGTTTTACTTCTCTCAAATAATTACATATTGGTTAGAAGCTATAGGAGCAGTTACATTTATTATATTGTTTTACAAAACTCAGATACTGCGATTATGTCTTTGGGAATGAGACAGAAGCAAAGATCTTCTCAAAAGTCCGTGGTTGGGAGGTATTGATCTTCAGATGCCTATTTATGTTTGCAGTATTACTTCTATGCTTATTTGGTGTCCATGTATCTCTGTTTCTTTTATAGACTGAAAGTATTGAGGAGATTGCATTGAAGATCTCAGCGTTGCCCAAGGCATCAGGAACACGCAAGAGGGTTACTGTTATCACCCAAGGTGCTGATCCAACTGTTGTGGCCGAGGATGGGAAGGTGAGCTATTTGCATGATTGTTGCAAGATCATTTGCTTCTTTTCAATCTTTTTTCCAAATCATGGCTGGAAGTAAAATGTAACTTTGTGGGTGAAGAAAGAACTAAACCGAAGTCTAAACAGAAAATTTGTTGTACAGAAATTATTTTTAAACAAATTAACTAAAACGAAACAATTTGTCAAAAATTTGAAATCACGAAAGCTTTCGCCATCTCTCATGGCGAAAATATGAAATAATAATTTTTTTTTATATTTTCAAATTTTTGCCAACTTGGGTTTTGTCAAATTTTCGCCAACCGAGTTGGTGAAAATCTGACGATGGTTTTTTTTTTTTTTGGGTTTGGTTTGTTTTTTAGGTTTTTTTTGTGTTGGTTTTTTTAAAACAAACAAACGAGGGAGCCAACTCGGTTTTTTTTTTCCTGGTTTCTTTTTTAAAAAAGTTGTTGTAGCAATAATTTTTTTAAATAAATTAGGAAAAAATAAATTTTAACATCCAAAATAAAATATGCTATTATTGAACAACAACAACAACAACAAAAATCTGCCGTAAGAATATTACGTCTTCTGTCAAGCAGACTTCGAGCGGCCATAACTATTTGTTTTGAAATCGTTTTTCGTCAAACAATAGGTCGATTTGTATGTTTTCGACGAGAGTAACACAATTCGTATAGAAAGAATTTTCATCCGAAGCAAGACGCACATGTTACAGGCAAAAATATAAATTTTAACTGAGAGATCGAAACAAGGTTCAGTTTGTGCCAAAATGACCGTAACGAAAAGTATTACGGGATAAACCATTTCACCGTTTGACGGACTTCCAAAATTTTTAGAATAGCAAAAAAACGATGTTTCGACCTCCAAATTTTACTTTCGATCATTTTATTTTCGAATTTTTTTATTATCTATACTAATTTGTTATTATCTATACTAATATGAATGATAATTTGTTTGTTATTTGTTTTAGTTATCTATACTAATTTTTGGAGGTCGAAAATTTTAAAAAACCAAATTAGTATTGTGATTAGTACTGTGATTTCAAATATTTGATAAATTGTTTCGTTTTAGTTAATTTGTTTAAAAATATTTTCTGTACAACATTTTTTTTCTGATTAGTATTGTACTACAAATTTTCTGACAAAATGAAAATTAAAAAAAAACTAAATTAGTATTGTCAAAAAAATTAAAAAACCAACACAAAAAAACAAACACAAATTTTTGCCAACCCAGTTGGCGAAAATTTGACAAATATAAAAAAAAATTATTATTTCATATTTTCGCCAACCCAAACTTTCGTGATTTAAAATTTTTGACAAATTGTTTCGTTTTAGTTAATTTGTTTAAAAATATTTTTTGTACAGCAAATTTTCTGCATTACCAAGAAAATAAACCAACAAAAAAATAACAAAAAAAACCAACAAAAAAATAACACAATTCGTAGAATTTTCGCCAACTGGGTTGGAGAAAATCGAGCACTCCTAATTTTCGCCAACTCAGTTGGCGATATATATCGTAATTTTAAATTTTTTAAAACGTCTATCGTTATACTTAATTAATATAAAATTATTATCGGTACACTAAATTTTCTGAATTCTAAAATTACTAATATAAGAACTGGTTATGGGTACTTCGAGTGATTAATATAGGGATTGTTTTTTGTTTTGTGCAGGTAACACTGTTCCCCGTGATCTTGTTACCAAAGGAGAAGCTGGTTGATACAAATGGAGCAGGTATTGATTATCAAATAATATTCTTTAGATTTTTCCTTCCTATCTTTCCGGGATAGTGGACATTTATCTATGATCACATGGGTGACTTATTTTATTCTTTAAATGCCTGCTGCTCATTTTTCTGTGAATGATTGCTCTAGAATCTGTATTCTGTTTGAATAGGTGATGCATTTGTGGGAGGATTTTTGTCTCAACTGGTCAAAGAGAAGAGCATAGTGGACTGTGTGAAAGCTGGAAATTACGCAGCAAATGTTGTGATCCAAAGGTCGGGCTGCACTTTCCCAGAGAAACCTGACTTCAAGTGAAGGGTTTGCGGATAATACTAATAAATATGGAGCATATACCAGATGCAAGGGGAGGCTAGTTAATTCACATTTTCTGCATTTGTTTAGTTTTACTCCATTTTGTCAGGGCTTTTCTAGTTGAATATTATAATTTTTGCTTTAACCGGGCTGTGGTGCTAGCTATAGCAGGCTTCTGTTGTATTGTTGTTGAGGATTAAGTTATATTAAGATGAAAATGTGAGGTACTTTTGTTATGATATTACTATCTGTCATCTCTCTTTAGCTGCCCAATTCTCTGTACATGAGATTGTCGAACTCGTATGAATCATAGTGCAAATGTGCTAGGGAATAATGCATCTCAGGAGAATCTATGATATATGCCCTGATTGAAAGAAAAGGTGCCCATGGTTATTTATGCATGTTGATCCTTGCCCTCACTTGAGGATTTGTCCAAAGATTAGTGTGAAGGGTTTTTTAGGTCTTGTTAACATGTGAGAATTAATTTTGCAGTAAAAGTGGTGGGAGTAATGTAAAGGATTAGCCATTTTGTTACATTTTTGTAATTGCGTATCATTTATTTTCCTGTTGGCTTGGTTTCCTGCAATTCTTAGGCTAGTTAGTTTGATAGCTCGCCAGACAGTCGATTGTGGTAGAGGTCAACGTAATTAGGATTTGGGTAGATTCCAAAGTCTTTTAAGATTCCGCTAGGGAATCGCACCTACATTTGCACGACCTAGGTTAATCTGTGTTAGTGGGAAATATTGGGTTCGGAGAGCTGATTTCCGGATTTGGAGAGATCTTGCTTGGTCTTGGACGACAGAAGAAGAATCATTGTAGAGGCAGCATGATCAATTGGTAGCAGCAATAGAAAACGGAGACGATACTTAAGGAAAAGGAATTTTGATTTTCGATGTTAAATTGCAAAGGACTCTTGTACAAGTAGATTTGGTGGTAAATGAAGCAAATGTAATCTCAGCTATTCAAATAACAAGCAAAATCATCAATCATGATACTGCAAGTATTAACAAGCTTTGAATCGATTAGTGGACTCACTGGTAAAGTTGTCACCAAATAATTAATGTATGCATTATGTTTGCAGAAAACACCTCAGATTCATATAACAGCTAAACAAGTGAAACAACATAAAACCACTGTACGACTCCCCAAGTCTTTTTCCTCACAATCTTTTGGGGCATAATAGTAAAGCCATTACAAGATAAAGAGGGCTTCAATTTGCAACACCATGACACACAAAATACATTTATTATTGAGCACGGTTCATTAAAAGAACATTAAATATAATACCTTAAAGTGGTCTATACCAGATTAGTAACATTTCCATATTCTCTTTTTCTAGTCAGGTCTTTTGCAAGGTCTTAAACCTTTAATATTGCTCTGAGATTCGGCTTCCTCAACCTACAAGAAACAGAAAATGGATTATTCATATAGCAAAGTAGTCCCATTCATATTATCTGCAAGCTTCTTAGCTATATTGATACATTTGGAATCCATCTTTTGCTCCTCCTATCATGGTAGATCTAACAAGCGAAGTTTGTAAAATTACCAGACCAGGTTGAGAAGCCAAAACTTTTATTTGCGTGCTATTCATCTAAAGTTCTATGCTACACAAATAATGGAAATATTCAGTGCATTAGACCAATTTTGGTCATAAAAAGGGCAACACATATGAATGAGATACACATAAGAAAGAGAGTTACAGGAAAAATAATCCCACAAGAGAAAATAACAATTGCGACAAAGCATCAGCACGATCATCATCCAAGTGTCAACTATGGAGCGTGACAAAGTTCCACAAAAGAAATGACAGTTCCTATGACACCTGCTATGAATTGACAAAGTTTATCGCAGCCCTCTATGCCGCTACTGAATGCCTTCAGCAGTATTTAGAAACAAGTTCCAATGGTCTGTAATTCCAGAAATATATTAAAGAACTTCTTGATTTTCATAATGCTTCAAGTGCATTTTCTACAGTCGGGAAAAAAAAAAATTCAAGAGAGAGCTTCCATCAATAATTGTTTAAAAATGGTTATCCAGATCTATATATAGTAATAATTTTGTACAACTGATAAAAAGAAATTGGCAATCATAGAAGCTTATAGTTTTGTTCTCCAATAAAATGAAATAAGGA
Source organism: Iris macrosiphon (assembly GCA_036927795.1). Classification (NCBI taxonomy): domain Eukaryota; kingdom Viridiplantae; phylum Streptophyta; class Magnoliopsida; order Asparagales; family Iridaceae; genus Iris; species Iris macrosiphon. Next base: position 3,239,196 of record JAYESA010000007.1, on the reverse strand, counting down.
AGATATTTAGCTCAGAATCTTGTATAGACCATAAGTCTAGATTTTTAAATTAATGCATAGAACATTCAAATTTCAATACCTTTTCTGCTCTGTTTCCATCAGCTTCTTGTCCTACTTGCACTGATGAAGATGCAATCAGAAGTTGTGACTTGGTAAAATCAAGCTCATGTTTGCTTCTGCCATATGATGAAGAAATGCATGAAGTTGGGACAGCGCATGAAGTCTCACTTATGCTTCTTTTCTTAGTAGATGAGGATTCTGCTGTAGACAGCAAGTCCTCTTCACCGATCTTCGATGTCTCAATCTTGTCTTGATAATTGTTTGCTTCTACTTCAATTGGTCTCTTACCACTAACCTTCTTTACTCCCTTCTCACACAAACTGGAGTTGACATATTGAACAGAAGGCACCCTTTGATCAAGAGACGAAGTACTCACTGATAATTCCTTTTTCACGACCACCTTTGGGATGTCCAATATTTTCATGCCAACCAAATTGTCAGCAACCACTTCTTCTGATCCATAAAGCTTTGCAACTCGTGCGGCTCTGTCCAATTCCCACATTGTTGCCACAGCATCATCGAGGCGTTCCCTTGCTGTATCTATGTCGACAATGGGTCTCGGGTAGTTTGATCCTAGCTCGACTCCGGCGGCTTTGAGTACAGAGCTAGGAGCATTCCATGGATGGTGTATCCATTCAGTGGGCAGTCTTGCAAGTTCAGGAAGCCAAGTTCTCACATATTCACCGTCTGGATCAAACTTGCTACCTTGAGCCTATTTCCATAATAACAAAGTATGAATTTTCCATTATTATTTTAGAAGAAAACCTTTATCCCAAGCTTTTGGGGTCGGCTATGACTATTCCATAATTGTGACAAGGATATACCCAAAGTAGGTCATTTTGTAAACCAGTGGTAATAAAGAAGCACCCATAATCTAGGAGATACCTATGGACGATTAAAGTGAAGTGTGGGAATAAGAGAGAATCTTTTTAAATGACAATCAAATTTTTATGTTGTAAGACAGCTCTTTAGGTACTCTAGTATCAAACAATGAGTTATAGGGTTCAGACTTCAGAGGCTTTCAATCCTAACAATTGTAACTCAGATTATTTGCAGGAACTTTGTGTTTACGTTCATAAACCTTGTCCCAGATCTACCGACCAATGTATATAGCCTCTATCCCTGTTAACTTATAATATCCAAGATTCCAAAATAGAACCTCGAGGCTTCCATTTTTTTTTTTTCAATTTGTTTTGTATCAAGAAGATGGGAAATGAATGAAGAAAACAGATTCAGATTCAACTACAAGAAGCACTAATCAATGTCCACTTAAGTTTGACGTAAATGGCTAAAAAAAAAAACTCTTCTTTAAACTTATTTTCCTACAGAGCTGACAAGCTCATATTATTAGTTTTTGACCTACAATTTTGGTGATAGAAAAGCATCAAACACGATGTTATAACCGAATGTTTAGCTCAACCAAAATAGTTACTATTACATGTCTCAACTTCCATTTAACAAAAAGACTTCCAACGAAAACTTGTGAATTAATATAGTTTCGTAAATTACCATTAATGGTATTCTAAATGATATTTTTACAGTATTAAACCTTTATTAAAGAAAGAGCATTTAACAAGCAGAGACCCAGGTTTCAAGATTGAAGGATTGATCATGCAACTGTAACCAGCAATAAAGCATAGGGTTAGAGAATCTACCTCTGGACTATCTAGACGATTTAGCTCGTGGCCATCAGGTAAGCTACCTGATATATATTGCCAACCAAGGATGTCACATTCCAAGTCAGAGTCTAACAGTGTGTCCCAAAAATATTTCATTCCCCATACCCACGGGAGAAGCAGAAACTTAACACAGAAACTGGCGGTTATGACCCGAATTCGGTTGTGCATCCAGCCTGTTGCCCAAAGTTCTCTCATACCTGCATCAACCAATGGGTAACCTGTCCTACCCTGCCTCCAATATTTGAAATGACTGTAATCAGCATGCCAGGGATAGTGCTTCAAGTTGCCAAGCAGTGACCTTTCATGCATGAAAGGAAAATTGAAACATAAATAGCGTGAATATTCACGAAGACCAATGGATCGGAGAAAGAGATTGACACTCTCTTCTGCGCCAGAGTTCCCTTCTTTTGCCCATTGCATTTGCTTCAATCGCACAGTTTGATAGATTTTTCTTACACTGATTTCACCAAAATGGAGATATGGTGACAAGAACGATGTCGTGGTACCCTCTACTTTCATTCTCTTTTTTGAATAGTCTATTAGATTCTCTCCGATAAACTCAGTTAGCACCTTGTCTGCATTGCTCCAACCTGGGGACCATCCCCTGCTTAACAATGCGTTACTTGATTTTTCGGAGTCATTTTCTAGACAAAGCTCTTCTATGGAATGGATCTGAACATTCTCTGTACCTAGGACAAGCAAAACATTTTTATGTAGGATTAAGCAATCTAAAGTTTGATTCCTCTAAAATGAGTACATTTATCAATATGCAAAGTTTATGCCCATGTGTGTGTAATATACTAGATTCTGCATGTAACTTAAGGAACAGGAAACTTTGAGGGCAAATAAAATGACTAGTTACCTAACTAGCAACACCTAATATATTAATTTAAGACTGAATATTTAAAACCAAGTGAAAAGTACCTAATGCCAGAATTATACCTTTAGGAGGTACCAACTTCCAGGGAAGAAGAAGTGCCGTAGGTTCAATTGGCAAGTTCAAGCACTTCACCCAGAATGCTTCAAAGGTTGTAAATGCGACCCCTGTTTCATCGTAAACTTCCCATGGCTCATACAATAGATCTCCATTGAAACATTGCACAGTAATACCAAGGTCCACTAGTTGACTTTTGACTTTATGGTCTCGCAAAAGAGAAACAGGATCTGTGACAAAGTTGAGTTGATTAGAAGAGAAAACCAATTTAGTAAAAGATACAAAAAATCATACTAGAATATAAGGAATAATTTAAATCACTTTACAGAAATATATTTCTAATCGCTATAGATAACATCCATTACATTTATTTATCAATGTTGTTGAACTCTAACCATCTTTCTCTCAACAATCGGCATTGCTATCGTTCGCAGTGCCCACTCCACTTCTACTCATCTCGGCGGTGACCGTTGCCAGATCTGGATTGGGAGGCCGTGATGAGTTCAAAGTCGAGCTAACGGTTAGGATTACCCTTCTCTGATACAAAGATGAATAGGAGTCGTCACCACACTGATAGTGATGCCGACTGGATGGATAGAGTTCAATAAATGTTATAAAGTGGCTTCATAATGCACCTGGTCTACGTTTGGTTTATCGATTAATGGGAGTATACTTAATTCAATAAATTAAGTGATAACTTGGAAATTCTGCTCAACCAACCAGCCCATTTATCAGATTTTACACGACCAATTAACCATTGATCTCTGAATCTTAGAACACTGGTTTTTATCACATAAATACCATCGGAATTGGTTCAGAACAGTATAAATACGTCATTCCATGACATTTCCTGCATTTCACAATGTAACTATTGCTTGTACTTTTGGAAGATCACAGACACTATTTGTTTTCCACACATCATTTACACAAATTATAATTGGCTTATTCAACTAGTGTTGGACACTTCTTGGACGTATCCACAATTATAATTTATTCTAAGTTCTTGTAATGCTTTTTTGCAATCATTAAGGTTTCTCTTTAATTTGAACTTTGAAGTAAAAGGCTATGCTTATAATTAAAAGAAAGAACAAGGAGAGGTGATTTATTGCTAATATAAAGTGGTGATATGAATCATATCAATTTTTTTTGAGACAACAAGGCTATTTATTTTACTTTTCCTCCCTGAATATCGAACCCAGGAGCTCTCCTTCCTTATCAAAAGCCTCAACCTTTGAGTTGCCAACCTTTGGCTACGGTATCACATCTTTTAAGATATCACAAATCTCAATGTTAATTACTCATAGTATTTCGTAATCCAATTGAAAAGATATGTTTCTATCCTTTCCTTCACTTGTGTAATTTACTAATTTGTCCTATAGTCTTGAATGTTTCTTGTCCTATCAGAATCAACATGTCATATTATGAAAATATTCATATAGTTAGCAAATTGTGCACTATGAACCAAGATTAGAAATATCGGTTTCGGATCGGTTTTGGACCCTTCCTATGAGTATCGGTACAACGGCTTCGACAGTTACGGTTGTTTCGGATCAAAAAATTGGAGGTTATTCGTTTCAGAAAGTCAAAATTAATAAAAAAGCCTTTTAAAAAGTTGAAAAAATATTTGATACATTTAGACATAATTTTATATATTATATGTTGTTTATCATTAGTCTTAAATGGAATAATGTTTATGTGGATGAATGTTGTGAATTTAAACATATACAACTTGGACAAATAATAATGGTTATAATTTATGAATAAGGAATCGTACAGATACACTATAATATTGCCGGTGAATCATTGTGTTAACACTATTATTTCATTTTTTTTATCTTGCTCATGCAATTTTCCTCTATCGACTCTACTAGAAAAGAGATCCCCAACATCGGTATTAGCCAATATCGATAGCATTCGGTATCACACCGGGACATGCCAAAATCATATCAATATCAGGCAATACTGCGAACTATGCTATGAACCTTCTAGTGGCTTAACCTTGAGGAGAATGATTGCAATTTATGTGTTGAAAGTAAACAAACTTTTAGACAAATTATTGTAATTGCCTCTAATTGAATTTTTTGAATATTATAATATATATCCCTCAACCCTCAATGACTTAGTATGGTATCAAATAAACCCAAGGTTCCATTTATGTTCACCTACCAAAACTAGGGTGGATGTTCACTCTTCCCCTAAAAGGTTCCCAATGCCACGATTCCACAAACCAAACGTGGCCTTTAAGAAATGCAGTTGTGTTGTGTTAATCCTGCTCTCAGTACATGAAAAGGGGAGTTCGACTATCGGAGACATATTGGAATAGTACAAGTATATTCCCCTCTCAACCCTCATTACTACTATGGAGTTATGGTACAGCGCAAACATAGCGACTTTAACAGACTCAATTGTCAAAACGTCAGTATCCCCACTTTCAAGTGTTAGTAATCCGACAGACAACAGCGAATAAAGCCGTTATCCCAACTTTTCAGTGTCAAATCAAACCCTAATTTGAAGTGTCAACCTATGGTGTACAACAACTAAAACTTAACAAACCAAATAGATTCAACTAAGCATAATGCAAGGTTGCAACTAAATCAGAGATGAAGAGTTGGGCATACCATATAGATGGTTATAAACCACTCTAGTAGCCCCAGTCGCACCGATGCACTGCAGCAATCCAGCAAGAGTGCTCTCCGACCGAACGAAAACAAGAGGAACACCAAGGGATCTCAAGGACTCGTCGAGGTGCACAAGAGACTGCTTCAGCCACCACCGTGAACACCGGCCAGGACAGAACTGCCCGTCCTCCTCAGGGCACCAGATAAAGACGGGAAGGACGCTCCCCTCCTTTGCGGCCGTAGCTAGGGCCGGGTTGTCCTCTATCCTTAGGTCCCTCCTCAACCAAACAATTGTCGTGGATGTGCTAACCATATTTCTCAGCAGCACAGCAATACTTTATACTCCTCAGGACCTCAGACTCTCATGTTCTCAGTCATAGAAATGGAGACAAGGATTTGAATTAAGCCTATTAAGGGGCTTCCTCACACTAAACAGACTGCTGTCAAAGAAACCAAATACCTATTATTTAGTGCTAAATGTTCCTTGACAAGTCCAAAGAACTCAAAATCAAATCAGTCCTAAACTATCATATATAGATATGTAGGTGCTCAAAACTATACTGGAAAAATAGATTGGAACTGAAATCTGACTAATCCAAGAAATCAGAGTTAGGAGTTACCAAAGAATATCAGTGAAGCAAAGATTGATTCCAAGACTGTTAAGATTAGGCCTATCAACTCCAACTTTGACCCCCAATCAAGAATGAGCTACATCCTACATGTCAGAGCTGGGCTGAACTTGAAGGAGTCCCCCATATCAAGGAAGTCCAGAAACCTATGAAACAAATCCCCAGAAGGAAGAGTTTAATTGAAAACCCGGAAACACAGAAGAGGAAAGAACATGCAGGAGCCAGACTCGCAACCAAAATTAAACATTACCCAATAGAGAAGAAAATGAACCACATGACCCAGACCATGACACTGAACAACACTACTAAATATACAAAATTCTTGTCTTCTTGCACAGCTATTAACTTGGGTTTAATAGCAACAGGTTAGATCCTGAAATGATATCAGTATCTAGTCAGGACCCAAACATTTAAAAAAAAAAAGGCTAATTAGTGTTTAGATCCTGGATTTCTGACATGTCCAATTAAAAAAAAATTGACCCTAAATTTTTAACTTTTGATTATTTTTCCCATTATTCCCTCCTATGCGTGACAATGAAACTTCCATAGATATGCTACGGAGGGTATAATGGTAAAAAAATGAAACCACAAACAAAATTTTAGGATCCAAACTTTCCAATTGGATGTCATAACTTAACTCTAAACTGGTATAAAATTCCGGATCTAAATGCTAATTAAGCCCATTTAAAAATAACACAAATGAAGAAAGTAGGTATGCATAGAAAAATATTTGATTTTTTTGCCACTTGGGCCACTGATTTCAGGAAGATAATGACATGGTGTTGGCTGTATTATTTCATTTACTGGAATCACATGGGGACGGCAGAAGTCCATCTTTGCTGCCCATGCTGGGTGGGACACATCCCGAGTTACCAAAGTTACAGAAGACTCTTATGTAAGTCGTTCAGTAACAGCAAAATTCTCTTTCGAAGCATGCACTTTTCCATCACCTACGTTACACAGGGCACTGAACAACAGCAAAATATATGAGATGGATGAGTGAATGAATGAACAACCAGATACCGTTCAGAACTCAGCACCTGGAATGGGGATATAGAGCATCTTTCTGAATTTTGACCACCAAAAGAATAGCACAATCAATTGGTAAGCAAGTTTCAACTGTAACTGGCCACTAATGGCTGGAAAGAGTACATGGGAACCATGTGATGTGCTGCTACCTAACGTTCCATTCTTTAGTGAAATCCGCTACGAAGTGTTTTATATAATAAAGTCCACCGGAGTAGTGACTTTCACTTTTATGCTTGCACCAAAATAAGTGAGTTTGAAAAATGCAATGAAACGAGTTTAGTTCTCAGTTACATGTTCAGTTATTTTTTTCCTTCTCTGCACTCTGTAGCTTCAGCACGACCAAAAGAAGAAAGTAGCTCGGGTTCCATTGCATCTCCTGCAAAAACAAACAGTCAAATGATTCCTGAATGAATATAGCAGAACCCTTCATTATCTTCTCGTCTTACTTTCCAGGCATCCAAAACAAAGGACAAGGGTGATTTCATATGTGTCGCTGTATGAAATGAGAAAGATAAGTGCCAATTCGATTGTATCCAAGTATCCCCCATTATTCGGTAGACTAACATCCATCACAATATTCGCATCCTAGAATAGGTAATGATGGATGACAGATCATCAAATCCATAACATTTTGCAGTACACAATTTCAAAGCCCAAGAAAACTTCAGCAATACCACAGATCTAAAACGAGGAACTATTGAAAAATCAGACTAAAGTGACAAATACTGCTGTAGTACAGCAGAAGTTTAAGGATACTGGGAAAATCTTGGGTATGAAAAGAGAGGCTCATAGATTACAATAAAAAAGGATCACAAAACTCTCATGGAACAAAATGCAGATGGTTGCCATGAGACTAGATGATAGTTGTAACTGGAGAACAAACAGAACCTGCAATGTACCAGAAAACCAAACAAACGAGCCAGATACAGATCAACAAATTCTGCCTTCAACAGCTCCCCAAAGGCCATATCAAGCAATAAGTCGATAGGTAAAAAGAACATACTGCATAGCAAAAAATAGCTATGTCCGTGCTTTGAACAGACGAGAGACAATCTTTGACCAATAATCTTGCATTGGTTGTAGACATCAATAACAAGTAGAGAAACAACATCATAATATTTGAGACGATAAAATGATAAGTTATACAATACATATCTTGTGGATCAATGTACCAACAGTCAACTGTCACAAATACAAATACAAATACAAATACATGATTAGAAACCATCTCTAACTAGGTCATTAGAGTGGAGAGCCAAAGCTTACATGAACTACCTAAATATCGGATAGATATCAGCTCCGACATCACCCCTTCTCAGGTTTAGAGATTGGTTAATTCATTATATTCAACATATCAGCACAATCAGATAGATGAAGATGATCAACCAATTTGAAGAACAGATTATAAGACCCCAAGGTACTTAATTTGCACGCTCCCTGAGCACGTCCAAATCCATTTCAGTAGGGTCAGTGGCCTGAATGACATAATGGACACCATCAAGTTCATGCTGGAATCTATCCTTGGATGTGGCATACAACATCTTCGCACGGATACGGGAAATGGAAGGAGACCTGTTTGACAGGCAAATAAAATCAGCGGTTATTAATAACATAATAACTTCAAAACTTTCACCAACATCTGCATTTTTTATTGTCCTTTTGGTTGGTAGAAACACTATGAGTGAAGTAAATAAGATGGTCTCCATTATTTGCAACTAAATACCATGATTTACAATTTGCTACCCTAAACTATTATAAGAGCAACTATAAACCTAAATTTTCCCCTTTTTGCACCCTGCTGCCTCCACGTCACGCCTGTTATCAATGCTACCCTTCTTATTTTCAGGGTATTTGGTTGCAAATTATAATAGTTGCAAAGCCGAGAAAGTTGAGGGTATTTATTTTCTTAGAATAGTTCAGGGAATAGTTCAGGGAAGTAACTTGCTAAAATAGTTTAGGATAGCAACTTGAAAACCGATGGAAGCTCAGGGTATTTCATTGCAAATTAGTCATTGAGAATCCCCAAAAAGTGGTGTCAAGGCAAGATAAATTCTAAATACATTTCAAGATCCTTCTAGAGTTCAACAAAAGAAACCAGTAAAGTACATGGCTCCAGTCTTCAAAATAAAAAGCGCATGATTTAATTCAGGGATGAAACCAGGAATGAATGATGAAGGGGGCCAAGAACATATGAACATGTTTAGAAGGAGCCGTTGTGCTAAATATTTCAGACTATTGAAAAAGTTATAATGCGGGGTGCCCCCGGTGGGTGGGTAGTTCCGTCTCTGGTTCAAATTTATGTAAAAGATAACTTAATGATGGGCATTGTCCAGTTCTAGAGACTGCACGATGTAATTTTGCATCCGGTACACTAAAGCAGACCCAGAGAGAGATAAATGGCACCAAAAAGTGCATCCACTTACAGCTTTGCCGATTATTGCATAGCTGCAGTTCAGCAATCCACAGTAGAAGTTTGACAAAAGGAGTATGAAATAAAGGTGTTTATGTCAAGAGAAGCAATTAGAAATTTGGAGAAGTTACTCTTAAGAGAGACAAGTTGGCTGTTTGACATTTCAAGAACCAGAAAGAAAACTAATTGACCAGAATAATCAAGCAAAGATGAAGCAGTCTGTTAAGCGTTATATTAGGTAGTGGGCTTTAGTCCCACATCGGATAGAATAATAGAGAGAGGAGTCAGCTTCTCCTATATATATGTAGTCTTTCTTATTTATGAAAATTATTCCATTATTCTAATTCTACATGGTATCAGAGCCATACCCCCCCCCCTCTCTTTCTAAAAAAAAAAAATGCCGCCCGCCGCCAATCCCCCCCCCCCCCCCCCGCTCCGCCAAGCCCGCCCCTCCTTCCCGCCGCCACCCCCGGCCCGCTATGCAACCCAAAACCCTAACACACCTCTGCGGCCGCCTCCCCTACTTCCTGTGTAAACCCTAATTCAAAAAAATCGGATTTCCTATCTGGTTTGTCAAAGCATAAAATTGCTTCCGCTCCCTTCGAGTTAGTACATTCTGATATATGGAGACCTTGTCCGGTTGAATCTGTGATGGAATTCAAGTACTTTGTTACCTTTGTTGATTACTCACGTGTCACTTTTGTTTATCTCATGAAAAATTGCTCCGAATTATTTAACATTTGGTGCAATTTTCATGCGAAAATCAGAACACAATTTGGTGTTACGATTAAATATGTTCGAAGTGACAATGGTCGTGAGTATATGTCTCGTGAGTTTGTCCCATTTGTCTCAGAATGGTATCATCCATCAAACTTCATGTCGTTACACACCACAACAGAATGGTATGGCTGAACGCAAAAATCGTCATCTCTTAGAAACAACGCGTGCTCTTATGTTCCAAGCACGTACTCCAAAAAAGATTTTGGTCGGATGTCTTTCTTACGGCTTGCTATCTCATTAATCGCATGTCGTCGTCTGTCCTCAATGGTGATACTCCCTTCTCTCGGTTATATCCCAAACGAGAGCAGTGTCCTCTACCTCTCCGAATTTTTGGTTGTTTATGTTATGTTAGGGATACCCAACCTACTCTTTCTAAATTAGATCCCAAGGCTATCCAATGTATTTTCCTTGGGTATCCTAAGGATCAGAAAGGGTATCGGTATTTTTTTCGTGTCTTGAAGAGGTATTTTTTCTCTCAGGATGTTACCTTTGTTGAAACCGAGTTTCCTCCACCTCCACAAACTACAGGACCAGTGCCCCAAGTTTACCCAGAAGATAACTTCTTGTTGCTCCCGGTCCAAGCACAACAGTCCACTGTTACGCTGTCCTCCTCTACCGAGCCAGTGTGCTCCAGTCCGACGGTCCGTAGACACCGATTCAGTCAGCACCGTACTGCCCATAGTAACCAACTCAGCACCGTTGTCGCCCGATCGATCGTCGCAGATAATGTCCATGGTCACAGAGTCATTCTCCTCCTCAGGCGCGCATGATTCGTCTCCGCCTTCGGCTCCGCATGTTCCACCAGCTCGATCTCGTCGTGCCTGTCGTGATCATCCCTTGTATGTTAAAAACTACAAAGGACTTGCGAGCCACACTCGGTCCTTAATAGCTACTATTGATAGGATTCGGATTCCCAATTCTGCCGAGGAGAGTCTCAAACATCCCGGTTGACGTGCTGCTATGGAAGAGGAGATGATTGCGCTTTGGGAGAACCATACTTGGGACTTGATAAATTTGTCGTCTGGTAAATAGGTTGTCGGTTACAAATGGGTGTTCACGATCAAAGTGAAACCAGATGGCACCCTTGATCGACTAAAGGCTCGTCTGGTGGCTAAAGAATATTCCCAGACTTATGGTGAGAATTATTTTGAGACATTCTCTCCAGTTGCCAGGATGACCTATGTACGCGTACTCTTGGCCTTAGCTATTCGCTATGACTGGCCGCTACTCCAGCTGGATATCAAGAATGCCTTCCTCCATGGGAGACCTATATGAGGAGGTATATGTGGTGCAACCTACGAAATTTGTTGCAAGGGAGGGTAAAATATGTCATCTGAGGAAGGCCCTATATGTTCTCAAACAATCATCTCGTGCATGGTTTGATCGGTTTACAGATGTGATCACTCAGTTTGGCATGAGTCAATCGAAGAACGATCACTCAGTATTTTATCGACAGACATCGGCGGGAAGGATTCTACTTGGTATTTATGTTGATGACATTGTGATCACAGAAGACAACAGTCAGGGCATTGCGGGGCTGAAGAAGTTTCTGGGAGAACAGTTTCAGACCAAGGATATGGGATCATTAAACTACTTCTTGGGTGTTGAAGTTATACGGAGAAAGAAGCACATTGTCATGTCACAGAGGAAGTATGTGCTAGACATACTGAATGATATAGGAATGATGCAAGCCAAAGGTGCAACGTCGCCAATGGACCCAGGATAAAAGTTACTCCCGATGAGGGGGTCCTGATGACGAATCTGGATCAATATCATCGAGTAGTTGAAAAACTCAACTACCTGGTAGTTATGACTCGTCCAGATCTTTTCTTTGCCGTCAGTGTTGCGAGTAGATTTATATCTTCTCCACTAGTTCCATATTGGCAGACAGTTCTCAGAATTCTGCGCTATTTAGTCTAGAATCCTGAAAAATGAATTAGTATGGAAAACCAGGGATATACAAATGTTGAGTGTTTTACTGATGCTGACTGGGGTGCCAGCCTGACAGACGATCTACGTCTGGTTACTCGATATTTATTAGCGAAAACTTGGTATCGTGGAAGAGTAAGAAGCAGAGTGTGATCGCACGATCAAGTTCCGAAGCAGAATATCGAGTCATGCCCATAGCACGACAGAAGTGTTATATCTGCAGCATCTTCTACAAGAGCTAGGAGAAGAAGCAGGATCTAAAGCAGCAGATATGTGATGTGATAACTAATCTGCTATGCATATTGCTACCAATCATGTATTTCATGAAATGACGAAGCACGTTGAAATTGATGCCCATTTCGTCCGTGATGAGTATAAAAAGAGAATGATAAAATTCCATTACATGAGAACCGGTGATCAGATAGTATATCTTCACGAAATCTCTTTTGGGTCCTCGAGTACAATTTTTGTGTAACAAGCTGGACATGATTGATATATATGCTCCAGGTTGAGGGGGCATGTTAAGCGTTATATTAGGTAGTGGGCTTTAGTCCCACATCAGGTAGAATAATAGAGAGAGGGGTCAGCCTCTCCTATATATATATATGTAGTCTTTCTCATCTATGAAAATTATTCCATTATTCTAATTCTACACAGTCAATACACAAAATAAGTCAACCAGTTCACTAAAAGTAAGATAAAAAGGTAGAAATGCAAATTTTACACAAAACATATAACCCTAAATAATAAGGCACTACTCAGCAAGATGCTAATGGTAGAAAAGCACCTAATACAATGAAGAAAGTTAGCATACATACTTAATGGATTTAACATGCTAACAGGCTAAGCTCCAGCAAAAGAATATCAATACTGTGATAAGTTCCAACAGAATATTCTCTCTAAATTTACAAGTCAGTACACAACTTTATTCAAGATATATATGAAACAACATGTCCAAGAGTGGGAGGCATAGGCTATGAACGTGGTAGAGATTATAAACTCAACATGATTAGACGAGACAAAATATAAGGTGCATAAATATCATGCTCATTTACACTTATTTTATGATAAGAATCTAATCAGCTTGGTTGACATAGATGATTATATACTCCATCATAGTACCAGAAATCTTAAAGCAATATACTTGGTGACTGCACCTTTAACTATGCTTCAAGAATACATGCAGAGATGGACATTTCCCAATAGTTATCATACCAGGACCAAAAAACCAGTGACCTGGCGAGTTTTAGAAACACGGCCAGATTTATGTTAGGTTAGTGAAATAACCATTCTGCACGATCATATATTTTTATTCAAGTATTCCAAGGATTTCTTGTCCTTTTGGACAATTTCCAACTAGAGAACCGCTAATTGTGTACAATCCGACAATTGACCCACCGGTTGGACAAGCGAACCAATGACCCGGAGCCTTGACTGGATTGATGTCTGGTGACTGATGTCAGGTCTAGGTGTGAGAACTATGCATTTTCCATAATTTGACATAAATGCAGCATGGATAGGAAATAATATACATATACTCTAAAAAAATTAATGGTCAACAAATAGCTTGTATTGTTGGACTGTTGGAGTTATTGCTATGATCTTTTTCTTTTCTTTTGTGTTGAGGCCAGGGCTCGAAACCAGGACCTCCCCAATAATCCACACAAGCCCCGACTGTTGGGACACCTCCGGTGCCAATTATTGCTATAATCCACACCACTATGTACGTACATCCCTCGAAACTTCAACAAGTACACAAAAATGAAGTTGAATACAATTAGAAGACAACCAAATAAAATAATGCTTGGTTGATTGGGTAAAATGGAGCACACGTTATGGTGAAAAGGAATGCAAATTGGCTTTTCTGTGAGAATCAAAAGCTGAAACACCTTGGGCTAATTTTTACCATAACTAGTTAATATTGGGCCACCACACAATGTGCATTTAATTCAGATGGAAACAGACCTATAACAGTACAAGTGGACTCAAAAAGGGTGGAGACTTGTGATTCATTTATGCTTTTATCTTGCCTTTTTATTGTCAAACATCAATATGCACATTCAAAGCAATTCTTGCTAGCATTATGAACAAAACTTCTTGGTCTTGATGATTAGCACACGACAATTTTGAAAGTCAATCTGAAAAATAACGCAAATCCGAAAATTTTCCAAGGCTAAGCTTGGCTTAACATGGCTTAAGTGACATTATTCTAATCAATATACAACACACTAACAATAATACAAGTAAAAGACATTGAATACAGCTTATAAGACTAAAGGCTTTTCGTCCAAACTATAATTCTTAAAGATGTTTTATCTCATTCATAAACATGCAGCAGTAATACTAGTAAAGGGCACTAGAAATCAGATATAAGGAGAGAAAAAAACTAACCATGCAATAAAGAAAATCTTGCTCTTCTGGCAGTTCTCTTTAGTTACAAAATCAAAGTCGTAGACAGCATACCGACAGTCATTCTCAGGCAAGGATGCAGTGAAATCGTCGTAGCTTTCTCCTGGACTCCCAGTCTTCTCGACCACCACCTCCTTTTTCTTTTCGTCAATCTTGAATATCACATAACGATGCACTTTCTTCCTCTTCAATTCCATGAAAGTGCTCTTGCTATGATCAGATACTCCCATCCCAGAGGATGCATTCGACTGAAAAAGCAACCCCCAAGTGCAAACATAAAATTTAGTTTGTAACTTCAGAGTTCAGACTTTAGACAAGAAATATAGTCAGCTGATTAGGAAGCATGCATTCCTACATAGCTAGTCACGTCACGTTATTTCCGTATTGGATACAACACATACACTCCAAATTCTAAAATACACTCCAATATGCCCATATTGTACCGTATCACATTTGTGTCCATGCAACATAGCTACATAGCCTCTTAAAGAAATATGTGGTCACTAATAATGGTGTGTTCTGGAACGGGGTTTTGAAAAGAAAACTGGGTTTGGAGGAGTTAGGCCTCCAAAATCCAAACAATGAAACAGTGATGCATATTGGGAGTGCTTTTGGTGTTGGACAAAACTCACATTTCTAACTTCAGAAACTGCAGTTAGCATAATTCCAATCTGACTCAATTATTATGAAACTGCATTTCTAAACCCCAAATCCTTTCTTCCTTTTTTCTATAAACTCTAATATATTAGCTCTAAACTCCCAAAACGCATGATAACTTAAATAAAAGGGCTAATTAGCATTTAGACCCTAGATTTTATACCAGCTTAGAGTTTAAGCCCTAACATGTCCAATTGGAAAGTTTGGATCATTAATTTTTATTTTTGGTTTCCTTTTTCCCATTATACCCTTAACATGAGTACAAGGGCAACAACCAACACATGTTGGAAAGGAGGGTATAATGATAAAAGAAAAACCAAATATAAAAATATAGGGTCCAAATTTTCCAATTAGACATGTCATGGCTTAAACTTTAAGCTAGTATAAAATCTAGGGTCTAAACACTAACTAGCCCTAAATAAAACTCCAATTTTGTCAACAGAGTTTCATCATTTCAAACCCCGATTTCGAATCTCCAAACTCTAAAATAAACCCAACTCCATTTTAGCAAGCTTTGTTCCCGAACTAGGCATCTTAAAAGCATTAAAAAAAAAAAATCTTTACAATAAGTCGGTATAAGCTGCCAATCAACTCTAGCTCAAATGGCTAAGGTGTGAGACATGTTCCCTGGTGGTTGTGGGTTCGAGCCACGGGAGAAGCAGTTAATTTCCAGTAGAGAATTAATTGGTGCAGCGATGCGGGTATGGCCAGGCGGGCTGGATGCAGGCGTGGGCCGGGTGCAGGCGAGGGCTATACGGATCGTGTGCAGGCGAGGGCTATACGGATCGTGTGCAGGTGCGGGCCTTTGGTGGGGTACCGGCCTCCGGGCCGGGATGTGGCATTCGTGCAGGGATGTAGCCTTCGAATTTGTAAGCCTTCTTGTAGGGGGTTAGTAGACCTTCGGGCTGAGTTTGTAGGCCTTCGGGCCAAGAGTCTGTAATCTCAATTACCAGAAGATCGTAATAAAAATTACCTTCTTCGGAACAAAAAAGAAGAAGAAGAAGTTCATATATGCTATTAGAAGAGTAATACGATCAGAAGAAAATTAATCGGCATCTTAAAAAAACAAAGTGGTATCGTAATCTCACACCATCACATTTGTAATTTAGAGTAGCTCACTCTGCCAGCATTAAACAATTTTCAGCCTCTATAAAAATGTAATTAGCATCTGATTTTTAACAAATCTAAACTTGAAGTTCATGTGAACTCAGACATTTAATCCAGATAATCGACAAGCTTTTACAAGATCATAACAAGGTCAAAAATTAATAATAAGTCTACAAGAAGTAATAAAAAAAAAAAATAGAGCAGGTTTAGTTGAAATTTCTCCGGATCGCATCAAGATCTTCCCTAGCTCTAGATCCTCAAGAATTCACTATAAGCCAGCACGGATCACTACTAAACAAACCCTGAATAAATAATTTCAGTACAAAAAGTTCACAGACAACAAAACCCAAATCACAAACCCTAACCCTACCCTATTTTTACGAACAATAAATAAAAAATAATGAGCAGAGATGGAAATAATACCATTCGGAACGACATGTAGAGGGAGAGGGAGAGGGAGAGGGAGAGGGAAGGTTGTATGGAAATTCTGGTGTGGAAGTAGAGAAGAAGGGAAGAAAAAAGAAATGATTTAAAGAAACAATAAATGGAATAAATCAATTTTTTAAATAAAATAAAACGAGGCGGGCCGTCGCGTCACGTCTACGACAGGTGCCCCCCCGCGTGAAGACCACGCAGGAGCTTCGGTCGGTGCATCTCGGCCGTTCGACTCCCTGTGAAGAGATCTGGTCCGTTAATATATGTATACACGAGGGATGTGCATTCCCGTATTCAGGCATCTCATGTTCCCAAGATAGCAGTTGTTTTGGTTGTCTTTTGTTATTTCACCGTTTATGTTAGATTCTTAAATTTATTTAATTTTTTTTTTTATTCTGATCTAATCTAAATCTTAAAAAAGATAATCTACTTATTGTTATTTGTAAAAACATATAAAAATGTTTAATTACGAAAATTCGGATTCTTTCTACTATTGGAATAAGTTATTTTTATTTTTTTTATTCCATTCCTTTGAGAAACAAATTACTCATTATATATACTAGTATATATGCACGTGCTTTGCACGTATATTAGAGTGAATGATGTTGATGAGTTAGTTTATTTCTACTGCTTTTAATTATATAGGTTAATGGTTCAACCCTTCGAATTCTTTGGTAACAATTTAAAAGACTTAGCAAGTAGCATGAACCCTTTAATTTCCGTAAATGGTTGTCATTATTGCATCTCTTAAATGGTTGTCAGTGGAATTTATTGTAGGTATTCTTTTTAATTACTAAATATGTTGAAGGGTATTTTTGGAACGAAAATTTTTAACGGTGAAACCTAGTTTTGGTATTATATAGAGGAGATTCTTTGCAATCCTTCAAACAAATAGCTAACTTTTTTTAGAACTCGTTCTCCTTTTTCTAAACATATAAAAATGTTTAATTACGAAAATTTTTACAGAAAATTTACTGCAGCGAAATAAATTTATATTAAATTCATGTAAACGACACAAGTTTGAAATTTTTTTAAAAAAAGTCACGGTCCGCAAACAGTGTTGGCGGAAAACAAAATTAGTGTACACGTAAGCAAGAAAAAAAACAAAAAAAAAACAACGTGGGCCCCACGGCCAATTTCTGCCAACAGAGTTGGCTGAAATTGGGGGGGGGGGCCAATTTCAGCCAACTCAGTTGTCGGAAATTGGCCCCGTGGGGCCCACGTTTTTTTGGTTTTGGTTTTGTTTGGTTTGTTAGTTTGGTTTGGTTTTTTCATTGGTTTATTTTAATTAGTTATATTTTTGTTTTATTTATTTAGCTTAGTTTAGTTTTGTAATTAGATTTAAGTAAATTTATTTTAACGAAATAAAATTAAAATAAATTAATTGGAAATAAATATTTAGAAATATTTTTTTCGGAAATTTGTTTCCAAAGCAAAATTTGTATAAATTCCAAAACAATATTTTTTTTGTTTAGTTTCCAAAGCAATATTTGTTTCCAAAACAATATTTTTTTTATTTAGTTTCCAAAGCAATATTTGTTTCCAAAGCAATATTTTTTTTATTTAGTTTCCAAAGCAATATTTGTTTCCAAAGCAATATTTTTTTATTTAGTTTCCAAAGCAATATTTGTTTCCAAAGCAATATTTTTTTTATTTAGTTTCCAAAGCAATATTTTTTTATTTTGTTTTTTTTATTTGGTTTGTTTTGGTTGGTTTGGTTTTGTTTGATTATTTATTTTGTTTTATTAGTTTTTTTCATAATAGACATAAAATAATTAATTAAAATGTTTCTAAAAATTTTTTGGAGATCGAAACATCGTTTTAAATCCGTGGACCCCCACATCCAATATAAATTTATTTCACTACAGTAAATTTTAAATATTAAAAAATAATATTACCGAAAGTCAAATTTGGAGGTCGAAACATCGTTTTTTGACGATTCTAAAAATTTGGGAAGTCCGTCAAACGATGAAACTGTTTATCCCGAAGTACTTTTCCATACGGTCATTTTGGCTCAAACTGGAGCTTGTTTCGATCTCCCAGTCAAAAGTTATGATACTTTAAAGTTTTATATTTTATATTTTTGCCTGTAACATATGCGTCTTGTTTCGGATAATTTTTTTTTCTACATGATTTGTGTTACTCTCGTCGAAAACATACAAATCGACTTATTATTTAACGAAAAACGATTTAAAAACAAGTAGTTATGGCCGCTCGAAGTCTGCTCGACGGCAGACGTAATAGTCTTACGGCAGATTTTTAATATTATTAATTTTTAACGTCGGTTAACGACGAAAAAATTTACGATAAAAATATAATATTTATAAATATAAACGTCCAATTCATATTGTTATTTTTTTCGTAATTTTATAAACTTTTATGCTTTAGATGGAATATATACAAATTTTGATGCTTTGGAAACAAATTTCCGAAAAAAATATTTCTAAATATTTCTTTCCAATTAATTTATTTTAATTTTATTTCGTTAAAATAAATTTACTTAAATCTAATTACAAAACTAAACTAAACTAAATAAATAAAACAAAAATAAATATAACTTAATTAAAATAAACCAACGGAAAAACCAAACCAAACTAACAAACCAAACCAAACCAAACAAAACCAAAACCAAAAAAATGTGGGCCCCACGGGGCCAATTTCCGCCAACTGAGTTGGCTGAAATTGGCCCCCCCCAATTTCAGCCAACTCTGTTGGCGGAAATTGGCCGTGGGGCCCACATTTTTTTATTTTTATCTTTTTTCTTGCTTACGTGTACACTAATTTTGTTTTCCGCCAACACTGTTGGCGGACCGTGACTTTTTTTAAAAAAATTTCAAACTTATTTCGTTTACATAAATTTAATATAAATTTATTTCGCTACAGTAAATTTTCTGAAATTTTTATGTTGTTTTTACTCAGTTTATAATTTTTTTGGGAGGTCTTTTTTCTAGTTTTTGATCTTTTTAATTATTTATTTCGTTTTTCCTGGTTTTTTTTTTTTTTTTTTTTGTCGTTTATGTCGTTTTTTATCGTTTTCATGTTTTTTTCTTTTTCATCGCTTTTTGCTTCTTTGTTGATTTTTTTGTCGTTTTTGTTTATTTTTTTTCGTCATTGTCTTTTTTGATTGTTTATGTCTTTTTTTTTTTATCGTTTTAGTCATTTTTTTTGTTTTTGTTATTTTGGTAGTTTTTTATTTTTTTTGGCGTTTTTTGATCTTCTTTGTCATTTTGGGTTTTTTGGATCTGTTTTTTGTTTTCTTCTCTTTTTTGTCGTTAATTTTGTATCGTTTTTTGGTATTTTTTGTCGTATTTTTTTTAATGAAATTTTTTTATAGCTATTTTTCTTTTCTTTTTTGTCGTGTTTTTTTTGTGGTAAATATTTTATTTTTGTCATTTTTGTCATTTTTTATTTTTTTATTGTTTTTTTGTGCTTTTTAGTTGTTGTTCTTTTTGTTGTTATATTTGAACTTTTTTCCTATTTTTCATATTTTGTTGTTTTTTTTTTTTTGTTGTTGTCGTTTTGGAACTTTTTTCTATTATTTCTTTGTCATTTTTTTATTTTTTATCATTTTTATTCGTTTTTTTTTAAATATTGTTTTTAAACTTTTTTGTTTTTGTCATTTTTTGTAAACTTTTTTGTTTTAGTCTTTTCATCTTTTTTTAAAAATATTCGTTTCGTTTTTAAAAATATTGTCTTTTTTCTTTTTTTCATTATTTTGTCTTTTCATCTTTTTCGTATATTTCCTTCTTTCTTTTTTTTTTGTCTTTTTTTTTCATTTTTTTATCGCTTTTGATATATTTTTTTATTTTTTATGGTTATTTTGTTTTAGGTCGTTTTTTAGGTTTTGATTTTTTATTCGTTTATATCATTTTTTTCCATTTTTTTCTTTTTTCTTTTTTAATTATTGGAGACGGATAAAACTAATATTTTATATTTTTTTATTTATTTAAAAAAATTTCTTTTATTTTCTCTTGTATTTTATTTTTCATTCTTTATTGATTTACTTTTAAATTTTATGTTGTATTTTTAAAAAATATTATTATCTTATAACTCAATTACATTACATGGTAGACCAAACATGTGAATTCAATTGACATTATATTGTATACTTTGATTACATGTTCCAACAAAACATGGTAATGTAATTGTAATTTCATTATATTACAAACCCAATTATATTACAAACTCAGTTCAATTACGATTACATTATGGTGAACCAAATGGACCTTTAGAGGACTATTGTTTGTTCTTTCTAAGTAATATAAAATATGTGCAACACATGTGCATATATACTACAAAATTATATATCAAATAGCATAATTTAATTTTGTTTTATCCTAGAAAAGATTCTTAGTTCAAATTTACTCAAAAGTTTTTATACCTATTAAAAAAGAATTATAACTTCAATATAATATAATTTATCGTTAAAACCAAAATTTAATTTTATAAGATTGTATTATTTAGTTTATTATACGAACTATAATGAAATTAAATAATAAGATAATTACATATTATTATTAAAATAATATAAAAATGGACAATATTTGTTCCTTTTTTTTTGTCTGTGACGTCCTTCTCATAGTGAAAATTGCACACGTGTGTCCCGATTCCTCGTTCTTATTGTATGAATGTTAGATTATGATAACTAAAATTATTTAAAGATTATGGTAACTTAAATTATTTAAAAAATTCAGATTTTTTAAATAACTAATTATTTTCAAGTGCGTTGCACGTAAAAAAAAAAAACTACGATATTATTAAAATATAAAAAATTAAATTATGTTATAATATTTTAAATATAATTTGAATAAATTTTAGTTATGATTTATTAAAAAATATGTTTTTTAAATTTTGGGTATGTATTTAATTAGATATTATTATTTAGTTAGTTTAAATATAATATAAATTTTAAAATATTTTAGGATTTACGCATGTTCAGTAGTTAGGAGGATTTTAGGTTTTTAATTTTTTTTCTACGTGAAAAAACAACTACGGTTGTGATATTTTTTTTTTTTATGTTTTTAAATTAATTGGTTGATGATATATATACGGCTTAAATTAGAGTGGTTCTAAGTCGATTATAATAGTAGATAAATTTTAATTTTTTTTAGAATTTACACATGTACGTGGTTAGGAGAATTTTAGGTTTGTTAATTTTTTTCTACGTGAGAAAACAACTACGGTTGTATACTTAAAAAGATTTTTAAGTTTTTAAATTAATTGGTTGATGATATATATATATGGCTTAAATTGGAACCGAAATTTTAAAATATTTTAGGAGAATTTTAGGTTTTTAGAAAACAACTATGTAGTACTTAATTTTTTTTTAAAAGTTTTTAAATTAATTTGTTTATGATATATATACGGCTTAAATTGGAACCGATTTTAAGCTGCATTATAATAGTAGATAAATTTTAAAATATTTTATAATTTACACATGTCGAGAATTTTAGATTTTTTTTTTCTATGTGAGAAAACAACTACTGTTGTGGTACTTAAAAAGTTTTTTAATTAATTTGTTGATGTTATATATACAATTTTTTTTAAAAATATTATAAAATTTATACATGTTTAGTAGTTAGGAAAATAGTTTTTTTTTTTTCTAAAACAACTTCGGTTGTGTTAAGATTTTTAAGTTTGGTACTTAATTTTTTTTTTAAATTTTAAATTAATTGATTGATAATATATATATATATATATATATATATAGTTTAAATTGTAATATGTTTTAAGTCGCATTATAATAGTAGAAATTGTGATATATTACATAAATTATATTTTAGACAAAATCATAAGCCTAATTTGTGATATTGTCAAATTTGTTGGGAAACTTTTGGTTTGTTGAAGGGATATCAGCCGTCCAAATTTTGCCAAAATCCAATGGTTAAATAAGCAAGTATCTTTGAAGATGAGAAAAGAGTCGCTCACCTCTTCTTCTCCGCAGCTTTTCTCAGCTCTCTCTCATGGCCGCTGCTTTTCTGGTAGTTAGAAATGAAACCCTAATTCCACCACTATAAATACATAAATAGTAACGCTCTTTTCTTCTTCTTCTTCTTCTTCTTCTTCTTGTCGATTGTGTGTTCAGGAGAAAATTATGAAGAAGAAGAAAAAAGAAGCAGCAGCAGAAGATCCTCTTCTTCGTCGGCGGCGTCCCGATTTTTGGATAGAGACTTCCGATTCCCTCACTCAAGTCTGCCGATTCGATTCCCATGGCGGACTCTCCGTATGTAACTCTCTCTCTCTCTCTCTCTCTCTCTCATAATTAGATTTGGTTCTTTATCAAATGTTTAATTGAGGAATCTGGATGCACCACGGACACTCCAAAATACACCAGGACACGCCGAAATAGATGCCGTGTCGTGTCCGTTTGCGTGCAGCATAGATTCGGACGATGGGATAGGAAATTAGGAATCCCTCTTTTATTACTGAAAATTACTGGAAATGCTTATTTTAAGCGGGAACTGGAAGTTTTTTTTCCCCTGAATCAAAACAGAGGGTTGTCAATTGTAGGTGACGGTTGCTGATGACTCGAGGCCTATATTTCACAAGGTGGTCCAATCTTTTCTCAACAAATTTTTCCCATCGGGATATCCTTACAGGTTGCTTTCCTACTTCCATTACTTATTT
Source organism: Iris macrosiphon (assembly GCA_036927795.1). NCBI lineage: Eukaryota > Viridiplantae > Streptophyta > Magnoliopsida > Asparagales > Iridaceae > Iris > Iris macrosiphon. The sequence continues at coordinate 3,215,893 of JAYESA010000007.1, read as the reverse complement.
GAGAAAACTGCGAACTCTGCACGCGTTAAGTGAAATGATGTACGATTAAAACTTATTTTGTGCTTATGCAGTGTGAATGAAGGTTATCTGACTTACACCCAATTCCGAGCATTGCAACATTTTTCAAGTGCCGCATTGTCCGTGCTTTCGACCCAGGTCTTTTCCTATGTTCTGAAATATAATCATTTAGATCTGGTATTAATGTCATGTCTATGTTCACTACGTATGATGAAGTATCCATGCCTGGGAATTCCCATGCTTTCTGTAATTATAACAACAGATCACAAGAAACGAGAGACTTTTTACTTCTTTATGTTCGTACCAAGCTGCAAAAAAGATGCTTGAATCATGTAGCCTTATCTCTATGCTTTGTAGCATGCCTTTTGACTGACAGCAAAAATGTGGTTACTGGCTCAGTCTCTCCTATTTGCTGCAGGATTGCGAGCAACCCCTGCACAGGCTACTGCCGTTAGTTGGGTAAGATGCAATGCGTGATTTGATTCGAGCAACAGCATCAACCGGGTAGTTTGTTGTGTAGTCTTCCTAACGTTTTGAACACTTCTCCTGACAGGTCCTAAAAGATGGGATGCAACATGCTGGGAAATTAATATGTAGTGGTATGGGCGCAAGGATGGATTCTGAGCCAAAGAGTTGGAGAATACTGGGTGAGTTTCTATATCTATTCATTTAATATTATTCAGTTATTCTTTTTATGTATTATGTTTCTTCCTATAGTGCGTCATATTTTAGATGTGTTTCTTATCTCGTAGCTGATGTACTGTATGATCTCGGCACGGGTTTGGAGGTTTTATCTCCATTATGTCCCCAACTTTTTCTGGAATTGGCTGGATTGGGCAATTTTGCAAAGGTAATAACTTAAAGATTGTAGTGATAGCTGTTATGCATATCCATGATGTTGAGCTGTTGGACAGTCTTTGTAATTTTGGTGATGAAGTTCTTTTCTCTATGACCTATAACTTTTTGGATGGTTTGCTCATTTTGTTCAAACTAATAAAAAATACGTATTTCACTAAAAAATGTATTTTAAGTGAATAAAAATTTAAAAATTTCAAGTAAAACGTGTTAAGAGTGCTGAACAGTTTTAACCTTAATAATCACATCTATGAAGTAGACATAAAAAATGTTTCAGATAATATGGTCCACAAACAACAAAGTTTCAAGTGTTAAAGTCATAAATGGTATTGAGGCTGTTGATGTCTTGACAACTTCTTTTCAATTAAGACATGTTTCTTCCAAGGTTCGCTGTATCGGTATTGGACCATTTCCATGAGTATTGGGATCGGCGATATCGGCAGTTTTGGATCGGATTATCAGATTTTTTGGTATCGGAAAGCAAATAATCATTGACATTTTAGAAGAAATATTTTATATATTTAGGCATAATTTTTAAGTATTTCCTATGTTGTTTCTTAGTAGTTTTGAAATTGAATGAAATAGTACTCACCATTGCCGATCGGTTTATACGCGATAGATAAATTTTCTTCTTTTACAATCTTACTATTCTTTTACATCCTTGTTGATTGGTCTTTTTCATTAAATTTTTTTTTGCCGAATTGATCGGAAAAGAGACATCCAATGTCGGTATCGGTCGGTATCGGATCGGGACATGCCAAACCGTATCGGATCGGTATCGTCCGTATCGGACTGGTATCGGCCGATACTGCAAACTATGGTTTCTTTAGGACCGGACCCTAAAACTCCGTAAAAGACCAAAGTATTCTTGTTGTAACTTCAGAGTTATCTATAGCGATAGGTCATGTTTGATAACTTTTTCAATGTAATTATTTTTAAGCAGTATTTATATGGTGGATAAAGGCTTTGTTGTTGTTGTTGTTGTTGTATTTACAGGGGATAATGGTTAATTTCCTTTACAGGGTATGGCAGTAGTTGCAGCAAGAGCAACAAGGCTACCAATTTATTCTTCCTTTGCCAAAGAAGGCAATCTCAGTGACTTGTTTGCTAAAGGGGAGGCAATCTCAACCGTTTTCAATGTTCTCGGGTTAGGAGTGGGTATCCAGTTAGCATCCACAGTTTGTTCATCAATTCAAGGGAAGGTATGCCTGTGTCTATCATCATTCTGTGCATTGTTGATTGTAGTCACCATGTCATATTATATAAAATTATGACCAACTTATCAGTGCTGAAAGGCAACCACCATCTCGATTCAAATATTGGGAGAATGGTTAATGTAATGATAAAAGACTTGGATCGCTTGGCTCTGAGATTACGTGATCCTTTAAGTTGGAAAAGATGTATTGTCGTTGAATCCAATTGTCAATTTTGGCAGTCATAGTGGGAAAAAACAAATCACTGTAATAGGTACTTGTAAATTTATTCAAAGATTGGGAGAATGGTTAATGTAATGATAAAAGACTTGGATCTCTCGGCTCTGAGATTACGTGATCCCTTTTAAGTAGGAAAAAAATACCTTGAATCTAATTGTCAATTTCAGCAGTCATAGTGGGAAAAACCAAATCACTGTAATAGGTACTTATAAATTTATCATACGGCTGTGCAACAGTAATCATAACCACTCATCTTCATTCCTCTACAGGATGAATTCCCGATAGTTGAAGATGTTGCTACATGTATTGCAATGTCTGGCATCTCTTGCTGTGAGTCACCGGACCACTAATAAATTATTTTCTAGTTGTAGTCTACATAACATAGCAGCATAGACACTTCTATTATGGAGCGATGTCCGTTCCGGGTACTGCTTGGATGTATCAAGCAAGCGTTCACATAATTTTACACTTTTTAGGACATTTACCTGGTGCTTCTGGGACACATTTAAGTAACAACATCTCCATACACACCTTTTGTCTTCACAAAGTGAACTATATTTTTGGTGTTGGCTATTTGATTTGATTTCTTATATATATTTTTGAGTTCATTTCTTATCCGTGTTTGCGGAGTAACGGGGAATAATATAAATATTTAACCCACAACCCTGACCCCAACTATAGAGTTTCGGTTTAGTGGAAGGGACTTTAACATGATATTAGAGCAACATAGGGTAGAATCTCTGTGGGAAACATTTATGTAGATTTGACAAAAAGAAAAGATAAAAGGAAAAAAAAAAAGGCGTCTTGCAATTCAGCCCATAAAATAGGTGTTTTGGATAATATAAATATTTAACTTTATCGCAACTCTGGAGTGGAGTTTGGTGTAGTCATGGACTTTAACAATACACACACATAGCATGGGCAATCTTAATTGCTTGATAATATGCAAAAAATCTGAGTACCTTCTAAATGGTCTTTCTAATACTTGCATAACCTAATCTAAGATTAACGGTCAAGAATGTTATATAAGAGCCAAGACGTAGTAAAAGCATTTTGGACTTCTCATAAAAGTCATAAGAGAATTTCAAACAACAATGCGGGATTTACATATTCAAGCAAGCATAACTTGAATTATCATCTATCCATACTATCTTCCCACCACAGTAAAACTCAAAGCACAAAATAAAAATTACAAACATTCCTTGAGTTCTTTCAAATCTTTCTTCCTTGAATCTCTTCGTGAACCTTTCTTCTTTCCCCTAAACTCAATTGATACAAAAAAAATCCCAAATTACAAAAGAGCTTGAATTCTTGCCCTATTTTTGGTTTTATACCTATGCTAGGCATCTTTACTTGAAGGGCATAAATACCCCTTACTTGACAAGTCAATTGTACTAAATCCTATATCCTCGATGGGTTATAAAATAGGTTTGCTTAAGACACACAACAAATACCTAATTAAGCTAATATTACTTCTTAATTTACAAATAAACATGTGTCCTATCATTATAAGTAAATTCTTTTTTGTTATACCCACCCTCTTGTTTCTCTTCCTGCCAATTTTGCAAGGTTTCAAAAAATGCGAGACACACAGGTCCTCTGGAGCCTAGGTGCGAGGCGCGGGCTTCATTGAAGCGAGGTGCACATTGTCATAAAATTGTGAAAATATTGTAGCTTCATATATATATATATATATATATATATATATATATATATATATATAACACTACCAAAGTTGCAAAATGCAGTAAAGACAGAAAATACAAAGATAAAAAAGGTTAAAAGAAAAAAAAAACATAGATAAAGAATTGTAACAAAAAAAAAAACAGAATTAGAACAGTAAAAAAAAGTAATAGCAACAGCAAAATAGCAGTAAAAAACAAAAAAATACAAAGAAAATAGGGGGAAGCTGTAGTCATTTAGAATAGTAATCATAATTCATAAATGAAAAAAACCCAAAGAACAATAAAGAAACAATCAGAAAATAAAAAACAATGAAAAGTTAAATACAAATATTACCTGGTCTTGGAGTGGAGGCTGGACCAATAAAACGAAAAGAAAACAACAACAAAGAACATGAATTGAAAAAGCAAAAAAAAGCCTGGACTGTGTCAGACTTGCTGACAGCGGGTCGGCGGTGGGCGTCTGGTGACTCGGACAGACGTCCTTCCCTTTCAACTGGACCGATGACTCACTTCGCTCGCCTACCGAAGACCTAGCGCTTTGGGTGTGGGTAGGCCGGGAATCCTATTTGCTTCAATCCATAAATTCCAAAATGTTTGCACACGTGGAACTTTCATAATCTCGTTATTGCAACCGTAGACAATGGATCCCGAGCTTCAACCATCATGCGAGGGCCGGTCGCTCTTTGCTAGCCATGCAACCAAGGAGCATCGTCCAAGTTCCCCAAGCTTCTAAGAAGTAATCAGATGCCCATAGAGTTAAGAGACTTGTTCAAACAATAAGATGTGGCATTCCTATTCATTTAATGAATGTGAAAGCTAAAGTTCCAGTTAGATAAATGTATCTCCATACTCGTCATCATCATCATCCAAGCCTTCTCCCTTCAGCATGGAATCGACTATCGAGCACAACAAACTCCATAAAATATTTGACAATTTTTATGACCGGTTGTCGACCTGACATGTTAGTGTCAAATTTTAGGCAAAATTGCTATGAGCATGAGAGGGTCGTGTCATAGAACCTAGACTACCAGTTGGGTTGGTTGTAGATGGTAGACCGACCTTTGGTTGATCAGTTAAGCTCATGCAACCAAGGAGCATCTTCTAAATTCCCCAATACTATAGAGACGAAGAGGTACGATGATCCCCCCCCCCCCCCCCGACATTAAGCTGAAGAGAAAAGATATGTCATTCCTTAAGTATATCTCCATATTGTGCTGGTCTATCTATCTAACATTCAGACAGTAGATATTGGTACAAAACCACAAGGATATTATGATTTAAGGAATTCCTTTTGCTTATGTTTGAATTTGGATTTTATGAGATAATGTATTATCTATCATTGCTGATTGTTATCTTTTGTTCTTTGCTTTGGTCAGTGCCGCAGATGCTTCTTTTCAGAGTTTATTACTTGAACAAACTTTATACTGTGAGGTTTGAACTTGAAGAAGAAAAACAAAAAGAAGAAAGGATCAAAAATTATTTTGGTATTGATCTTTTGTGAATGTGCATTTGTTGGTAAAGTCATGTGGACTACTTGGTTCTTCCCCAAATTCCTTGTGAGAATCATTGCGTACCCTTCATAACTGTTAAAGATGTTAAAAGGTGATGAAAAGGATATATATAAAAATGCATCACTAAAGGACTATACAAGCTAGCTTTCTATGTGGAAGTTGGAGGTGACATTAATTGAGGATAAAATAAGAGAATCATCTCAGGTGGTGTGGCCATGTGCAACGTAAAGCAATAGATTTACTGGTTAGGAGGAGCAATCATATTTAGTTAAAGGAGGTGCAAGAACTAGGATAGGCCTACACAAACTTGGATTGAGGCCGTAAAGAAGGATATAGTTTTTGTGAATGTTACGGAGAACATGGCCATCAATAGGGTCCGAATGGAAGAGCATGATTCAAATATCGAAACCCAAATATTTAAAGGCTTTTTTATTCTTGTTTTAACACTACAGGACTACCAGATGCTAATTTGTCAGCATCTAAATCAAAGATATTTAATAGCATGATGAGTGTAACTTTCTAATCCTTAAGTACCAGGGATTTTTAAGCTCGCATAAGAGAGATGCAATTTTTGCACATTCTAATAATGTGGGAGAGCATTTCCGTGATTAATTTGCAATCTCAACTGTATCCTGCTATGATCAATGATGTTCATGTCATGGATCTGCTTAATAAGGGTACTAGAGGTTTTAAAGAGACGTGTCTTTTTTGCACATTCTAATAATGTGGGAGAGCATTTCCGTGATTAATTTGTAATCCTAACTGTATCCTGATATGGTCAATGATATTCATGTCACGGGTAGGTCTGCTTAATAAGGGTACTAGAGGGTTTAAAGATACTTGGTTTTTCGTGTTAAAAGTTTAACTGTTAAATTTCGTACGAAGTGGGTGTTAAGGCAATGCCTAAAAAGGTTAATCAACATAGGGTGAGAGGGCAAAGATGAACGGTTGGATGCTAGGAGTGATTAATGAAGTGAGTGTTCTTTAGTGCACTATTATAGACCAGTACCAATAGAATGTGGCTTGTGACTTATGATCGTCTTTCTTACATGGATACGATTGTCCAGGAAAATGATTCAGTCCTATTTTTAAATGTCTATTGGTTATAGGAAATGTTTCCCTATCATTAGTGTAACACCATTGAGAATAACCGCTATATTTATGGTTAGATTTTAAAACTGTACATAAATTAATTCTTTTCCGTGATTGAATATCTTGCAGTTGATAGCTGGCCCTCTTCTTTCTGCCCTACATGTATACAGTGTATCTCAAGAGATGCGAGCAGCTCCTGTGAACACATTGAATTCCCAGCGAACAGCTATGATCATAGCAGATTTTGTGCAGGTGAGGTATGATGCAATTATCAAAGTAAATTTAGAAATACGCTTAAATCTTATACTACTGCTCTGCCTTAAACTCAGAACGGTAAAGTATCGAGCCCAGCTGACTTAAGATACACAGAGAACCTCATATTCCCGGATCGAGTAATAGAGGAAGCTGGTAGTGTGAAGGTTGGGCAGCCACTCCGTAAAGTTGTGAAGAACCCATCAAAGCTTGCGGAGCTGAGAGAGAATTTCCCAAATGAAAAATTTATCATCATCTGTAAGAACAAGCACATCGACATGGTTCTGGAGCACAGTGCATCCGGTGAAGATGCTATGAGGGGGTGGCTGGTGGCAGCTTTCGCTGCAGAAATGGAGAAATCAGGTTACGGGTCGAAGCAGGACGTTTTGAAACCAGCTCATGAGAAGATGGAATCTCTCTTTCCCTCGTTCATATCCGAAGTGAAGAGAAGAGGATGGCACACCGACCAGTTCTTAGATGGGCTCAGTAGCCGATATTCGTTTTAATGCTCTGAGGTAGTAAAACCCTTCCACCTTCAGACAATCTTAGTGAAGTTGTGTGGTTAGCATACCAGAGTCCTTCACGGAAACTGCCATTGATTTCTCCGTTCCATGGACTTGGAGGAGGGAGTATATATATGTAGTAGGGATGTAAAAATGATTCAAACGGTTTGTGGGCTGGTCGGTACCCAGCTCGATCGATTTTTTCTGTTCGAATGGGTGTTGGAACCGAGTACGACCATAGGTGGTTCGTTTTGGTCTTGTTCACGAACAGGGACTTGAGCTCGGATCGTTTTATCGTATTAGGATTTCTCTGCTATATGGTATAGTTTTTTTTTGGTGGATGGGAAGGAATAAATTTTCTTAGCATTTTCTGTTTTGTTCTTTATGTGATGGTAAAATTATGATTAAAAGAGCATAAGTAACTAAAAAAAAGCCTTCAAGACTTTAAGAGCAACACTATGATGGTTTATAGAACATGTTTAATAGGGATTTGGTTCGGTCTTGGCTGGGACTCTGTTCGTGTTTTTCAATTTAGTCGTGCTTGATTTTGTCAGTCTCTAATCGAATTAAGTTCTAACATCATTTTTGGGTTCGACTCAAACAATCAGAGAGAATAACTTTCACTTTAACCACATGAGTTAGAAGAGATATTTGTTCATAATTAGATAATATTACGTAGTTAACCGTTTTCGAGACTTTTTATGAAAATTAGAAATATACCCATAACTAATTATAATTAAAATATAATTAAATATATAACAAATTCTAATTAAAATAAAATAAATTTTAATTTAAATATATTTAAATATTTTTTTATTAATTTTATAAGGAAAAAATATTTTATATGTAACGCACGTGAATTTACTAGTATTAGTAGATCCCCTCTCCCCTCAATAATGGCAAATTTTATAGGCACTCCATAGTTTGCTTAGGGCAGTCAAATTTTTTATATTTTTTTACAAGTTCGTCGCTAGTTTTTTTTACTTGAGGGTAGCCAAACTTCTCATATAAGCCAATGACTTCTATTTTTTAGTCAAATTTTTTTTTTCAGGACTGTCACAATGTTGACAGTCCTTCCAATTGGAAGGAATATCAACATTCCAATTGGAAAGACTGTCAACATTGCGACAGTCCTAAATAATTAGGAATGTAAAAAAAAATTACAGTCCTTCATATTGGAAAACTGTTAATTTTGTTTACAGTACTAAGAAGGAGGCATAGAAGAAGATGAAGCAACGGCAGCAACTGGGACGGCGGCGAGCGGGGGCGACGCGAGACGTAGGCGCAAGTGCGCGCGAGGGCGATGCATGGCGGAGTCGCATATTAGTGGGGAGCTGCGCGACGGAGACATGCGCTCACAGGGGGCTGTGCGCGGCGGAAGCGCGTGCATGCGCGCGGGAGGCTGCGCACGGCGGAGGCCCCCTCCTCCGCCTCCCGCCTTCTCCTCCTTCTCCTCCTCCAGCCTCCATCTCCTGCCGCCTCCTCCTCCTCCTCCTCCACCTCCGCCTCCTACTCCAACTCCTCCGGCGGATTATGGTTAGAGTTTGGGGTTTGAAAATTTGAAAAAAGAGTAAAAATTTAAAATGAAGAATTTTGGAAAGGTTGGACTGTTCTGAGTAAATTTTGGACTGTCCTAAATAAAAGTTAAAAAAATTTGAACTTTTATAAAGTAATGATCTGTCTAAGCAAACAATAAAATACCTATAAAATTTGCCTCCAATAATACACACATGTACATCACTCATCTTGTCTTGTAGGAATCTACATGGACCAGCCTAAACTGGAGAATAAATTGTGGTAAAATATCGTTGGTGAGATCAAATCTACCTAGCCAGGTAGAAGCCTCCTAGTTAGATGTGTTTGAACCGTGTTACTAGAAACTAAAGTCCCAGACTTTTCTTTTTTCCATTATATATATATATATATATATATTCATACAATTGGGTGTGTGAACTGACGATGGGATGTTTGGATAATGAAAGAATTTGACATTGTGATTCGCATTGCTTGATTGAAACGATTGTACAGTGGAGCGAGAGAAGAATGCTTCTACAACGAACGGCAGATCGTATGCCAATTTTTTATTTATTTAAAAGATAGAGAAGACTTATTTTGTTCGGCCAATCGACACGTGACAAGTGGTCTGCCGATAGGTAGGCGAGAAAATCCATATCCAGCTGCTTGATTGAGACTTGATTGTTTGATTTATATGTCCGACTTGGTTGTATATGAAAATGATTAGCTAGCTTACCAAATACTTGAAAATCAGAGTCAGTGGGAGCAAGCAATCATAATAAGCAAGCAAGCATCTTTCAAAAACAGCGAGGACAACATCGACATCGACTGAACAAAAACAACACTGCATGCATCATGCAAATCGAATAGAAAACGTTCATAAATAAGGAATATAAACATGCTTAAATTCAAACAAATAATTCTATTAATTTCTCTAAAAGTGTTCATCTATGCTATTCTTCTTTATTTGACGGCCAACATGACATGATGCCGACGTGATAAATTTAAAATTTAAATTAATATTAAAAAAATTTGGACAATTAAATAATTCGATTAAAATTTGACATGTCAGTTGTTATTTTAAATACCATATAGTGGCACTTTTGTTGTTAAGAAATGATAGGAAAGGACATTTTGGAAAGATTAACAGCAGTACTTAGGAAAATAAAATTCGGACGGATCAAAGTAAATCTGATCCAAATAATGGATTAAGTGGTCCACAGAGTGGTCAAAAAATTTGTTGGAGAGTTGCACCACGTTTCAAGAATTTTAGCGAGCTGCTCAGTATTTTAAAAAGTGCTTAATTCTTTTCTTTTTGACTTTGGATTTTAACAAGCACACAGCAACACAAATATTTTGTTCCTAGAAAATAAATAATACAAAACATTAGGATTGTGATTAGAGACGGTACATTTTCGGTACCGATATAGGAAATAAAATATTTTTTTAATTTCAACCAATGCATACAAAATGTACCCAAAAAATGTCTTGCATAACATAAGACGTGTAATAGTCGGTTTAATTAATTTATACGTATTAGCTGGAATTACAACCTTTGTGATGAAATCCCCAGCTTAGCAATAATTCAAACTTTATAATTTCTGTAGCAATTAGTTGTTCGCCAGAATAATACTAAAAATAAATATTTTGTCAAACGCATATATATAAATAAAATAATAGGAAATAGCTGTATTAATTAATTTATAATGATCATATGTATATTGAACACAGCTAGAGAACAAAGCGAGAACGCCAAATTGGAAGGCTTTTGGGCTCCTAATAGTGCACGAGAAAGCGTGTGTGTGGTCAACTCAAGCAAGTCCCCTCCATTTCCAGAAAAAAACAAAAAATTTGAAAGAACAGATTACTCACTATCATCACTTCACCAACCTTTGCTTTATATCTAGAAACTGTCATTGATGGGAAGAAAACAATACTGACAGTCTCTGTCTGTCAATGTAAATCTATAGATTTTATGGCCGAAGCAAGTCGGTCAAAGTTTTGCCATTGAACTTCGGAAACTAATTCCCTATATACATTGTCAAACACTTCAAAGCAGAACACAAATCTAATAGAAAAAAAAAAATTCTAATTTGTATGAAATTAAGAACTTATGAAAATTTAGATGCAAATTTTTTAAATCAAACGTGAACAACTAACTACTATATATTTATCATAAATAATTTAATAGAAAGATAAAAATAATAATTAGAAATATCATAATGACGTGTTAGTGATGCCAATGTTGGAGGTGGAAAAGAAAATAAGGTAGAGAGATACACTTTAGATATCGTACCATATAAACTCAATTCCGTTTCTTCAATTCTTAAATTCACAACTTCTTATAGAATATTTATAGACTATAAACGAATCAAAAGAAGATAAAATAATTCTCTAAAGACTTATCCATAAGATAAGACAAATCTCTAACCAATTCAAGAGATACAATTCTCTTTATTTTGGTTTATCTTAACAAACAACCTAAAAAAATCTAAAAGATAACCGAAAATTTCAACTTGTTCTCCATTACACCTCATAGTTAGCGTGGTTTAGGTGTGAGACATTTGCCCTCTCGGGACCTAGGACGACATTTGAAAGCGAGACCTATTGAACAGCTGAATGGAAAACATCAAGTTCTTCTAAATGAATTTTATTGATTTTTTTTCTTATCGGATACCAATATTATCAATCAATTTAATAAATAAAATATTCTAAAAAAATAATAAAAATAATTAGTTGAGTATCCTTACTAAGGTTTTTTTTTTTTTTTCAAACCGTAAAACAAGACAAATAAAACAACATCATTCGGAGACAAAATGACAAAGTAACCGTTAGAATAACAAAATATATATTTGAAAAAATAACAAATAAATTAGTTGGTCTCGTGGTAATGGCTCTCTCAGTCCAAATCATGTTATTGCTATTTTGGTTACTAAAACTTACCATGTTTAAGTGGATGTAGATTCTCTTTAGACCCCTTGCCGGATGGTACTACTTAAGTGGGTCTCGAGTCTGTTTGGACCTTTTCATTGCAAGGGGTGACTGGTCTAGTACGTAACATTGGAAGGGGTCTGAAACGGTCGTCCAGCTCGTCCACCCTCTTTGTCTCATCTACCTGCGTTTCATCGAGACTTTCATGTTGATACATATACAATTATTGTTTGTTGCTTCACTATCTAGAACTCCGGCTCTTAAAAAAAATAAAAATAAAAATAAAATAAAATAAAACTACTGTGAAGTTAGTGCTTTTCAAAAGACAGGAAAAAGAAAAAGATTACAAATGCATTTGTAACGTAATCAAATCCAAATGCCGGAAAGTTACTTAGATTGCGTGTTGACAAAGGTTATTCCTGCAGAGAAATTAAAAGTGGGTAAATTAAAGGACATTGGAACCGGTAATAATAACAAATTAAATATCTTTAATTTGTATGAAAAGTTGATACTGTGCCTTGAAAACAATTGAAAAGCTGTGGAATTAACTTGAAGAATTCCAAATGGAGACTTACTTTTGAAAGCAATAGCACTATTAGCACATACCACCACTTTTGGTACTATTATTAATCAATTTTGTCAAGGATAATTACCAAGTAATCCATAGATATTGTCGATCAAGAACTTCTCCAATCACAAGGTTATCATTATAAAATAGTCGAGATTAAGACATTAATTATTCTAAATTAGCTCCAAAATTAAGTGAGAAGATTTTCCGCGTAATGCTAAAAGCTTCCTTAAAAAACAATAAAAATTCTCATTTAGAGATTGTTTGGTCCAAGTAAAAACATTACGCCAACTCTAATCACAACAAGTTTTTGCATTCACAATTGTTGGAAAATTAATTGCTAATATACGTATCTTGACATGTTACTGAAATTGACGACATTTTGGACTAATATGGACAGACAAACCTCAGCTTTGACCATGATTATGGAGTTTTGGTCTTCGAAATAATTTTCGTTCTTCCACTAAAAATCACACTGATTAAATGAATGCGTATACTCTAAATGCAGGTTATGGTTAATTAGCATAAAAGTAGACTATGCATGGAACAACAAAATTCAATGCAATATCTGATGAAGAAGTTAAGTCCTTGTCACATTTAACGTAGCCGAAGGAGGAGATACGTAGGACATCAATGCCAACTCCCGTTGCCGGCACTCTCCTTGTCGTCCGAACCCCTGCATCTTTGGTGAGTTCTGCCACATCGCGGATCCTCTATTGATGCATGGTGAAAGAGGATAAAAGACCTTAGCGTTCGAAATTGTGTCTTTTTTTTAAGTACGTTGGATATAATTCTATATTGACCAAACATAATACGGTATGTATACGGTGATAGATAATACTAACAATATAAATTTTTTTTGGTTAAAAAATTCTAAGACGTTTTAAGCTCAGTCTAGTATAAACTAAAAATCTTGGCTATGCCCATGGTCAAAAGCACCTTTTGTTTTGTACTTGGTTTTCAAAAGGTTTGAACTTCTTGGAGCTCAACTAGCTAGCAATAACAGGATATATGACAATTATATATTCACCATGACCAAGGTTAACCTCTAGACTTAGGGTTGACTGACACCCAAAAGCAATGATAATTTATTCTTCTTCTTCTTCTTCTTCTCCTTCTCCTTCTCTTGATTGAAGACACAGAATAGAGAAGGAATTAAAGGCATGCATGATTGTTAAGTGTGAACTCATCCTTTTCTTGCATGCTATTTCCAGTCTCCTTCATATGTATGTACTTTCTTCTATTCTTCCTTGATACTTCACGTTTTGTCTCTCACGCCCAGGCCGCCACCACCTTTACAATAATATATATCCCAACTCTCTCCTCTCCATGACAAAACTACAAATAGAATAAGAGGATGTGTTTTCCTGCATCACGCGCTATAACAAACATTTATACGTCATCACAGTTTTGGTCAATGTCCTAGTTAGTATATATAAATAGCGAAGCAAGCATTGGCAGCAGATTGTAGGCTTGCATTGTGTATCAATAGGTAGAGGAAGGAGGAGGTACGTAGATCAAGTATACATACATATATATAAAATATATTAAGAGAGCCCGAGCCCTATCTCTTAATTAATATGGTGAGGGCTCCCTGTTGTGACAAGAGTGGTCTGAAGAAGGGCCCATGGAGTGCCGACGAGGACCAGATACTGCTAGCCTATGTCACCACCTACGGCCATGCCAACTGGCGAGCCCTTCCCAAACAAGCCGGTACGTACGTACGTACGTACGTATATATAAACTAATATTGGTTGGTTGGTTTAGCAATTGGAACTAATTCATTTGTTCAGCAGGTCTATTGAGGTGTGGCAAGAGTTGCAGGCTCCGATGGACCAACTATCTCCGCCCCCACATCAAGCGGGGGAACTTCACCAAGGAAGAAGAGGACATCATTCTCACCCTTCATCAAAACCTCGGGAATAGGTACGTATATATTTCGCTAATTAATATATACATATGCAAATGCATGATTTCTTCCAATTGAAACATATATTTTCATATATCGATCGTTGGTCTACAGATGGTCAGCTATTGCTGCAAGATTGCCAGGGAGGACCGACAACGAGATCAAGAACGTCTGGCACACCCACATCAAGAAGAGACTAATTAAACAGAATGACCATGCAGTAGTAGTCGATGAATCCAAACCTCCTAATATTGTGACGTCACTGTCATCCAAAGGAAAAGGAGGGAAAGCTACCATGGAATATTTAGCAAACACTACTCAAATGTCCCCAGAATGGTCCGACGTCTCTTCTTCCTCTGCCACGGGTTTTTCTTCCATGAGCAACAGCAATGCTACCATGGTCAAGCAGGATCATCAGCACTACTGCATGTTCGATGAGAGTTTTTGGTCGGAGGCCCTCTCCACGGAGAACTCCAATTGCAATGCATCCATAGATGTCGTCGTACCCATGATGACTACTGCTACTACTATGATCAATGAGCCATTGCCTAAGAAGGATGATGATCATGATGATGATGATAGCATGAGTTTTTGGTTGAGTATCCTGATGGAAGCCGGAGAATTTTGAGAGACTTTGCCTGAAATCTAACATACATACAACATTGTAGACCTCATTGGAGTTATTGAAACATGCATCTACAAGACAAAGACTACACAATAACTTCATTTTAATTGTGTCATCTTGTCAATGCTATGAGGAGAGGAAATGGTGTTGGCTTCTTCCATTTTGACTCCATCTGCAATGTATTGCAAGTTTCTTTTCTATGAAGTTATATAATATACTCGACTATTGAATTCTCAAGAATTGGGGTTTATGAGTATACATGTACATAACATGCATGTTTTATTCTCTCGACACCTTGGGTTCGATCATGGGTCGACTTGCTATTTCTGTTGGGGTTTATTGAGATTATTCTCTAGAAAGTGGTCAAACATCCGTATATGTAACAAACTCCAAGTGCGTATTTCAGTCCATGTAGTTGCTATGGTATGGTATTTTACTAGAGGACAAGGTTCAAGTCCTCCAAAAATGATTTGTTTTTGTCACCTGTTTCTTGAATTTTTTTTCTTCGGAGCTAGGCCTCTAAGCGGCTCGGACTCAGACGCGGACGAAGAGCGCAAAGTGGAGCTTTGATTGCGCACTTCGCACGTACAAATCTAGCGCGCCGATATGGTGCTTTTGCGTGTCATTGCGTCTTTCAGTGTCATTTCTTGTGTGTGTTCAATACAGGAGCAGCAGGCGCGCTGGACTGCGGTTTCACGAGAAGTTTGCTCCCTTCTGGACTTTGGTTTCAACAGGGATGTTGTTCCTACTGGACCTTGGTTCCAGCGGAGAGTCTGATCCAAGTAGACATGTGCTCTAGCGTGTCTGTTTCGTGTGCTTCAGCGTAGGCGTTCCAGTTTTCGTAAGTACAACCTACTTAGTGGGAGTTACTGTTGTAACCGTCCACTTAATAAAAAAATATTCTCTGGATTAACTGTTCATTATGGAAATAATTAGTTGTTGCTAGGGACCTAGCTCCCCTATATATTCACTATTTTTTCTTTTGTATAGATACTAATTAGATGATATATATATGCTACGAGATGAGAGTTAGCGACATCGTTCTGAAGCCACAAAGTATTGTCCGACTGAAGTCTTGTCCATACGATGTCCATTCTGAGGGTGACAAATGAGCATAATTCTATAAGTTCATCTCCTCGAAGTACTTGCTGGTTCCTGAAAGCCGATCGACATAAAAGTTCGGATCTTACTTTGAGTAACAATGATTTTAATCACTCCAACAATAGTTTCTGTCTCGTTCTTCTTCTTCTTCTTCTTCTTCTTCTTCTTCTTCCTTCTTGAATCTTGTTATAGTAACGTTGTTGCAAAAGTTTTAAAACTTTCATTTTCTAGCAACTTGTAATATTTTATTTCTACGTTATTGGTGTAATCTTTATTTTAATAGCAATTTGTACGATTTTCTGTAACCAAACATTAACAATTTTCTTGACACTTGAGGCTCAAAATCAATAGTGTTTGATGAATGTGTATATATATGCTATATCAATGATGAAAGGATGAGAGAATGAGATTTGATGAATCGTCGATACAGAACTCGAGTGACCCTTGTGGTTACCGGAAAGAGGTATAAGATCATGTCTGGGTGGCGGCAAATCGGTGGATCGAGCCACGAGGACGTATTATTTCTTTCATTTATTTGGTGGGAGTTGAGGATAGTAGACCCAAAAAATATATATACAACGCAGCGTGCACAAAATTTCGAACGTTACGTCGGACATCTAAAAATAAAATAAAATGAATGGCCGATGTGCCACGTGGATGAGTCGGCCTTGGTCGAATGCCTAATTTGATTCTCTTATGTTTGTGACTTTAGAAATGGAGATTTTGCTTATGATAAAAGATTACCTCAAGATGTGGAATTAATGCGTTCGAGACCATTTCCTCTTGTGACTTGCTGAGACAACTTCGCATTCAAGTTTTGTTGGAGTTCCTATTATTATTTTTACTTTTTATTAATGGTTGGGTTTCTTTACAAAAATGGACCAAGTCTCCATAATGCATAGAAACCTATATATATACTACAACAATATTAAGGAGATCATACGGAAATATGAACATACGGTTTTAAATCAACTATACAAAAGAAACATCCTACAAATTACATGCATGCACTATTTAATATATAGAGAAATTAAACTTAGATGAGCCTCAATGCATCATCAAAATATTAAACCTAAAACAACCGAGAAATCCTGCCACTTACAAATGACGTCACAGCGATTTAATTAATCTGCAGTATGATGATTATTTTTCTTCTTCGTGTGTTTGATTGCGTTTTTTGGATTACATACGCTGTTGTTTTCCAATATTATCTGATTTTTTTTTTATTATAATTCTTAATGACCTAGCTTTTGAGAGAGAGAGAGAGAGAGAGAGAGAGAGAGAATCATTGACCTTGTTGTAATTACAGGGATCAATACCTTTTCCACAACGCAGTGATCTTACTTAATTCTGTGTAAATGATCAATTAATGGACCAGTTCTTTGTGTGAGTGGAAAAAAAAAGGGAAGTCACGCACTCGCTGCACCTGTTTTTTGTCTGTATTTTTTTCGGGTGTCAACGTCGTACGCGGAGTTGTGTAACGTCACCTAGAGATGGATATCGAGACACTATACATTTTCGTACTTGCATCATCAAGTACGTCATACCACAGGACACCTGACACTACATGAGACAGAATCTTCCTGAGATATTCATGGTGATTCTGTATAGGTTACATGATTCGCGACATAGATTTCTATATGCGTAGCTATCATTATGACTCGCTGCATCAGTTAGAGGTCATGATTTTGCGTGACATGGACATGAGACGTCGTGGACATGAGACGTGTGATTATATTGGGTGGGGAGAGTATTACCATATTAAAGGCTGATTATATTATGTATATGTAGTTTTATGGAGGTGCCTTAGACTCTAACACAGAGCTTTGACACAAGTTATGGCCCTTCGAGATAAATGATGCTATGGGTTTCTCCGACATATAGCCTACGGTAGTTTCAGCCTGAGTATGACTAATGCTCTCATTTGCATATCACTTAGTTGGTTACTTAGTTAGCCCTATTGATTCATTTATTATTGCATTGCATTTATTTTGGCTTGAGTTATTCTTGTACCTTGCTATGTCCCCTGAGGACCTGAAATCCGGATTATGTCACCAGGTTTAGCAGAGGATATCTACCCCGAGGTGTACGGGACAGGAGCAGACATTGGAGTAGTACCAGAACCAGAAGACGAGGTGATCGTCGATGATTTCTCCTGAGTATCTGGTTATTATACGCAGTTATTTCTATTGTTGACTCTTATTTCATGTTTATTGAACTATTGTATCAAACTCATTTATCGGGTTGTTTTCCGAGACTTTTCATTGAGATTTGTTGGATATATTTGATCTTGATTATTCTGACATTTGTTTTGTGATTATCTGTTGTGGATGAGATTAGTACCATAGACCCTTACTGATGTTTTACAGCTTAAGTATACGCTGATGGGTCCATAAGTTGGGTTTGCCCATCGGTGTATGCTGCTGGCCATTGCCACGTGTCTAGTCCCATGGTATTTTGGGACTGGGGCGTGACACAATTGATACAGTTTAAGGCAATACGAGCACGAGACAAGTAACATGGCATGATCTGTTTTGCATAGTCTCCCTGATCAGTTTATTGTATAGCAAGGTGTGTTCTTTACATAGCACAATAATAGAATAAGTATACATTCTAACTTGAATTGAAACACTATGAAAGAATATTTTTAAGTGAACTAGCATGCAACAAGGTAACCGTTTCTAAGTTGGTTGACAAGCACAAGTAATCCAAGTCTATTCCTTTTTATCTTGACACCTTTTAGCTATTATAGTATCGTCGGAATAATAAAAAAGGCAAGATTTTAGATGTGAAGACTTGAAAGAAGGGTTAACTAAATCGAATTATAGCCACTCACAACTTGGTTGGAGAGAGGAAAGGAAAGAGGTGCTTCAAGACTCTGCTCATATGACATCTACTGCACGATCACCTGCATTGCCATGAATAGATGATCAATATTTCTTCTACTCTTTCCAAGCTCGGGATAAAATATAGTTCAACGAACGAAAGCAATCAAATCCATCGAAACCGTTCAAGAAAACGCAAATCCGTAAACCAACTCAAAAGAACGAAAGCAATAAGGCGACATCGAAAACTAGGCAAAAAAACTTGCAGCGGAGAGGTCCCTCTTGACTCTGCCGCTAAGTCCATCCTTGGGGCACGGTCCACTGAATATGAGATTTGATTTCGAAGAAGAAAATCCATAACGAGAAAAAGATCTTGATTTAATCTATCCCGATCGAACGATACCGAAAGAATTTTTTAGCTGCGCTCCCCGAAAAGGGGGAACGGGGCACCACATCCTAACCAACTAATAGGAAGTTTCGTCCAAAAAACTTAGAATAGAACCTACCACTATGAAATAATGAAGGAAATTTTTTCTTTATTTCAGACTCAAGCTCCCAGGTCGATTCTTCGAACAAATAATTTTCCAAAGCACGCGTACGAGAGGAACCGAACGACTTCGAAGCAGCTTCTCTTTGTGATCCAAGATCCGTACAGGGTGTTCAACATACGTCAAGTCCTCCTTCAAGTCCAGTTGATCAAGATCCACCATATGACTCAGGTCGTAACATACTTCCTAAGCTATGAAACATGGAAGATATTATGTACTTCAAATAGTGACGGTGGCAGGGCAATCTGATATGCGACTGGGGCGACTCACTTAAGTATCTCGAACGGGCCAATGAATCTTGGATTTAGCTTCCCTTTTGCTCTAAATCTGGTAACTCCTCGCATGGATGGGACTTTGAGAAATACTCGATCGCCTTCTAAGAACTCAAGAGGTCGATGATACGTGTCAAAGTAACTTTTCTGACGACTCTGTGCTACCTTCAGCCGTTCGGGGATCAAGCGGATCTTTTGGACGGTTTATTTTACGAGCTCCGGGTCAAGAATTTGTCGTTCACCAACTTTATCCCAACAGATAGGGGATCTACACTTCCGCCCATACAATGTCTCATGCGGCGCAATTTGAATGCTGGATTGATAGCTATTATTGTATGCAAATTCGGCTAACGGAAGATGCATGTCCCAACATGACTTCAAGTCTAAGTTTATTTTTTATGCCGTATGTGGCTTCTTTGCGGCTTGTTTGTTCATGACGCATGCGGCTTCTCCGCTGCTTGTTGAGGGGGCATGACCTTTATGCGGCCTGCATGATTTTTTTTATGCATCTACACGAACATTGCCAAGAGGGCCCCATGTGGCTTAGGGGTTAAGTTCCAATCCATCCACCGAGGACCCATCATCACCTTCAGGTCCGACAAAGGAAGGTAACATTCAAAAGAATGAAATGTCATCTCCATCTCACAGAAGGTAAAAGACTAGCTCTCCCTGGTCGTCCCCATCTTGGACCGAGAAGACTCCAATTCATCCCCAAACAAGAAGTATGGCTTCTTAAAGAAGTGCTTCCTATCTTTATCGGGGATCTCCCACGAGTTTATCTGGCCCAACAAAAAGGAAGGCGTTTGCTCAGCGATCTTCTGTTGACATTCAGGCGAAAGATCCTTGCCAGTCTGGGTCTTAACGTCCGCAATCAGGTTTCGATGTTCATGTTTAACGGAAGCAGACCATGACCGAGGACGAGGTCGCCAGAGGGTGCGGTGGGCAAAGTTACTGCAAAATCCACAAAGGAGCTTGGTTAGAATCATTGAGAGGTGTATCAATGTTCCAAAGTGATATACTTATGCGGCTGGCGGCAGAGCCAAACCATGTGGCAGGTTGTTTATGCGGCATGGTCACTCATACAGCCAAGTCAACCCATGTGGCCGAGTCACCCATGCGGCTTAGTCACTCATGCGGCCGAGTTAACCCATGAGGCCGAGTCACCCATATGACAGTGTTGTTTATACGGCTGGGTCTCCCATACGGTTGGGCTACCCATGTGTCACGCCCCAGTCCCAAAATATCGAGGGACTGGACACGTGGCAATGGCCAGCAGTACGCACCGATGGACAAACCCAATTTAATGGATCCATCGGGGCATACTTAAGCTGTTTTACAATAGTCAGGGTTTACTAATCTCATCCACATAATAAAGATAGCAATAACAGCAAAAGAAATATACAACATCTAGGTACAAGTAATTAAAAATCGGGAAACAACCCGATATTAAGTCTGTTTACACAAGTTCAATTAAACAGGAAAATAAAGAGTTTATTGTGCCATAAAACTGAGTATGGAAGAAGCAGTTGTTCAGGAAAAGTCCTCAGCGATCACCTCGTCCTCAGGTTCTGGTACTGCTCCGAGTAGTGCTCCTGTTCCGTACACCTCAGGGTAGATCTCGTCTGCTAAATCTGGGGACATAATTGTCACGCCCCGGTCCCGCAGGGCCGTTCGTCCTCGCTCTGGTCCCTACGGAACCGACCGTCCTCGCTCGGACGTGATGCCGTGCAAGCCTAAAGTGCGCTTGCACAAGGCCAAAGCTTTGAACAAGGGCAAGTAAGCTATTAAATACTGAAGCAGCGGCACACATATATTGCAGAAAAGTAAAGAACACGATGGCACATGAAACAAGCTCTTTTATTGATACAAGCGGCGCATGGCCGAGGTTACAGATCGCTCAAGCACTCTTCTCTCGATTACAATGATACCGTTCCATACATTATGTTCCTCTATACAAAAGCAGCTCCAAAGCAGGCACAACTCGATGTGGCTCAAGGCATCGACTCCAGATTTCCGGTTCCTTGGGATGAGGCACGGCTATCGCTTCCCGAACGAACGAGCACCTGAGAACAAGCAAACTGTTGGTGGGTCAGCACTTTATACAAGTACTGGTGAGTATAAACAACTGAACAGAAGCTACACCCCCTGAGACCCACACTAAGTAGACTTGTGGCAAAACATTGCATTTCTAGTGATCTTGCTAGTTTTACCTAAGTTCGTTTCATGCAGTTCTAGCAGAGTCATATTACATCTTTTGGAACATAACTTTGAAACAGTTTTGCATATTCAAACTATAAGCATACGATTTGGGACAGTGCTCTATCGTGCAGTGCGCAGCATGTATTGTGCATCACAATCTATCTCGTTAGGGCAAGGTTAATCTAGCAGACTGAACATATCGAATCGAGGCAAGCATCTCAAGTAGACTATTATGCACTCAAGCACTTAAGGCAACATATCTATATACATGAAGTACTAACAGAAACTTAACGGTGCAGACTAAATGAATAAGCAGGCTTATGTATAAACTTATAATATTTCTTACCCACGGCCGAACGGTTATCCCTGCAGCAGACACACAAGTTAGCCACAATTTGCATAATATAATGTATACAGTTCTCTAGTTTCCCCTGTTCGTCTCTGCATCAAACAGTTAGGTATGCAAGAAGGCTAGCCTAGCATGCGCCCTAACTACATGATGGTCCCCTCCACGGGATTAGCAGTTGGGACGTACAAGCCCAATCTCACTAATAGATGAGTCTCGGTCTACCCAAGAACGTACAAGCCTTGGGTATCTAGATCTCTTCCCGGACCGAACGATCCCCAGTGCCCCAGGAACCGCTCGAGAGATAATCCTTGTGCACAAGTTGTCCTGACCAAATGCATGAATGCAAGCCCTATCAGAAAAATATGCTATCATGCAACTGATGAACTATGCACAACAAGTCTATCTCTTCTTTTCTCTTTTCTCTAACTCAAGTCCAGATAGCCAAAGCTCATTGTCTTAATGCACATTGCCTAATAGCCATGTCTCCCCCGTAAGGTTTTTAAGCCTCAGGGTGGGCTATTAGTCTAGATTCACAAGTTCACGCTATTCTCCAAGTTCCATCTCTTCATAAGCCAACAATAAAACATATTCAAGCAAGCTAACTCTTAATAAGTAACAAGCAAGAACAGTTCTTATAACTCTAGCATGCAAATTCTATCTCTTGTGGACAAGCATTCTAGTATTCCAGTCTAGCATACGATATAAGTGCAAGCAATCCTTTTTACTCTTGTTATTAGCATGGCAAGGTTCTATCTCGTTTCAAACAAGCATTTCTAGTTCTCTTATTAAGCAAGCAAGCAGATTCGTTTTAATGACAAGCTATGTGAGTTCTCTTATTAGCATGCTGAGTCGGTTCTATCTTTTTTCTTATGACACAATCTTATTAAGCAACAAGCATACAAAAACTCAGATTCATTATTAAGTCGTGCAAGAATCAGAGAATGCAGTTCTGCCCACTCACTTTGATTAATCGGTCGGGAACTCTCCGAGAAGACTTCCGTTCGAGCAAGCAAGGCGATCCCCCTTGTACATAGTGCCTACGCGGAGCGGGGCACTACAATAATCCATTCCAGGTCCTCAGGGGACATAGCAAGGTACAGAAAACACAAGCCAAAATAATGCAGTGCAGAAATAAAGGAACAATAGGGTAAGTAATTAAACCAGCTAAGTGATAATGCAAGTGAGAGTTTTAGTCATACTCAGGCTGAAACTACTACAGGATCAGTGTTAAAGAAACCATAGCAGTATTCACTCGAAGGGCCAGTACGGTACCAAAGCTCTGTATCAGAGTCTAAGGTACTTCCATTAATTTATTATATATATATATTCAGCCTTTTGTATGGTAATTCTCTTTCCACCCAATGTAATCTCACGTCACAGTTCCATAATGTCTCATGTTCATGTCACGCAAGATTAAACTAATACAATAAGTCATTTATTAAGATCTGTAAACTCCCTCGACCAGATTTCAGTATTTTAATATTATTAGTTAATTAGAATTAGTGCAACTTTTTAAAAATTTATTTACTATATATTCTATTGATTGTGCACCTATTCATTACACAATTAATTAGGGCCTCACACTAGCTGTTAACCCTAAACTAATTTCACATCCCTGCCCTAGACTTGCTAGACTACATTTTTTGTATTTTTAGCAACTCCCAGAAATCTCGTTTTGTGCTTCGTTTTAGTCGCACAAATATCGTTACAAACGTACGTATTTAATCCCTATTTAATTTTCTGCTCTTTACCACCTCTGTACCCTAGAGATTTGAGGACCAGTAGGCACCTGTTTTGCCCAACCAAAAATACGATAATATTCTACACTAATTGTATTACAATTATCGTATTGACACCGTAGAAAAATTATGACCCTAACTGCCCTTAAATAATTAGTGAACACCGTGCGCAGTATTTATTAAATAATAAATACGGTAACCCGTATCACCTAAGAAATCAGACCCTGCATCTGCCCAGACTCACCCCACATATTTCAAAATATTCTCCCCAGCATTTTCCCTCAATTCTGTGAATTTTGGTAATTTTTAGAACCAGGTGATTTTTCAGACAAATTTCATAATTGCGCAATTTCCCAATTTTTGGACTTTTATGCAATTTATGAAAAGTCAAGGGTTTTTATGCAAAATTTCCCATGTGAGGTGGCATTACCTCATTGGTTAGTGAATAGGTGGAGTAGGACCCACAAAATATCAGATTATTATCCATAAATATCTGAATTAGATATTTAATTAATGAAATTACTAATCTACCCTAAACAATTAAACTAATACCATTTATATCCTAAACCCTAATCCTATTTAAACCCTACCCAGCCTCATTCCCGACCACACACCACCGCCCCTCCGACCACCCTCCGGCCACCGTACCGCCGCCGACCACTTCGCCACACCCCTCCCCTTCCCTCCGACCACTGCCACCACCCGCCGGCCGCCGCCTCCGCCTCCAGCAACGGCCACAGACCCGACCCCCCAACACTGCCACAGCAGCCTCCGACCACCCGACGTCCTCCTCCGCCACCACCCGCCACCGTGGACCTCCGCCACCACCCCCATCCGCTCCGTCGTGACTCCCTCTATCCAACCATCATCGCCCCGTCCCTCCACGACCACCACAGCCTCCGCCATCACCCCCGTAGCGCCACCACCGCCCACTGCTCGAGCCACCTCCCGACCTCCCTAGACACCGCCTCCACCGCCTCCGACCACCGCCACCCACCCCGAACTGTTCGCCGGCCCTTCCTCCTCCGCCCTGACCGCCTGCACCGCCGCCCCCGCCACCGCACGCGGCGCTGCAGCTGCCGCAAGTTGCTGTTGCTGCTGCTGTTGCCGACTGCAGCTGCTGCTGCAGGCGACTTTCCGGCCGGCCGACGACGACTCCGCCGCCGTCTTCCCGCCGTCGACCCGCCGTGGACCCCCTGTCACCCTTCCTCAGGTATAAATACCTGTATATACATGGATTTATGTATATTATTATGTATGTATGTACATATATATATATATATGTATATATATATGTGTATAATTACATATATATATGTTTATATATAATAAAATATATTATATTAATTATACTGTATATATACAGTATACTGTAGATATATTATTATATATATATGTATTTAATATATGTATAAATTATGTATATACTTATATCTACATATATTTATATATATGTATTATTATATATATATGTATATATATGTATAATGTATATGATTATTATTGTATAAATTATATGTAAATATACATATCTATGTATATTTATATACTTATATATATGTATATTAAGTATAAATATCTACTATATATATATTTACATATTATGTAAATATATATTTATATATATATATTTATATATAGTATATTATATGCATTTATTTCTGTTTCCTATATATATATATATATCTATATATAGTATATATAAATATATGTCTACATATATTTATATATAATATATAGTTATATAAAATATGTATACTATATATAATAACATATTATTTATATGTTATATTTATACTATGATTATTATTAATAAATATTGCTGATAATACAGCTTATATTTATGTGTATATTTCAAATTCTTGCACTGTCTTTAAATTCATTATATATATTATTATATATGACAGTGGTCACATATAGACCCTGACAATAATTATATTATAAATACTGTATATAACAGTGGTCACCTATAGACCCTGGTATTAGTGCTGGATATTACAGCATTTATAGTTGTATTTAAATTCCTGCAAATGTCATTTTCTTTTTATATATATATTATCTATATATATATATACTATACAATACTATACAGTACATAGATATATATGTATTTACTTTTTGCCCTGTCATTTCAATTTATTATATCAGTGGATACACCCTGATAATATTATAGTACTATATATAAACAGTGGATATACCCTGCTATTATATAAATTTACATTCCTGCATTCTCTTTTCTGTATATATATATGCTATATATATACTACTACTACATACTATATCTATAAGTATATATATATATATACTATATATATATATATGTGGTGTGTATCCTATATATACATAGGTATATATATATACTTTTACATTATACCCTGATAATTCACGAACCTGTATATTTTAACAGAGAATATCTCCAGCACAACCAGTAACCCCTGTCACAAGCAACTGCAAACCTGACCGTGAGATCAGGTTACCAACACTATCAGGGATAGGCAAGTATACCTTGCCAAGTACTGTTTAAATTCTCAATATTGTATATGCTCTTGTTTCTGTATTTCATATACAATGATTACCTGAGACTGCCTTGGGTACAGTCAGTTGATATGTTGACATTTAAAATAATATTACGGACTCACCAACAATTATGAGAGTATTCTAATATTCTCCTAGACCCTATCACGGAAACACGCAACATGGTTGCAATGCATATTGGGATGCGAGCTGCGTATTTGATTTGCTACCAGTACGTGTGACCGCATCACGGATTAGAATAATTCAGGAAATATAC
This sequence comes from Iris macrosiphon, assembly GCA_036927795.1. NCBI lineage: Eukaryota > Viridiplantae > Streptophyta > Magnoliopsida > Asparagales > Iridaceae > Iris > Iris macrosiphon. The sequence goes on along the minus strand of JAYESA010000007.1, from coordinate 3,189,172 downwards.
GACTTGACCTTTAGTTACATTGGGAGGGGAGAACAACTAAAATACGTATGGGACACCCACCTCTTTACCATGTGCCGCACTCGACGGAGTGATACGGATGATATAGATATGTATTCATGTGACCATTCTCATCGTAGATGGAAAATTGTATAGTGCCCTTGAACGGGGGCATATGTGGCATATACTAGCCTGTCACTACAGATTGGTGAATTACGTCAGCATATGTCTAGCCACACATTTCCCATACGTATTAGGTTGTCTCAATTTGCATTCACTTAGATGGTTAGCACCCTGTATTTATTTTATTCAGTAGTTTAATTCAGTATTTACATACTTGGCATGTTATTTTTTTGTATCATGTTACGTCCCTCTGAGGACCTGGTTCCCTGACCAGGTTTAGCTGAGACATTCCACCCCACAGTACCTGGACCTGGACTGGAGTCTGGACATGCCCTTGAGATGGAGTTAGAGGAGATGCCGTCAGAGTCTACCTGAGTACACCTGGAGTTGGAGCTACATATTTTGAGGATGTTGCGCTAGTTTATCTTATTTCACTTCTGCTTACTTTTGTAGTGGGATTGTTCCCACCTGACTTTATCAGGGTTGTATATGACATTTCAGATTTAGCATCTATATATATATTCAGCACTTTCCCTGTTATTCTTGTGGATGAGATAGATTTACCTGTATTTAGACTTGTAGTATTTTAGGACAGCGTAGCACATCACTTTGGGTCCATTAAATTGGGTAATCTCTTAGTGACGTATCAGCTGGCCAATGCCACGTGGCCTAGTTCCGTATATTTTTGGGACTGGGGCGTGACAAGATCTAAGAAAATAACGTTCAAGTCATAAAATCTGTATCCTATACAGAACCACCTTGAATAGTCAGGAAGATTCTGTATCATGATTTGTGTCAGGTGTCCTGGGTATAATGTACTTGATAGGGCAAGTACCAGAAATATAAATGTCACGATAACCATCTCTAGGTGACGTTACACAACCCAGCGTACGGTGTTGGCACCCGACTATTAATCGGAAGCTAAGTAAGTCACACGGCCCTAGGGTTGAGCAAGTACAACAGTCACAGAAAATAAAGCAAGAGAACAAAATGAATCAATAAGCTGCAATTTATGGCAAAGTACACTTGCTTGGATTTTCGGCTCCAAGTATGGCTCTGGCTTCAGCGGGAATTGCAGGCAGTACTCCGGTTGCTGAAACAAACATCACCATCAGATCCAAAAAATATCAATCATCTAGAAACGCCTGTCCTTGAGTCCAATTTGAAGACAAGGGCAAAAATGACATTTTCGGGTCAAAGCGGGGTCCACATGTGGCCCACTTTGCACCGAAAAATACGTCAGGGTCAAAGGTCTCCAAAATAGTCCTACTTAGTATCAACAGGTCAAGAACGATGATATGAACCCAACAGAACTTCCATAATTGGATTCCGATGAGCCGTTCTCAAAATCACCCGTCGAGTGGAGACTGTGGGGCCCACGATACGCGATTTTGTCAACGTTCTCAGAATTGAACCAAACTTGGCTCACAGGACCAGCGTATTGCTACGAGTCCGATGGCACAAGTTTCGTCTCGATCCGACGTGTATACACTAAGTTACAGCGAGATTCAGAAAAGTCGGATAAGGGGCGATGTCCGCGGATACGCACTGATTCCGGTGTGCACGCACATCCGAATCAGCTTCTGCGAAATCCCGCATGTCCGTATCAAAGACGCGCACGTATCTGTGAAGACCGCCCCGACCAAGTCGTCCCGTTTGGTGGGGCGCACTCAGTTCCGGGATGAAACATGGCGTTGGTTTTCCTGTTTTTGGATCGCGGTTCACGATCACCATAGGACGCGATGCACCGAGCGGGTTGCACGGGCACCGAGGGGGTCATGCAGGCTACGCGATGCAACTGACGAAATCAAAAATGGATAAACGAGCAGGGAGATACGCGTACCTGAACAGGGTTCGAGAAACCGAGTTTTCTCGTGTCCGACACGTGTCAGGGTACTGTTCAAGCCGTGTCCGTGTCCAAGCTAGGGTTTGAGCTCTGTGTCACCGGAGGCTCGTCGGAGAAGCGCTGGGGGCAGCGGGAAGACTCGGCCGTAGGCGACGGCGTGCTGGGAGGCGGCGCAGGCGGAGCACAGCGAGGTCAGGCGGTCGGCAGCGGCGGGGCAGCGGCAGCTGGGAGGTTCTGGCGGCGAGGCGGGCTCGGGTCTGGCCTGCGGGTGCTGGGAGAGGAGGAAGGAGGCGGTCGACGGCGAGGTTGAGGGCTGGAGGTGAGAACGGTAGGAGGAGGGAGGCGGTGATCGTCGGGCGGCGCTGCGGCAAGGCGGAGAGGGGCTAGGGTTCGGCTGGTGAGGGTTTATATAGGAGAGATGGGGAGAGGGAGCGGCGACCGGCGAGGGGGAGGGGAAGAGGGTCCGGTGTGGGAGAGGAAGAGGGAGCGGCGCGGGGCAGTGAACGGGCGGCGACGACGGACGTTTCCGGCGGCGGGGAGGTCAGGGCTCGGGTGGAGGCGTTTGGGAGAGATGAAGTCGCGGGTCGGGTTCGACGGCGGACGGGTCGGGTTCTAACGGATCCGGCCCGATCCGAAATAATTGCGGGTCAGGTTTCGGGCTAATGGGTCGGGTCTGGGTTAAACCCGGATCCGACCCGCTAAGAATTTGGTTTATTTAAATAAACCCGGTTCAGAAATTGGTTTGGTTTATTTTAAATAAACCCGGTTTATTTTGGTTTAATTAATTAATTAGTTTTTAGGGCTTTAAAAATCCATCCGGGGTCCAATAAATTCTCGGAAAATTATCCTATGTCTAGTTTTTCATTTTATACCATAAAATATTATTTTCATACTATTTTAATATTATTTAATAATAATTAAAAATCATTTAATAATTAAAATACCTGAATTTAATTACAGAAAATTCCCAAAAAATTCCAGAAAATTGTGAAAAATCCAAATTTAAAAATTCTTGAAAATCAGGGGGTTTACAATCTACCCCCCTTAAGAGGATTGCGTCCTCGCAATCAAAGAATAACCGGTCACTAGAGATGACACGGTTGCAAAATTTATTCGAATCAGAAAATCAAGGTTGAGGGTTTAAACACATAGGGAAAGTCATTTCCCTAAGCAATGGAATTTCCCAATTATAGGAAATCTAGAAAATTTTCAGTTTTTAGAAAAATAGGTTATTCTTTTAAAAACATATCAAGTTAACATTTATAAAACATTCTAATTTAAAAGTTCAAAATTACTAGGTTAACATTAGGTTATCAATTATTAGCAAGTTAAATTATTAGGTCAAGTCTAGGGTCACGAACCAGCAGGCACGAACTACAGAAATGCTAGAAACAGAACTACAAAAACTTACGCGCATTAGCAATTCTATGGTTCTGCGCGTCTCCCACAGTCATCGCGAAAACTTGGCCGCGTCCTTGAGGTGGTACCCTCTGCTGTTACTGGGCTTGCTGGTAGGGTGCTGCTTGAATTGTCAACGGTGGCCTTGGTTGATGTCCTCCTGGTGCTGGTAGAGCTTGTTGGTTTGCCCTTGGTGCTCCTTCTCTACGTTCAGGGCAATCCCTCACTGCATGCTGTCTGGATCCGCAACCTAAGCACAGTCCGAATTTACGTCTACACTCCTTCTCAACATGGCCTATCTTGCCGCAGTAGTAACAAGTAGGAAGAGTCAGGGATTTGGATGCAGGTCCCTGTGGTGCTTGATGCAGATGAGGTTTCTTGGCAGCTTCTCCATTCGTTGCTTTGGCTGGTGCTGAGGTGGAAGACCTCTTCAGGTTGGATTCTCGTCTGATGACACGCTCCATACGTCGAGCTGCAGCAAGGACGTCCGTGTACGAAGTAGGTGCGACGGATCCGATCATTCTTTGTAACTCGAATTTTAGTCCATCAAAGAACTTCTCAGCCTTTTCTTCTTCTGTCGGGATCAATGTTGGGGCGAAGCGACTTAGACGAATGAACTCGGCGTTGTACTCTTCCACCGTCATAGCATCCTGAGTGAGACGGTTGAACTTGTCCCTCAATTCTGATCGAGCGATAGCCGGAATGTACATCTCCTGGAAGAGTCTGGAGAACTCTTCCCAAGTGACCCGGTCTGGTCCGAGCCGTCTCTCTTCAGATAGCCACCAGTGATGAGCATTACCCGTCAATTGCATTCTGACGGCAGTCATCCAACGTTCCCTTGGTAGCTCAGCTGCTTCTAATTGATGTTGTATGTTGGTGAGCCACTCATGAACTTCTGTGGGCTCCTCCTTGCCTGAGAAAGTACGGGACTTCAGTTGGCGAAAATCAGTGATGGAGCCCGTCGGTTGCCGTCTAGCTGGTAGGTTGGCCTGCTCTAGTGCATTTACTAGACTGTTCCTCAAGTAATCAGCCTCGCGACGCTAAGCCTCGTGTTGGACTTGTTGCTGAGCTTGCATCATTGCGTAAAACATCTGGAACATCTGCTGTCCGTCCATTGCTTGCCCTGGTGGAAAGACAGGCATCTGTGGAGTGAACTGTGGAGGCGGCGGAATATCATCACGCCGAAATCTAGAAGCTTCCTGATCTGCTTGGCTGCTTCGGTGAGTAGAGCGATCTCCACTCAATAGCGTCACTTTATCTTCTTCGTAGGTAGCTTCAGCACCTATTGGTGTTCTTGCTGGAGTTTCGTCGTTTTCTTGTGAATCCATTACTCTGCACAAAAATAAACTATAAGAGGCGCACAGGAATCAAGGCAAGATGCAAGTCAAAAATTAGTTCGAATGTGATATATATATCAAAAATGATTCAAGCAAGTGGATGAGATCCTAAAAACTTATCCTATTCTTAGTGCAGGCCTGTTCGGTCCCTAAGTTAAAACCGAACAATTTAGTCGTAGACCTGCATGGGCCACCACAAAAACCATGTCACGCCCCAGTCCCAAAATATCGAGGGACTGGACACGTGGCAATAGCCAGCAGTACGCACCGATGGACAAACCCAATTTAATGGATCCATCGGGGCATACTTAAGCTGTTTTACAATAGTCAGGGTTTACTAATCTCATCCACAGAATAAAGATAGCAATAACAGCAAAAGAAATATACAACATCCAGGTACAAATAATTAAAAATCGGGAAACAACCCGATATTAAGTTTGTTTACACAAGTTCAATTAAACAGGAAAATAAAGAGTTTATTGTGCCATAAAACTGAGCATGGAAGAAGCAGTTGTTCAGGAAAAGTCCTCAGCGATCACCTCGTCCTCAGATTCTGGTACTGCTCCGAGTAGTGCTCCTGTTCCGTACACCTCAGGGTAGATCTTGTCTGCTAAATCTGGAGACATAATCCATTCCAGGTCCTCAGGGGACATAGCAAGGTACAGAAAACACAAGCCAAAATAATGCAGTACAGAAATAAAGGAACAATAGGGTAAGTAATTAAACCAGCTAAGTGATAATGCAAGTGAGAGTTTTAGTCATACTCAGGCTGAAACTACTACAGGATCAGTGTCAAAGAAACCATAGCAGTATTCACTCGAAAGGCCAGTATAGTACCAAAGCTCTGTGTCAGAGTCTAAGGCACTTCCATTAATTTATTATATATATATATTCAGCCTTTTGTATGGTAATTCTCTCCCCACCCAATGTAATCTCACATCACAGTTCCATAATGTCTCATGTTCATGTCACGCAAGATTAAACTAATACAATAAGTCATTTATTAAGATCTAAGAAAATAATGTTCAAGTCATAAAATCTGTATCCTATACAGAACCACCTTGAATAGTCAGGAAGATTCTGTATCATGATTTGTGTCAGGTGTCCTGGGTATAACGTACTTGATAGGGCAAGTACCAGAAATATAAATGTCACGATAACCATCTCTAGGTGACGTTACACAACCCCGCATACGGTGTTGGCACCCGACTATTAATCGGAAGCTAAGTAAGTCACACGGCCCTAGGGTTGAGCAAGTACAACAGTCACAGAAAATAAAGCAAGAGAACAAAATGAATCAATAAGCTGCAATTTATGGCAATGTACACTTGTCTGGGTTTTCGGCTCCAAGTATGGCTCTGGCTTCAGCGAGAATTGCAGACAGTACTCCGGTTGCTGAAACAAACATCACCATCAGATCCAAAAAATATCAATCAGCTAGAAACGCCTGTCCTTGAGTCCAATTTGAAGACAAGGGCAAAAATGACATTTTCGGGTCAAAGCGGGGTCCACATGTGGCCCACTTTGCACCGAAAAATGCGTCAGGGTCAAAGGTCTCCAAAACAGTTCAACTTAGTGTCAACAGGTCAGGAACGATGATACGAACCCAACGGAACTTCCATAATTGGATTCCGATGAGCCGTTCTCAAAATCACCCGTCGAGTGGAGCCTGTGGGGCCCACGACACGCGATTTTGTCAACGTTCTCAGACTCGAACCAAACTTGGCTCGCAGGACCAGCGTATTGCTATGAGTCCGATGGCGCAAGTTTCGTCTCGATCCGACGTGTGTACACTAAGTTACAGCGAGATTCAGAAAAGTCTGATACGGGGCGATGTCCGCGGATACGCACTGATTCCGGTGTGCACGCACATCCGAATCAGCTTCTGCGAAATCTCGCACGTCCGTATCAACGACGCGCACGTATCTGTGAAGACCGCACGCGACCAAGTCGTCCCATTTGGCGGGGCGCACTCAGTTCCGGGGTAAAATATGGCGTTGGTTTTCCTGTTTTTGGATCGCGGTTCACGATCACCACAGGACGCGATGCACCGAGCGGGTTGCACGGGCACCGAGGGGGTCATGCAGGCTACGCGATGCAACTGACGGAATCAAAAATGGGTAAACGAGCAGGGATATACGCGTACCTGAACAGGTTCGAGAAACCGAGTTTTTTCGTGTCCGACACGTGTCAGGGTATTGTTCAAGCCGTGTCCGTGTCCAAGCTAGGGTTTGAGCTCTGTGTCACCGGAGGCTCGTCGGAGAAGCGCTGGGGGCAGCGGGAAGACTCAGCCATAGGCGACGACGTGCTGGGAGGCGGCGCAGGCGGAGCACAACGAGGTCAGGCGGTCGGCAGCGGCGGGGGCAGCGGCCGCTGGGAGGTTCTGGCGGCGAGGAGGGCTCGGGTCTGGCCTGCGGGTGCTGGGAGAGGAGGAAGGAGGCGGTCGACGGTGAGGTTGAGGGCTGGAGGTGAGGACAGTTGGAGGAGGGAGGCGGTGATCGTCGGGCGGCGCTGTGGCAAGGCGGAGAGGGGCTAGGGTTCGGCTGGTGAGGGTTTATATAGGAGAGATGGGGAGAGGGAGCGGCGGCCGGCGAGGGGGAGGGGAAGAGGGTCCGGTGAGGGAGAGGAAGAGGGAGCGGCGCGGGGCAGTGAATGGGCGGCGGCGGCGGCGGACGTTTCCGGTGGCGGGGAGGTCAGGGGTCGGGTGGAGGCGTTTGGGAGAGATGAAGTCGCGGGTCGGGTTCGACGGCGGACGGGTCGGGTTCTAACGGATCCAGCCCGATCCGAAATAATTGCGGGTCGGGTTTCGGGCTAATGGGTCGGGTCTGGGTTAAACCCGGATCCGACCCGCTAAGAATTTGGTTTATTTAAATAAACCCGGTTCAGAAATTGGTTTGGTTTATTTTAAATAAACCCGGTTTATTTTGGTTTAATTAATTAATTAGTTTTTAGGGCTTTAAAAATCCATCCGGGGTCCAATAAATTTCCGGAAAATTATCCTATATCTAATTTTTCCTTTTACACCATAAAATATTATTTTTATAATAATTTAATAACAATTAAAAATTATTTAATAATTAAAACACCTGAATTTAATTACAAAAAAATCCCAAAAAATTTCAGAAAATTGTGAAAAATTCAAATTTAAAAATTCTTGAAAATCAGGGGGTTTACACCATGCGATAGTAAGAAGTTGGCGCATAGACTCATCCATGTGTCCAAAATGTGCATATGTGTCTCTGTGTTCAGAACTACACTTCGTCTTTCCCAAATGACCTACCCTTATGCGACGGCTGAACGTCGTCGGGAAATAGAGGAGGGTCAGCCTCGGCAGCGCGACTGTCACGCCCCAATTATGTAAAATCGCTATTCGTCCCCCTTGCGTGATATCGTGCGAGCGTAAGGCTTGCCCGCACAAGGCCTAGCATATATATATATATATATATATATATATATATATATATATATATATATATATATATATAATATACACAATAGTAGAGTGTGAAAGCTAAAGAACACACATTGAAACAAAAAAAAGGTTCTCTTTATTGATAATATATATCTTTGTTTCAAACTCTTGACTCAAAAGTAAAGGAGTGCCGCACGGGCTTACAAGAGGGACGCAAAATGAGATAGACGTTTCATACATTACATCCTATACTAAAACTTTAAAAGATAATAGACACCTTCGGGCGAAGCTATTGCCTTGCCTCGTACTTGTGTTGTGGGTGAATATAGACATCCTTAGATTGGGTAATTCTTTGAACTCATTGATTACTGCCTAGTAATAGACATCTTACAGTTGATTTATTTTCTTGTAATTAAGTTGTTTGTTGTTACAGGTACTATCATGAGTACATGTCTGTGAAAAAAATACAAGCTTACTTATCAAAGTTGCATCAAACCTATAAAGGATGAGTGAGATTGGGCTAAGGTGATAAGATTGGTTTCTACCAACTTTATTTGATTAGTTACATGTCAAGCAAATGTTGGTTCAATTTTGTTAAACTCATTATTTGTAATTAATTCTACTTGAATACATTGTCAGCCTGTGTATGAAGTCTTACCCCCACAACTCCAAAGAAGACCAGGGAGACCTTTAAAAGAAAGAAGAAGAGATGGTGATGAAGGGCCTAGACCATCCAAGAGACAAAGGAGGTGCAAAATTTCCAAAAACTTTGGCCATAACTCAAAGACATGCAATTGTGGGCTTATAAACAAGCAAAAAGGTAAGAACAACAAAGCAAATATTGCTTCAAATGAAGGAGACAAAGGTAGGGTCCATCAAAGGCAGGTGCTAATCCAAAAAGACCAACAAAGAGTATTGTTAAGAAGAAAAGCACTCCCAATGCAAACCAATCAGTCCCAGCATATGTGAGTCAATCTTCATCCTAGCCTCAGCCTCGATCTTCAAGGTATTATGATGTATCGAGTATATATAATAGAACTACCAGGGGTCTACAATCATATGTCCCAGTTTCCATCTCAGCCTGGATCTTCAGGTAGGTATGACATGTCTAGTCTGTATAATGGACCTACCAGGATCTACAGTCAGCCTAATTCTATATCCATGATAAGCCAGCCAAATGCTCCAGTCATGATGAGTCAAACCATCCATGATGAGGCACCCTGCACTGACACCACCTTTAGCTACAACATCAATAATTTGGGCAAGAGTCATAGCAGTTTATGGGATGTCAAAATGGAGCATGCTTCAGGGTTGGCAATGCATCTTAAGGATCTCACGTACAAGTGAACAATAGGATAGAAAATTCAAACATGACTTCAGCTAGGCCTAATTATGGGACCAATGGACATAACTAGTGTAATGAATTACTTCAGTAATGTTTGAGCTTTTTGTTTTTGATTATGAACTTCAATAGTGTAATAAAGTCATATTTGGATTGTAGGTACACTCAAGTCATGTGTTGTGAATATGCAGAAGCATATGTTTTTTGGTTTTTGATTATGAACTTCAATAGTGTAATGAAGTCATATCTGGGTTGTAGGTATACTCAAGTCATGTATTGTGAATATGCATAAGCATATGTTAAGTTGATCTTGATTTTTTGACTATTCTAAAAGGAGGTCATGTCCTCTTTTATTTTGTGACAATTAACATATTTAAGTTTCTTGATTACAAGTTTGAAAATTTCTTTTGAACTTGTCTCTTGAGATACAAGATATCATCAGTCAGCCTGTGGATGTTGTTGATATTGCAAAGGCCAAGCAGGAACTAGAAATTGATGTGGATGCTATTGATATTTTTAGCTTCTTTATCAGGAATGAGTTTACAGAGAGCTGGTGATATGGATGATGTTGATTTGTGATCTTTTGTTTTCAATGCATCCATCTGAGTGTCCTTAGATAGTAGCCTAGGGTAAGAGGCTTGGGACATGGGAGGTGGGCAGGGTTCGATCCCGGGGGCCGGGGGGGGGGGGGTCTCGGGTAGTTAATTAAGGGGTGTTGGGGGGGGGGTCTCTTGGGTAGGAAAAAAAATGCATCCATCTAAGCTCATACTAATATTTTTCATGTAGTAGTAGTACCATTGATATACTTACTACTAGCTTGGCCTACAGCTTTTTGAATGTTTCTTCTTTCTCAGCATCCCAATTCCGGTCATGCATGTATTCTACTACTAGTAGTCTTTCTGACTTGTGATTGCTTTGTTTTTTCACCAGAATTGAAGTCTTTCCAATTTTTATCTGCACTCAAGTACTTGTACATCAACAAAAATAAATGCTTCTTTAACAAAATGTTCAGACACTTATGAAGACCAACAAATGCTTCTTTAACACTAAGTAGAATCTTACATTCTTATCACTAATAAAAATTCCATTACATAAGTAATTATATATCAACATAAACATTACATAATGCTAAGAAGTAAAAGGAAACCTATCAAATACAGAACATTCAATTCATCACACGGGATCCTTCCCTTTTATGTTAGTCTTACTAAAGAGGTGACAAAACTCATTAAAGTCCATTTCAGTATTGATCCTAGAGTAGGACTTATCCTCGTTCTCCTTTGCAGCTATTGCTTCTTCAAGCCATTGGAATGATTTCTTGCATTCAAAGCACTGGATAAATTTTCTTCCTCTACTTTCAACTTGTTTGGAGGTGTAGACATTTATGTGGCTTGTGCATCTTAATGTTCGACATGGCATGCCCATCCAAGGACATTGACTCATAATATGTCCAGTGGAGTCACACTTGAAGCAACTATGAGTTGTTGAATTTTGCCCAATAGAATTAATATGCTCATTAATAGCATCCTCAAGCCATTGAAAACTATGATGATGCTCAAATTGACATTTCAGGAACTTCTTCCCCTCCATTGTTATCAAGAACCTAATTCCATTACATGCTCTCTCCTTACGCCTTGTGTAAATCCAGCAGAATAACCCTGTTTCATGGTCTTTCAGACCACATAATTGACATATCATTTCTTTATGGCACAGCAAGATCAGTTAAAATACAATTTACAAAATTTAATCAAATCAACAATTGCCAAATGCAATAAAATATGAACATTTAGTGATTACAACAATTTAGGAACAATCTATGTACATAAAACCAAATCTCCTAAATAACATGATGGAATTATTGTCAAAATACTAACTTTCGAGCATACGGATGGTGATCCTCCTCTCATTGTTGTAACTATCACCGGATGATTGTAGGATTTTATCAAAGAGGTTTTAGAGATAGAGAAAGAGAGAGAGAGAGAGAGAGAGAGAGAGAGAGAGATGATTTTCATTTAGATGGAGAGAAAGAGTTTTGAGAGAGAGGAAAGAGAGAAAGAGATTAGGGTAGGAGGACGATGGGTCATGCGGTCTATTGGGAAGTAATGGAGAGAGTATTTTTTTGAGAAATTTTGACTTATCCTCTCTTTTTTATCCATATTCAGTTTGTACCACACAGTTTTTCCATAATGTACAAGTCTTCCCACTATTGACGAAAATTGTCTCTTCCTAACAGTCAACTCGACTGACTATTTTTTTGGACAAAAATACCCCCGTCTTCTTTCCCTCCCTCCTCCACCGCCCCCCCCATCGCCACAGGCCCTGCTCATCCCCTCCCCGTCGCTAGAAACCCCTCCCCCCTCCCCGCCACTGCCCCCCTCCTCGCTCTCCCGCAGCAGCAGCAGCAGCAATAGAAGTGGCGCGCGAGGCGAGCAAGCAGCGGCGCCAATGGCGAACGGCGTGGCGGCTAACGTGAGGCAGCGGCTGCTACTGTTGGCTGAGGGAGGTGGCGGTGGCGGGGAGGGGGGGAGGGAGGCCGATGGCTGGGAGGGGGGAGGGGGGCCGGTGGTGTCACGCCCCAAACTCCCGCAAGCCCAATAGTCCCCGCTGAACGTGAAATCACCACGTTACAGCTCTCCCGCGGGACAATCGTTCTATTCGGGACGTGATGCCGTACGAGCCTGGAGTTGCGCTCGTACAAGGCGATGTTGTTAAACACGAAAGTTATCATCGAAACAACCAAGTTACAGCGGAAGCCAATTGTGTACCAAGCACACATCAGAGTATACGCAGCGAAGCTCACGATAGGGTCCAAATGAGATGCCCCGAGTCAATGCCACGAAGGCGATGCCACGGAGACGATGAAATAACTCTTGCTCTTTCTCTAGCCCACAAAGGCACTTACAGTTCATACATCTTGTCCCGTATATCCAAGCAGCGCCACTACGCCTGTGTACCTGAAATATTGCCCACAAACGTGGGTCAGTACACAACCGTACTGGTGAGCGGGGTAACCCACTCGTCTAAGCCGACACTAAGTAAAGTAGTGAATGCACACAGTTATATGGTGATCTTTCTAGTTGAATCCTAGATTCTTTTCATGGCATATGGATGACATGTTAAGGAAAGCAGTAAAGCAGTTTAAGCATGCAAGCATTCATTCTCAAACCAAACGACAAGCAGTTTATATATAGCCGACCCGTCTAACTCAATGCCATCGTTTGCACGATAACATATCGAACCATCAGACTCGCCTCAATATCCATCCTCAACCGAAGTTATATATTCCCATCTCGAATGCACACTCTTGCCGAGGCAAGGTGGCCGCCCCTACACGATGCACAAACCAACGAAAGAAAAGCAAGCCAACTCTTATCTATATGAAGTCACTGGCCAAGCCATAAAGGACATATTCCAAGCATTACGGCGCGCCCTATCAGCCCGGGTAGCAAGCCCCGCTGGAGGTCCCGCAATGCACCGCGCCAAAGCACGAATCAATATTTCCCTCCGGATTGAAACGGCTCCAGTGCCCCGAATAAAAACCGTTTCAAGGAAATCAACACCCTGTGCACCCAGGTTGTCCGTGACATGCAAAAGGTAGGTGAGGCGAGAGGATCGAACATTCTCGCCCCACCAAGCGATCCTAAATTCATTCAACCGATATCCAACCGAATTATCCATAACCATTCTTCCAACATATCCTCCCAAAGGAGTCCAAATCTCGGCCTCAGGATTTAATCCCAAGGCACCAAAATCCACAGTGTTTCACATTGCCGCTTTATAGCAATGTATTCCGGAATGGTGCAACACCCATGCTCAAAGCCAACCCATGGCACAATGCCGTTTCAGTGGCACAATGCCCCATCAAGCGGCACCATACCTCGTTGATGCAGTTGTTCGGTTTTGAACCACAACTGCTCGCTTTGCAAGACAAAGCGACCAAATGATACTCGCGCACGGATGCACGTTCGCTCGCCCGAATCCCCGATATTCCCATTGCCTCAAGGGTCATTCCATCTCGTATATTTCCAACCGTTCCAGCCAAATCCCAAGTATCCAACCGATCGCCTCAAATGTATAATCCGACTATCGCATCCAACTATCCAAGCGTAATCCCAAGTAATCCAACCGACTGCCTCAAATGTATAATCCAACTATCCAACGCGTAAACCAGTTCAAGCCACAATCCTACCAAGCCAACGACGCACACTCTATGCACGCCTCAGTGTAGTGCTTCCCGATGTTTCAGTCCAAGTGTACAAGCCATTACGTGTTTTCCATATTATTAGGCATGAAGGAGTAGAGGAGAAGGGAAAGAGCCCACTCATATTGTTTGAATCCGTTAGGCATCCTGTCCTGCCGATACGGCCAATCCCTTGAACCCGTGGTCCGATGCAAGCGCGATCTACTCAACTGGTATGACCGTGCGAGCAGGCCGTGCTCTCCAAATCATCCGACCGATCGGACTAAGGAAGACGGCATTATCGTTTCCATCCAGCTATTCAGTACTGTTCTGAACGAACACCTGATTTTCATCGATCCCGCTAGCCATCTGCACATTGAAACCAACTCGATTAATCTTTCTTCCCGAAATCCGACATTTCAAATGTAACCAGCATTTGATTCATTTTATCCGACTCCGACTCAGCGTAACGCTCCGAGCAGTTGCGGGGCGTTACATAATATACCACTTAGAATCAGGTTCGTCCACGAACCGTACTGGTACTCATTCCTTACTAGCATGCCACAATCCAATTCCATGGATCTGCTATAAGCAACTCACATATTTACTATTTCTGACACAACATCTCGTTCTGCTGAACGCTCGAATAAATTTCACGAATTCTCACATCCTCCTTGCAGCTCAACCCGAATTTCTCGTATCGCTTAGTTTTGGATCGTACATATATTTAAGGCGTCCCTAAAATATATGCATTTCAGCCGAGCTTTGCGATAGCAAATTTGAACAAGTTACAAGGGTATCTTTATGTTCGAGGCGTCCATTTGCTTTGCTCCCAATTGAACCAAATCATAATTCCCATTTCTACACATTCACTTGAGAACTATTCTCAATTATGCAGATTTTCCACCGACTCAATCAGTTCGTGTTCCAGCTCAATCCATCCCACTATTTCTGAAATCAGTACTAGCAACATCTCCAAATATATCTCATGCACCAAGCGATCATCTCAACTGATCTACCCCAGCTATGCGACTTACCCAAATATCAACTTTGCTTAGATCAGTTCAGTCCAACACATTTCCTGCCATCTCAATATCTCACAGGGTGAACATCTATATTGAGGTTCGTGTGATCCACGAAGATCTCGCCGCCACGCCAAAGGGATTTGTGTCGCCACGATTTCAACGTGGACACACTCGCCACAATTCTTAGGTTGCGCATGAAATAGTTCTTCGCGCTGCTTCCACTGCCTCGAAGCATAGAATATCACCTTCGCCTTCCGAATGAGCACGTTTCCCAGACTAAGTTCTGAGACATCTTGTAAATCTGAGGCAAATCTGTCCCTTCCAGTATTCGCAAGGATTTGATCTGAACGAGCCGCTGCTTTAACTTCACGAGCTAGTTTCACAGTCGTCAATTCATATGAATGCTATTCCCTTCCAGGGCACGATGAGTCAGAGGCGATGCCATCGATAAAAATCTGCGACTCTGAATCTCATCAGTTGACTAGGCTACTTCCACCATTGCTTCGGTCTTCCGGCTGTATCTTCAGCTGAAGGCTATCCCAAGGGTCTCTCAAATCCAACACTCAGTCGATAAGCCAAATCACATTGCCTCACATCTGCCCTCGACGCATTCCCAAATACGCCGCCTCAAGGGTCGTTCTATGGGTTTACCATATTCACATCCGATTCAGCGGGCAAGGTCGCTTAGGGTCAGCTGTCCCGAAGCTACGCTCGATAATTGTAATCATCCCGATGGACAGTTACTATAAACCATGCTATATCTCACCTGCAAATCTGAATAAAAATCCAACCATTCACCCGAGCGAAGTTTCCGAATTCGAGAACCGCGCTCGTTGAAACCGTCTACCATCAATCCGTCGTTCTGTCCTGAATTCATCAAATTTTCGAATTGCATGTTCGATTCTCGCACTACAAATTGCAATGATTCTCAAAACCTAAGACTTGCTCAAATTCTTATCCATTTGCCGCGTTCCACAATGCACGTCCAATTTACTCGAGCAGCACAGTGATTTGTTCCAACATTGCTCCCACATTTAGCTATCTTCAGAAATCAATCCGCCAAAATCTTTGCCTTCCGTTGTTGCCACAATCCGTCCACGTCTTCCGGAGAATCCGTTTATCATCGTTGCACCATTTTGCCCAAAATTTCATCTCCGCTAAACCTGATTCAACTTCTCGAGCAACAATATCCAAAATCCTTCAAGTTTGTGTGAATCAATCGCATTGCCCTCCAAGCCAATATCGTGTTTCTTTGCTCAACCGACAGCTCAAATGTGTTGCCCAAAATCGTAGTTCGTGCTCGCTATCATTCCGATAATTCCATCGCTTTGCTCAAGCGTAACCCAAATGTTCGTTCCGATTCCGTCCATCTTTTAAGCCCAATGATACTTCCATTTGCACGACTCCGTCCTTGAGTTCTCAAGTCTAATGTATCGAAGGATACCCGAGTCAAATTCCATTGCACCATATACCACTTGGAAATATAGTTACCCTCGTGCAAAATCTGCGTCAACCAGCGTCTATCCCAAACCGATTATTCCGAGGTAATTCTGCCGAATCATAACTCAATATTCGCTTGCTCCATTTTTACTCTTTCCAACTCAATCAATTTGCACTAACCGACTTGTATTCGTTATCCGAGTCCGTTCAGGCAATTCCAATAGATGTCCAACCAAAATATTTCCAATGCCTTGCTTAACACATTTGATCCCATATACCACTTCGAATCAATTTGCTACTCACATTACGTTTCCTTTCACGAATCCGAGATCCGTTCGAACCATCCCTTAGGTGTGATCATGCCATTCCCATCTTAAGTCTGACACAAAAACTTAGCCGATTCTTTAACCATCAATCTCGTTAGGCAGCTCGTGCTATGTTCCATTCTTGATGCTTCCAATATTTCCCAAACTGTCTGATAATTTCACGGCACGAGCAATCGTGCAACGATTGTCTTCCAAATAGTCCAACCCAATACCCAACGGTTCCACACGTTTATTGTACGAGCAACTCATGCCAACTTATCTGATATTTCTTAAGCCAAACTCAAATCTGCCCAACCGATGCGCCACAGCCGAAATTATAACTTATATCCAACACAATCGCTTGACGAGCAGCTCGTGCAAGGATCCATTCCCATCGAAAGTTTCTACTCAAAACATGCCGCATAACCAAATCTCGTTAGCCAACCAACTGATCCATTGAGGCAACCAGAAACTCCAGAACGATAAGCCAAGCCAACCCAACGGAAGCCCACACTTGTTGCACAAATGCAACAACGCCAACCAACTTGCTGCACGAATGCAACAACGCCTAACGAGACTAAGCGATCCTACGAAAACCAACCAAGGCAATCCAACACAGAATAACATGCAGCCAAAACCAGCAATAAATAGACTTATTGCATGAAACATCCGATACGGCACTGAGTAGAGTCAAGAGCTAAACGACACGCGGAAGCTATTTAGAGTTTGTGATGAAGCGAAGGACCAAGTCCGAAGAAATGAACCAGGCGCTCTGATACCAATCTGTCACACCCCAAACTCCCGCAAGCCCAATAGTCCCCGCTGAACGTGAAATCACCACGTTACAGCTCTCCCGCGGGACAATCGTTCTATTCGGGACGTGATGCCGTACGAGCCTGGAGTTGCGCTCGTACAAGGCGATGTTGTTAAACACGAAAGTTATCATCGAAACAACCAAGTTACAGCGGAAGCCAATTGTGTACCAAGCACACATCAGAGTATACGCAGCGAAGCTCACGATAGGGTCCAAATGAGATGCCCCGAGTCAATGCCACGAAGGCGATGCCACGGAGACGATGAAATAACTCTTGCTCTTTCTCTAGCCCACAAAGGCACTTACAGTTCATACATCTTGTCCCGTATATCCAAGCAGCGCCACTACGCCTGTGTACCTGAAATATTGCCCACAAACGTGGGTCAGTACACAACCGTACTGGTGAGCGGGGTAACCCACTCGTCTAAGCCGACACTAAGTAAAGTAGTGAATGCACACAGTTATATGGTGATCTTTCTAGTTGAATCCTAGATTCTTTTCATGGCATATGGATGACATGTTAAGAAAAGCAGTAAAGCAGTTTAAGCATGCAAGCATTCATTCTCAAACCAAACGACAAGCAGTTTATATATAGCCGACCCGTCTAACTCAATGCCATCGTTTGCACGATAACATATCGAACCATCAGACTCGCCTCAATATCCATCCTCAACCGAAGTTATATATTCCCATCTCGAATGCACACTCTTGCCGAGGCAAGGTGGCCGCCCCTACACGATGCACAAACCAACAAAAGAAAAGCAAGCCAACTCTTATCTATATGAAGTCACTGGCCAAGCCATAAAGGACATATTCCAAGCATTACGGTGCGCCCTATCAGCCCGGGTAGCAAGCCCCGCTGGAGGTCCCGCAATGCACCGCGCCAAAGCACGAATCAATATTTCCCTCCGGATTGAAACGGCTCCAGTGCCCCGGATAAAAACCGTTTCAAGGAAATCAACACCCTGTGCACCCAGGTTGTCCGTGACATGCAAAAGGTAGGTGAGGCGAGAGGATCGAACATTCTCGCCCCACCAAGCGATCCTAAATTCATTCAACCGATATCCAACCGAATTATCCATAACCATTCTTCCAACATATCCTCCCAAAGGAGTCCAAATCTCGGCCTCAGGATTTAATCCCAAGGCACCAAAATCCACAGTGTTTCACATTGCCGCTTTATAGCAATGTATTCCGGAATGGTGCAACACCCATGCTCAAAGCCAACCCATGGCACAATGCCGTTTCAGTGGCACAATGCCCCATCAAGCGGCACCATACCTCGCTGATGCAGTTGTTCGATTTCGAACCACAACTGCTCGCTTTGCAAGACAAAGCGACCAAATGATACTCGCGCACGGATGCACGTTCGCTCGCCCGAATCCCCGATATTCCCATTGCCTCAAGGGTCATTCCATCTCGTATATTTCCAACCGTTCCAGCCAAATCCCAAGTATCCAACCGATCGCCTCAAATGTATAATCCGACTATCGCATCCAACTATCCAAGCGTAATCCCAAGTAATCCAACCGACTGCCTCAAATGTATAATCCAACTATCCAACGCGTAAACCAGTTCAAGCCACAATCCTACCAAGCCAACGACGCACACTCTATGCACGCCTCAGTGTAGTGCTTCCCGATGTTTCAGCCCAAGTGTACAAGCCATTACGTGTTTTCCATATTATTAGGCATGAAGGAGTAGAGGAGAAGGGAAAGAGCCCACTCACATTGTTTGAATCCGTTAGGCATCCTGTCCTGCCGATACGGCCAATCCCTTGAACCCGTGGTCCGATGCAAGCGCGATCTACTCAACTGGTATGACCGTGCGAGCAGGCCGTGCTCTCCAAATCATCCGACTGATCGGACTAAGGAAGACGGCATTATCGTTTCCATCCAGCTATTCAGTACTGTTCTGAACGAACACCTGATTTCCATCGATCCCGCTAGCCATCTGCACATTGAAACCAACTCGATTAATCTTTCTTCCCGAAATCCGACATTTCAAATGTAACCAGCATTTGATTCATTTTATCCGACTCCGACTCAGCGTAACGCTCCGAGCAGTTGCGGGGCGTTACAGGTGGCTTGGAGGGGGGAGCAGGGGGGAGCGGCGGCGCCAGCCTGCCCGCGGGGAGGGGTGAGAGGAAAGAGAAATGAGAACATTTTGGTCAAAAAAATTGGTCAAAGCACCAGTTGACCGTCATGACTGGACGGTTTTCATCAAATATGGGGGAACTTGTACATTTTGGAAAAACTGTGGTGTGCACTCTGAATATGGGTAAAAAAAGTGGAGGGTAAGTCAAAATTTCTCCTTTTTTTATTGGAAACAAAGAAAGAGTTAATAGTAAAAGGAGATTGACTGTTAAAGTAGGACTAAAGTCTAATAAGTATCATATTATATGGGCAACTACAAAACATAACATTAAATGGGACGAAAGTCAAAAAATTTATATTCTATTCATTCGGCATATTATGTATCTTTTTACGTCCCTTTAAGATCCTTATTTCCTTCCAGGTTAGTTGATTGCGCAGATTTATTTCGGTGATCACGATGGTGGTTATCTCTTCAGTTTCAGGAATCTTTTGTGATTACATATTTGTGTTCATTATTGTATTATGCTCGTTAGCCTAGTTTTATATAGTTGAATTTTCTTTAGGATATATTCGAACATATATGTTATTGGACTGCAGACCATGAAACATGTTGTTTATTCTTGCTATTTATTCGAACAATGGATTGTATTAATGATTATAAAGACTTATAGATAACTTGATCCGATATTAGACAGTGTATACGTATTCGAGTTGGAATGAAGTTAGTTTGATACGTAGTTGGCCGTTGACATATATCCTAGTCCTATATATTTTGGGACTGAGACGTAATATATATATATATATATATATATATATATATATATATATATATATATATATATATATATAATGCGGCTTAGAAACTTCTCAAAAAGGAGCCGTTTAAGCCGTATTTATATGATCATCATTTAATTAAAAATAATAATTTTAAACTATAGTAGTTCTCGCCTCACGTATTTGAAAAAAAAAAAAAATCTAAAATCCTTCTAACTACCTGAACATGTTTAAATCTTATAATATATTCAATATTTAAATTATATTTAAACTAACTAAATGATATTATCTAACTAAATATATATCCAAAATTCTAAAAATATATTATAATCTATTCTACTATATAATGCCAAAACTGGGCTTCACCGTGAAAATTTTTCGTTCCGAAAATACCCTTTATTACATTTCAATATGTATTAACATTGATAAGGATATCTAAGTAATTAAAAACAGTAATTAAATACGTATTAAATGTATGTATGCATGCATGAGGCAACTTGGAGAATGATAGTTAATAAAACAAAGATATGCATGTATGCAAAGTAGGTAGTTGGAGAATAAAACAAAAGTTAATAAAGAATGCATGAAAAGTAGGCACATGAACCCAAGAGATAAGAGAAACATTTCTTATTTCCGTCATTTAATTTCTCCCATTTTTCATGCTCCTGGCTGTTATATTTCCACCTATAATAAAATTAATAAATTATCGTTTGTTTTTTTAATAAACTATTTTTTTTTTCAAGTTATATGAAATACGTGCAACGCACGTGTGTATATACTAGTAAATTATAATTAAAATATATTTGAAATATATGTACATAATTTAAATTACTATATAGTTGCATCTTTCCTTCTTCCAACTCATACTTTTGTTAGCCACAAGGAAAAGAGTTATCAATCAATACCGGAATGAAAGTTACAATACATGGAGACCGAGAACAATACACCGTCGAAATTATCCAAGAATTTTCTAATGAAGATCCAAATCTCCTCTTGGGCCGGGTTTGGGACCGTGGCTTTCAAAAGCAACAGTAAAAAAGTATTTTAGTAATAGTTGCTTTGCTTACAGTCTCTATAAACTAGTTCATCGTTTGGGACTTTTGGCAGCTTTTGGGCAAGGGCAGAGGCAGCTTCTGCTTTTGCTTTTTGAAAAGCACCAGCAACACCAAACCAGGCCTTAGGTCCTTAGTTCCGGTGCCGGTCCAGCCAAAGGACTTTATAGCCCACTAACAGCCGTGGGTGGATGGGGGGCGGGGGAAGGCCCCTTTCACTGCTTTAGCCGAAGAGGAGACGGTCGCGTCCGTGTCCATCGAAGAGGTCTTTGTTCTTCAATTTGTGTGTCCGGAGAAATTAGGGTTTCTGAAGAAATCCAAATTGAAGAAGAACGTCCCCATGGCGACATCATCTGGTAGTTCTTCCTCTGTTTCGGTTTCTCCTACTCTTTTCAGGGCTATGGATCTATTCAGTTTAGATCCTGTTGAGCATACAACAGAAGCCGTTGATTTCGGCACGTCCTAGTGGATTATTCATGAAGTTTGTGTGTCTGCGTCCAGTACGCGTCCGACACGGACGCGGCCCAGATTTTCGTAGTGTGTATGCTGCCTAGATTTAGGGTCATGCGGTTGGGAATTTCACATTTTCAAGCTGATTGTGAAAGAGAGATTCAATCTTTAGGGTCCTGCTTAGATTGAGGAAAAAAACTAAGCAGATGGAAGTGAGGGGGTGAAAATCAATACATAAAATCTTGCTTGGATTGTAAATAGAGCTAAGTGGGGTGTGTTTAATAACTCTTGTTTTGATGACAGGTTTTGAGTGGAGGGGGAGACGGATTAATAAAATTATAATATTTATCAAAATATTCTTACTACATACGATTTTGAGTGGGAGGAGTAATAAGAGAAAGCGAGAAGAGAGGACGTACTTGGACGACAGCAGGTTGAAAGTCAGAAAGACGGAGAAGCATGTTGAAAACAAAAAAAATAGAGGAAAATGTCATGATATTTTATAGGACAAATAAGGAGTATTTATGACTTTTAAACAAAACTCTTCACTTTTTCTTGTTAACCCTCCGATTTGGAGGTTGAAAAAATGGACAAAAGAAGGCTAAACAAACCTCCATTTAACTCTATATGACTTCCCTTCTTAAACCCTCATCCTCAAACCAACTAGGTTTCTTTCTTCTCCTCACTTAACTTTTCCTCACTTAACACTTTTCACCCTCAATCCAAGCATACACCTAGAGTCTGCTTTGTAACGGTATTTTCATCGGTTTTGGAGTGTTTTTGAACCGACCGTTTATGAAGTGTTTTAAAAAAACACTGCTTGTTAGTTTTTTTGAGGCACTGGTTTTGGTCGGCTCAAAAATATCTCAAAACCGGTGTAATGTAATTTTGGGTGTCTTTATAAACACCAAAAATCGATGGGTTTTGAGAAATTTTATTATATTATTACATTTATATCCTCACAAAAAATATATAATTATAACTACTAATACTCTGCCGTATTTTTTTTCTTTCTCATCCGTGTTTCTCTTCTACTGCTTCCAAACTACGGCTACTTTCCTCAATAAGTTCTTAAAATCTCTCTCCTACTTTCATCCAGTCGTTTATATTATTTCATGTGTTTTTTTTTATTTTAATCAAATGTAGATTTCTACTTCTTGCAAACTACCACTATTTTTTTTCCAGTAAGTTCTTAAAATCTCTCTTACTTTCATACAGACTATTTTTATTATTTCACGTGTTTTTATTATTTCATGTGTTTCTATTATTTTATTTATATATGGACGTATAGGTAATTATATTCGTGTAAAATACTTTCAGAACCTCTCGTTAATGAATTACCAAGCATATGTTGGAGTGGTTTAAAAGCTGCTACCTAAACCACCCAATCGAACCCCTCATAACCGCTCATAACCGGTACTCTAAAAACACCTCATAACCGCTACCCCTATAATTGCTAAGCAGACCCTAAGGGTTTCATCTTTCGTATTTCTTTGAAGGGATGAAAGAAAGTATATTTCCTTATTTTGGTATCGCAAATTACATGTCAATACGAGTGTGGTAAAGTTACGATCGAGTCTAGGAAGCAGAGACGCTTCAAAATTCGCTAGGATACTTCGGATGCCTTGTCTGTATTGTGTCACATTATGTTGGAAACATATTGTACACAAGGACTCCAAAATTCACTAGGACACTTTGTATGCCCATGTCCATATTGTGTCATGTCATATTTGTGTTCATGCAACATAGACTTGGGTGCTGTTCTTGGATATTTCATAAAGATCTGACATGTTATATTTTCTTTTTCTTTCAAATAGTGTCTTTTGAATCCAGAGAAGACCATAAGAAGCAACTGGAATTGGAAGAAGCACGGAAGGCAGGTCTTGCACCTGCTGAACTTGATGAAGATGGAAAAGAGATCAATCCACATATTCCCCAGTATATGTCTTCTGCACCTTGGTATCTTAATGCTGAGAAGCCGGTAATCCATCGTATTTTCGTATTCGTTTGCTAGCAATTCGATATAGTGGATTACATGCTTACTTAATATGTTCGTTAATGCCGCTTTTTAACTGAGTTTGAAGCATCAAAGAAAATGGAAATCTGATCCAAATTATACAAAAGCATGGTATGACAGAGGTTCAAAAAATTATCAAGCTCAGTAGTATAGAAAAGGTGCTTGTGAAAAGTAAGTAATTTCTTGGCCTTTCCAACAAATTATTTCCAAGTTATTACTCTTATTAAAATCTCTCGACCTGAATCAGACACAAGAATTGTGCTCTTTACTAATTACTATCTACCATAACAGTTTTTTTCTGAAATTATTTCAAGGGCACTGCTCTATGACATTTTACATTGCATTCAATCTTGTCACATTTTACATTTTATAGTACATTGAGTTCCATCTTACTCTTCTTAAGTAGATTTATAGCTTACTAATTTTCCCTGTTTGTAGTTGTGGGGCAATGACTCATGACAAGCAATCATGTATGGAGAGACCACGTAAATTGGGAGCGAAATTTACAAATATGCACATAGCTCCGGATGAGAAGGTAGAGAGTTTTGAGCTCAATTATGACGGGAAACGTGATCGCTGGAATGGATATGATTCCTCCACCTTTGCTCGTGTAATTGAGAGGTATGAAGCTAGGGAAGAAGCTAGGAGGAAGTATCTGAAAGAGCAGTAACTGAAGAAACTAGAGGAGAAGAACAATAACCCAGGTGGTACTTAGGGTTCAAGTAGTGATGAAGAGGACGATGAAGGTGACCTGAAAGTGGACGAGGCTAAGGTTGATGAGGCTAAGCAAATGGATTTTGCAAAAGTGGAGAAACGTGTGCGCACCACAGGTGGCGGTAGCACAGGAACTGTCAGGTTACTCTCACCTGCCTAACATTATAATTCCGCAAACACGGAAAGCAAATTGTCTGTTGGTCTTTGACTTGTAATGATTTTGAGATAATATTTCTTATCCAAATGTCATTTTTCCAGGAATTTGTGTATTCCGGAAGATACAGCAAAATACCTTTTGAATCTTGATGTTAATTCAGCCCACTATGACCCGAAAACTCGTTCGATGCGTGAGGATCCTGTACCTGACAGTGATCCAAATGAGAAGTTTTATGGAGTTAGTATTACAAAATCATCACCTTTTCATCTGATTGTTGTATATTTATGTAGAAAGTTTCGTATGTTTATTTTTATTATATATCTCATTGATTTATCAATTCTGCTGCAGGGGGATAACCAATACAGGGTTAGTGGACAAGCAATGGACTTTAAGCAGCTCAACATCCATGCTTGGGAAGCCTTCGAGAAAGGACAAGATATCCATATGCAAGCTGCTCCATCTCAAGCTGAATTGTTGTTTAAGAACTACACAATTATTAAGGAGAAGTTGAAATCTAAAGCAAAAGATACTATAATGGAGAAATATGAAATGCAGCATCCAACGAGGCACTTCCTAGGGAACTCCTCCTAGGTCAAAGCGAGAGGGAGGTTGAATATGATTGAGCAGGTCGAATTATTTAAGGACAGGTAGGATCGTCTCATTCCCTTGGCATTAGTTGATGATAGTCGGCTAACGTTATTCAATGCTAAGATCAGTTTTTTGTGTTTTTCTGGCTGCGACTAGTCAAGCTATTTTCTCAAACTACATAAATTCATTTTAGTAGTTATGTGACGACCATTATTTTGGTATATTCAGGAGATGGCTCTTCCAAGAAGCAAGTACGAAGAAGACACGAACATCAACAACCACACAACTGTTTGGGGTTCGTGGTGGAAGGATTATCAGTAGGGCTATATGTGCTGCAAGCAGATGATCCGCAGGGCTCAGCTGGAATAGAGGCAGCAGAAGCTGCAGTAGACCTTATGAAGGCAACTCGAAAAGAGGCTACAGAGGGTTAGTTTATGAGTAATTTATTATGTTTAAAATTAAGTTTGTTATTGGAGACGTCTTATAACATAATATGGCATGGGATGGGAGATTAAAGTCAATTTTTTTGGGGAACTGTAATTGCGAAGAAAGCTTTTACAATGTCCACGGATTTTCAATTTGGGTTACCAAAATTATCCTTAATTTATAAGAGAAGCTATAAATTTTATTTTTTAAAACTGTTAATAAATTGAGGGTAGTTTTTTTAATCCACCTTGAAAATTCGAAACATTGTAAAAACCTCCTTGGCAATTACAATTCCCTTTTTTTAGATTGATATTCTATATGCAAGTGTCAGTTTCTCGTCTATGTCTATGTCTCTAGGTTTCTGTGTATATTAAGAGGAACATCGGAGGGTGTACCCAATGGTTGGTTTTTAGTTCATCTATAGAGATACTTGCAGATGAATGCAACTCCCTAAAACAATGCAACTCCCTAAAACAAAACTGTCTACACCTTAACTATAGTGCCTTTCATATGAGTGCAAATCCCTATAGCAAATTGTGTTCTACTTCTAGATTGATTTTCCTAGTAGCAGAGAGTGCTGGAAGGTTTCTCCATAAGTGTATCAAGACCACATTACCTGTAAGAAGTTTCTGCCAACTGAGAGATGTTGATGCATTAAATTGTGTAGTCCTTTTTGTAGAGCCTTCTCCTAGACATGAGAAGGCTTTTTTCTTTAGTATTTAGTGAGAAAAATGCTTGTAAATTAATGATAACAATCAATCTAGATAGACCCCATTTAGCTTACATATTTGCTGATGGCATGTACACTTTTCGGACAAACCAGACCAACATGAAGAGAAGCGGCTGGCTAATTGGGGAACAGAGGTCTCAGATGACTTGGTTGTCGATCAGAAACTGCTCGCAGAGGCTCTGAAGAAGGTAAGTTGTCTAATACCTTCCCCTTTCAAATGTGTAGTTATGTATGAATACATTGCAAAGGTGCTGAGGTTGGGGATATTACTTGCAGGAGGATTAGAGGAAGAAGGAAGAGAGGGACGAAAGGAAGAGAAAGTACAATGTGAAGTGGAATGACGAGGTATTGATATGTTGCATGGTCTACACGGGATCATTTTGATGAAGAATTCATCTGTACGGTTCTAACGTCATCCTCTCCTTCCAGGTTACTGTCGAAGATATGGAAGCTTACCGTATGAAGAGGGTCCATCATGACGATCCCATGAAGGACTCCCTCCACTGAGAATTATGAATACTGATTCTGTGCCCTTTCAGCCTACTGTTGGGATATATGAGGAGGCAACTGGGAAATTCCTGAGTCTGTGTTACATATCGAGGTCAATTTCCTATGTATATTGGTCGAAGAACAACTCCAAAAGCTGGGACTCTTGGTTTTGGTAGTCAGTCGTCTGTTTGTCATATGTTGGTCCCCTGCAAATGAATGGTCCTTTTGTGCATAAGTTGTTTATAAAATAATACAAAGCGGAATACAATTCATTTCTTTCATGAAAATATTGCTGTGGGTGTCGTGAATGTTGGTTACAGGCTTCACTAGTACTTGATGAATTGTATTTTGTTTCGTTCCTGTTATTATTGTTTCAGAGATTTGGTTCTTGTATTGCTCAAGGAACATCGGTTGCATCCCATCCATTCCCCCCGAATTTGACCTTTTACTAAATACATGTTCCATCACATTATTTGAGATATTCTCTCAACTTTTCCTATATCAATTGAGTCGCAGTTGCCAGTACAAATATGGAGTAAAGGTGCCACTCATATCTTTACTTTGTAGTAACAAGGTATTTAAAACCCAGGAAACAAAAAAATAGTAACAAGGTCACTGTTATCCTGCTCACTGACATGTGGGCCTCCCGGCTCAAATTTGAAACGTCTGTCATTCTAAGATGTGCAGTACTGCACTTAAAACTTAGCATTACATCTAAGAAAATATGAATGCAGTTCTATTATTCTCATCCTCAAACCCCATTTTCTCCAACTTTTTCTGCCAAGATTCTAGGGTTGCTTAGAAGTTAAGCGAGTCAAGGAGTATTCAACCACTACTTGGCTTGCCTCAGCGGTAATAGTTCTGCTCATTTTAACTGGGTTTTGTTGATTAACATTAATAAAATTATAGAGATTTATAATTATGTTGTTAGTATCATACGATATAATATACTACCAATTATCCGATACGATACATATAGGCTAATGGGTAGTATGATTTTTTTTTTTTCCACTTTGAGTCATGTAATGTATAGTTGAGAATATGGATTCATGAACTAGATAGACCCTAAATAAAAATTTACAAGAATATTATATTAAATGGTTCCTATATGGATTCAAATGTATAAACCTAAACTCCTAGAGTTATTGTAGTATATGCAAGCAAATTGTTACAGGATATGTATCACAAGTTGTTACTGTATATATGTGTGAGTGGGTCAAAGCCTCCTAGCCTTAGTGGTTAGGAGGTGGAGGCATAAACATCATGACTATGTGGGTTCGATCCCACAGAGAAGCGTTTATTTCTTCCAATTAATGATGGGAGTTTTTTATCGCACTATAAGAAATGTGAACCATGCCTTCTACCTTATGATTTGCATCAATATTTAAGATTAAGATCCATACCGTGCATTTTGATATCCATGTTCTAAGGCATGAATGGATTAAATCTCAAAGCAATTTTGAAAATGTTATCTCATTGATAAAGTGACTCCCACTTTTAAGGGTTTTTTACTTTTTACACAATAATAGACATGATACCATTAGTTCTACTGGTTAGAGATTTTCAAATTGTATGAAATTCAACACCTACAAACTCTAGAACACGAGTATCATTCATGATGCACAATAAGGATTTTTTTTATTTTGGACTTAAATCATAGAATGAAAGGCATGATCGAACGATTTCAAGATTGTGCATGCAACTTCCTACTTTGCCTTTGAAATCAGTATTTACAGTAAAGTATGAGAAGAAGAAAATATTAACAGATCATGAAGTAGAAGATCCCAAGGGGAAGCTTCTAATATTTACATTTACACACCACGAGCGAGCATCTCCTGGTACTTCTCAAGAGATTTTTGTCTCTGAAGTCTCATGTCCTCTTTAAACTTGGCAATGAACATCTCTGCCCTCATATCCACTGAACAAGAAGTCTCAGTAGGAGGAAGAGGTGGTGAAGAAGAAGAAGAAGAAGAAGAAGAAGTTGCAGTTGTTGGTGCAACAAATCTTCCCATCTTCTCGACCTCCTCCTCTACAATTGCTGTCTCATGTCGCGGTTGGAAGAGCTCGTCTACGTACACCGGAGCGAAGCTCTGATAGTGGTGCAGTTTCTTGGTGTAGGCCCTCTTCTTATGTCGATGACGATAAGGGGAAGGGGACCGGCGTCGGAGGATGGAGTTAAGGTGGTTGGTGACTTGTTTGATGGTCTTTGATCTCCTGAGCTTTCGGAGTTTGGGTTGTAGCCTAGAGGTGAAGCTTCTCCAAGCCTTCTTCGAATTTTGGAGCTTCTTCTTTAGGGGGAAGCAAGACATTGAAGTGAGGAGAGGCTAAGGAGAGATTTGGAGGGATTGAGAGAAGGGATGGTGGTGGAGAGAGGTGGGGGAGAGGGGGGGTTTTATTGTTGGTAGTGGTGCATAGTGCAACTTTAGAATGGAATCTAGATGTAGTCCTTCCTTCCCCTGTTTCTTAGCCTGGTTTGTGAAGAGAGGGAGAAGTTAGTTTGGCAGTTGGTTTCCCTTGAGTGCTTTGATAATTTGTGGGTTAATGACTCTTTCAATTTGAGACATCACAGCTCCTGACTTCCAAGATTTGTTATGTAGAAATCTAGTTTAAAAGGTTAAGGTTTGTGTAAAGAGGGGTATTTATGTCATTTCATAGTTCATGGAGGCCTGTATTACTATTACCTAGTGAATATAGGCACGGAAAAGGAAGGAATAACTTAGGGTCACTATTATCTTTACATTGTGTTGGAAGGTATTTGAACTCAGCATAACATCCAAGGAAATATGACACTTTGTTCTCACTTTTGGCCATTCCTTGTGTTTTCTTGCCAAGGCAGCCCACTTCCCCAACTTGCAGCCAAAGATTCCAGGGTTGCTTAAAAATTAAGCTGGGTGACAGTATGCTTCTAACTTCAAGGTTAAGGTTGCACTTGAGAAGGCTTTATGGAATTGAAATTTGATCTTTGTCAAGGATAATTATGTCATTTCATTGTTCATGGAGGCCTGTATTACCTAGTGAATATAGGCAAGGAAAAGGAAGGAAACAGTTAGGGTCACTATTATCTTTATTTTGTGTTAAAAGGTATTTAAACCATATCACTATTATCTTTACTTTGTGTTAAAAGGTATTTACACCATTGTTTGCAATATCGAACCGATACGGCCGATACCGGTATGATTTGGCATGTCCCGGTCTGATACCACAGATATTCGATACTAGCTGTAACGACCCGTTCCGCTAAACCCGGAGGACCGATTCAAATGGCACAAGTGTAGCGAACCGACCTGCCTTGCTCGGCGAGATGGCTCGCACGATGCAAAGGCATTCATACTTGGATCTTCAAATGGAGTTCAGACAGAGACTTTCAGAGGCGCGCTGGGAGTCTCGCTCGACCGATGCGATTCATCGCTAAGTTGGGTGGCCCCGGTGAACCTGTTCCTACTTAGCTGCACACTTAAGAAAATGAATGATACATGCTAGTTTCCAGCGATAACATTTGCATGCTAATAAAAAGAGATGAACGCACATAGCTAAGGGGATAACCCCGCCTTATCATTGTATAGAACATGGAGATCTTACTTGCTATTTGCGTAATCAGGCTATTGAGTTGAAACGTACTACGTAGTTTCTTATATATATGCCACAAAAGTAGTTTGAGTTCATACTGAGGTATCGCACCGCACGGAATAGGACATGGGATATAGTATAATCATGTTGCATACATAGACGAGGAAGACTATCAAGTAGTCGTTCCAAGTCAGGAGAAGAAAAGATAAGATGTCACGACCCGCACCCGAAAAATCGGGCATGAGTCGTGGGTACGTCCAGCCTACGCGGCAACATCGGCGGTAGAACACTGCCTAGGTCTACTATCTAGCTAACAATCTCACACAATCAATATAGGTATCTGTCAAGATCTCAACTCCAAAAGGAAGAGCAATATCATAATGATAACACAAGTACTCAATCACGAATCTAAGCACGATAAGATAACAAAGAAGACTAACAACTACAAAGTCTAAACAACTGCTACTAAAATAACAACAACAATAATAATAATAATAATAATACAACATCCTGAATCATATACAATACAAGGTCTCCATCCAAAATCGGAGACAAATCCGGTACCAAAAGCTAATAAACATACCGACTGAGGTCCTACTGATCCCGGCTACCAACCCGGAAATCACTCCTAAACTAGGGGGTCCCTGTTTGCACCATCGACAGGCATAAAACATCGGACACCAATCCTCCGGATCCTCTGAAAAATATATCCAGTCAGGATTGGAGCAAGTACACCTCTAACAGCAGTTCCAGTTAAATGATAAAAACTATAAAGCAGTTGTAGCAAGTAGCAAGTAGCAAGTAGCAAGGTGAAGGAAATAAAGTATGAACAAGAAATATATATATCACTGGTGCATAAAGGTAAAGATGCATGAATATCAGAAGCAAGATAGTAATGACTGCAAGATACAAAAAATCTAAACTAAGAGTAAGTGCGTGCACAAGAACATGTAGTGAGTCCAGCATGAATACATGTAATGAGTCAAGTCCAGAAACTATAAGTGAGACCAGCAAGAAATGCAAAAGAGTCCAGACTAGAAAGAATGAACTCGTGTCTTTGAAATACCTGTTTCGACATGTAAACGGCTAGGGGTAAGTACGGCTCACCGCACACTGGGTGTGCGGCTGCTATCATTCCAGATTAGACCAGAGGGGGTGATTCCAGTGATTCCAGTTGGAAATATTTACATGTCTACTCGAGTATTTTCCCGTCCCGACTAGTACAAGTGAATCCAAGACCCGACACGTAAATCAAGTATGAGTCCAGCCAGAAACATGAGTGATGCCTGTAGTGATGCAAGTAGGTGATTCCATAATAGAGGCCAGAAACATGAAATATACGTGTCGCAAGTAAATGAATCCAGAAATACTAGTTCATGTCATGCCAGAAAAATCAGAGAATATTATACTAGAAGCTGAATCATAATAATCATCAGATAATGGAAACTATCAGAGAATGTACTCGCCTGACGTCTTGAGCAACTGGCGATCCGAACTGGTATCACAAGGACCTATTGCGAAAAGCAAGGTTAAACAGGGTTCTAATGAGTTAAACAGATATAAAATAGCTAAAAACAAGCTTCTAGGGTCGTTCTAGGTCAATCGGGTCAAATCGATGCAATCTGGGTCAAAAAGTCAACTCTGTGTCCAAAAAGTCAACCTTGGGTCAAATTTAGGTCAAAAGTTGACTTTGGCGGTCAACCGGGTCAACTACGGTCAACTCTAGGTCAAACTAGGGTGCCCCTAAAATTCTATGTCAAAACTAGGTCATTAAGCTAATAAACCCTCAAACTCGCCTCCTTGAGATACCGGGATACCCTCGGTATCCGATACCTCAACCTACGCTATACGCCTCGCCTATACCCTCTAAAATATATATAGCACGTATATATATATATAACTATATATATAAAAGCATCTCTAACCTCATTCCTAGGCTAAAACTCAATACCTTGCCCGACGCTCAATACCTTGAGTATCTCAAGGTATTGAGATACTCAAGCCTTACCTCTCACTAACACTAGCTAGCTAACTAACTATCTATATATATATTACCATATACTAATATATATATATAACATATATCTAACTATATAGATATATATATATATAACCTAGTGTATAGGTAAACACCTCAATACCTTACCCCCGATACCCAACTTATCTCAATACCTTGGTATCTCAAGGTATTGAGATACCTTACCCTCTAATTCTAGCTAACTTAGCTATCTATCTATCTATTATATATACTTATATATATAACATCAATATATATATATCTATATCTATATATATAACTTAGTATTAGGCTACCTTAATACCTTACCTCACCTTACCTCACTACCCTCAATACCTTGGTATCTCAAGGTATTGAGATACCTACCTTACTCTAACACTACCCATATAACTAACTATCTATATAAATATATACACCTAGCTATATATCTAGGCTAATATATATATATAAACACATATGCATACATACCTACATATCACTATATATATAACCACATACACATATACATATATCCACACATCTCACATATATATATATATATATATATATATATATATATATATATATATATATATATATATAAGAAGGGGGGAAAACTGGCTCGAGCGCGCGCTGAAACCGCGTGCACGCTGCTGCTGCCAACGCTGCCCTGCTGCTGCAGCTGCTGCTCTCTGCTACCGCGGTGCTGCCGTGGCGCGCTGCTGCTGCTGCTGCTGCCGCGGCGCTGCTGCCCTGCTGCAGCGGATGCTCGCTGCAGATGAAACGCGCTGCAGCGCCCTCTCATCCTCTCTCCCTCTCGCTCGACACACCACACACACACAGACACACAAGCACACACACTCACTGATACATATATATATATACCCAAACATATATACATATATATATATATATACACACACACAACCACATATATATTTATACACACAAACACATATATATGTATATATATATACATACAAACACACATATATATATATACACATACACATACACATACATACACACACACACACACACACACACACACACACATATATATATATATATATATATATATATATATATATATATATATATAAACACACACACACATATATATATATACACACACACTCAACCACACTCACCCCCACACACAAAAACACACACACATATATATATATATATATATATATATATATATATATATATATATATATATATATATATATATATATATATATAAATATATACTCGAAAACTCTAATACACACTCCCCGAAGCTAAACCAACGCGCGCACAAGCCCAAAACCTAGAAACTAAGTCGAAATGGCCATTCGGTCATTTCGACGAACACGTGGAATGCGGTTCGCGAAACCTCGTGAAACGCACTCCAAACCTACTCGGAATCGGCCCAAAATTTACCCACGAGTTCTAATCGATGTCTAGATCCTAGAAAAAATGCTAACTCGTCGATTCTAGGTCCGTGACAAAAATGCGCACGCACATAGAACCTACGACGACGAAAACCCCCAAATCGCCCGAAACACCCATATCTTCGCGACACGACCTCACATGTCCGAACGGGGACACGTACTTACCCTCAAGACACCCAAGCACGTCTACCTAGGTCCGTCTAACCTAGGACAACACCAAAAATTGGGCCAATATCGGATTTCACCCAAAATTGACACAAAACCTAATGTCAAAGTCTTCAAACACATCCAAACAAGCTCCAACTTCCTCCCACAGGTAGCCCTAAGGTGTAGGAAGGTTCTAAACTACTAATTACACTATATTAGAGTAATCACAAGGAGAAAAATCAGGGTTACCTCTTGGGAGTTGGAATCCCAAGCCAAATTCTCCAAAAAGCCCCAAATACACCACACCAAGCTTCCAAGCTTCCAACCCAAGCTCCAACACCAATCTAAGCTCTACACACCTAGGTTAGAGAAAAACAAAGGGTTAGGATTGCATTAATGGAAGAAAATAGAAGAAGGAAGAGAAAGAAGAGGGGAAAACTTACTTGGAATGTGAAAATTGGAAGAAGGAAGAAGAAGAAAAAGAGTGGAGAGGAAGAAGAAGAAGAAGAAGAAGAAGAAGAAGAAAGGAAATAAAGAAATGAAGGGGGGGCTGCTGGTTGTATCCGGCCAGGGGGGGTTAAGGGTTGGGGTTGGGTTTGGGTTAAGTGAAATGACTAAAATACCCTCCAATTCAAGTCATCCTAATGGGATTTGGGTTTGGGGTTCCAAATGCACTCAAATTAATTTTTAATCACTCCAACTAACTAATTAAAATATAAATAACTATTTTAAGCCAATAAATAAGTCTAACAAGGGTGTTGGTTGGGTCTGACATGGGTCCACTAGGGTCTGACATGGGTCCAGGCTAGCCAAAACACTAAAATAACTAATAAAAAAATAATACAACCAATAATTAAATATTAATACAAATATTTATGATAAATATACAATTAACCAAATTAAAATAAAAATAAAAAAAATATCCTGCTCTGGAAATGGGGTAGTGACATAAGAAAAGAAAGTACTCGGAATATCCAGATCACCGAGACAGTTTCTAATCAGGGAGCTGGCAAAGAAGAAAGATCCGAGTGTAGTCCTCGGCAAGATCGAACCGAGTTGTTCTCGGCTAGGATTGGAAGTGGGGGAGTAGTTGCATGGTCACGGATAACTGGTTGTACACCAGGTAGAGATGAGTCCTCGACACGATTGCTGAGGCATCTGAATCGTGTCGGCCCGGGAGGACAATGCCAGTATAGTCCTGATAATACGCTAGCTGAAATACTAACGGACGAGTACGGGAGATCCAGCAAGGCTTGCTACCTACCTGGATGGTCGCCGACTCGTCGGATGGTTCGGGACACCCAGCAAGGCTAGCAACCGAGCTGGAAAGACAGTCGTTCTATCCCAGATCTTGTCCAATATGGCTAACAGAGCCAATGACCTTCATTGAGATAAGTCATGCTTGCATAGCGGCTATCCGCAATCAGAAGAGGAGTAACCTGAAGGAGTATAATTACACGGCACTTGTATGTTTAGAATGGATGCACGGTATATAACATAGTTCAAGTAGAATGGGTCTGAGGAAGAGACACAAACGTATCACTTGAATTTCATAGATGTTCTTCGTTATTTAGTAGATCATTATTCATATTGCTGCATATGACAGGGAAGGCCGAATGGTAAGAAACGGTAAGACAAACTCAGTTGTTCATTGTTACGACACTCTTGGGCATACACGGATATTACTTTCATTATATTATCATGAAATTGATCCTAAGGTAAAGACTAAAAAGACAACATAATCAGTCGGTGCACATAACTAATGAACGTGCTTATTTTGTGGTGTGGGCGAGAGGCCTCCCCACCATTGCATTCAATGTACTAATACCCAACCAGATTGCATGCAGGGTGCATGGAGAACTCGTACAGATTCGGAGATCGCTTAACGCAATGAGGCGTCGGATCGCACTTGGCATCTTGGAGCGTGGCGCACGGTCCTGGAGCTCACATATATAAGACATAATGTATGGGAACATCATCATCCAGATGGTTTGAATCAGTTGTAAGCCTAAGGGCATATTCATTGTAGAGAGAGAGAGAGAGAGCACGAGCGACTTGTAATCTCGGCCTAGCACCGATTGTAATCTTTACTTCATATCAATAAAGAGCTTGTTTTGGATTCAATACTTGTGTTTATTCTATGTTTACTCTATGACGATGCTGCGAACTAGCTACAATGGCCGTTTTGATATTTGCCTCGTGCGGGCGCAATTACAGGCTCGTGCGGTATCGCATACCGATGGAAAAGATCGTCCCGCGGGAGTGCTGGCACGGTGATTTGCGCCTAGCGGGGACGGCCGATTCCTGCCGGAGATCGTGGCGTGACATTTTGGTATCAGAGTACGGCTTTACATCCTTGGAATTCGTATCGATTCTCTCAGTTTTGAACTTGTGTATTGAAAAAGTGATAGATGCTCTCTCTCGATGCTTCGATGAATGTTCCATACAATGAGTCTAAATATTTTTGAAAAGTGCATGTGAATGATATGATTGCTTGAACAGGATTATGATGCGAGGTCCTTTGTGCCAACATGTGTCAGACTTCGTAAAAATAGACTCATGTTAGAATCTGCAAGTTATATGTGAACCCGAATACCTATACGTGAATACCAATCGGGTTAGTGTGCGAGATAGAATATCGTTTGGACAGTTGCCTATGCACACAGCCTTTTGGCTAAGTTGTGTTGAATATCGTGCGCCAAGGCCCTTGGTGCTTAGTGAGTTGCAAGCGAGATTTGGGTATCGTTCGGATAAGAATAAAGTCAGACTTAGAATGGAAATCGATAGATACATTATCGGAGTACCGCTAAGGCGAATAATGGGAATCGTGTTGGATTTTGAGATGTAGTTTGGACGGTTATTCATAGCGATAAGTTATGATTCAAAACATAGTTTGTATGGAGGACTATCGATAGAGGTACATACGAGACTAAGATCGTCAAGGAGGCGAATAGGGACCATACTGGAGTTCTAAGGAACGAATTGGATATACGAGTGAAGGATGCGAACGCGATTCAGGAGTTAATAGGATGACTCGATTCTTGAGTGGTGTATGCGATAGTCCCATGTTCGAATATGCAAATTGAGGATAGAATGAGTTATAAAGATTTATAGAGTATAGCTCGAACCCTGAGTGGTGTATTGGTCGGCTTACTAATGTTCGAAGAATTATGGATTTTGGAGTATTAAACGAGTCTAGCAGCAAGCGACGAGATTGTGTAAAGCCTTAGAATAATATGCCTAGCAAGTAAGCAAACTCGAAGGAAGCATGCAAGATTTGATTCGAACGAGTTAGAATGAGTTGAACAAAGGATAAGGCTTACATCGGATAGAAATTCAGAGTAATTGGAATTGATATCATGGTCGAAAAAAACTTAGTGGATCGTAGGAATAATTTTGAATTGAATCAAACGAATTGGAACTTGAGTTGAGATGGAATAATCGGGGATGTGATCGGAGTTAGTGCAAAAGGAATAATGGCGCGAACGAATGATAGCACGCATAAAAAATTTGGATTTGAGTAGGATATCGCTCGATAGAGTTCAGTTTGAGTACGAATGCTATAGTTTCGAATTTGGGAGACTTTATATCATATCAATGATTGGAAGATAGCATGGATTGATGTAAGTTAGCGAAATTATGGTTCAAAGATTGAGAAAGGCGATAACAGATTTAATCTTGAATTTGAACTAACGATCTTAAATCGAGTTCGAAGGATAATACTCGACATCATGCCTAGACGAGATCGATTATTCCGCGGGAGCGCTAGCGTGGTGATTTCACGTCCGGCGGGGATGATCGAACTCACAGGAACATGTTCGAAGATTTTACAAACGAACTCGATAAAATGGAACGTATCGAAAGTGAATAGACTTGGGTTTAGGATTTAAACTTAGTTGTTTGAGGAATGCTAGAAGTAGACTACAAAATGATCAAACGGTAACATTAAAGTTGGACGATTAGGCTAAATGAATTATGATTACAACA
Organism: Iris macrosiphon; assembly: GCA_036927795.1. Taxonomy (NCBI): domain Eukaryota; kingdom Viridiplantae; phylum Streptophyta; class Magnoliopsida; order Asparagales; family Iridaceae; genus Iris; species Iris macrosiphon. Next base: position 3,151,324 of record JAYESA010000007.1, on the reverse strand, counting down.
AGAACGGTTGTTAGATGAACATAACTTGATGGATCAATGTACAACTTGGGATAAAATGAAGTATGACGATAAGGTGTCTATTCGTTCGATGATAACCATAACGTTTGACCTTCTTGTCTTGTGCGAGTGCAACTCCTTACTCGCACATGCGTCACGCTCGGATTAGGACAATTATTTTGTTGGAGCGTTGGCGTGGTGATCTCACGTCCGACGGGGATGATTGAACTTTCGGGAGACCAAAAAGTGACAATTGAAGGATTATTTTAACTTATGGTTCGACACGATAAGACGAGTTTCAAGATACAAGTGAATCAAAGGTATTTTGGGGATGAGTTAGTCTAGAAGATGAAGCAAGACGCTCGATGGTTTAGTGAACAGATAAGCGAGTTATGTTGTGCGACTTAAAATTTGTAATTAAGATCGAAGAGGTGGAAATTAAATCACGACTTGGTGGTCTAGACTTAGAAAAGATTGGATATATGGATCCTATCAGGTGTTTAAGGAGATAGACTATGCAAATCGTTAGGTTGGACCTGCGACGTGGACATATCGTGGATTCGGTTGAACGAATGTATTGATGTAATAGGATGATCTGTGCTCGATGTTTAGAAATCTGAGTTAAACGAGCGTGGGTAGAATACCCTGCACGAAAGATCAATGGGTTGACCTTAGGGTATTTGGGGCGACCATCGTGCAACGCGATTGCACGATGAGTCACAAACTCGAACTGTACCTATGACTTTGTGAGCTGACCTAGTGGCTAGGCAGACGACCCTATGCCTTGAGTTGAACTGGAGTGGCTGACTTTAGAGTATCGTTCGAAAAAATGATAGAACTGGGACAACGAGACTTAGAGTTAGGACTTGAGACTGGGAGTATATACTAGCGACGTTGGCGTTGAAACAAACGCATTGGAAGATAGGACTTGGGTGATAATTGATTGGTTGGATAGGTTATGCGACGGTGAGGAATAAGACGATGTTAGAGAATTATCGGACAAAACTCTTATGATTTATAATTGGTGATATTAAAGATAAGTTAGCATAACGAGTTAAATCGTTGCTTGGAAGATGTGCGTTACTGGTAATACAATACTTAGATTTAAGTGAGATTGGAGTAGACGATAACTAAACGGACCAGAGTTCGGTTATTCGAGTAGCGAAACGATCGGCGATTCGAAAGATTTTTACGAGTAGCTTGTCCGACTTAGCTGTCACTAAGCTTGGTTGAAATACACATATTTGGGGGACGCCTTGAATATGGGTACAATCCAGACTTAGCGATATGCATAACTCGAATCCAGCGACAAATAAAAATGTTCGGATTCGCATGGGCGAGTATGGCAATTGAAGTAAGTTAGCCTCAACCTAGACTTTCATAAAGAAAAGATTGTAACATTCTTCGTGCGATCAAGATAGTTCTGTGCTAAGGCACAGTAAGAGACTGAGTTTGAGAATGCAACAGTTGAGTGAAGGAATCATTCGATAAAAATGATTAAGCAGTCGTGCAAAACGGAACGAGTAGATGAACAGAAAGTTAGGTTCGATCGAAACTAAGACGTGAATGATACAACGTACCCCATGTTGGGCAATTTAGCTCCGCGCTAAGGCACAATAAAGACAGAATCAGAAAATATAGGCAATTTGATGCGACGACCATGGGTGACAGTAAATTTACTTAGCGAGAATGGACAGTGAATCAGAAAGATATTAATGCAAAACGAGATTGAAAGATTAGCCAATATTCGAGCTTTTGGGTTTAGGCATAACGATGGGTTTCGATAGGCGACGTCGAGTAATCGGTCGGTTGTGTTGGGTTCGCATGGATAGAATATAACAATTAGGCAAAGTTTACCCAAAGACGGAGTTTTCTAGTGCGCATTGAGTTATAGAATACACCGTGTTTGAGTAATACAGTCATGCGTCAGGCGCAGTAGAGTTTGAGTCGGGGAGTGCAACGATTAAGTTGAGTATAGTTCGATAATATTGAATAATAGAGTCGTTCGATGAGAATTGGCTAGACATGTGCGTAACGCGTGGTGACGAAATAAATGAATGTAGTATTGAAATGGTCCTTGGAAGTTAGACAAGATGTATAGAGTTGGTTTAGAAGTTGTGCGATAATACGAGTTCCGCTTTGGAAGTCTCGAGGACGAGACTTGTTCTGAGTGGTGTATAATATAACGAACCGCTCTGGTCAACCCGGAGGGCCGATTCAAACGACACAAGTGTAGCGAACCGACCTGCGTTGCTTAGCGAGATGACTCGTTCTATGCAAAGGCATTCCAAATGTCATACCCCAGTCCCAAAATACCAAGGGACTAGACACGTGGCAATGGCCAGCAGCACACACCGATGGGCAAACCCAATTTAATGGACCTATCAGGGTGTACTTAAGCTGTAAAACAACGGTAAGGGTTTATGCTACTAATCTCATCCACAGAAATGAATACATCAATATGAAATATAAATCAACATCAAGTCTCAATCAAACATATTTCGGGAAACAATCCGATAACGAGTTTGATACATCGGTTCCATAAACAGGAAACAATAGAAATAACTGAGTATAGAATAAGCAGATACTCAAGAGAAATCATCGGTGATCACCTCGTCCTCTGGTAATGGTACTGCTCCAATGTCAGCTCATGTCCCGTACACCTCGGGGTAGATCTCCTCTGCTAAACCTGGGGACATAATCCGGATTTCAGGTCCTCAGGGGACATAGCAAGGTACAAGAATAACTCAAGCCAAAATAAATGCAGTGCAATAATAAATGAATCAATAGGGTAAACTATGTAACCATCTAAGTGATATGCAAAATGAGAGCAACACTAGACTCAGGCTGAGACTACTACAAGCTCTGTGTCGGGGAGCCGGTAGCAGTTATGATATGTAGTTATACTATGTAGTGGGCCTATGGCACCGTAATAAATATAAATATAAAATTAGCCTGTAGCCTGTATGTCTCTCCCCACCCAATGTAACCATACGTCTCATGTCCACGGTGTCTCATGTCCATGTCACGCAAGATCATGACCTCTAACTGTTGCAGCGAGTCATAATGATATCTAAACATATAATATCTATGTCATGAATCATGTAGCCTATATAGAATCACCATGAATATCTCAGGAAGATTCTGTATCATGAACAGTGTCAAGTATCCTATGGTATGACGTACTTGATGATGTAAGCACGAGAATGTATAGGGTCTCGATATCCATCTCTAGGTGACGTTACACAACTCCGCGTACGGCGTTGACACCCGAATCTTGTTCGGACGTTAAGTAATGTCACACGGTCCTAGGTTGAACAGATACAACATATAAATAAATCAAAGAAATATTATGTAACAAGAACTGCAAGATTGGCAAGGTACACTTGCCTGGGGTTCGGACTCCAACTGCTGCTCTGGTATCAGCGGAATTTGCAGGTACTCCTCCGGTTGCTGAAATAAATGTTACCATCAGGTTCATAAGATATCAAATAGCTAGAATTGCATGTCCATAAGTCCAATTTGGACACAGGGGCAAAAGTGACAGTTTTTGGTCAAAGCGGGGTCCACATGTGGCCCACTTTGCACCAAAAAATGTGCCAGAGAATCTTCTCCAATTTTGTCAAATTTAGTGCTTCCAAGTCCAGACCGACGATACGAACCCAACGGAATGTCCAGAACTGGATTTCGATGAGCCGATCACAAAATCACCCGTCAAATGGAGCCGTGGAACCCACGATACGGAATTTTGTCAACGTTCTCAGAATCGAACCAAACTTGGGTCACAGGACCAGCGTATTGGTACGAGTCCGATGGCGCAAGTTTTTTTTCGAAACGACGAGCGTACACGAAGTTACAACGAGTTTCAGAACAGGGCCGATACGGAGCGTTGTCGACGGATACGCGTTGATTTCGATGTGCACGCATATCCAAATCAACTTCCGCGAAATCCCACATGTCCGTATTAACGGTGCGCACCTTTCGGTGAAGTTCGCACATGACCAAGTCGCCTCGTTTAGCGGGGCGCACCCAGTTCCGAAAAAAATTAGGGTTTTAAATAACCAATATTTTGGTCATTTTCACCCTCGAATTAAATACAAACTATAGCTCAATAAAATAAACTAAAAACAGGATTAAAAACTTAGTCATATGGTCTAAATTACTGTTCAAGCCAATTTTGAAAATATTTAGCAGGTTGTTCACAAAACGGTCGCGAACTGGGGAGTTAGATAAGTCATGCTTGCATAGCGGCTATCCGCATTCAGAAGAGGAGTAACCTGAAGGAGTGTAATTACACGATACTTTGCATGTTTAGAATGGATGCACGGTATATAACATAGTTCAAGTAGAATGGGTCTGAGGCAGAGACACAAACGTAACACTTGGATTTCATAGATGTTCTTCGCTATTCAGTAGATCATTATTCATATTGCTGCATATGACAGGGAAGGCCGAATGGTAATAAACGGTAAGACGAACTCAGTTGTTCATTATCACGACACTCTTGTGCATACACGGATATTACTTTCATTATATTGCCATAAAACTGATCCTAAGGCAAAGACTAGAAAGACAACATAATCGTCGGTGCACATAACTAATGAACGTGCTTGCTTTGTGCCGTAGGCGAGAGGCCTCCCCACCAGTGCATTCAATGTACTGATATCCAACCAGATTGCATGCAGGGTGCAGGGGGAACTCGTACAGATTCGGAGATCGCTTAACACATGAGGCGCCGGACCGCACTTGGCGTCTTGGAGCGTGGCGCAAGGACCTGGAGCTCACATATATGAGACATAATGTATGGGAACATCATTATCCAGATTGTTTGAATCAGTTGTAAGCCTAAGGGCATATTCATTGTAGAGAGAGAGAGAGAGAGAGAGAGAGCACGAGCGACTTGTAATCTCGGCCTAGCGTCGCTTGTAATCTTTACTTCATATCAATAAAGAGCTTGTTTTGGATTCAATACTTGTGTTTATTCTATGTTTCCACTATGACGACGTCTCTGCGAACTAGTTATCAACGGCCGTTTCGGTATTTGCCTCGCGCGGCATCGCGTCCCGATGGAAACGATCATCCCGCGGGAGCGCTGGCACGGTGATTCACGCCTAACGGGGACGGTCGATTCCTGCGAGAGATCGGGACGTGACACTAGCCGATACTGACACTGTGGGTCTCTTTTTCAGTCAATTCGGCAAATAAATTGAATGAAAAAACCCAATCAACATGGATGTAAAAACCCAGTAAGGTTGTAAAAGCATGTAAAGGGTAACTATTATTTCATTCAATTTCAAAATTACTAAGAAACAATATAGAAAATATTTAAAATTATGCCTAAATGTATAAAATATTTCTTCGACTTGGTTTGGTGCCGCATGGACTTCATACCGCATAGACGTCTTGAACTTGGTATACATGCGACCTGTAGTGCGGACGCATGGATTTGAATTTTTTTCATGCTTCTACATGGTTGACTCGCAGGCACAACCCCACGGATGACACTCCGAAAATGTGTTCAGAATTCAATAAAAATATCCTCACTGGGGTCATTCGGTATTGCGGATCCAATAAGGTAGGTCTTGTCATGATTCCAGTTTTGCACGAAAAGATGTGATTTTTGTTAGTAATTATTTACTTTCGATACCAAAAAAATTAATACTCCGAACCGAAAGCGTCGATACTATCGATACCGATTCGATAGCAAACCTTGATTCAAACTTAGTATAACATCCAAGGAAATATGAATGCAATAACCCCACTTTGTTTTCACTTTTGGCCATTCCTTGTATTTTTCTTGCAAGAATGTGGGATGCCAAGCCGACTTCCTCAGCTTGCAACCAGAGATTCCAGGGTTGCTTAAAAGTTAGGCAGAGACAGTATGCTTCTAACTTCTTCCTTCAAGAGACTATAGAACAAGTCCAGTCCAAGAATGCATGCTGCTTTTTTTTTCTTGGCCCCCACATTTTTGTTTTCACCAGATCTCTCAAACCATAGGGAATTAGGCAAGGTTCGCAATATCGGTATTAGGCCATTCCTATGCGGGATCACCGGTATCAACATTATATGTGGTTTCGAATCGGAGTATTAGATTTTTTGGTATCGGAAAACAAAATTATTAACATTTTAGAAAACATATTTTATATATTTAGGTATAATTTTAAGTATTTTTAGTGTTGCTTCTTAACAATTTTGAAATTGAATGACATAATAGTCACCATTGCCAATCGGTTTATATGCAATAGATAGATTTTCTTCTTTTACATGTTTTACAATCTTACTACATTTTTACACACTTGTTGATTAGTTTTTTTTCGTTAAATTTTTTTTTTTTTGTCAAATTGACCGGAAAAGAGACCTCCAATGCTGTTATCAGTCGGTATCGGATATCGGATCGGTATCGGCCGATACTGCAAACTTGGAAATTAGGAACAAGAAGTTGACTGCTTTGCAAGAAAAAGGCACAATATAACTTACTGTCTGATTAGTTCACCCTGCGCAGTATCCATACTCCAGATATTCTGTGTATTAGCTGAGCGAAATCCGAAATCAGAATGAAAGAGGGACTAATTGTTTCGTAAATTTGAAATTAACACGAGCATACTAACAATCTGAAACTACGCAAAGATAATTTCTTCAAATTAACAAAAAACATCTATTACAAGACATACAACAATAGATAGATACTTAATACTTCAGTATAGTTTAGTGTTTCATAACGCCAGACAATAGATAGATACTTAATACTTCAGTATAGTTAAGTGTTTCATAACGCCAGACTAATGACAATTTGTGTTTGCCTGTTCAAAACTCTTGGCCTGGGATGAAGCAGCCTCCTCCGACACGAGGGCCTCCAAGAGCAGACTCTTCACCTCCCAGGCAGTGTAAGGGAACCCCTGTCTCGTGTAGGCATTGAGTAGAGCAGTGCTGGACTGCTTCACCAGATTTGAGAACGCGCTGCCACCAATGTCATCGTTCCTCTGCGTCGCTTCCAGCATTGTCAGCCCTGGCGCGTATCTCTCTAACGCCCTTGATCCGAAAACTTTCGCGAACGATGATTCCTGGGGGACCATATTAGGCCATGTCTGTCGCCCGCTGCTCCAGAAACTATTCACATATCCACCAGCAGTATCAGTGCCATTTATGAAATTATGTCAGGAAAAAAGCCTATACACACATGATGAGAATATGTAGTTTGCACTTTGCAGGGCTTGAATATTCAGATTTATGCCAAAAAATCTGTGCACCAGCATAATTTTGTAGGAACTGAAGATTTTCTCGACTGTGGGACTAATAAAGACTGGCTAGTTTTAACTTGAATAACTCATATAAGGGAATCAAAAGGTTCAGATGAACATTTAAGCTATAGCAAGAATCAATCAACATCTTACTGAAGAATTAGGGGTTTTGAGCTTTAATTTATAGCACCACTTTTAGAGTCCGCCTCAAGTCTAAAAATCTAAAGTTCGGCACTGAAATAATATCAATAATTTTGTTGTTCTTGCTATGCAGTTGGTTTATCAAACTCTTAATATTTCAGCGGCTCAGCATCTGAATCTGGGTAGATCTGCACACTGCAGCTAGAATGTTGTCCTCCTTTTTTGGCACCTAAAGCTGATAATCACATTTTCATTCAGAGATGTTTTAAAGAAGCTTGTTATCCTCCTTTAATGATATTTTTCTAGGCAAAATGTTAAGGACACTACAATAATTACTAGGAAACAACACATGCATATCCAGGACTGCCAAAAGCATTCCTGAAAAAAAAATAGGACTGTCCATATAAAATCAAACTGCCAAAATTTTGTCCATATAAAACCAGAACAGCCAATATAAAAAAATATTGACAGTCTTGGTTTTCTTGGATACGGCACAAGACTGTCAAAAATGTGTTGTCCTTAGTAACTTTTGTAGTATCCTTAACATTTATCTTTTTCTACTGCTTATGGGTGTGTATTTTTTTATTTATTTTTTTCGTTTTGAGAAAAAAATACTTATGAATGTTGGTAAGTATAGTATTTTGTTAGAATAACGGCTAGTGTGCTTGTTTGTCTCTGTTTCCTAACCCCAGGATCTCCACTACCACTCTGATACTTAGGGTGCATTTGGTAGTGCTCAACTTTTTTTTATTTTATTTTTTGAGTTAGTCCCTGGAAATCTGAGGATAGCATAACAAATTGACATGTTTGTATCATGTTAATTTTTTTCCTGCACAATGAGCATGGGAATGTTACATGCTATCTATGAGTAGTTTAAATGTACAATAGTTGGAGGAGGAGGTTATGGATAGCTTACTGGGGAGTGCACCTTCCCCTGGTTCTGGTGTATAGGAAACCAGGCCCTCTCTTCTCACCACTGGATGATACTACAGCAGCAGCAGCAGCAGCAGCAGCAGCAGAAGAAGAAGAGTGATTGTCATTTGCAGTAGCACCAAATTCTCCTGCAACAAAAAAGGAGAGCAAAAACAACAAGAACAACAACACTGAGCAACCCATCTCCCCTCTCTCTCTCTCTCTCTCTTGGCTTTTGCTTTATCTCATTTGAAGTGCATTTCAAAATTTAAAGTACTATATTCCTCTGTGTGTGTGTGTGTGTGTGTGTGTGTGTTGTGTGGTCCATCTACACTACACTTATACTACACCAGCAGCAGGTGTGTTGTGTGGTCCATCTACACTACACTTATACTACACCAGCAGCAGGCAGTGGTCAGTAAGTAGTAGGTTTGTCATGGGGGACATGTCACGTTTTCTCCATGGCCTTCATTCAATTCAGTAGTAAATGTCATGCCCCTCTTCCTTTCCTTTTTTGTTTTGCTTTTCAAGGACAACATCTGATGATACAGTGAAGCCCATTCAAGTAATTTTGTACTCTTAGCAAACCCAATGGGCCCCCTTTCTGGCCTATATTTCATGGGCCTCAACCCGTTCACGGTATTAACTTGTAGAGTAGGAAGTTCATGCATGATAGGAAGCTACACAATTTGGAAGTTTATGGTGGGCAAGGTCCACAAATACGGAAGTTCATAATATTTACCTGCAGCTTATCTATAAGTAAGAAAACATATATTACAAAACAAATTATTTTGCTACTTTTAAGTAAAAACAAAGGAGAAGTGTACTCGGTTAGATTTTGCTTATTTTAGGTTGCTTATGTTTTTTCTTTTTTTTCTTTTTTTCTTTTTGAAAATCTTCAAAGACTGCTTGTTAGGAGTATATTAAAAAAAATATCTGAATTTTTTTTTTAAATTTAGTTGCATCCCACTTTATTTATCTATATTCAATGTGCACCCCACACGATTACCATAAGGTATGGCACCCCTCACTTTTAACGGAAACTATCAGTCAACTGCTTTGACTGTTAATTTTTGACAAAAATACTCCTTCCTTCTTTCCAGGCCCCCACCTCTGTCGTGTACGAAAGGGGGTATTTTTTTCCAAATTTTTTTGTCAAAGGAGTTGACCGTTAGTTGGAGACGATTTTCGTCAAAAGTGGGAGGGGTCATACATCATGGTAATCATGTGGGGTGTACCTAGAATATGGATAAATAAAGCGAGGTGCAATTAAATTTTTTTTTTTTTTTTAACTTTTGACAACAGCTAAAAACTGCTTACAAGTTCAAAACAACAAAAATCTCAAACTAAGTCATTTTCTTTTAAAAACTAGTCAAAAAAATACTTGATTTTCTAAAATAAGTTCAATTTTAGAGCAACTTTTGACAATATATAAAAGACGATTGTTAATAACTGATAATATTAGAAGCAATATTAATTCAAAATGAAGCCTTAGGTTCGATTTTGAATTGCTTATAGTGGATTTTTTTTTATTGTTTTGAGTTAATTATCCAAATGGTATATGAAGAATATAGTGATTGTCGTTTTGGTTATTGAACTTTTTTTTATTTTATCAGATTTGTATTTTTGTTTAATGGATGCATGAACTATATTTCGTTGGTGTTTTATGGTAAAAATTAATAAAAATGGACATGTGATGATCACATGTCTTATTTTTCATAGTTTATTTGTCAAGTTTTTATTTTTTTACTATAATTTTCATAACAATATTGGTGTTAAAAAGAATTCTATATAAACAAATAGCCATTGTCGAGTAAAAAATAATGACTCTACAATCAATCATAGCCAATGTATTGGCTCATTATGATAAAAATAACTATAAAAATAAGATACGTGACCATCATATGTCCACTTTTAATATTTTTTATACAAAAGTATCAAAGAAACAATTCAGACAATTTGAAAAAAATGTAAAACTTAGATAAAAAAAAATGACGATAACGACATTCCTCATTTACCAATTTGGCAATTAATTCTATTGTTTTTGGTGAGTAGTTCCAAAATGTTCGACATCGGTACCTAATTAAATAAAATTAGAAAAATAATTCATTTTGGAACAATTCTTTCGAAATAGGTGGAAGATTGCTTTAAAAAGCTTGTTAGTATTTTTTTTGCTTAATTTCAACTTTATACCCTCAACCATCCATGTTTGGCAATATGATACCCTAAGTTTTAAAATAACCAACTTAATACCATCAATTATTGAATATTTTCAACTTCATACCATAAAAAAAAACCTAAAATACCCCTCACCTCCTCTCCGCCGATCACCCGTGGCAGAGCGGCAACAACAGCAAGTGCGCGACGGGGGGAGGGGGGGAGGCGAGCGACGCGCAGGCGGCGAGTGCTCACGGATGTGCGGCACGTGCGGGCGAAGAGCACGCGCGGGCTTGTAGCGCGTGAGGGCGACGAGAGGTGCACAACATGTAGGGGGGCGGCAAGGACAATGCGGGAGGGGTGGGGGGAGGAGGGAGGCGGGCGGGGGGTGGGGAGGGGGCGACCGGGCTGGGGAAGAGAAAGTTGGGGGCATTTTCGAAAAAATAATTTTAAGGGTACTAAGTTGTCTATTTTAAAAGTTTAGAATATCAAGTTGCAAAACATGAATAGTTAAGCAAAAATGATTGGTGGCTCGCGCAGTACTCGGGAGCCACCGCCCCATCCCTCTTCCAGTCTCCCCCTCCTGCTCCGTGTCCGACAGACCAACCGCCGTGTCCACCCGCATGCCGGCTTGGTCCGTTCCTCTCGCCCCTCCCTCCTCCTGTTTCGTATCCGGCCCCGATCTTCCGCAGGCAAATCGGCCGTTCCCGCTAGGCGAAAATTGTCACGGCCCAGTCCCAAAATACCGAGGGACTGGACACGTGGCAATGGCCAGCAGCACGCACCGATGGACAACCCAATTTAATGGATCCATCAGGGCATGCTTAAGTTGTAGTCTAACAATAAATGGAACCAATGATACAGGTCACAGTCTATACTAATCTCATCCACAACAGATAATCACAGATTAAATACCAGAAATAATGCAATAGAATAAATAAGCAATATCAAATAAGTGTCTCGGGAACAATCCGAGAATATGTCTGGTACATCGAATGCAAATAGACAGAAAATAAATCAACTGAAAATAGAAATACTGAGTATATGGAGCTGGTACTCAGGAGAAGTCTTCTGCCACGATCTCGTCCTCGGGTTCCTGTTCTGTTCCGAGAAGTGCTCATGTTCCGTACACCTCGGGGTAGATCTCTTCGGCTATACCTGGGGACATAGTCCATTCCAGGTCCTCAGGGGACATAACAAGGTACAGATAATACAAACCAAAATAAATGCAGTGCAGAAATAAGGAACAATAGGGTAAATAAATAAACCAGCTAAGTGATATGCAAGTGAGAGTTTTAGTCATACTCAGGCTGAGACTACTACAGGATCAGTGTCGAAGAAACCATAGCAGTATTTTCTCGAAGGGCCAGTAAGGTACCAAAGCTCTGTATCAGAGACTAAGACACCTCCAGATAATATTATTTATATTATAATCAGCCTTGATATGGTAATACTCTCCCCACCCCATGTAATCTCACGTCACAGTTCCATAATGTCTCAGGTCCAGTCACGCAAGATCAAACTAATGCAATAAGTCAGAATAGATTCTAAGCAATTAAACTGTATATGTCATAAAACCTGTATCCTATACAGAATCACCTTGAATATTTCAGGAAGATTCTGTCTCATGAATAGTGTCAAGTGTCCTGGGTATAATGTACTTGATAATGCAAGTACGAGAATATAAATGTCACGATACCCATCTCTAGGTGACGTTACACAACCCCGCGTACGGTGTTGGCACCCGACTATAATCGGACGCTAAGCACGTCACACGGCCCTAGGGTTGAGCAAGTACAACAGTTATAATGTATATATTCAAAGGAATAAATAGCAAAAACTGCAAGTTTGGCAAGGTACACTTGCTTGGGGTTCTGGCTCCAATTGTAGCTCTGGCAGCAGTGGAATTTGCAGGCAGTACTCCGGTTGCTGAAATAAACATCACCATCAGATCCAGAAAATATCAATCAGCTAGAAACGCCTGTCCTTGAGTCCAATTTGGAGACAAGGACAAAAATGACAATTTTGGGTCAAAGCGGGGTCCACATGTGGCCCGCTTCGCACCGAAAAACGTGTCAGGGACAAAGGTCTCCAAATTCGTCAAACTTAGTGTCAACAGGTCAGGAACAATGATACGAACCCAATGGAACTTCCAGAATTGGATTCCGATGAGCCGGTCACAAAATTGCCCGTCAAGTGGAGCCTGTGGGGCCCACGACACGCGATTTCGTCAACGTTCTCAGAATTGAACCAAATTGGCTCACATGACCAGCGTATTGCTATGGGTCTGATGGCGCAAGTTTCGTTTCGATCCGACGTGTGTACACAAAGTTACATCGAGATTCAAAAAAGTCGGATACGGGACGTTGTCCGCGGATACGCACTGATTTCGGTGTGCACGCACATCCGAATCAGCTTCTGCGAAATTCCGCACGTCCGTATCGACGGCGCGCACGTATCTGTGAATACCGCGCGCGACCAAGTCTTCCCGTTTGGCGGGGCGTACCAAGTTTCGGGGTGAATCAGGGCGTTATTTTTTTTCTGTTTTTGGATCGTGGTTCGCGATCGCCACAGGACGCGATGCCCCGAGCGGGTTGCACGGGCACCGAGGGGGTCACGCAGGCTACGCGATGCAATTGACGGAATCGAAAACGGGTAAACGAGCAGGGAGATACGCATACCTGAACAGGGTCCGAAAAACCCAAAAAGTTTCGTGTCCGACACGTGTCCGACACGCGTCCTGTACACAGAGTCCTAGGGTTAGGGTTTAGGGTTCTCAGGCGGAGCTCCGGCGGCGCTGCCGCAGGGAAGGCCGGCCGGAGGGGCTAGGGCGGTGGTCGACGAGGCTGGGCGGAGGCACGGCGGCCGGAGTCGGGCTCGGGGCGGCTGGGAGAAGAGAGGGGAAGGAAGAGGGAGGAGGGAGGAGGCTGTGCGGTGGAGACGCGGCGGAGGGCTCGGCGGCGTCGGGCGGAGCGGCGGCGGCGAGGTCTGGGGCGGCGGGGTGCAGCGGAGAGGAGTCGGCGGCGAGGGGAGGTGACCGGAGAGCCGAACGGGGGGGTTCTTATAGGCCGATGGAGGAAGGGGGAGTGGCCGGGCTAGGCGGCGGGTGAGGCGGAGGAGGGGAGGTCGTGGCGAGGGGTGCGGGGCGAGGGGGAGGCGTGGCTGCTGGCGGGGCGGCGGAGGAAGCGGGCGGCCGGGCGAAAGTCGCGGAGGAGAGGACTGGGTCACGGGGCGGGTCGCGGGTGCGGGTCGGGTTCGGTTGGGTGGACCCGACCCGACCCGATAGCCCAATGGGCTTGGGTTTGGGCCGGACTGGGCTGGGCTTAGCTAGGGTTAATGATTTAAATAGAATATATAAATAAATTAAATAATAGTTTTTAGGTGATTTAAAAAAATAGGTCTGGGGCCCAATAAATTTACAGAAAATTATCCTAAGTCCAGTTTTTCAGTTTACACTCAAAAATATTATTTTCATAATATTTTATTATATTTTAAAATCATTTAAAAATCATTTAATAATTAGAACCCTGATTTTAATTACAGAAAAATTCCAGAAAATTCCAGAAAATTGTGAAAAATCCAAATTTAAAATTTTTGAAAAATCAGGGGGTTTACAAGAATCACCGCACCAGCGCTCCCGCAGAACGATCGCTTTGACCCATCCGGACGTGATGCCGCACGAGCGTGAGCCACGCCCGTGCAATGCCGTGGTTCATTGGCTGGCGGTAAGAGTTCTAAGCCACAGAGTCGCACAGATTGTCAGAGTGCAGCGAAATCATAAACGCATAGGCAATTTGGTAACAGGTTCACTGAGTCGACAATATAGCGGAAGCATTGAATAACACAAGTTGAAGTAAGGCATCTCTTTACTGATATGAACAAGTGTTACAGGCGACGTATAGCCGAGATTACAAGTCGCTCAAGCCTCTCTCTCTGAAACAGTAAAAGCGTGCCAAGTGGCTACAATTGTGGAATGATTGTACATGCGATGTTCAGGCAGTTCCAATATTATGTCTTGTATATGTGCTTCAGTTCCGGATGCACCGCTGCTTCGGAGTGATCTCCACACCTTAGCACGCACGAAGGAGGCATCCGCACCGAACGAGGTTCTCCCGCACCCTGCATACAAATTGGTGGATTATCAGTACATTGAATGCACTGGTGGGGAAGCTACTCGCCCGCTCGACAAATCCAAACACGTAATACATGTTCCGTGCACCAACTATTAAGTTGTCTTTCTAGTTGCCTTAGGATCAGTTTTATGCAATTATTGAATAGCCTACTCGTATGGCAGTGGGCCGTGGGACATGAGAGGAAACACGGCGAGACTTACCATTTGGCCTTCCCTGTCCAAGGCAAACATTGTTAATTAAAGCTCGGGCAAGTATAAACATTCAGGGGCATTCATAATGAAAACCAAGTTATAGCATATGCAAACACGAGTACTGTTATTTCAAGATCGTTCAGGTGTTCAGTTATTTTCAATGCGATGCAGTGACTCGCACGCGTATAGCCGCTAAGCGAGGATGACTTATCTATATGAACAGTTGTCGCTGGCATAGCCATAAAGGACCAGTTTAGTCTTGAACAATGATGGAAAGCAACAAAGATTCAGTAGTGGCTGCAGACCATCCTGTCCAGATGCAGTAGACTAATGTGATGTTCCATCCGGATCGGATCGGCCCTGGTGCCCCGAAAACCGTCCGTGGAACACAGTGACCTTGTTTCCAAGTTGTCCGCGACATGCAAGTCTGTAAACTGTAGGTCTCTGGTCTGGTACATGAACAAGTTTGAGGCAGTATGTGTATATATTGAACAAGTCCAGTATGGAACGAGTTTGAGGCAGTATATATACAGAACTTGTTGAGGCAGGATTCAGTTACAGTAGTGTATGGATTGCCAGGCCAGTTGATTCAGTAGTTTGCTCCACGAGCTGTGATTCAGTGATTTATTCATTCATGGTGCAAATTCCCTGGTTCGGGAATTGCCTTGGTGACCTAACGGTCCCGGACACTTTCAGGTTCTTCCATGCACGGAACGACTACTTAGTAGTCTCCCGGGGTTTGGATGAAAATATGGCAACATACAAGCAGACAAGCATGCTTTTGTATTAAACACAAGTATTCATGTTAGCTCGGGCCCGGAGGTAAGCCGAGAGGAGAAGCCGTTAGGGAACTTCCCGAGAGACACGTTCTAGGGTAGCATACGAGGGTCTGAACATATATAAAAGCAATGTTTCATTTCCATGTTCTAGCATAAGCAATACAAGTTGGGATTATTCCCTTAGCTAGGTGCGTTGGATTCATTAGCATGCAGGGGGTGAATCACCTAGCGACTAGCATGAACATTACACATTTTATGTGTGCTGGCTAAGCAAAGACAAGTTCACCGTAGCCATCCACCTTAGCGATGATTTGCCTCGGTAGAGCGATACGTCAAGCGAGCCTCTGAAAGCCTAAGACGGATCCTGTAGGGACATGTCTAGATATCATTTGCTTCTCGTTTGAGGCAAAGCGGGTCGGGACAGTTTTACTTTTACCGTTTGAGTCGGCAGTCCTGTAAACCCCCTGTTTTTTTTCAAAATTTTAAAAACTGGATTTTCACAATTTTCTGGAATTTTCTGGGAATTTTCTGTAATTTAAAAACAGGGTTTTAATTATTCAATAATTTTTAAATGGTAATAAATGATATTAAAATATTATAAAAATAATATTTTTGGTGTAAAATGAAAAACTGGACTTAGGACAATTTTTCTGGAATTTATCGGACCCCGGACCTATTTTTAAAACACCTAAAAACTATTTATTTAAATTATTTATTTATTAATTAATTACTGTTTTTAAATATTATTATTATTATTATTTCTATTACTAAACCCTAGCCCAATGGGCCCAGCCCGCTAGGTCCAGCCCAGCCCGTCCGCTGTGGGTCGGATCCCGGCCAACCTGCGACCCGAACCCGCAGCCCAAGACCCGCTCAGCTATCGGGTCGGGTCGGGTCGGTCAGACCCGAACCCGCGAACCCGACCCGACTCCTCACCCCCCACGAACCCGCGCCGCCCGCGTTCTCCGGCGGCCGTCCGCGTCTTCCGGCCACGCAACCGCCCGCCCCGCGCTCCGCTCGGCCACGACCCCCGCGAGCTCCGCCTTCCCCGCGCCCACGTCGACCGCCTCCCTCGGCTGCCCTCGCCTCTTCCCCCTATTAATACCCCTCCCCAGCCGCCTCCGATCATCTCCCCGCCGCCACCGCTCCTCTCCGCCACCGCCACAACAAACTGCCACCGCCACCTCGCCGACCCGTCTCGTCGTGCCCTGGCCCTCTCCTCCTCCTTTCCCATTCCCCCAGCGGCCCGCAGCCCCCGCAGCAGCCCGCCGGAGCCGCCCGAGCTCAGCGCCGCCGCCCCTCGAGCGTCGCCGCCTCCGCGAGCCGCCTCCGGCGAAAGACCCGACTGCCCCCAGCCCTCTCCGGCGGTCCTCCGGCCGCCGCAGCGTGCCCTAGCCCTAACCCTAGATTCTTCCCGAATCCGACACGTGTCGGACACGTGTCGGACAATTTCGACCCCGGTTTTTCGGGTCCCCTTCAGGTACTTGTAACTTTTTGTTCGTAGCTCTGTTTTCGATTCCGCAAATTGCGTTGCGAAGCCTGTATGACCCTCTCGGTGTCCGGACAAACCGCTCGGGGCATCGCGTCCTGTGGTGATCGCACACCGCGATCCAAAAATAGGAAAAACCAGACCCTGTTTCACCCCGGAACTGAGTACGCCCCGCCAAACGGGACGACTTGGTCGCGTGCGGTCTTCACGGATACGTGCGCGTCGTCGATACGGACGTGTGGAATTTCGCAGAAGTCGATTCGGGTGTGCGTGCACACCGGGGTCAACGCGTATCCGCGGACATCGCTCCATATCCGTACTTTCTGGAATGCGCCCTAACTTTGTGTACACACGTCGGATCGAGACGAAACTTACGCCATCGGACTCGTAGCAATACGCTGGTCATGTGGGTCAAGTTTGGTTCGATTCTGAGAACGTTGACGAAATCGCGTGTCGTGGGCCCCACAGGCCCCGCTCGACGGGCGATTTTGTGTTCGACTCATCGGAATTCAATTCTGAAAGTTCCGTTGGGTTCGTATCAGCGTTTCTGACCTGTTGACACTGAGTTTGGTGAATTTGGAGACCTTTGACCCGGACGCATTTTTCGGTGCAAAGCGGGGCCCACATGTGGACCCCGTTTTGACCCGAAACTGCCGTTTCTGCCCTTGTCTCCAAATTGGACCCAAGGACAGGCGTTTCTAGCTGATTGATATTTTCTGGATCTGATGGTGATATTTGTTTCAGCAACCGGAGTACCGCCTGCAATTCCCGCCGAAGTCAGAATTACAAACATAGCCGGAACCACAGGCAAGTGTACCTTGCCAAAACTTGCAGCTTTGCTACCTATTTTCTGGACTTAGTTATACATCAGTGGGCAAGTAAAACTTGCCAATTCTCAGATATTTCTGGTTATAGTATTTTACTTGATTTCTGTAGCTTCATATGTGAACTTGTTTAACTGCTCAACCCAGGACACCGGACACTATTCCTGTGACGGAATTGCCTGAGATATACCTGGTGATTCCGTATAGGATACATTTTTCATGTCATTTACAGTTTACATGCTTAGATTCTATCCTGATTTATTGCATTAGTTCAATCTTGCGTGACTTGTACCTGTGATATTCTGGAACTGTGACGTGAGATTTCATGGGGTGGAGAGAGTATTATCATATCAAGGCTGAATATAATATAATATAAATACTTTTATCTGGCGGTGCCTTAGACTCTGATACAGAGCTTTGGTTCCTTACTGGCTCTTCGAGAAAATACTGCTATGGTTTCTTCGACACTGATCCTGTAGTAGTCTCAGCCTGAGTATGACTAAAACTCTCACTTGCATATCACTAGCTGGTTTACATATGTACCCTGCTGTTTATTTTATTGCTGCACTGCATATGTTTTGGCTTATATTTTCTGTACTTTGTTATGTCCCCTGAGGACCTGGAATGGACTATGTCCCCAGGTATAGCCGCAGAGATCTACCCCGAGGTGTACGGTACAGGAGCACTCCTTGGAGCAGAACCAGGAGCAGAGGACGAGATAGTGGGAGAAGACTTCTCCTGAGCACCGGCTTCATATACACAATATTTCTATTTCAGTATTTTATTTCCTGTCTTTCTTCTTAAATGTAACAGAATAATTTTCGGATTTGTCTCCCGAGATAACCTTATTTAATATTGCTTATTTATTTCCATTGCAATATTTCTGGCATTAATCTGTATTGTTCGGTGGATGAGATTAGAAATACTTGAGACTTGTAACATATTACTGCTAGACTACAGCTTAAGCATGCCCTGATGGATCCATTAAATTGGGTTGTCCATCGGTGCGTGCTGCTGGCCATTGCTCACGTGCTCAGTCCCTCGTTATTTTGGGACTGGGGCGTGACAAGTCCGCTTGAACGGAACGGGGTGTTACATCCTACCCAACTCAGAAAAAGTCTCGTCCTCGAGACTTACTGAGGACAAGCAGTACGTTTCAATCAATTTTGATTTAACGATACAAGGCTGAGGCAAACCTATACAAGTCGTTGTACTTGCTTCATTTGGATATTCACTTGCACAAGCATCGAGATCAGCATATCGCTTAGTCTGGATCGTGCGCACTTTCGAAGTGCACTTCTAGCATGAGCACGTCAACCAGCTTAGTGATAGCGAAGTCTTAGCACTCGAGTTTCACCTTTTCTTAAGTCTTGGATGGTGCACAAGTTCAAGGCATCCCTCGAATAGATGCATTCAACCAAACTTAGAGTTAGTAAAATCGGACAAGCTACTAGCGATACTCTCAAGGGTTCGCACAGGTTGGCACAAAGGCCACTCGCAGCACAATATCATACAAGCAATCATATCATTCAAAACGCATTTTGAAAGTATTTAGACTTATTGTTGAAATATCCCATCGAGGCATTGAGAGAGAGAGAGCGTGCACATAACCTACGAACAAGCTTTCGAAACAGAGATATTCGAATCGAAGTCCAAAGGCATAGAAGCCAAGCTCTGATACCAACATGTCACGCCCCGATCTCCCGCAGGCAAATCGGCCTTTCCCGCTAGACGATAATCACTGCGCCAGCGCTCCCGCGGAACGATCGCTTTGACCCATCCGGACGTGATGCCGCACGAGCGTGAGCCACGCCCGTGCAAGGCCGTGGTTCATTGGCTGGCGGTAAGAGTTCTAAGCCACATAGTCGCACAGATTGTCCGAGTGCAGCGAAATCATAAACACATAGGCGATTTGGTAACAGGTTCACTGAGTCGACAATATAGCGGAAGCATTGAATAACACAAGTTGAAGTAAGGCATCTCTTTACTGATATGAACAAGTGTTACAGGCGTCGTATAGCCGAGATTACAAGTCGCTCAAGCCTCTCTCTCTGAAACAGTAAAAGCGTGCCAAGTGGCTACAATTGTGGAATGATTGTACAGGCGATGTTCAAGCAGTTCCAACATTATGTCTTGTATATGTGCTTCAGTTCCGGACGCACCGCTGCTTCGGAGTGATCTCCACACCTTAGCACGCACGAAGGAGGCATCCGTACCGAACGAGGTTCTCCCACACCCTGCATACAAACTGGTAGATTATCAGTACATTGAATGCACTGGTGGGGAAGCTACTCGCCCGTTCGACAAATACAAACACGTAATACAGGTTCCGTGTACCAACTATTAAGTTGTCTTTCTAGTTGCCTTAGGATCAGTTTTATGCAATTATTGAATAGCCTACTCGTGTGGCAGTGGGCCGTGGGACATGAGAGGAAACACGGCGAGACTTACCATTTGGCCTTTCCAGTCAAAGGCAAACATTGTTAATTCAACCTCGGGCAAGTATAAACATTCAGGGGCATTCATAATGAAAACCAAGTTATAGCATATGCAAACACGAGTACTGTTATTTCAAGATCGTTCAGGTGTTTAGTTATTTTCAATGCGATGCAGTGACTCGCACGCGTATAGCCGCTAAGCGATGATAACAGTTGTCGCTGGCATAGCCATAAAGGACCAGTTTAGTCTTGAACAAGGATGGAAAGCAACAAAGATTCAGTAGTGGCTGCAGACTATCCTGTCCAGATGCAGTAGACTAGTGTGACGTTCCATCCGGATCGGATCGGCCCCGGTACCCCGGAAACCGTCCGTGGAACACAGTGACCTTGTTTCCAAGTTGTCCGCGACATGCAAGTCTGTAAACTGTAGGTCTCTGGTCTGGTACATGAACAAGTTCGAGGCAGTATGTGTATATATTGAACAAGTCTGGTATGGAACGAGTTCGATGCAGTATATATACAGAACTTGTTGAGGCAGGATTCAGTTACAGTAGTGTATGGATTGCCAGGCCAGTTGATTCAGTAGTTTGCTCCACGAGTTGTGATTCAGTGATTTATTCATTCATGGTGCAAATTCTCTGGTTCGGGAATTGCCTTGGTGACCTAACGGTCCCGGGCACTTTCAGGTTCTTCCATGCACGGAACGACTACTTAGTAGTCTCCCGGGGTTTGGATAAAAACATGGCAACATACAAGCAGACAAGCATGCTTTTGTATTAAACACAAGTATTCACATTAGCTCGGGCCCGGAGGTAAGCCGAGAGGTGAAGCCGTTAGGGAACTTCCCGATCGACACGTTCTAGGGTAGCATGCGAGGGTCTGAACATATATAAAAGCAATATTTCATTTTCATGTTCTAGCATAAGCAATACAAGTTGGGATTATTCCCTTAGCTAGGTGCGTTGGATTCATTAACATGCAGGGGGTGAATCACCTAGCGACTAGCATGAACATTACACATTTTATGTGTGCTGGCTAAGCAAAGACAAGTTCACCGTAGCCACCTACCTTAGCGATGATTCGCCTCGGTAGAGCGATACGTCAAGCGAGCCTCTGAAAGCCTAAGCCGGATCCTGTAGGGACAAGTCTAGATATCCTTTGCTTCTCGTTTGAGGCAAAGCGGGTCGGGACAATTGTACTTTTGCCGTTTGAGTCGGCAGTCCGCTTGAACGGAACGGGGTGTTACATTTCGCGTCTGTCGTCGTGCCGCCGACCGGACCACCGTGTGTAAGCACTGTGCTTGCAACAACACAAGTAGTGTAGCACGGTTGATAGTTAAGGGTATCAAGTTGAAATTTAGTTTTGTTTAAAAAGGAAGAAGAAGCAACATCAATCACAAACCAATCTTAATCCGGCCCAGACTCCAAACCGGACTGAACCCGTCGAGTTATCGTCTTCGAATAATCCAAACCAACAAATCTCTTTAAAAGAGGATTTCTCTATTGTCCTTCTCTGCAATAAAACCCTAGAATCTCTCCTCGAAAACCCTAATTTTGAAGCCCAAATCGATGGCGGTGGCCGCTCCGAAGGCATTACCATGCCTGAAGTCTCTCACTGGTCGGAGCTCCCGCTTCTCGGGAGCGCAGCTGCCGTCTCGTTCCCTCGTCGCCTCCGTCAGGTGAATCCCCATCGAGATTTTTTTCTCTCTTGGATTTTCTCACAATTTGTTGTAATTTAGTGTTGAATTTGATGAAAAAAATATTGGTCATTTGTTAATGAAATGGAGAAACCATTGTACTATGACCATAAAAATCAGATTTTTCCGACACTAGTGTGTTTTTTTTTTTTTTTTTTTTGTAGAATGAACAGTTCCTATAAGTACAAAATACCATCTTTCTTAGTGATAGTTACGTCAGCGTTGTGTTTGACACGTGACCGATGATACAAACGGCTTTCATTTTGGGAATGTTCGTGCTTCCCAGGCTATGCTAGATTGGACTCGGGGATAGTTTCGATTGCAGTTATGTTTCATCCTGTTTGCTCAAGCATCAATTTCTGGAACGCTCGTCGGGCTAACGATTTGGAAATGCACATTTGAGCTCTGAAATGAATGGCACGTTTGAAATATAGATGCATGTCCGGAGTGGAAAGCGTTTGGCTTGCACATTGTTTTTGGCACCAAGTGGAGTCCGGATGAAACGTACCTGAAATCCAAACTGACCCTTATTATATTCAATTACAATTAAGACAAGATTTTGTTTTTCTTTTGGTCATATTGTTAGAAATTCGAGATGAGTTAGCGGTGAAACAAGAGTGGACAGAAAATAAGAGGGCGCTAGGGGTGACTTGAATCGATCATTAGATAGGAAATTGAATGACACAGGAGATGCTTTGGCTGTATGCTTCTGTATATACTTGGAGTAAAGGTGGGTACATCTCAAGGCCTTTGTTTTTATTGGACAATAGTCTGCTCACTCCATAGAACTATTGCCAAATTTAGGATTGCTTGTCAACTTAACACTCGTCGGTGACAAATTCTTAACGAGAATAGCATTAGCATGACTTTTGAGCCTGTGTTTCCTTAAGATTGTAATACTTGTTTTCTGGTTTGACAGGCTCCCTAGATTGTCCATGAGATGTCATCGTTTGATCTGCACATCCATGTCCTTTGCCGGAAGCCCTCAAGCAAATAGTGATGATAACCCGTATGAGGTAATTACATGCATTTTTTTTTGTTTCAACAATCATCAAACTAGTATATGACATATTTACTTATCAGTTGGGTATCAACTTCTATTTGTCCAGGTTCTTGGTGTTAGTCCGATAGAGGGATTTGATATGATGAAGGCAGCATATAATAGAAGACGCAAGGATGCAGAGAGAAGAGGAGATGATGCATATGTTGCCGAAGTCAGTTAAAAACATCTTATTTGACTTTCAGATAGTTAATAATTATTTTGTGGATTCTGATAGCGACTGCTTTTGATATGAGATATGGTTATATATAGATGGAATATAAAAATTAAATCTCTTAAAATTCGTTTTTCAGTTGGAGAGGGCTTATGACAAAATCATGATGCTGCAGCTAACAAATAGAAAGAAGGGTGTAACATTTGGATCATTTCAGGTTGAGCTCTTCCATCACCCTTCATATTTTGCTTTCAATAAAGTAATTGGGAAGTTTATAATATCTGACAAGATTATTGTTCAAATTACTGTTTGGATCTGGGATCAATTGTATGATAAAGACATATAGATGCTCCGGCAAGGAGGAGTGGTTATATAGTAGTTACAGGAGCCGCTAGGATTAGAGGTAGGCCTAGACGAACATGGATTGATGTTTTAAAGAAGGATATGGTTTTTGTTAGTGTTATAAAGGACGTGACCCTCAATAGAGCTGAATGAAAGAAAATGATTCAAACAACTAATCCCCAAAAAATTTGAGTTGAAGGCTTTGCTGTTGTTATTGTTGTTGTTATATCAATTCTGTCATATTGTCTTTGATAAGCCTGGTTAACTTCGCTATTCATTTTGGAGCACTGCATGGATTCAAAATCAATGATTCAAGAATTTTTTCTGTTCCTGGATGTTTTAAACAGTTACCCTGTTTTGTACTTGTGATAGTCTGGCTTCCTTATAGGTCGTCTTAGAGATTGCAATCATGTAGGTGTAACTTGTGTCAAGGCATTCGATCTTTGGGCTTAAGAAGTAAACCTAAAAAGAAAGGATTTTCTTAGTATGCCACTATGTTCGTTGTTGGTTTAGTAGATTTTACATCTCCAGAAATTGTTCATTTCGTAATTAATGGCTTGGACGGCGATTTGTAATGTGGAACTTAGTTGCAGGGTAATGGGCTTTTGTAAGTTAACTTTCGTCCAGTTGGCTATAGCACATGCCAATTTTGATATCCCTAATTCACCGATTGTTAAAAAGTGCCAAGTAGGTTAGCAAGTTCAGTAACCAAATGGAGAATGATTAATTTGTTATATTGGATGAAAATGCAAATGTCCAATTTCCTTGTTATTTATTTTTCTCTTTTATACTTATATGATGGCTAATTATTTAATGGTGGCTATATTGTTCGTTTTCTTTATCGTCCAATGTTTTAGTACACTTTTCCTCAGAAATCAACTTTTCTATTATTCAGGTTTCAAAGGATATCAAATATGCGGATAAACAACCAATTGTGCCATGGGGTCCTAGGTATATTTTCTTCCCTTATGTATGCAATTTGGAGTACTTGACACTTCTTAGTTCTAGGGGTACCATAACAAATGAAACACAGTAGGAAGAGTAGAAGTAGGGACTGATTTGTTGAGACTACAATCATCTCTAATTAGACTTATTTATGACCATCTTATGATTTGTATGATTGTGAGGTTCTAAATATCGGATGTTGGTTTCATATCGGTTTGCGAAATGTTGGATGTTAGAGACATGTCAGAGACATGTAAAAATGTCGGATATCAATAAATATATAGTATACTACATATTATATATACCAAATATTCTATCTAATTCTAATCTCTTAATATACTAAATGTTCTAAAATTGACTAATAACTAACATTACACAATAACAATTAAGTACAAATAAAAAAAAAAACTATTAGCACTAAAATCTTGTATCGTGTAATTTAAAAGTCTAAATAAGATAAGTGCAAATACATAAACAACAAACATGTGTATTCCTTAACACTCTTAGGGTGGCGGAACAAACAAGTTTAGCAAGAGTTCTATGATTCTAATATGTAATTTATCTCTTTTACCGTATCTTTGTTCTTGCGGTATCATCGATCGTAGGGACGCAATAAATGAAATAAACGATAGATCTTTTGTTAAGGCATGAAGATCAAGGATCATCAAGTCAAAGCCACTCACCAAAAGGAAGAGTTCCGAGAGAAAGAGGAGCTTCACGCAACGATCTCGTCTCGCCTATGCGTCCACCTGAAATTGTACCAACATTCGATCAACATACTTCTTGCTCCTCTCAAGATTCAGAATGAATGTAAAATTCGATGAAAGCGAACTATGAAACCAATCATCGAGAATGACACGAAAACGTATTCATCAAAAACCAAGCAGCGAAAATGTCCAAAAGAACAACAATGAAATTGAAAATGACACCTGAAATTGCACCAACACTCGATCAACATACTTCTTGCTTCTTCTCTCAAGATTCAGAATGAATGCACAATTCGATGAAAGCAAACTATGAAACCAATCATCGAGACTGACACGAAAACGTATTCATCAAAACGAAGCATCGAAAACGTCCAATAAAACAACAATGAAAATGATGGAAATAAGCTTTTATATAGAGTTCCTTCGCCAAGCACGATTCGCTGCATTTTGGGACACAAAGTCATCAGAGCCAATCCATCTATTGAAAATGGTCTCAATTTGCAAATCCCGAACAATCGATACCGGCAATGTTTCTCTAAGATGATTTATACTTACTGACTCGGTCTAGCCTCCAGTCAACGTACCGCCAGGAGCGGAGCACTACATGTATAAACTTTGAGTAGAGGCCATGGCCTTTAAAAAGTACTAGTACCTTACCTATTAATTGAAAAGTTGGATAAATTTATGTAATACAAAATACAATTGAACCTATGATTCTTATATTATTACAAATTTTGTATCGAGAACATGTCCGAATTCGATTTCAAGTGGGTTACATTTATGTG
The DNA here is from genome assembly GCA_036927795.1 of Iris macrosiphon. Lineage (NCBI taxonomy): Eukaryota > Viridiplantae > Streptophyta > Magnoliopsida > Asparagales > Iridaceae > Iris > Iris macrosiphon. Next base: position 3,125,336 of record JAYESA010000007.1, on the reverse strand, counting down.
GAATTGAACCCTACCCATCTTAAGGAATCGGTCTACTTTTGAGACATGGACCTTACCCGTTCGAAGTCGTTTCCTCAACCACTTCAGGTGCAATCAGGTAGTTTGGATCTTGGGTCCTATAATGGTCCTGAATATCACATGACATTTATGGTAATAATAATCAATGTAATTCTAAATGAAGTTTAGAATGATTGGGTTAGAAAGTAATTTGAGAATGTTTATCTCTCTTATGGTAATCAATAGTTTGTAATTTTTCTTCATTCTTTCATGCCGCGGTGAACAAACAAAACCAAAAAAGAGGGCCGTCTCAGCGGAAGGAGAAGGTTTTATCAATCTTTAAGAAAAATGACCCGTCATAAAGTAAGGAAAATCATTTTTTCAAGAATTTCCGGTGACCTGCACCCTATCTTCCTGAAAATCTTAGCAAGAGTACTGGAATAATAATACTCCACAAGCAGTTCTGGAAAACGAATCCAAACTGCAACTGAAGAGAAAGAGGATGTAGAAATGGGGTTGGCCGAGATGGAAAGAGTGAATGAAACTGAAACCTAAAGAGGGTGCCAGGGCAGGGCTTTTTCGTAGTAATAGTGGGCAGGTCTCAATCGATCTTTTCTAGGATTCCAACTCACGCCACGCACGGAGCTTGTTCGAGAATCTGCTCTTAGCCTTTCCTCCTTTTTTGGTGATGTGGAATAAGCCAGATCAGAAAGGCCATCATTGAGGCAAACAATGCAATTGCTTCGGTTAGAGCAAAGCCCAAAATGGCATAACCAAATGATTGTTTGGCTAATGATGGATTTCGCGCCACGAAATGAATCGAGGAACTGAAGACGTTTCCAATACCGACAGCTGCTCCCGCTAAAGCAATTGTAGCTGCTCCGGCACCCCTTTGACACAACAGGAGAAGGACCAAAAAGATCCGAGTGAATGTAATCCACTGTACCTTTGGTTCTATGAACAACTATATTGAACTTCACCCTGCACTCTTGAATGCTTCCTCGTTGGTTTGCCTTTCGAAGGATTCCCTTTTGCTTCCGCAATGAGATAGTACCCTTAAATCAAGGAAATCCGGGATTCGGAGCAGCTCACACTATGGTGGCGGAGGTGCCGCCGTGAAGATCTAGGAATGTGAGCAGTACGAGCTGAAAGGCTCTCATACTGTTTGGAGGGCAGGGGCATAGATGCCAAACCTCGGCGGAACGGAGAAGTCATATAACTTAAAGTAATTCTCGATCAAGCGAGAAGCCTTGTTAAGCAAGAGCTCATGGGGTTATCGCCTGGATCCGGTTTGACTCTTTCGAATCTATCGAAATAATTCGTCAGGCTGTATCGACGAGATTGAAAACATTTCCTTGCCAGTGTCTGAACATGAGATTCACACAATAATCTTTCAAATGCAGCCACTAAAAGCCCCAGATCCGAATCCTGCCTTTCCCACTTGTTGTAGACTTAAGAGAAGAGAAAGTAGACGTCAGCGTAGGAGGGCCAACCGAGCGAAGCTCTTTCTTTTTTTTGGCCGTGCCTTGAAGGTTCGCTTCTTCTCCACCAAGCACGGAAGTTTAAGGATAACTGTGGGACGGTGGCTACCTAAGGAAACTCCGATTCGATCTGCCCCTCGGCTTTCTTGTTTTTTCCAGCGGTTATTGTTTTATGAAAGATCGGTTCTTGGTGTAGTCCTGGGTATAGAGTCTCCTCGTCCGCTTACATTTTGGTACTTTGTTTGCTTCTTATAGTCAAAGTGGGTTCGCTTGAATTGAAGTAGCGCCTTTTGAATATGAGTCGGGCTCCTAGGTGGCGCGTTCGTGGAGCCAAACCGAAGGAAGAACAAAAGGAAGGTTGGGTGCTTGTGCGCACACTGAACTAATCCGTCATTAGAAATGCCTAGGAATGGATAAAGGTTGCTTCGTTTCCCGCCGGGGCAGAAACTAAATCTGAGAAAAGTGAGTCAAGTTCCAGTAGGCAATAAGAAAGCCATTGTCTGACTTCCTTTCTATGAGTGAATGGGAGTTTTAAGACTTGTGGAATCACGCAACGCATGTTGCTGGTGTGCTTCCTGCCCACGAGGAAAGAAGAGCGACAGGGTGCAGGAGTATCGAGGGGAGCACCATTAGAAAAAAAGGCACCGGTGGTAGAGATAGCGACATAGGCAGCAGCGCTAACCGATTGCGAGTCAAATCGAAGTGCGCTAGACTTTGAATGCAATCAAGCACTTGACGCACAAACATATGCCATACATCCGATTACTGCGAAATGACATCATAGTAGATGAAACCCTTCCTTGACAATATTCATTTCTATACTTTCTTCGCACATCTCCAAGATGGAAGTTTTAGAAAGTTCGAGAGCCTCTATAACTTCGGTAGCCGGTCGATCTTAGGAGTTTTGTTGCTTCGCTCTCTATAGGTCTCAACCGCTTACTTAAAGTATAGATTGATCCACCGGACTTTCGGAACAAAACGGAATGGATAGGATTTTTAAGCGTTGATTCAGCGCTTGCTGCTTAGTGCGATAGCGTCCCTCTCCTTCTATTGTTGTGAGTGCTTCCGAATGTTGCTGCCCTTCTGCTGCCATTCTTCGTCGATAGCGGGAAACCGCGTTGGAAGCAACATACAGCTACTGAAGCCACTTACCGAGGTTGGAGGTGATTTTCATGTAGTATCCTTAGCTTCTGAAAAACAAGGGTTAGAAACAATTGGTATCGAAATGCAAGGAAATTCAATGTTTACTTGTTTGAGAGTGAAATATCAACTGATCACCAATGGATTTTAATTTGAATTCTAGAGCGCTGGATTTCTTCCCTTGCTTTGTCGACCGCGTGAATGAGTGCGTTAATTGGGCTAAACGGAGAGAGACCGGAGAAATATCCTTAGTCCCCCATCTCACCCTATAACGCTTAGCAAATTCAAACTTGAAAATACCACAGGAGCTGGACCAGCTACTCAAATGGAGAGAAAGTAGCAGCAACTAAAGAAGTCACAGAGGAAGCAACCAAAGCGGAATCTCGCCTAGCTGGTCTCCGCTTTCTATGGCTAGTGGTGGTTTATCTATTCTGTGGGGTGATAGTAGGTCAATAAAGGAGTGGCAGTTCTCTTCCTTTACATCAGGTCAACCAACGAAGAGCCTAATGCAAAAAAATGTTGGGTCTTTGATTCGAATCATTTCGATAGTAAGAAGTTTGATCTTTTTTACCCTGGTTCCCTTGGGATCATAAATAAATGCTTTAGTAGAACGCCATAAAAAGAAGGTAGCACTCCTCCGGGCGCCTCAATTCTGATACAAATGTGAAATAATATTTCAAAGGGGAGGCCAATACTGAAATGCAAAATTTCGTATTAGGTGATAGTAATTTGAGAAAAATGTCTGAAGATTCTAAAGCACAAGATAACCATCACCGGCAAGGGTGGGTTACGGAAGAGGCCAAACCAACCCAGGTGCAACACAAGTAGATACGGGGTTGGAGCAGCAGTTCGAGAGCCTCTGTAACTCCTGTAGCCGGTCGATCTTCTTGCTTTCCCTCTCCCACTTTGAAAGAAAGCAGGAAATCGCTCTCGGAATGAAGCCCTAGAAACAGCGGCGCGAGGTGACCGGACGTGCTGCAACCTAGGGATCACCAGGCAGCTCTTCGCTAAGCGCATCTGTGTCCGCCGTGGGACAGTTGACTTGTCTCACTGCGAGCTGTGGTGTTTACGCACTGCGAACGCGGTTTGGATTTGCCGACTCCTTGCCTGCCTTACCGCATGAGCCCAGTAGAAAGTGTCGAACGGTCTTCCATAGGGGGGACCTTACAGCTATTAGTATAATGATATTATGACAATCTTTTTAAGGAGAGAACACAAAACTATGCTACCCAACCAGCTGATAAAAGGTCTAATTCAGCAGGGCTACATGCACGACTCTGACGTTCGGTCTGGTCTCAGGTTTCTCAGGTTGGAGCATTCCTTGGTTTCCGAAGGAATTAGGATTGGACTTGAACGGCTTTCCCTTGCGGCGGCTTTTCCAAGATAGAACATAAGCTTGATTTTGCTGCGGGTCAGCACCTCCGAAAGAAACGGAGGACTTCATTCAGTGACTCCGCGATCGCCCTTTGAACGATCAGAATAAGGTAAAGCTTTCCTGGCTCAGCGTAGGTTGAAGCATCAATGTCACACTCAAGCCGAAAACCCGCCCTCTCTAGGCCTCGAAGACTGAGCTGCCAATCTATACCAGCAGCAAACGGGGTAGAGGAATTGGTCGACTCATCAGGCTCATGACCTGAAGTTTGCAGGTTCGGATCCATGTGCCAATCAAAGAGAACGAAGTGCACTACACTTAACTCTCTAGGTTAACATCTAATCATGTCCACCTAGCATCCCACCTTCCCAACAACGGTTATTCCTCCAACAGGTGATTCGTCGAAAAGACTAGCAACATATATCCACTTCTCTGACTCTGAAGACTTTCTCTCTATTCGAGTCGTGGCGAATGAAGGCTGGCTTTAACACCAACGGTAGATAGGAACTGAACTGTCTTGCGACGTTCTAAATCCAACTCGCGTACCACTTTCATCGGCGAACAACCGAACCCTTGGGACCTTCTTCAACCCCAGGATGTGATGAGTCGACATCGAGGTGTCAAACGACTGCTTCCGTCCTCAGGCATATTTACTTCGGCTAGTGCTTTAGATTCTCTCTGGCTCCTAACCATTTTGTTCCCACAAAATGGACTAAATACACTTTCTTTAAGTTGACTCATCCCAAAATATCTTTAGTTGGTTCAACTAACAGAGACTCTTGGAACAACTGGAGTAAGAAGTCCCCTATGGATGCACGTTTGAACAAACCATGCCTTTAAGTATGCTTACATGTTTCAGTCATGCGTCGTGCTTTGATTTCTCAAGTGCTACGGATCGATATCCTTGTGGGTCTGGACCCGCTATAGGGAGGCCTGATCTGAATTCCAGTTTCTTAAAGCAGGCTATTTGAAAGAAGAAATTGGTTCGTTGAGGGATTCCAGACAAGCGATTTCCTCTGGGAGAGGCGTGCAGGAGAAGCAAAGGCATCACTCAAATACCCCTAAAGTGTACTCATTGTAGGATAGAGACCCAGTTCCGGATGATCGGGACCCATCAGTACTTGACTACGTTGAGCTCAATCATAACTTATAGTACTTTTTCTACTTAATGATGAAGATTGTTAGGAGTTTGTCATTCCGTCTTCGACCTCGCCCCATCAACGGCCCAGTCCAAGATGCTTCTAGGTCGGAACCGTGGTCGTCCGTCTCCGGTTTGCTGGCCGATAAGATCACTGAGATTGACCAGCCCTGGGGATACTTAAGTGGTCCTTCAGGTGAAATATATGATCGTTACCGCCTGTTAAGTTTCGGTAATTTAAATCAATTTTATATCGATATTGGAATAAATGGTAAATACGAGAGTCTGACAAATATCTATGATCTGTCTTCTTTATAAAGGACCTGAAATACCTTGCTTACGTATCATTTGGGAAGTGCATTAACATAAATACAGAAAAGCTCAGATTCATTGTCAGCTTGGGTCGTGAGATGTTTGGTCCAGTCCTATAACGAGCGTTGTTAAGAACAACCGAGATCCAATGAGAATTTTCACGTAGCTTCTTGTCTTTGACATAAAGAAAGAAGGTTGTATTAACGAAACGGACATGTGAGAATTTTGTCCTTGCCTTGATAGTTCTACAAGAAAGACATGGATGTATATGAAGTGAAAGACTGATGCTTTCGAGAACAATTTCATTACCTCTGGTTAAACAACCGAATCTCCTAGCTTCACTAATGGGTAGTATGAAAAAGAACAAAAGTCAAGAAAGAATTTCTCAGTCCCTCTTGTCGGGTGGGCGCCGACCGGTCTTTCGGCCGGATTTTCCTGAAAATCGTACGTGCGGGTCTCCCCGCATGCGGCTCATGCTATTCGCTTAAGTAGGGGTAGGGCTCTTAGGCAACAATAGAAATGACTATGACAGCATGTCTCAATCTTTACCTCTCCATCACATCTTGGGGTTGAAGAAGGTCCCAAGGGTTCGGTTGTTCGCCGATGAAAGTGGTACGTGAGTTGGGTTTAGAACGTCGTGAGACAGTTCGATTCCTATTCCTATCTACAGCAGGATAGGACCAACTAATCAGTCGTCTTTCTTTAGTTAAGCTACTATGGGAGTTCAAAGAGAAGGAAAACGCAACCAAGTGCACTCACTCAACCAACGCCTTTCAAGCAATATCTTAAGTAGGGGTACGGCTCTTAGGCAGCAATATAAATGACTCTGACCTGCCCCTACCAGCTCCAAGCCAAAACTTAGTCGGATATTTTGATCGAATACTCTTGTCTCAGTGAAGAGGGATAATTGTCCCTCTCTGCGCTCTGGTAAGGCTCGTTGAAACTGTATCAAAAGTGAGGCGAACGCTAGTGAGGTGACAGAAGGGAGGAAGGTGTGTTTGCCCATGTTGAAGAAATATGGTAGTTTGGTTTTTATTTCCAGTGGCGTACGACCTTAATGTGTCATGGAAGATTTTGGTTTGGCAATTGAGGCAATAATGATAAGGGAAGGACCTGTCCTGCCTGGACTCTAAGATTGACTTGCACGTTTCTTGAATGGAAGTCCCAGTAAACGGCGACAGTAACTCTCAGAAAGCTGCTAGAAGGCTAAACTACTTCCTTAAAAGGTTTCCTTCAGGCTGATCTGCGGGCATTAAAATAAGTGGATCTAACGGCTGCTACAAAAAGGTAAACGGCTGTGCTTATAGCAACGACTTTCTTAATTGCTTGTTCTTTCTTTTAGAACATGAACGAATAATGCCCGCAGGAACGGTACTAGCAAAAGTCTTATGTTCAACTCCTCGAAGCATTTCGTCGCTTACTACGCCCTTTCTTTAGGCGCTTCCCTTCACTAAAGTGAAAATAGATCTTTCTTGTTCAATTCATCGAGATTGCTTGCTTACCATAGGAGATTGATCAATAAGGATGGGCTTTGGCTCCAGCTTGGTAAATGACTCCGCGATGGCATTATGGTATATGTGTCGTAAGTATCAGAGCACCAGTGATTTTGGAAATGAGAGATATTTTCTATGGTTATTGGAAGCGTTTAGATAAACTAATCGATTGGGAGAAATTCATCACAAAAGACTCAATCGAATTTGGAAACTTTTACTTCGAGATTAGCGTACATTGACTATTCCGTTATATACGCAATTCTTGGCTTGGATTTTGATCATCTTGAGACGATTTTGAGCCTATACTCCCGAGGCGGATCTTATCTCAAAACAAGTACATGCTCGAGCATCATTTTCCGCAACAACTAATAGGGTTATCTAACCCAAACTTTACTTCCAAGGCCAAGAAGGAAGACCTGGCCGCTCAAACTCGTTGTCGTATTTGTCCGACAATCTAACCAAGGTTGCGATTTACCTCTTTTTTAGTAAAGAAGTACGCCGCCTTTCATGGTCTTCCGGGGTCTACACTGGCCCTCACTTCGCTCGCCTTGTTCCGCTCTCACTAGCCGCCTAAAATTTCAGGTTTCATGCTTTTGAAGATTGAGTGGATAAATCCCAGAGAAAGCGGGAGATCTCTTACATTGAAGTCCTCGGAGCCTAAAAATGCATGACTGGGCACTAGGCGGGATGGAATGGAACAACCACGATACCTTATGTTTACTTCGTAACTAGTGGCCGGTTTCCCGTCTCAGAAGCATTTTTTCGTGATGGCGAAGTTACGGCTGTCGACTGTGTTGTTTAAAACGGCTGTAGTCGTAAGCTTTCGACGTAGACTACTCACATCAAATAGAGGTGAGGAAATCCCTTAAGATGAAAAAGGTGTTGAAGCCGTACTATAGTACGAAAGGCCCACCCCCCGCGACGCGTGATTTGATGTTACTGTTCAGATTTTTTTCTAAGAGAAAAATGATTGATTTTCATGGATCTCTTTTTCCTCTTATCTTCGGAAAGTGCGACGTTGTATTCGAGAAAGTTCTTTGTTCCGAACATTTCCTGGAAGTTGACACGTTTTAAATCTTAATGCAGGTATGACATATCTCGTTCAATCAATCTTTTTATTTAAGTCTTTTTCGTTAAGGTTTTACAAATACAAATCCTTAAATTTTCACATATGCACAACTTTTAAATCCTCTCCGTAATATAAATTGACTAATACTGAATTTTAATCAAATCATTTGTATTTTGAAATTCATGTTGACTAAACCCCGTAAGGGTGTGTCTAATGAGCAATAAAACTAGGGGGGAGAGAGAGAGAGTTAACATGGATATCAAAATGCAAATGATTGAATTTAAGATCTAGCTTTAATTAATTAATATTTATGGATAACATTTAAAAGATGTGCATTTGGAGAACATTTAAAATATGTGCATTAATGAAGATTTAAGGATTTTGATTTAAAAAATCTTAAAAGTGTGTTACAACTTATTGATTATTACATAAGTGAGATAAATGAACATTTTAAAATTCTTTTCTAATCCATGTTAACTCTAAAATTTACTTGCAAAATATTAATTATTACAATAAATCACATGTGATATCTAGCATTATTATTTCGATCATAGATGTCGGCTACATCTAAAACCCCATCAAACCACATTCCAATATGAGCGTTTCGATTTTGGGTACATTTCTATAAATGACACAATTATTGAATCAACTTTGAAAAAGTAAATAGTGTTGACCTAATTAGTATTTTAAAGCGTACTGTAAACCGAATTGGCAAACCAACTCATTCTACCCCCTTAACAAAAAATGAAGACAAATACTATACCATGTTCCTGAACCTATACCATGACCAATGACGTGCTAAGTTACAAGTAACTATGATGTGGGCACAAGATCCAAACTCTACCCAATTATACTCGTATCACATCCATGACCGACTATGGATGGATATGGTCAAGGTCTCAAAATAGACGCATTCCTCAAGTCGGTAGGGTCCGATTCCACATAAATGCTTACCTATTAGGAATTAGATCTGGACTCGCTCTCGATGCAAATATTTTGAAATAATAGGAATAATAGATTATAATATATTTAGTATTACAAGAAATACCCAAGTTTTAGGGTGTTGGTTCTAATGTATTTTGAAAGACCTCATACTTGCACTAACTATTCATTGTAATAATCGGTATCTTGCAATTGGATTTTATAATGAACTAGGTTGAAAAAGAACTTGAGAATGTTCGGGCATCTCACTTATGGTAATAATCAATAGATTACAACAAAGTTTTAAGATTTTTTTCGAATACAAATATGTAAGTTTCCACTAATGCAAAACTTTTAAATGCTCTCCATAAATACCAATTGACTAACACTAGATTTTATATTCAATCATTTGTATTTTAAAATCCATGTTCACTAAGCCAAGTTTCTACTTAATAATAAACTGGGTGTTAGTTAAAATGGATTTCAAAATACAAATGAATCAATATATGATCAAGTGTTAGTCAATTAATATTTATGATGAGCATTTAAAGTTGTGCATTACTGAAAATGTACGAACGTAGATTTGAAAAATCTTTTTTACAACCTATTGATTATTATCACATATTGATTATTACCATTAGTAACATGTGAGGTCTAGGACTATTATTTGGAACCAAGATCCAACTCTACCCAATTATATCCGTCCTAGATCCGGGACCAACTTTGGACGGGTTCGGTTCCCCACAAATGCCGGATTCGGACCCACTCTCGATTCAAACATTTTGAAATAGTAATAGGAATCATAGATTGTAATGTATTTTGTATTACATTGGGTCCCATTAACTTTAAATTGCGCCCCATTAAACGTTTAGAGTTTAAAAAAAAATGTCAAACGCCAAATTTTAATTATATCGACCCATATTGGGTTATTTTGTGTCGGCCGATGTATGGGTCTCACCCCGATATACTGGCCGGAATTATCTCAAATGATACACACTTATAATTGACATGTGGTGCTAATATGTTTCGTTCTCCTTGTGACAATGACATGTCGTCCGACATGTACTTGGTAGGTTGGCCCGTTTTTCTGTTCTAGATATTCATCCTTCCATTTTTTGTATTGGTTCCAAATCTATTTACTTAATCATATTTTTAATTATGAGAATCATGAGACAAGGCCCTTTATGAAGGGGATGATGTTGCTTCTTTAGATCCTATATTTTGGTAGATGCAGATTGGCAACCATAGAACTGGAGATGAATATATATACGGAGCATGTGGAGACCGCTATTTGTTGCTATTGAGAGAAATTAGCTCAACACTTCACTTAAAATTTGTCGCAAACATCGTAATGCACAAATTTTATGTTATATCTAACTAAATATGTATCTGGTTCCCTCTTCAAATCCTAGGTCAATAAATTTCGGTACTTGTTACTAGTTAGTGGAAATTTTGGCAATTAAGGTAAAATAAATAGTACCGTCCTCTGCCGCAATTTCCATTTATATTTATCATAGATATGATATCGAAAGCCGGGTACTCTACAAAATCCAGGGTCACTTCTTCCTCCAACTGGACCGAGATAGAATCATTTCATTGAGCCATGTCTGCCGAGAGAGGGTATCTCCCTTGCCAAGAGATGGGCAGTTCTTCCATAATCTTAGATGAGCCGAGGGCTTACAACGTGTTAAAAAACTTTTGTTTTTGTACTTCTTTCCATCAGGGCTTAACGCTACATGCCTTTGCTTTTGAAACATAGCTACTTAACGCTCTAACCCTTCTGTGTTCTTTTCTGTTTCGTGCTTTTCTTCCTGAGCAATGACAACAGCATCATCAAAAAAGAAATGAAATGTCTTCATTCTTTTCTCACCGTGAATCTGAACCACATTTGTACGGAAGACAAAATTTTAACTAGGATACGATCTCATATCGAGTTTAAATGGTCTGGACGTGGTTGCCACTAGCCTACCGATGCCTAGTTGTAACTTGAAAACTAGGTTCACACTATCGTCGATACCAATACGTATCGGTCTTATCGGATCAGTTTTGGCATGTCCGATCCGATACTGGCCTGTTCCGATACATGCCGATGCCATAATTGGGGCTCTCTCTTTGAGTCAATTTGGCGAAGAAAAATTGAAGAAAAAGAAAGTAAGGCAAACCATATATAATGTCGACACAATGATGTGATTGTTCCTAAGATCTACATGTTATAGTTTCTAAATAAATCTTTATTGACACATTGTAATTGTTACCATTTGTATACTGAAAACTCGCGAAGTTAATAGATCTTAATATTATTCCATTCAAAACTTTATTAATCGGGTACTTTGTCCAAAAGCAAAGTAAACAAGATTCTTAATTGCAGGTGAACTATTCAACAATGTTGAATATTCTTCTCTTCAAAACTAACAAAAAACAACAAATAATACATAATATTTTTCTAGTATTTTAAATAATTTCTTATATCTTGTAGTTTTCTAAAACCAAGGACACCGAAACTCCGATACGAAACCGTCGATACGGATACTCACCAATTACGGATTACGATGCCGATAGTGCGAACTTTGCTTGAAAGTACTTGAAGGTCATTTATGTTAATATTCAGTTACTTTGAAGTTATCGGATTGGGCAGATGAATCAAATCCATGCTACCGCAAGGGATTTACACCAAATTAATTGGAAGTTCTTTGGTTTGTGCAGCGAGCTACGAGTTATATTATCTGATGTAGCCCACGATCAATGTAACTGTGTAATGCAACATTGTCTTCATAAGTGATACATTACAATTATTTATATCTTCAGAAATAACTGCTCCAGTGTTCCAGGCTGCAATCACTATTGCGTCATTCTTGCTGAAAGAAAGAAATATTGGATTTTTTTTTTACCTGTTTGTCTACATGTTTGTAGAATGCATACTTGACCACTTACATACTTATTCTAGCCTTCATGTGCGTGCAGGCCTTCAAAGTCTAGTGTTATGGACATGCGCATCAACATGTTGTTATCTGCAGTGTTTGTAAGCTTTTTTTACTAAAGTTTTTGGTTGTTTGTATCTGGAACAAGGCTGTTGGTTGGAGAATGTTAGAGCAATGGCCACCACATGTTCCCGTAGTGAAAAGTTGCCCATCGATAAAATTATTAGTTGAGATCTGTTAGCATGATGAAATCATGAAAGCCCTCGCTTAGGGAGATGTATGTCAGTATACCCGATGCAAACCGTATAATTGACAATGTTTGGAGAAGTTCAAAATAATATTTGGGATTCTTTGAATGTAAAGGATGCAGGAAAGGTGATCACATTCTCGAATATAAAGTATTAAATGTTTAAATTATCAACAGTAAAATGAATGTTGAAAATATACTTATATGACACTTGTAACAGATCGTTTATGTAAGATGCATGACCCAAGTCACATGGATACAGATAAGGACACTATACAGATTCAGACTGACATTTTTGAAAATGTGGGGTAAGATAGTCGGAGATAGCTACAGTACACAAGAAAAACATGTCTATATAGTCGGTGTATTTTAGGTCTTAATAATATCTATCTATATTTATGTATGTCTTGTAGGGATTGGGTACAAAAAATTCTGTGAAGTCTCACTTTAAAGGAAATTCACTTTTTTTTCTTCTTCTTCCAATTATGGTTAGCATAAGCATTACCATAGCAAGTCATTTTAAACTACGCAAATGTGTGTTGCTTTTCCAATACACAAAACATAAAACAGTAACACTTGAAACAATGTTTTATCAAGTGATTTCATTATGCATTCGGTCAAGCGCTGGCTATTGATTAATGCAGTTAGACAGCTGAATGAAGTGCATCCACTTTTTTCACTTTGATTTTGCTTGATGCATGCTTAGGACTATCTTAGCCACTTGATTTCCAATTTGTAGCCAGTTTGATGATTGACTTGATCACTGATATAGACTCTGTATCTAGCCACTTGATTATAGTTAGGACTATCTAGTCCACTTGATTTTCAATTTGTAGCGAAAAGGATGTCTAGATTATGGTGAATGTTGTTGGCTACCGATTTGATGACTGAGATAGAATGTGTATCTAGCTCAACAAAACACTACACTTGTTCAATATATGGATAATACATACACTCTCTCTCTCTCTCTCTCCCTCTCTCTCTCTCTCTCTCTCTCTCTATATATATATATATATATATATATATATATATATATATACCCTCCTATTATGCATTCCAGCATCCTCATGTTTACAACCGTTGGATCTTGTTTAAGTCATCTAATCTTAACCGTTGATTTGAACCATTCAAATCAATGGTTAAGATTATATGACTTAAACAAGATCCAATGGTTGATAACATGGGGATGTTTGGGGATGCAAAAAACCGGGGATGAGGATCCCCCATATATATATATATATATATATATATACACACGGGCTACTTGCCGTTCTTAGATCTTGTTAAATCCCTTACTATCTCCTCGGCCTAGACTCAAAGTCTCGTTCTCAGTACGTTTGTGCATGTTTTTTTGTCTTTGTTGCATCCTTTTCCTCAATTCACTAGTTGGGTTGATCTCCACCTCGTGTTCCACCCCTTGGGCCGATCTCACTAGACGACCCACTTGTGTAGCTCTCATTCGACGATTCTCTACCCTGGTAGATCACTCCTCCAGGTTCAGTTCTTAATTGATTGCTAATTGGATCTCTGTTCATCCCCTTTATAGTCAAACACATTGAGGGCCTGTTTGGTAAACATGAACTGGAGTTGGATTTGGTCAAAATATAGGATTTGGAGGATTTGGGATGGAAAACTCAAAATCCAATGTTTGGTTGGACGGAGAAAACAATTGAATTTTGCATTGATTCTTGAGCTGCAGTCCCTGTCCCCCTCCAATTCCCTACTCCCACGTCCTCCCCACTGCTTCGGATGTGGAAGGAAAGAAAAAAAAAGAAACTAATTAACGTAATTAATGGAAGAAAAAAATTAGGAACCTGACCGTCGTCAAGGAGGTAACCGTCGCCGTCATGGAGGTGGCTGTCCCCCAGATTCCGACCGCCGCCGTCGAGATGTCCGTGCAGAGCTCGACCTCCGCCATCGAGGTGCCCGTGCCGAGACTGACTGCCGGAGTGAGATAGTAGAGAGGAGATCACTTGAGAACGGAGGAGATGGAGGACGACGAGCGGTTAGGGTTAGGGGGAAGAGGGTTTTTTTTAGAGTTTTTGGAGAGAAACTCTCTTTGGAGTAACTGCTTAGGTTGTTTTAAATAATGATAATTAATATAAAAAAATTGGAAATAATATAGGTAATTAATATAATTAATATATTTTAAGTCAGCCTTCTCAATTAATAGTAACTAATTAGAGAAATAATCTCAAAATATTTATATTAATTATGTTAATTAATTATAATCAATATTTATTTTTTATTAAATTAATTATCATAATTTTTATTATTATAACATACTCCCTCACTTTCCACTTTCTTATCCTAATCAAACACCTTTGTCCCCTTCTAGGGGAACAAGAAAGTGCATGAATTTCTATCAACTTTCCTCATTGAAAGTCCAAATACAAATACAAATCCACTTCCTGTTTACCAAACACCTCCTAAGTGCAGGGGGATTTGAACGTCTTGTTTAGTTGTTTCTCGGTCAATTGTCTTCAAGTGCTGACCACTTGGGCCGGTCTTTGTTCTCACCCACTACACACCCCCCCACCCTCCCCCCCCCCCCGCCCGCCCACACACACACACACACATTAGGAGAAAAGGGATGTAAGGTCATATGGATGCCTTAACTGAGCTAGGCATGGTCTTATGACTTTTACCTTTTTGGACCAGCCTCATAGATGATCCACATCGTTTATTGTGATCTACATATTCTAAAATGTTTGAATTAAAAATCGCACAGTTTGGAGATTTCTACCCATGACCAATTGTTTACAAACAATTAAAAATGAAGCCCCTTGATTGAATCTTGAAGCACATGATTTTTAGTCCGCGCATGTTAAGACGGTCTTGATAAGCAATGCATAATCCATGGGGTGACTGTGTAAATAGAAGTAAATCTCTTTCCTAGCTTTTGTAAGGCGTCACTGTCACCTTGTATCCCTTTATAAGAGGTACTGTGACAATAAAGCTAGAGGTCTTGGCTTGTACTCATCATGTGGGCCCCATGAATAATTTGCTCCGTTTGTTGTGATTGCATATTCTAAATTGTTATAAGTCAATCATACATCTTGGAGAATTTTAACGGATAGATTAAGTGAATATCATTTTACATATTTGCAATATTAGATCAAATGAGACACGAAGGTCATGATGGATTTAGAAATTTCTCAGCTGCATGATTTTTAGTTCACTCACATTTAGACACGAAGGTCATGACGAATGCAGATAGTAAATGAGATGGCCTTCCAAGTGAAGATAAGGGAAGACTCAAGACCTTATCTGACATATATGGTGTCTTCTCTTTTAAGTCATATATAAACTTGTTATATTATTTAGAGAAATGCAATCCCTACTTTTTTGTTATTATCTTCTAGATGCTGAAATTATTTATTTCAGCTTTATTCTACAATTTTCAGTGTTGTACTGATACCCACATATCTGATATCTGCAGACAATCTGGACTTTGGTCCAACGAAATGCTGAATGGAAGCCGTTGCAGTTTCTGGCGTTTGTGTTCTTCTACCGAATATTTGATAAGTTGAAATCCTTTGAGCCGGCTGGAACCACCCCTAAATATGATGTGAGTGTAGGCAAGTTAATACAATCCAGTCTCATCTTTAGGCCCAACAATCCAACTTTGAGAAACTGCCCGAAGAAATTTCTTCTGCTGAAGATTTTACTTTTGGTGCTAACTTGAACGAGAGAGCTTGTCACAGAAACTACCCACAACTGTCTGATGAAACATGATTACCTATTGATATGTGTTGTATGTATGACAAGTTTTCAGTTGCATTCTCTTGGAAGATTTGAATCTAATTTTTTTCAGAAAGATATGTCTTCTTATTATAAGTCATGCAGTACAAAACGATATGTCAAGATGAAGGATATATGCCTCTGTTTCAGGAATATGGTGAGGAAGAAGGCAGGGGACTAAGAATGGGGAAGCGTCTGCTTCGTTCCATCTGTCTAGTTTTTGGATGTATGGCTGTTGCATCTTTGGTAAGTGCATTGATATATATTAATAATGTGAACATGGGAAAATTATCAATTATAGATGTTCTTCTTGCAATGCATAATCTAACTTTTGCATTTTCACTTGATAACCATCCATGTTGCAGGGTTACACTGGAATTCTCAACTTGATTGAGTTTCTTGGCCGTTCTATTCCCGCTATTCTTTTCAACAACCAGGTAATTGTCTTTACTATACAACTATGTGTACTGATAGCATAGAATATGCCATGCAGCAATTAAATATCAACAGAAATAGCATGCTTTAAGCCTGTTACCTAGTCAGATCCTACATTGGTTTAAATACGTTAACAATTGCAGGAGTCAAATAGAAACAGTATTTGATATAGATGAATTGCAGTTTAAGCCCTTGTGATGACCGAACTTTTATTTGGATGTTAGCCTTTAGAAATTGTTTAATACATACTCATACTTTATATTTTTGCTTGGGTTTTAAGTTACGTTAGGCAAAACGATTTTCTTGATTCTCTCTAATGATAAATTATTTGCTGAGCATTCACAAAGTTACAAAAGTTATTTGTGAAATATTCACAAAATTTGAAAAGATAAACGAGATCTTACAGTCATATTATTGGTCAGTCTTCAGTTATTTTTATTATATTATTTGTTGTTCATTATTTTTACCCCTTTCTTGTTTGCACTTGAGTATGAAAATAATTTTACATGGTCCTTATATGTAATTTGTATGAATACTTTAGTTGACCCAAAATATTGGCATAAAGCTTGCTTTTGTTATTCTTAAGATCCTTTTCCATTTTGTTCTTTATTATTGATATTGCACTGGGCTAATCTAAGCACGTAGACCAAGCAGAGCAGGATAACTTGTTAGTAGTATCACATTCGATCTAGTTTGGTATACCACATGCTAAACTGGCACTTGGCCGCAGTGCTCTTAAGATTTTCTTGTTTATTTTTTTGTGGAATTTCTGTAATTGGACTTTTCTCCCGTTGGGTGGATTATTTGGGAAAGCCGTACTTGGTAGATGTGAATACAGAGCAAAATTTGACATATTTACATGGGCATGCATAGGTAAATTGATAGAATGGATCATTTTGGGATCTGTTCCGAAATTTACACTTCCAGTAAACATATTTTGTTCAGTCGATAACCGACTTTTGCTTGTTTGGTTGTACAGGAGCTAATTGTTACCGCAACGACCTCAGTTTTGCTCTACATCATGGCATCATACTATCGATGATGGCCAACTTCAGTTGGAATGAGCTTAACAATCTTCGCATGCTGGAGCCTTTGTCAAAGCATGCTGGAGGCTGGAGCCTTTGTCAAATTATGCTGGAGGCTGGAGCCTTTGTCTTATAGAAGCTGTAGATTGAGTACAATGGATCACTTCTAAAGGCTCCATCTGTGAGATTTTCGTTTTCAAACTGAAATTTTGAGTTATATGAACTAAAATAAATACTCGAGTGGTGTGTTTAAAGTTAGCATTTGGTGATTAGTCAACGTTTGTAGATTCCAGAGCATGTATGCCTGGATTAATTTCTCCCATGAAATAATGACTTGTCAAAACTAGTGGTTGTGACTCTGTAGATAGAATATAGATACAGACTCGGGAAATTGGTGCGCTTTTATTTTGAGCAATTTTATTTGAGCAACAGTGTAAATGTGTATATAATTGTTGTGGCTGAAGGGAAAGGAAGGAAAGGAAATGATTCAAATAATTGACCCCAAAAAGGTATGAATAACTTTAATTTATTAATCAGCTGATTTGATAATTAAAGGCTTGTGATAAAGGCACTACAAAGAACACTCATGGCTGTCCATTTTTTAATCCCTAAAAATTATAAGTTTGTCACTCATAAAACTTGTTTAGGACTGTCCATACCAACCTATATAAGTAAAATTATTATTTTTTTCTTTTTCACCTACAAAGGAAGAATCCATCATTCTCTTCTAGTTCTAAAACCTAAACCTAACTTTGGAATTTGATTCTTGTGGTTCCAAGTGGAAGAAAATTTTGATTTGGTGATTCTTCAACGAATATTCTTTGTTAAATTTGGTATGTCTTCGATAACATATGATGAATAAGTTTTTGAAGCATTCGATTGTCACCAAATTATTTAGTTTTATTCGACTATTGTAGGAGTGATATTCGAAATTATCTTCGATGAAGAAGTCGGATCATGCAATCAATTAAATATGCACTCCGCTCCTTCCGAAGAATATATCGGTTGTTCTGAAGCACATACGGTACGCAAAATGACAACCCTATTTCGATAGTCAACAGTCATCGTGTAAGGACTGTCATAAATTCGACAGTCCTATATCATAATTTTGAAAGTCTTATAGACTATTTGGACTGTCAAAATACTGACAGTCCTGAAGATAAAATGCCGAACAACGTATTTTCTTCAAGACTGTAAAAATTTTGACAGTCTACTCAATACATTAGTCTGTACAAATTATCACAGTCCTAATTTGGACTGCCAATTATTTGAAGTTATTAATTTTTATATTATTTTATATTGGTTATAGGACCAACCTTGTACATATGTTGTGGTACATCCTGCTATTGGGGTTGATGTGGAGAATGTATTATCAACGGATATTCGATTTGCATCCCATGAAGAAGCATTAGATTGGTGCAAAGAAGTTGGAAGACGACATAACATAGTCATTGTTATTGCAAGATTGATCAGATCTCGGCGGGGCCGAAAATATTTAGAGTTGGGTTGCGAAAGATGAGCTGTGTTCAGGCATCATCGGAAAAAAAAAAATTGTCGTTGATAAAAAAGTCCCTAAGAAAAACGTTGGGACGAGAAAATGTGGTTGTCCATTTAAGGTGTTGATTGTAAAAGTAGAAGATGTGAAGTGGATAGTCGAAGTTAAGAATGGAATACACAATCATCCTATTCCAGAGACACTTGCGGGTCATGCCTACGTGGCACGGTTGAATAAGGATGAGAGAAAGTTGGTTGGAGAATTGTTCCTTTCCGGAGTTGCACCCAAACAAATTTATTCTACCGTGCGACAAAAAGAAGATGAGAACAAGTCAACCATGAGGACGATCTATAATACTTTAACGAGAGCAAAATGTAATAGTATGAAAGGAATAATGGCGATGCAGTAAGTATTGAAGTTGCTTGGCGAGCATCACTATGTGGAGTACCATAGAAGACATCCACAAAATGATGAACTCCTTTCATTGTTTTGGGCTCATCCTGATTCCATACACTTGGCTAGGTCCTTCGCAGACGTATTGGCCCTTGATTGTACATATAAGACTAACAAGTTCAAGATGCATCTTTTTCACATTGTTGGGTTTACGTCTACGGGGAAAACATTTTCAATCGCTTTTTGTTTTATGAAAAGTGAGACAGTTGAGGATTACACTTGGGCGTTGAGGAAACTACAATCTCTTTACACAAGGATATAAAGAACCCTCTGTTTTTGTTATCGACAGAGAATATGTGCTGATAAATGTTATAAATATTGTATTTCCTCATGTGCATACACTACTATGCAGTTGGCATATAAATCGAAATATCCAAGCTCAATGCAAGAGAAAATTTGAAAATGTGGATGGTAAAATCGACAAGCTTTGCTTCGAAGAATTCTACAGTGATTGGAGTCTTCTATGGCGAGCAAGTACTAAAGATAGCTACGACACAGCATGGTACATGGTCAAACAAAAGTGGGAGACGAGTAACCCGACATGCATTTCTTATATCAAAGATACATGGCTAGGACCACATAAAGAACAATTCGTCTTAGCATGGACGAACATGGTGAAACATTATGGCACAATAACTATGAACCGGGTCGAAGGATCACACTGAAGTTTAAAAAGATACCTACGGTCATCGGTCGGTAATTTTGTCTCCGTTTGGCAATCGATTCATTTGATGATTGTTTCCATGGTGAACGAGATTGTAGCATCATTTGAGACGAGCCCCAATATTGCAAAGCATGAATACAAGCATAAACACCTCTTGGATGCTTTAATCCATGTAATATCTCACAAGGCCTTGGACTTATTGTTTGAGGAGATTGGTAGGTCGAAGTTTGTTAGTTATGATCCCGATGTTTGCGGTTGTTCATATCGACATTCACTCGGCCTTCCTTGTGCACATGAGATTAACGAATAACACCGTCAATCTATACCTATTTCAATAGATGTTGTTGATCAACGTTGGAGACAGTTGTCGATCATGCCGACGATGAAAGTTCACGATGATTTCTTTTCTTTGCCACAAGTGAAACTCCTTCACGCAAGGTGGTGTGTCGCATCAGAACCGGAGAGAAAATCCATTGAGGTTAAAATCCAAGAAATTGTAGTCCCGGCAACAACTCAATTGCAAAAGCCATCTGTTGTTCGAGCTCCTAAGGGAAGACCACACTCAAGAATCAGTAAAGCACAAAAAAGGAGGTGGAGTCAACTAAAAGAGATCCATCCTTGTTTGAACATATTGAATGCAATTTAGAGCAAGTTGAGTCAAAATCGATTATCGAAAGTGTGGTAATTTCGAAGAGAAAGAGTAAGTTTACTATTCGAAGGGGGAAGAAACAGAAAACGAATGATGCAGTCACGGGCGAGGGTTTGTATAACTTCTCTGATTCATACAGTCTATACATTCAAAATTTTCTACCTGAGATACGGGATTTCATTTGGTCTATTGTTGATGTTCCTAAGGATGACCATTGTGAATTTCATGTACTCGCAAGACATCTTGGCTATTCAGTTGAAGCATGATGGAGACATGTTAGGGAAGAGCTGTACAAGGAGTTGGAGTCTCGTCTACCCTTCTATAGGCAGATACTCGGCAAAGAAATTGTTGGAGATTTGTTGGCAAGCATACCTTGTACTGACATAGTTACTGGACCGGACCATTACATGGATGTCCCGCCTGCTGCATACGTATTCTCTAATAGGTATAAGATACATGTTGTAATTATCTCAGAAGGCATTAACAATACTTTTTTTCCAATATGCGCTCCCCCGGCCGAACACAGACTATCCAATCTATGTTCAATAGGGCTTGTCGGATAACACTTTGTCATCCCAAGGTTGATCGGCCATTCTCCTATTCCTCCACCTTCTACGCTTTGGTATAAACACGTACCGGAGGAAGCAATCGCATGGACGACACCTACATGGATGCAATTGCTGGCTATAAGAAGATGCTGAAGATGGAGGATCCCAAAATTTTGCCTAAGGACTACTTTGATATTCTAATTGATTGATACATCTTATATTTTTGTATCATTTTGTAATTTTGTATGCAATAGAAATGGAATATAACATCTTGCACTTTTGTAGCGTGATAGTGCAATAGATAGTGATTATGAAAGAAATGAAATGAAGTACTGTATGTTGTGCAATGAGTCCTGTATGTTGAACTTTGGTATCTTTTTCAACTTATATATATATATATATATATATATATATATATATATATATATATATATGTTGAAAGTCCAAATTTTTATTAGAAAAAACTAGGACTGTCAAGATTTTGGCAGTCCCATTAGCTATTAGGACTGTCAAAATCTTGACAGTCCTAATTTTGATCCCCTATCTTTGCACATATATATAAAAGTCACAAAACAAAACCAATCAAAACTATGACTGTCAAGATTTTGACAGTCTCAATATCAATTAGGACTGTCGAAATCTTGACAGTCATAGTTTTAATTTCCTGTCTTTGCACACATATATAAAAGTGCCTGAATATACCAACTCAAAACTAGGACTGTCGGGATTTTGACAGTCCCATTAGCTACTAGGACTGTCAAAATCTTGACAGTCCTAGTTTTAATCCCCTGTCTTTGTACATATATATAAAAGTCACAAAATAAAACCAATCAAAACTAGGACTGTCAAGATTTTTACAGTCTCAGTATCCATTAGGAATGTCGAAATCTTGACAGTCCTAGTTTTAATCCCCTGTCTTTGCACATATATATAAAAGTGTCTGAACATACCACCTCAAAACTAGGACTGTCAGGATTTTGACAGTCCCATTAGCTACTAGGACTGTCAAAATCTTGACAGTCCTAGTTTTAATCCCCTGTATTTGCACATATATATAAAAGTCACAAAACAAAACCAATTAAAACTAGTTTTAATCCCCTGTCTTTGCACATATATATAAAAGTGCCAACTTCAAAGTTAAACAAAAATAACCAGTCAAAACTAGGACAACCAACTTAAACAAAACATAACCAATCAAAACTCGAAACACAAATTTACAGCCAACTTCAAAGTTCAACATGTCAAGATTACAACAAAAAAAACTCGAAACACAAACTGTAGCAAAGTTTCATATCAATTGAAACATGGCCTAAACTTTATGCCGCCTCTTTGTACGTTGCTCCATATTTTACAAGAAAGGAAAATCTTCAGTGTTGTCGATGTGCTGTAGCTCCTCATTGATTTCCATATAATTCGCACCCTGGCAACAGACGAGACTTCTTTCCAACTTCTTCGCTTTTCTAGCCTATTGATGACAATTCATAAAATTTGTTAGGTTATAAACATTTACATATCTTCAAACTGAAAGTTGGTTGCCTCACCATCTTGACCAATACAGTATATAAGATAGATTTGGTGGGAAGATCTGATGGTACACGCACAATATCGCCTTCGTGTTTGAACAACGTAGGTAGTCCGACACCAGCGTAGTAGGCGATGTAGTCGTCGCTACATTCCGTCATATTAACTGCTGTTTGTCATTCAGTTTCTCTAATAACCTGACGTTGCCACTCAGTGAAGAAGTTTGAGACCCAGTTGAACGCCGCAGGAATATAGTTTAGGGGTTTTGTATCTCTCGGAGCACTTATCATTTTCAATGTGCCCTTCGGGACTGTTTGTACGTATCCAAACTGACGGAGCACTCTATCAGGCATATAAGGCTCCTCGATTTTATGACAACTTATCAGACCGTGATATAAAGTGACTGGTTGCAATTGACGACTACTCTGTCACAAATCACAATATGGATTCCAAACTATTTGCAACGCATGCAATTTAGCATAACGTAATTTAGTAAATTATTACCAAATATAAAAAAATTAGGTCTAAATTCACCTTTCTATCGTCATATCATCAAGTACATTTCGTAGGGCGGCCAATGTGTGTGGACGTATGGCATCTTCCTTAGTTGGCTTCCATTTGTACATTCAAGGAAGGTGCTCGTCATACCCTCGGTTAAGTTTAGTCCGCTTCAGGGTTGGAAAGTGCTCGTATATCCATGCCTTCACGTAACCAAGTTGAAAAAAATTAGTCAAAAAATTTACAACAAAAATTTCTATTATGTATACAACTCGACAAAGATCTATCTTTACATGGAGTAGAGTCTGGCATCCAGATATTGTCTTGGAACCGACACGGGATGCCGCACCAAGCACGCGTTAAAGATATGCTAGTATACCACTTTTTCAAGATATTTCTTCCACCGTGTCTATGTCATCAAAATTCAAGAGATATTTAGCATGTATCGACGTTCCAGACTTATCTGGAATACCGACAGCCCCTAAGATGAACTACATATATCCACGGGCCACATTATCGCTATTATCCGCTTCGGGGTCCGGATCATCGAATATCTTCTCCAAATATTTCAAAGGAAGTCCATACAACTTCTTGAAGTCTTGAAGGATTGTAAAACTCGTCGTATCAACTTCCAGACAGTCTGATACATAATCCACGATATGGTCGTAAAAGTTATTGCTCGATTCGTCAAAAATGTGATTCATCATGACTCGACCATCAACCCTAAGTCCCAATATATGATGGACGTCATACAGGGTAATCGTCAACTTCCCTTTTGGGAGATGGAAAGTGTTGGTTTCTGGATGTCATCGTTCTACAAATGCTGATATGAGTGTATTGTCCACTCTCGTATATGAGTAGTTACCCAAATTTTGTAAACTGGTGGGATTGATTTTAGTCTTGACGTCGTCTCCGAAAAATTTAAACCTTGCACTTTTTGCCGTAGTAGATCACCGTTAACATATGAGAACTCTCCTTAAAAGTAAACAATTGGATGAACTTAGAACTATAGATAAAATGTAGTTATCTATAAATAATTGGATGAACTTAGAACTTAGAACTATATATAAAATTATCATAACGTAATGTACTTACCGGATTGTTCCATATTTGGTATGCAATATGGTTCTCGATCGACGACAACATAGAGCAACCGTTTGGACGAGTCTCGACTGGACTATCTGGCTGCTGAGAAGGTCCTGAACCATCAGTAGGCCGGTTTTCGAGGGTTGGTGGCCGAGTCTCGACTGGACTATCTGCATGCTGAGAAGGTCCTGAACCATCAGTTGGCCGGTTTTGGCCGGTTGGTATGTCTTCATCGAAGGAGGAAGAAGAACCAGAAGTACTAGGAGCACGTCTCTTCGAACGGGTTACAGTCTTCTTCCGTCGACGTTTCCTAACTTGAGGGGGTGCCTCGGGGTCGACGATAGTGAGGGCTCTCTCAACAGCACGCTCAACATTGCGTTCCTTACGCATCGACGCAGTGGGGGTTCTTCTTATGATACCTTCATCCTCAAGGTCCTTCCGAAAGCCGTGACTATAAGACAAAGAAGATATATATTTTAACATCCCAAAATTAATTGAACATTCAGAACTGTAAAAATTCTACAGTCCTATATGTATATATGACTGTTGAAATTTTTACAGTCCTCTATACATAAAGGACTGCAGATATTTCAACAGTCCATAATGTATATAGGACTGAAAAAATGTCTACAGTCCGGCATGTTTCTGTCCCGAACGTTCGAGAAATTTTGAACTTGTATACCCTAAAATCGGGTTCGAGACTCCAGAAATATGTCGAAACTACATCCAAAACCAATTTTAGCTTATTTCACTATAATTTTAAGCCTCTAACGAAGATTGAAAAGATTTTTTTTGAATTTTTTTCGAAATGCAATAAAAAATAAAAAAATTGAGAAGGACAAGGAGGAGGAAGAATTGTACCTTAATTCTTTTGAGAGTTTGGTAGCCATCGACTAATGGTTGGAATATGAGGAGATGAAGATTGCAAAATTTTAGGTTTCAAATGGAAGGAGTGGAGGAGGAGGGCTCCGGCCAAGGTTGGGCGGTGGTGGAGGTTTGGGGGTGAGGTTGGGCTAGTAAGAGTAATATTTGGACTAGTATGAGTAAACTTCATTCATTAATGGGTTAGTCCCAATACTGGACTAGTCCCAAGTATTTTTTGTAGTGCCTTTATCACAAGCCTAATTAAAATGAGAAACAAATTCTCTTGGTTTTGTAAACCGAATTAGGAGGAAGGAATTGTTGGTTTTGGAGGCCGAAAAATATTTGGACAAGTGTAATAGAAATAATATTTTGTATTTGAAAATTATCAAATAATTGTGTATTTAAAATATGAAGGTATTTTGTGATAGATTATTTCAAAGTTTATAAGGTTTCGTTCAACTTTAATTTGTCAATTAAGTCAATTGACAAATTAAAGTCAGAAAATAGAAACTGAAAAAATATATAATAATAATAATTATGATAATTAGTTTAGCACATAAAGATTAATAGTAGTTATAATGAGTTCACATTAATTACAAATTTGGTCAATTAATTAATTATCATAATAAAATAAATACATTACTTCAAATAATAATTAATTTTATTATTTATTAATTAATTACTGATAATTAGATAAATCAAACAAACTTAGTCCAAGTGTAGTAAGTAAGAAAATATCAAAACTATGACCTTGTCGTGTCATACACATTTCAAAAACTCAACAAATACATTAGGACACTCCATGGACACCAAAATATGTCATGCCTATTGTGTCCTTATTTGTTGTGTCGTATCGTATTCGTGGTTATGCAACATAAGTCCAAATCTAAGTACAAAAATTAATATAAATAAAATCTATTCTACTAAAGACTAGGACTGATTGAACAAATTATATTTAAAATATTAATTATTTGTTAATTTATTATTAATTTACTTTAATAGGTAATTAGGCTTACCTAAATATTTACTAGAATAAAAAATATCCCAAATCCTTGCACATCAGATTTGGAGAAATGGATGTGGGACAATATTTGGTCTTGTGGGGCCATTCCTACTTTCTGTCGGACATTCGATCTCTACCAAACAAGAAATTTGAAAACCATGAACCAAATATGGTTGGAAATTCAAATCCAAGTCGACTTCATGGTTACCAAACATCAGCATATAGTTGGGATGGGCTGGAGCACATCCTAATTTTTTTGTGCTCTTTTTTTCTTATATTTTTTTGTTTAATTTTTTATATAGTTTAACCCACATGAATCTAGTGTAGTTCACTCCTGCTCCAGTTTATGGATCCGTCCATGTCAAACAACCCCTTAAAGCAACATTAGTAAGACCTATTCCAATTCATAGATTCTAGATTCAGAATGTAGGAGCTCATTTTGTAGAATAGTAAGGTACAATTGAAGTTCCATGTCCATATTCTATAGTTTGGACCTCATAATTTCTACATTCAGAATATATGAACTCATTTTGTAGAATAATAATGTTCAATTTGGAATCTGAATATCTAGATTTTAGATTTTATATATATTTTTTTCATACTAATTTTTTGATCACACAATATTTGAGACCAAAGATCATTTTATTATTTTATACTATTCTCATACAAACTCAACCCATTATACATTTATTATTTTTTTTTTTTTAATTTTGGGTCTCAAGATGTAATTTTGATACCATTTTTTTTTACACAAACTCAACCCATTGTTTTATACTATTTTTATACAAACTCAACCAATTATACTGAGGATTCTCTTAGAGGGAGGTGGTAGTATCATTTTTTTTTTTTGCACAAAATAAATTAATTTATTAATCAGATAGTTTGATAACTTAAAGCACGAAAGAGTAAACCGAAAAATATTTGGACGTGTGTAATAGAAAAAATGATTTTTATTTGAAAATTACCAAATAATTATACATTGAAATTATGAAGGTATTTTATGATAGATTACTGCGAAATATATAACATTTCATTCGACCTAATATGTCAATTAAGTCAATAATTTCAATTCACTTGATATATATATTTTTACGAAGTGAACCCAATTAAAATTTTTATTAGTACGAGATTAAAAAAAAATCCACAAAAATGGACTCCACGCGTAATAAACTAGTGTATTCGGAAGTTTCCATAATATATCCACCACGTGTTGCGTGGAGGTCGGCAGCAGTCCCATATTTCCCGCGGAACCCAAATAAAATAATCTATTCAAAAATTTCCCCTAAAATTTCCCATTCTTCTTCTTCTCCTCCTCCAAAAATAAATTTGTTTTTTTGATGAATATTCTTCTTCTTCTTCTTGTTCTTCTTCTCGATCTGTACAATCGGCGGAGGGAGGACCTGGTGGTCGTCGGTGCCGGCGGGGGAAATTGATGGTAGGAAAGGAGAAGAAGAGGAGGAGTGGAATCATCGTTCCAAGTCCCGATCGATGGAACTTTCGGTCCAAGAAGAGGACTTGATGATCATCCCGACGAAGACGACGACGACGACGACGGAGGCGGCGGCACGGCAGCGACTGAGTAGTTGTCCCCTTCTTCCCTCCGCCTCTCTCAGATGGAATGGCAAATCTACCTAATTATGGGAATCCTGATCGCGACATCGACCAGGTACCTAGCTCGCTAGCTAGGGTTTCATTACTAAATTTGACAGATTTTTACATTAATGTATGGAATTTGGATATATTTGTTGTTTGATTGCATCACATTCTGACCCGTAAAAAAAGATTCTCCTTTTTTTGATTTAGAAGACTTATCTTTGATTACGACAGTGGGGTCCGGGGAGAACTTTCAAAATGAGGCCCCATACTTAATGTAAAAAAAAATTAAACAAAAGTAAAATAAAAATTATGCCTGCACCAAGATTTGAACTAGGAACATCTTGTGTGCAAGTGTAATGTAATAACCACAACATTACAATGGTTTTGTGATAAGATGGGCCCATGGTAAATACTAGTTCTACTTTTAGTACAAAATAATTTATATATTTAAACAATTTTTTTTTTTTTGGGGCCCTTCTGGCCCATAGGGCCCTGGACGGTCGCCCTGACTGCCCTGGGCCAAGGCCGGCCCTAGATTACGGTCTATGTCGCATGGACACGAATAGGACACTACACAATCTATACATGGCTACACAAACTGGGCGCTGATTCATCGGATATATTTGTTCATTAGTTGCAAGAGGTTCTGACCCGTGAAAAGAGAAAGAAAACTCTTTTTTAATTTAGAAGTGGTATTTGATTACACCCTATGCTGTACAGTTGGCTTGTCTTAGTGTATTTTGGAGTTCTTGTGCCATGTTCCTTGTCCATTATTCGTGTATTACACAACACTGCACAGACAAGACATCGATCTTTTTAAGTGTCGGCGCTTCCTAGATCAATTGTACAATTGATCTCTTTATCTTTCAACTATGTCAACTTCAACCATATTGCTTTACTTATAGGGTTATTTAAATAACCTCCCCTATGTTTTATGTAAAGGGTTATTACACTAACCCGTGTAATTATTTTTAAAATAAGGGTGGTCCGTGTAATAAACATAAAACGTAGGGGAGGTTAGAGTAAATAACCCTTGATTATATGAATAGAATCCTCCTCAGTTGCGCAATCATTCATCGAACAGTTCTTGTTTATGAAATTTTGGGCAATAATAGTTTAATTTCATCAAATTTCTTGCATGCTTAATTCACAAAGATTTGTGCATAAGTACAACATAATGAAAGCTATATACGCGTCATTAATGTTCTAGCGAGAATTATCACAAAAAAAAATCTGTTGAGGAGGAATGGTGCGAACGAGCTACCTTCCACATTGGAATCGTGCCCAATGTTACATTATCGTTGTTTGATAATCCTGACAGCTAGAAAATAGTTGTGCAATCAAAATAAAACAAGTTTCAGCTAATCGTATGCTTGGGGAATAAAATACAATCCTGAAACCGCCGAGGAAAATGTTGCCATTGGACCACCACTTGTTTGTCCAGCCTTTGATAAAATTCTACTAGTAATTACCAGCATTTTTCTTTGACATTCTGGAGTTAATCATATGTTGAACCAACTTTTTTATATACTAGAACGAAGAAACATGTAGAGAAGTATACTATTAAATATAATATTATTTTATACGCTTCCCTCTGTACTTAGTATTAGTAATTAACCAATTTAATTATTCGACTGATACCTTTTGGAGTTGTCCTCTGATTTATTGGGCATATTTGATATACAAGGTGCATTCATATTTTAGATTTTGTTTGTTCCATGGAGCACTTTGTTTATGCGTCTATCATTTGTTATTATGATTAATGTTTTCCTTCCCTGGTTAAACTATTTGTTATTCTATGTTGAAGGCCCTTCTTGCATTGAAGAAAGGATCCCAGTTAATCAAATATAGCCGGAAAGGGAAGCCCAAATTTTGTCCATTCAGAGTTTCAAGTGTAAGCTACAATTTTCTTTGTTGGTTCATGTGTATATTATATAGACACACACATACAGGTGCTCACTATACTTTCCACTTTGGCGTTCTTTTTTCATCCAAGTAATTCTGATCATAATTTCTATCCTTATTTACAATTCTTGTCTATGAGACTATGCCTTATCTTATACCTCGACTGGCTTGCTGATGCCTGTGAGGGAATAAAGGTCCACTGAAAAGCTCCTAGGAACTAGACTCAGCTTCTATGTTGCATGGACATGACACGACACAGTAAGACCACGGAAACGACACCCATCTTGGTGTATCCTACTGTATATTGGAGCATCCGGCTCGTGTCCTATGCAGTGTCCGACACAACATGGCCCACATTTTTGGAGAGTCCACGCTTCCTAGCTCAGCATATATGAATTGCCAAATTGAAGTACGAGGAGCCCATTTATAGTAATAGTTTGGGCTACGTTCCCATAAAAATTTACATCTATTACATAATCTTGATTGGAATAATGGGCATTCTTTCACATAGCTGACACAAGGTAGTCAAAGACGCGCCTCAGACGCGCCTCACAGAAAGGCTCAACATTTGCGCCTCGCACCTCACTAAGCGAGGCTCCTTTCTTCGGGCGCACCTAAGATGCGCCTTTCAGCAAGGCGCGCCTAGCCGCGCCTTATGTATTTGTTTACAAAAAACTTTAAGGCCCTATCCCTTACCTCATATAAGTGGGAGGGAGGGAGGTAGCGTTTTCCGCGGTTGCCAAAGTTTGCTACAGTTGAACTTGAAAAACCAAAATTTACTAAAATCGTGGTAGGGAGAATACAAATTCTTGTTATTTCTGTTGAGTGCTATTGTTGTTCTGCTAGTTCACTTGGTTATGTTTTAATATGTTTTTCTTGGTTTTAATATGTTATTTAGTTTTATTTCTTACATTGCTAATTGATTTATTTATTTATGTATATTTTTATTATTTTTTATTTTTCTTCTCACTTCTCTCGGACGTGCGCCTTGCGCCTCAGGCGATATGGGCCCTTTGCGTCTCGAGTGCGCATTGCGCCTTTGACTACCCTGCAGTGACAATACATAATCCTATGCTTATGGAATATTGTTCCCCATGCTTTACTAAACTATGGGATTTTCAATTTTTCTTCCATAAGGCATTTAGATGGTTTTTCTGCCTATTTTTTGATTAATAACCACATGTGTGTGACACAAATGTCAACATTTATGATTATTTGAGAATGTCATTCTATTTCTCTCTTTGACTTAATGCTTGATACATATGAATGGAATTCTTTATGGCAAATCATATTACTTAACTCTTTCTCTAGATTATTTTTAGTCTAGGGGAACTTGGAGGGTACTGCTTGGTTGCATGAAGTTAAACTTTATAAGTAGAACGATAATACTTCATAGCCACCGCTGGTGTTTTAGGTTTTATGGGAAGGCAGTCTCTTTATCATAGCAATAAAAGGCATAATTGTCTGAACTAAATTAGGGTGTGATTCTAAACATATACACATGTCCAAGAAACAGAAAAGTTAAAAAAGGACAACCCATCGATACATATTTACATCAACATCCTCCCTTTAACTCAAGGTTGATTATACATCAAGTATTCCAAGTAGAAATGAAAATGCTGAGTATTATCGGACTTAGTGAAAAATCAATGATCTGACCAGTGGAGGTAATTTAAGAAGTGAGAGCTTTGAGTGCTATATCATGATGATGGATTAAATGACACTCACTATCGATGTGTTTGGTCTGCTCATGGAATACTGGATTGCTAGAGTTGTCACGGAACGAAGTAGGATAGCCATAAGGGCAGTCATATTATAGAGAAGACAAGCAGCCAAACAATCTCAACTGTGGCGTCTTCTATGAAATGGTACTGTACTTCATATTATAGAGTATCTTGTTTCTTGTTACACAAATTTATGTTTTCACATGGTATCTGTATATTTGTCCATTAATGCAGAAAATATAGCTATGACATCCTTTATTTAGCTAATGATGGCTGTCTTTATAATAATAATAATTATCCACAGAATGTCATTTTTGGAATTTTATCCACAGAAATATGTCATTTTTGGAATTATATGAGTACTCTACTGTATAGTTCTTCTACTATCAGGTCCTTCTAGTGGTAGATGTTTTTTTATCACTTGGCCTAATGTTGGTCCTTTGATAGGACGAATCAACATTGCTTTGGCTTTCACATAAAAAGGAGAGGAGCCTTAAACTAGCTTCTGTCTCTCGAATTATTCCTGGACAAAGAACTGTAAGTTCCAACCTTTTAACAGCTAGTCTATTTTTAATTTGCATATATTCACCATGCAAGTGCACATTGTAAGCAACTAAATCTTAAACCCGGCTTTCTGGAATCAAACAGGCAGTTTTCAAGAGATTTTTGCGCCCAGAAAAAGATTATTTGTCATTTTCACTTATCTATAATAATGGTGAACGGTCGCTGGATCTGGTTAGCATTATTTATATATTGTGATTACATGTGTTGACATCTTCTTTTTGTTTCTAACATTTTTATTAAGATCTTTATTCTTCGTACTGCACAGATTTGCAAAGACCAAGCAGAACTAGAGGTGTGGTTTTCAGGCCTTAGTACATTGATTTCTACAGGCACACGTAGACGTTCTAGGGTTGATGCGCAGAGAGATTCAGTGTCACTTTCTGATGTAAGTTTGTTTTGTATCTTTTCTGAAATAAGTAATCTCTTGATTTAATCTGACCTTCAAAAGTCTTTTTCTGGAGATCTGTGTTATGGGACTTTGGAACTGTTAAAATGTTTTTGTTGCAAACAATTGTTTGGTTCTTTTTTTTGATACTTTTTGGAAGTCTTATACACAGCATTTTCTTTTTCTCCTTCAATTTTAACGTTCCTCTGTTTGCGTTAATAGTGCCTTTGTAGGTTGTAAGTTTGCTGATTTGGAAACTAGAGCTCAACTCCAATATGATAGAGTGTTTGACAAGCTGATTTTTCCAATATGTTAGAGGCAAGGTTCAAAATATCAGTATCGAATTGGTTTCAGACCCTCCCTATGAGTATTAATATTGATGGTTTTGACAGATTTGGTTGTTTCAGATTGGAGTATCGGATTCTTCATCTCGTTCTTCATCTCAGAAAGCAAAAAAATGATAACAAGTCTTTTAAAAACCTTTTTTTTTTGATACATTCACACATAATATTATATATTATATCTTGTTTCTCGTTTCTTTTAAATAAAATAATATTCACTTGCAATAGATACTATTGTTAATTTATTTGTGTTTAGACATAGTGCAGCCATAATAAATAGCTTTGAAAAAAATTTTAATATAGATGAATATTGTGAATTTATAGATATACAAATTTGACAGATGGTAATGGTTACAGTTTATCAACAAGGAATCATATCGATACATTGTAACATTGTCAGGCTTCGGCACAATTGAATCATCGTGTTGACACTATTTTACTATTGCTCTATCTTATTCGTTTAATTTTTTCCTGCCGAGTTGACTAGGAAAGAGACCCCCAATGTCGGTATTGATCACTATCGGTAGCGATCGGTATCGAATCTGGACATGCCAAAATTGTATCAATATCAGTATCAATATCGACCGATACTATACCTATACCTATACCTATACCTCTTATTGTGCTTAAATTGTTCTACATTCTGTACATACATACACAAACATACCATGAAATAGTTGGTTGCATAATCTAGGATCATTGTTTCGTAGCTTTCCTCGTCGCATGTTCCTGAGCTCAAACTAACATCTAGGTTGTAAAGTTGGTTAAATGAAATAGGTATGCACAACGGTTATAGTACACCCGCCTCACTAAAATGTTAATAGTGTGTGCTACATTTTGACTATATAGCAAGTTCCCATTTTCAAGTCCTATTCATTATACAATCGCCAAGTTATGACTTATGACTAGGTACTAGACAATGATTTAGGCCAAAAGACACATTTGCTAAAAGCAAAGATACAACAATAACCACAAATCATGTATCTCAAGCAAGGTTCGCATTATCGGACGATATCGAGATGTATCGACCGATACCGATACGTATCGGCGTATCGTTTCGGTTTTGACATGTCCGATTCAATACTTATCAATATCGATACCGCCTGATATCGAAATTGTCACTCACTTTCACGGTCAATTTAGCTAAGAAAAACTAAAGAAAAAGAGAATCATGGTAAAAAAAACAATGCTGATAAACTCATAACATTCATACATGTTAATATTTTTCACTAAGAATTATCTATTGTTGGGGTACTCTGGCTAGAAGTAAAATAAACAATAATATGTATTGCGGGTAAATAAATCAACAATTTTGAATATTATTCCATTCAAACTAAAGGAAACCAGAAATAAATTGTATAATATATAAGATTATGTCTAAATCTATAAAATAATTTTCTAGCTTTTTGACTAATTACCATTTGGTTTATGAAACTATTGAGTTATTGGGGACTTATTTAGTCCCACATCGGATAGAAAATAAGGAGGCTAGCCTCCTTCTATATATATGTACCCCCACTCTTGGAAGTAAATCAATCAATTATTTTCTCTCTACATGGTATCAGAGTCAAAGCTCTGGATCCTTTTTCCAAAATTTTTGTTTTGTAAAAAACAAGAAGAATTTTCTTTCCCCCTGTCTCTCACCCGATCCCCCCCCGCCTTCCTCTATCCGGGTGGAAGCCCCCCCTCCCCGCCTTCCTCTGTGCGTGGAAGCCCCCCCCCCCCCCACCCTCGGGTGTCGTATACGTTCCCTACGGGTTTGCCTGCGGGTGTCGTCAAACCCGTCGTTGGATCGTGGATAATCAGAGAGGAACTCTTGTGTGATCCCCTGATTTCGATCTCAACGTGGGTTCTGAGATTAGAGAGCATACTTCCTGGAAAGTTTTGCACAAATCTTTATTTCTAGCCCTTGTTCCGGCAAGTTCTATCCATCGTGCATTTCTCATGCCGCATGAGCTTGGGGGTGTACAGATAGATGGAGAAAGTCGTGATCGCATATAGGCGCACGACACATGTTTGAGTTGCATTTGAGACCTCGTTCCTGTGTGCAACTGTGGAGATGGGAACACCTGTGACTAGTCAGCAGTTGAAAGAGATACTGGATTGGGTAGCCATGGTATTTCAGGCCAAATTAGAGGAGACCTCATCCAGTAGGGCAGTCGTTCTCGCACCAGAACCGTCGCAGATGATAAAGAAGATAGAGTTGCTGCCCAATGACATCAAACTTTAGGGGACGAGAAACTAACTAGATTGGTCTAGGAGGGCGCTACTGAACCTTCGGACCAAGGGGCTTGAAAAATATGTGAAGGGAGAGTGCACTGAGCCAAATGATAAGACGAGTGCTAAGTGGAGCACATGGACTCATCTTAATTCTCTGGTGGTTTCTTGGCTGCTGACTTCTGTGTCTCCATCCATAGCTGAGATGGTGAAGTCGATCTGCAGTGCAGCTGATGTCTGGACGACATTGACTGGGATGTACTCTGGAGCTGGGAGTGTCATGATGATAATGGAAGTTGAGGAGAAGATTGATGCTACCACACAGGGGGAGAAGACAGTACTCCAGTATGCAGCGGAGCTACGTCTCTTATGGGCGGACTTGGACTACTATGATCCGCTATCATTGCAAAATTCGGCAGATGTTCTCCTTGAAAAACAATACCTTGAGCGTAGGCGTGTGGCTCGCTTTCTCAAGGGTATGAACCCGCAGTTTGAGGCTAGGAGGGCAGTAATGTGTCATCTGCCACCTTTTCCGTCCCTGGATGAGGCTGTTGCATCGATGGAGCAAGAGGAGATCCGACAGAAGGTGATGAAAGGCGAGACTTCACCAGCTGTCCGTTCTGCATTGGTGGTTCCTAGTATAGGGACATCAGGAGTAAGCTCATGCTGCTCCTGTTGCTGCTGCTCCTGCTGTTGCTGCTTATGCTCCCTATACACTTTCATCTCCTCCTGACTGTCGGCTCCCCTTGAGACACCATCACTCCTTGGTGACTCTAAAGGACATGGAATCATACCAACCATGATGTCACTCTCATTTTTTCCTCTCTATTAGCATCAGTAGAGCCATACTCGAACAAGAAACTTAACTCCGTCTTCTCCCCATAAAATCTGGCAGATGTTCTCCTTGGAAAACAGTACATTGAGCGTAGGCGTGTGGCTCATTTTTTCGAGGGTCTGAACTCGCAATTTGAGGCTATGACGGCAGCAATGTGTGATCTGCCATCTTTTCCGTCCCTGGATGAGACTGTTGTATCGATGGAGCAAGAGGAGATCCGATAAAAGGTCATGAAAGGCGATACCTCACCAGCTGTCTGTTCTGCATTTGTGGTTACTAGCATAGGGACATCAGGAGGAAGCTCATGCTGCTCCTGCTGCTGCTAATGCTGCTCATGCTCCCTATATACTCTCAGCTCCCCCTGACTGTCGACTCCCCTTGAGACACCATCACTCCTCGGTGACTCAAAAGGACATGAAATCATACCAACCACGATGCCACTCTCATTCTCCCCCTCTCTACTAGCATCAGTAGAGCCATCCTCGAACACGGAATTTAACTTCGTCTTCTCCTCATAAAATGGTTCAAACTCCCGGAAGGTCACGTCCATATTGACAAATAACCTTCTTTCAGTGGGACACCAACATTTGTATCCTTTCTGACTTGGTGAGTAGCCCACAAAGATTCATTTAACTACTTGTGGATCCAACTTGCTCACCATCATTCTGTGATCTCGCACAAAACATGTACAACCAAACACTCTGGGAGAAACAATAAAAATATTAGAGCCCAAGAGCATCTCACATGGTATCTTCATCCCTAATACTCTTGACAGCTTCCTGTTGATTAGATAAGCTGCTGTCATAACAACCTCACTCCACAAGAATTTTGACACATTTATTGTCCGTATAGATGCCTGTTCTTGTGTCCAGCTACCCCATTCTGAGCAGGAGTGTCTGGACAAGAGGTTTGATGAAGAATTCCCTGACTAGAGATGAAATTAGCAAACTTCTTGTTGGTGTACTCGGTCCCATTATCTGTACGAAGAATCTTCATATTTACTCCAAACTGGGTCTTTACATATGCTGAGAAGTCTTGAAAATATTTGTATACCTCAGATTTCTGCTTCATCATGAGATCCAGGTCATACGTGAGTAGCAATCAATGAAGGTAACTGTCATGACCCGCATCCGGGTGTTCGGGTACGAGTGCGTGGGCACGCCCATCCTACGTCGCAGTGTCGACGGTAGAACGTTGTCTGGAACTAGTACTGTATAACCAACACATCATAATATAAATAAAACATATATTATACTCAATCACAAAACTAAGGTAGGTAGAAACATGCTGTAGTATATATATGTATATAAATGTTACAGTACAAAATCTTGTATTCATAAATCATACAACTATAGTAAGTCTGCAAACTTTAACTATTGTCATAACTAGGTCTCCCGCTTGCGGCTGGCCTTGATCCTCCAGGAGGTAATATAATGCTCGAAACTATTTTCCAAAATATCCATAATAGATGTGACACAGGTCATTCTAAGTGCTACCTGAAATATTATCCAGTCAGGATTGAACGAGTACAATTCTAATAGCAGTTTCAATACATGATAAGGACTATAAAACATTAATAGTACGTATGATGGATAAAAATAAACTGACATCAAAGCATGGTAAGATTGAACAGGAAAAATGAATAAACAGAAAAAATAAGACATGTATCAACAAGAAAATCTATAGTTACTAAGTATTTTGAAATACTAGTTTGATTATGTGATCGGCTTAGGATTACACAATGGGTGTCGGCTAATCATACATGAAGTGTATGGTTAGCTTTTGCACATGAATTATATTTGCACATGATTTAAGGGTATGATCACATATAAATTAGCATTTGTTCGTCTCGACTAGCATACATGAATCACACGAATATCAAATATTACACAAGATCAAGGTCTAAAAACACAAGATATGCTAGTTCGTGTTTTTTCGTGTCAGAAATTATGTACAACAATGCTACATGTGTTATAGAAATTATCAGTAAGAAAACCATCAGAGACT
Source organism: Iris macrosiphon (assembly GCA_036927795.1). Lineage (NCBI taxonomy): Eukaryota > Viridiplantae > Streptophyta > Magnoliopsida > Asparagales > Iridaceae > Iris > Iris macrosiphon. Next base: position 3,087,689 of record JAYESA010000007.1, on the reverse strand, counting down.
GTACTCGCCTGGGGTCCAAAGTGGGTGAAATAAGTCAGAGTGTGTGACGGGGTCCAAATAACCTATATCATGAATAATTCACATTAATTGGTGAAATATAATTAAGTAGGTTTAATCCACTAGATTTCTAGGTCAATTTTATGCTATTTCTGGTTATAGATGAGACAAATATCTATATAAAAATTTAAATATAAAAATAATATATATATAAGATATATTTATAGATACATACATATATAGTATATATATACATATAGATACACATATATGTAGATACATATATATAGATACATATATAAATAACACATATTTATAGATACATATATAGATACAATATAGTATACATATATAGATATATATAGAGTATACATATATACATAGATATATAGATACATATATAAATACATATATAGATACACATATATAAAAGATATATAGATACAATATAGTATACATATATAGATACATATATAGTATACATATATATAGATACATATATAAATAAATATATATATATATACGCATATAGATAGTATAGAGTGTATATATATATATATATATATATAGTATATATATATAGATAATATAGAGTATACATATATAGATACATAGATATATAAATACATATATAGAAACACATATATAAGATAAGATATATAGATACATATAGTATACATATATAGATAATATAGAGTATATATAGAGAGATACATAGATATATAGATACACATATATAAGATATATATATAAGATATATAGATACAATATAGTATACATATATAGATACATATATAGTATACATATATATATAGATAGATACATATATAGATATACATATATATATATATATATATATATATATATATATATATATATATAAACTTTGCTATTACTGCTGCTTGCTACTACTGCTGCAGCTACTGCTACTGCAACTGTTGTTGTTGCTTTGCTGCTCTTCTGCTGCAGCTCCTCCCTTCCCTTTTGACACACACACACACACACACATATATATATATATACACACTTATCCTAGTTAGAGATAAATTTTTTTGAAGAGGATCAAGGGTTACCTTATGAGGAGAACTCCTATTCCCTTGCTAATAGGGTTGAGGGGAGACGATGGATGGTGAGTGAAGGAGGTTGGAAGGTGTTTATATAGATGGGAATGGTGTGGGTTGAATGTGAGGGTCATGTGAGAGGGAGGGTGAGTTGTCAAGATATTATTTTAGTGAATTAACTATTGTGTCCTTAACCAATTCAATTTGGATTTCTCTTCTTATGAAGAACTATCAAAATTGAATTTGACTTCTCATGGCTTTTGTTTTTATATGATTAACCTAATTAAATTCTTGATTAAAATGTTTAACTACTAAGCACTAATTTTAATTGTCTAATTAACATGAAGGTTACAAATGTACCCCCCTTAGAAAAATTTCGTCCTCGAAATTTAAAGTAGATCATACAGAAAGAAAGAAGAAATACCTCAAAATTCAAAGATGTATGGGTATCGCTCACGCATCTCATCCTCTTTCTCCCAAGTAGATTCACCCTGGGAGTGATGACTCCAAGGGACACGAACAAATAAAATCTTCCGGTTACATAACACATTTTCTCTGCGATCTAGTTTCTCCACGGGCTGCTCTTGGTAGCTGAGGCTCGGTCCCACTTCAATCTCTGAGTGATCTAATACGTGGTTAGGGTCAGCCACGTATCGTCTCAGCTGGGATACATGAATCACGTTATGTACTCCCTCTAATGTAGGTGGCAAAGCTAGCCGGTAGCCTACGACACCGACCCTTTCGGTAATACCGAAAGGTCCGATAAAACTTGGACTGAGCTTCCCGCTTCTCCCGAAACGAATCGTGTCACGTGTTGGAAAAATTCGCAAGAACACCAATTTGCTAACCTCGAACTCTACCGGTCTCCGGCGACTATCGGACCAGTGCTTCTATATGTCCTGAGCCACACGAAGTTTTTCTCTAATCTGCTTTACCTTCTCCGCAGCATCTACTACCATTTCTGGTCCTAACAATGCTCGCTCGCCTACGTCGTCCCAAGATAATGGGGTACGACATCTCCGGCCGTACAGAGCCTCGAAAGGAAACATCTCGATGCTTGCCTGGTAACTATTGTTCTATGCAAACTCCACCAGATGAAGATGATCCTCCCACGATCCACCAAAGTCTAAAATACAAGTCCGAAGCATATCCTCTAGCTTCTGAATAGTCCTCTCTGACTGTCCATCCGTCTGAGGATGGTAAGCAGTGCTAAACTTTAGTTTGGTACCCAAGCTAGACTGCAAACTCCTCCAAAAATGGGATGTAAATCGACTATCCCGATCGGAGACGATACTCACCGGAACCCCGTGTAACCTGACAATCTGCTTCACGTATAATCCAGCGAGCTTTTCTGTAGACAATCCCACTTTAAACGGCAAAAAGTGGGCTGATTTGGTCAACCGATCAACGATGACCCAAATTGCATCTTTTTCTCCCGGAGTGCGTAGTAGTCCGGAAACAAAATCCATCGTGATATGTTCCCATTTTCATTCTGGAATTGGTAGTGGCTGAAGTAACCCGCCTGGTCTCTGCCTTTCGGCTTTGACCTGCTGGCATACTAGACATCTGGAAACAAAATGTGCTACCTCTCGCTTCATACCATACAACCACACGTGATCTCTTAGATCCTTGTACATCTTGGTAGCTCCCGGATGTATAGAGTACTGAGAGCGATGAGCTTCTTGCATGACTTCTTCCCGTAGATCTCTTCTAGGAACACATAGCCTCACTCCGTGTCGTAAAGAGCCATCTTCTGTAATGGTAAAATCATCTAGTAATCCGGTATGTACCTGAGCTCGGATACTTCTCAGACTTTCATCTTGATATTGTGTTTTCCGGACCTTGTTCATCAATTCCGATTGAATCTGTCATTTGCATTTCAACTCCAGGAATTATTATTTCAATACCCAACTTCTCCAAGTCTGCTAACAAGTGGGGGTCCATCGTCAGGCACATAGCTACTGGATACCTGCTTAAGGCATCTGTAACTACGTTGGTCTTTCCTGGATGGTACTTCAAGACTATATCAAAGTCCTTCATAAGCTCTAGCTATCTATGTTGTCTCATGTTCAGCTCTTTTTGTGTGAAAACATAATTCAAGCTTTTGTGGTCAGTGAATATTTTCACACGCTCTCCGTACAAATAATGTTTTCACAACTTCAATGCAAAGATGACAGCTACCAGCTCCAAGTCATGGGTATGACAGTTCTTCTCGTGTGTCCGTATCTGTCTGAATGCATAAGCCACCACCTTATTGTTTTGCTCTAAAACACATCCCAAATCCTTTCCTGAAGCATCGCTATAGATGACGAATCCTCCAGATCCCGATGGCAATGTCAGAATAGGAGCCGTAGTCAATCTCTTCTTCAACTCATCAAATGCTGCATGGCATTGCTCAGTCCATACAAACTCTATATCTTTCCGAGTGAGTTTAGTCAAAGGCTCTGCAATTCGAGAGAAATCTTTCACGAACTTTCTGTAATATCCATCCAATCCTAAGAAGCTTCTAATTTCTGCAACAGAGCTCGGAGTGGCTCAAGATTCTATGGCAACAATCTTTTTTGGATCAACTGATATCCCATCTCTAGTCACTACATGTCCGAGAAACTCCACTTTGTTTAAGAAAAACTTACATTTAGAGAGTTTTTCATAGAGCTTCTTCTTCCTGAGAGTTTCAAGCACTATCCTTAAATGCTTCTCGTGTTCTTCTAGCGTTTTTGAGTATACAAGGATGTCATCTATAAACACTACCACGAACTTGTCCAGGTACTAATGGAATACCTTGTTCATTAAGTTCATGAAGACTGTCGAGACATTAGTTAACCCAAACGACATCACCAAGAACTCGTACCGGCCATATCGAGTCCTGAATGCAGTCTACAGAATATCTTCATTTTTCACCTTCACCTGATGATATCTGAATCTCAAGTCAATCTTGGAAAATACCTTTGCGCCACTCAATTGATCGAAGAGATCATCTATTCTCGGCAACGGGTATTTGTTCTTGATTGTGAGATTGTTCAGTGCCCTGTAATCGATGCACATCCGCACCGATCCATCCTTCTTTGGCACAAAAAGTACCGGAGCTCCCCAGGGCGACAAACTTGATCTGATGAATCCATTGTCTTCTAATTCATTGATCTGTTTCTTTAGTTCCGCCAGCTCATTGTTGTTGATCCGGTAGACATGCTGCGATATTGGTTCTGCTCCCGACATTAGATCAATAGAGAATTCAACATCTCTATCTAGCGGCAATCCTGGTAACTCCTCGGAAAACACATCTAAGAACTCAGTAATAATAGAATGCGGTAGCTCTTTCTCCTCCATTATAGCTTCACAAAGAATTCCACGATCTGGCTTCTTTGTTTTTCTAGCAAACTCGAACTTCGGCTCTCCTGGAGGTCAAAACAGCACACGACCTCTGCGACAGTCAATGCTAGCAAAATTCACCCAACCAATCCATTCAAAGGACAATGCCAAAACTTGGAAGTGGCATTACGAGTAGCTAGCAGACAAAACACATTCTCCCAATGTAACGTGATACCCCTTGCAAACATCACTGACTAGGATGATGCCTCCCACAGTCGTGATCTTACAGTTTCTACTCAAGGATTCTACTACTAAATTATGCTTAAGTACAAAAGACAGATATGAAACTATGGGATGTACCGGAATCAAATAATGCTATGGCTGGAATAGAATCGAGAAGAATGAAACCTGCTATAACATCACCAATGGGCTCAGTTTTCTCGACAGTTGTAGCGAAAGCTCTGCCCTGCTGAGGACTCCCCTCTGCTGGTGCTGGACAAATTGTTGCTGTTGTTTTGGGAGTGGAGGTCCCCTCTGCTATTGTGCCACATGTGGCTTAGCTGGTCCCTTTTGATTTGTTGTACCTCGAATATGACGGTTCTTCATCTGATTTCCCGCAGAACCACAATATAGACAGACTCCAAGTCTTTTTCTGCATATTTCTCAGGAATGTTCCATTTTTTGCAAAAATGGCAAAAATGGGTCTGCTGGATTTGTCTTTGAGGATGCGGTTGAGCCGAAAATCTAGTTGGAGGATAATGCTGCTGCTGGAAAGTCCTTGGCTGAAAATGAGAATGTTTTGCTGGTCCGTGCTGCTGCCTCCTTCAAACGCATTCCGGTCCCGCTTGGGTTTAAAGCCTATGTCCACCTCGATCCTCTGGGCTTCTGCTACAATTCCAGCAAAAGTCGTGATACTAGAGGGATAATGACTCGAATTTTCGAGGCCAAGTCTTGCCGGAATCTGCGAGCTCGGTCCTCCGGATCTCTCACCATATATTCTGTGAATCGGCTCAGCCTGCCGAACTCTGTAGCATATTCGTCTACCGAGAGACTACCCTGTTCCAAGTTCTGGAATTGTTTCTCCAGAACGCTCTGGGCTACTGCGGAAAAGAACTTTTGTTCGAAAACGTGTTTGAACTGGTTCTAGGTTAGGTCTGGATCAGCAAGTCTGGGCTCATTTCTGAACCAAGTGCGGGCGATATCGTGAAGTTGCAAGCCTACAACCTCTATCTTCAGGTCTTCCGGTATCCGAGCAACCCGTATAATTCGCTCGATATCCTCGAGCCATTTATCTGCATATATGATCCCTTAAGTTCCCTTGAACTCCCGATGAGCCATCTTCTTGAAGTCCAAGATATCGTCAATTTTCTGTTGAACATGCTGTTGTTGCTGAGATGCAACCTTCTCCATAGATGCCAAAGCCATATGATGGGAACTCTCAATGCTTTCTTGCATCATTTTTGTTTGTTCCCTCTGGGCCTCAGTTTGAGCCCTCTGCGCCTCCAACATACATTTGAAGAGCTTATATAAATGTGTTCCTTCAGTGTGCATGCCTCCAGTGTTCGATGGTATACCTCCTTGGGGTGGAAGTAAAAGAGGAGAAGGAAGACATTCAGAGAACTGGAGCGGCTTCTGCAGCTGCTCCTGAACAACCGGGTGCCCTGGTCGAGCGTGTCCTTCTGGAATATGTTATAGGTGTCATTCTGGAATATGATAAAACAACAAGGAGACATTATTAAGGCACGAGATAAGATATTATTCGACAAGGACAAGAATTAAGGAAGATGTCAAATCAATAGTAATCAAAATCAGTAAATTTAATTCATGGATGGAATTTCTAGTTGTGATTAAGATTTCCTATTCCTAATATCATATATCCTATTGCAGGCTCTAATAGTACTATAATCCTAAGTACTACTACGACATCACACTAATTGTGAAGTCAGACCTGCATAGGCCACCATAAAAATGTGTCACGACCTGCACCCGGGTGTTCGGGTACGAGTGCGTGGGCATGCCTAGCCTACGCCGCAGTGTCGACGGTAGAATGATGTCTGGAACTAGTACTATATAACCAACACATCATAATATAAAGGAAACAGATATTATACTCAATCACAAAACTAATGTAGGTAGAAACATGCTGTAGTATATATATGTATATAAAGGTTACATACATGCTGTAGTATATATAAAGGTTACAGTACAAAATTTTGTATTCATAAATTATACAACTATAATAAGTCTGCAAACTTTAACTATTGTCATAACTAGGTCTCTCGCTTGCGGCCTTCCTCGATCCTCCAGGAGGTAAAATCAGGCTCGAAGCTATTTTCCAAAAATTCATAATAGATGGGACACGGGTCCTTCTAAGTGCTACCTGAAATATTATCTAGTCATGATTGAACGAGTACAATTCTAATAGCAGTTTCAATACATGATAAGGACTATAAAACATTAATAGTACGTATGATGGATAAAAATAAACTAACATCAAAGTATGGTAAAGATTGAATAGAAAAAATGAATAAACAGAAAAAATATGACATGTATCAACAAGAAAATCTATAGTCACTAAGTGTTTTGAAATACTAGTTTGATTATGTGATCGGTTTAGGATTGCACAATGGGAGCCGGCTAATCATACGTGAAGTGTATGGTTAGCCTTTGCACATGAATTATATTTGCACAAGATTTAAGGGTATGATCACATATAAATTAGCATTTGTCCGCCCCGACTAGCATACATGAATCACACGAATATCAAGTATTACACAAGGTCAAGGTCTAAAAATACAAGATATGCTAGTCCGTGTTTCTTCGTGTCAGGAATCAAGTACAACAATACTACATGTGTTATAGAAATTATCAGTAAAAAAACCATCAGAGACTGTACTCGCCTGTGGTCCAAAGCGGGTGAAACAAGTCAGAGTGTGTGATGGAGTCCAGATAACCTATATCATGAATAATTCACATTAATTGGTGAAATATAATTAAGTAGGTTTAACCCACTAGATTTCTAGGTTAATTTTATACTATTTCTGGTTATAGATGGGACAAATATCTATATAAAAACTTAAATATAAAAATAATATATATATATATAAGATATATTTATAGATACATATGTATAGGTACATACATATATATTATATATATACATATAGATACACACATATATATATAGATACATATATAGATACAATATAGTATACATATATAGAGTATACATATTTACATATATATATATATATATATATATATATATATATATATATATATATATAAGATATATAGATACAATATAGTATACATATATAGATACATATGTAAATACATATATAGATACGCATATATATATATATAGATACATAGATATATAGTATATATATATATATATATATATATATAGTATACATATATAGATACATATAATATACATATATAGATAATATAGAGTATATATATATATATATATATATATATATATATATATATATAGAGAGAGAGAGAGAGAGAGAGAGAGAGAGAGAGAGAGAGAGAGTATATATATATATACATATATTGATACACATATATATAAGATATATAGATACAATATAGTATATATATATATATATATATATATATATATATATATATATATATATATAGAGAGAGAGAGAGAGAGAGAGAGTATATATATATATATATATATATATACATATATTGATACACATATATATAAGATATATAGATACAATATAGTATACTTATATATATATATATATATATATATATATAACTTTGCTATTGCTGCTGCTTGCTACTACTACTACTGCTCTGTAGCTACTGCTTGTTGCTGCTGCTGCAGCCACTGCTGCAGCTACTGCTTGCTGCAGCTGTTGTTGTTGCTCTGCTGCTCTTCTGCTACAGCTCCTCCCTTCCCTCTTGACACACACACATACATATATATATACACACTTATCCTAGTTAGAGTTATAATTTTTTTTTAAGAGGATCAAGGGTTACCTTATGAGGGAAACTCTTATTCCCTTGCTAATAGGGTTGAGGGGAGATGAGGGATGGTGAGTGAAGGAGGTTGGAAGGTGTTTATATAGAGGGGAAGGGTGTGGGTTGAATGTGAGGGTCATGTGAGAGGGAGGATGAGTTGTCAAGATATTATTATGGTGAATTGACTATTGTGCCTTTAACCAATTCAATTTGGATTTCTCTTCTTATGAAGAACAATCCAAATTGAATTTGACTTCTCATGGCTTTTGTTTTTATATGATTAATCTAATTAAATTCTTGATTAAAAAGTTTAACTACTAAGCACTAATTTAATTGTCTAATTAACATGAAGGTTACAATAACAAACCATCTGAATCCACTGATAGAAGTAGTATGACACGGTCCCCAAACATCAAAATGAACAAGTGCAAATGGCTCAAAACTTCGAAGACCAACCATTTTATAAGTAGAGCGTGTATGCTTTCCAAGTTCACAAGCATTACAAAATAAGCTTTTTTGGTCTACTTTATTCATTATCTCACGTTCTAACTTATTCAAACTATCAAAAGATAAATGCCTCAATCTGCAGTGTTGGAGCATTGCTTCTGTCTGTGGACCTCCACTAGTAGTAGCAGCAAGCATTGCAGCCTCTCGGTCCATGTACCAAAGACCATCACGCCTGATGCCAGTCCCAAGCCTCTTTCCCGTGGCCTTCTCCTGGAAAGAACACATATCCCGATCAAAAAGAACAGTACAATTCAATTGATCAATAAGAGAGCTAACATAAAATAAGTTGACCGAAAACGAAGGAACATGCAATACAGATGATAGGGTAACATATGAAGTACAATGGACCGAGCCAGTACCCCTGATGGGTTGGGATGTCCCATCAGCAGTCTGAATTATCTCGGGATGCATATGCTTGCTCGGATAATATAATGCAAACTCACTAGATGCACATGTGATATGCCTAGATGCACCTGAGTATATGATCCAACCAGCATGAGATTTAGTAGATGCAAGTGCCTGAACCGGAATATCTTTGCCCATATGAGCAGCGTAACCAGTAAAATTACCAAGGTAGGTAGTGTTATCCAGATCGTGAGTGGCCAGTCCCTTGTCCTTAGAACTCTCAACCTGATGCTTGAACTGACGTAGTTCCTCCAGCTCTATCATCTCAGCTCCAGTCATTTCGGTAGTGGTCTCCTTCGTCACAGCTAGGTGAGCAACTCCCCGGCCTCTGCGTCCCCTGCCTCATTGACCTGCACGTCCACCTCTTTGTCCTCTGCCTCCTCGGCTACTACCAGAATTGCGGGGTTGAGGGTAGTTGTAGATGAGATGCCATTTCTTCCCGCAATTGTAGCACTCCCTGTCATCGCTGCTGGGAGCACTAGGAACCACCAAATGCTGATGTCTCAAGTCCCTCTTCTCCAGGACCTTCTTCAGCCCTTCCATCTGAGTCACCGGGTAACAATTTCTCCCCTGATACTTCTAATCCTCCTGTCTTGCTTCGTAGAACTTCTAGAGTCAATCCTGGAAAACCTCCAGCTAAGTTTGACAGCTGAGATACTGACATTGCACATTACATTTCATATGCATCCACTCCACCTGCATATAAGTCCTTCCTTGCATTATTAGATTCAGTGCTTGTACCTAACAACTAGCAGGTAGCTAAGTAAGATCCTATGTGGTTGAGTGTCATGCATGAGGAACTTCAGGCTTTGAAGAAGAATGACACATGGGAGCTGGTACCACTGTCAGCTGGGAAGCGTGCTGTTGGTTGTAAGTGGATTTATACTGTTAAGCAGACTCCAGAGGGCAAGATTGACAGGTACGAGGCCAGATTGGTTGCTAAAGGCTATAGTCAAACTTATGGTATCGACTATGACGAGACCTTTGCTCCAGTCGCAAAGATGAGCACTGTGCGAATGTTGGTGTCATGTGCTGCCAACTTTAATTGGCAACTACATCAGCTAGATATCAAGAACGCCTTTTTGCACGGGGATCTCCAGGAGGAGGTGTATATGGAGATTCCACCAGGTTTTGCTAATTCACAAGCAACGGAGAATGTATGCAAATTGAAGAAGTCTTTGTATGGGCTAAAGCAGTCTCCGAGAGCATGGTTTGATAGATTTAGGCTTGCAGTATGTGGTATGGGGTATAGGCAGTGCAATGGAGATCATACTTTGTTTTACAGGTACTCCAAGACTCGTATCACTGTTCTTGCAGTCTATGTTGATGATATTGTAATTACTGGAGACAATACTGAGGAGATCCTACGGCTGAAGAAAAGGCTTGGAAAGGAATTTGAAGTTAAGGATCTTGGGCAATTGAAGTACTTCCTCAGAATTGAAATTGCAAGGTCACGAAAGGGTATAGTAGTTTCTCAGCGAAATTACGCTCTGAACCTTCTTTCAGAGACATGAATGCTGGGTTGCAAGGTTGCTTCTACTCCTATCGAGCAGAATCACAATGTGTGTGCTGAGGGTGGTGATCCGGTAAGTAAGGAGCAATATCAAAGATTAGTTGGTCGGCTCATATATCTATGTCATACGAGACTTGATATTACTTATGTCGTGGGTGTGGTGAGTAGATATATGCATGATCCCAGAGAGCAGCATATTGAGACAGTTCGCAGAATTCTCAGGTATATTAAAGAAAGTCCAGGAAATGGGTTATGGTTCAGAAGTTCTGGACATCTGAGAGTTGAAGGCTATTGTGATGCTGATTGGGCGAGTTGTATGGACGATCGCAGGTCCACTACAGCTTACTGTGTTTTTGTTGGAGGCAATCTTGTATCTTGGCACAGCAAGAAGCAAGATGTAGTGGCTAGGTTTACAGCTGAGGCCGAGTACAGGGCTATGGCAGTTAGCCTGTGCGAGATGATGTGGGTGAAGAGCTTGTTGGCTGAGATGCGTTTGTTTCGAAGAGACTCCCTGCAACTTTGATGTGACAACAAATCATCAATTGATATCGTAAACAATCCAGTTCAACATGATCGCACCAAACACGTGGAGATTGATCGGTTCTTCATCAAGTAGCAGCTGAATATAAAAGTTTTGACTTTGAGCTATATGAAATCAGCGGAGCAGTTAGCTAATTGTTTAACTAAAGGTTTAGGTCCTAGAGAGTTTGATACATTTTGTAACAAGATGGGGATGATTGATATCTATCGTCCATCTTGAGGGGGAGTGTTGAGTTATGGGAGACTTATTTAGTCCCACATCGAATAGAAAATAAGGAGGAGGCTAGCCTCCTCCTATATATATGTACCCTCTCTCTTGGAAGTAAATCAATCAATTATTTTCTCTTTACAGAAACCAAAAACTCTGAAACTCTGATATGAACCGGTGTGACTCCTGAAACGACCGAAACATATACTCATAAGAAGAGTTTGAAACCGATTCCGGTAGCGATACTGCCAACCTTGATTTTAAGGAACAAATATGTAATGCAATATTTTTGTGTATATTTAAGATTGTAGATAATTAAGTACCATAATATAGAATCATCAAAAAGTTTAAAACTAAAAAGATTTATTAGTTCCAATCAATTGTAGCAATAATATTTTTTCAAAAAAGAAGTAGCAAGGTTTGGGCTCAAAAAACTTTTACGGAAAAGAGTACATCTTCTTCGCTTTAAAAGCTTGGCTAGAAACTTAAGGATATGAGGTGTTCTCTGTGGAAACGTACATTTTCACGTTCTAATTCATTAGTTTTTCATGTTCCAAAACGTGTGTTCCTGAATCGGCAAATGCACAATCCTAGATATTGCGTTCCTGGATTGCAGGACGCTACCTATGTGGTGAATTTAGGTAACCATGGTTCTGTCTGCCTTAATCGAGACAATTTATTTCTTAGAGTGAGAGCTGCTAACAACTTGGGGTATCAGAAGGTTTAGTAACTACATGTTGTCTTAACATACCTACAGCACACCCCAAATTGTAGCTCTTGAGGCCCCCACCTCACCGCCTCGGGGCCTGCCTAGCCCTTGCAGGGCTTCACTGCCTCACCTCCTCGCGCTGCCTTAAAAAACTTTAGTGAAAGCAATAATAGATCTGCCTTTTTTTTAATATTTTATAACGGCTCACAAATGTCGATGCCAAAACGAAGATAACATCAAGATCTGCAAATACCATGTTCTCTTTTGTTTTATTTTTAAAAATGGGTCTCCAGCATTGCCACCCTTTGGTGAAAGTATTGTCACTCAACATTGGCAAATGTGAAGTGGAAAAAAAAAAATTCCAAAAGGAAACACAATAAATAGCTACTTCATCGTGCATAATTAGTGACCAGTACCACATGGTATTGAATATTAGTTACCAAGATTAAGATACTTCCATGCGTGTTGCCATAGAATATAATCCAAATTAAAGGTTTAGAGGGGATTGCTGGTTTGCTAGATCCACCTTCCTCCCAAATACTGCAGTTCATATCCAGATCTTCAGTTACTACTACTACTACTACTACTACTACTACTACTACTATTTGAGAGAGGATGGGATCAAGGAGATTCCAGCCAAATTTCGTTAGTTGATGAAACATAAAGATAGTACATAGAGCAAGTTCATTGATATAGTAGTAGAAGATAACGGTCAAAAACTTTCAACCCAAAGAGCCCAAAGAGCTCCCGAGCGTCTAAATGCTAGGACCATTATCACAACAATCAACACGTAATGAATTCTACTTGTAAAATAAAGGTAGTACATAAAGCAAGTTATATGCAGTATTTATCTAGCAATGCAACCCCTGCCCCCCTCCCTCCCCCACATGATTATCTCTTGCAATATCATCATAAATAAGACTGCAACACGTTTTCATGTGGGCCAATATTACATTAACTATTCTGATTAAATTATGCATGTCCTTGTTCTCAAATTTTCTCAGTTGTGCTACAACCCGACCCTTTTTGATTGAAAGCTTGCATGAGGATGATTCTCCTTATTTGTTGTACTATGAGATGCACTATAAAATATAAATATTTGTCACGCCCCAATCTCCCGCAAGCTCGAAAGTCCCTGCTGAACGAGAATCACCACGTTGCAGCTCTCCCGCAGCACAATCGTTCCCATCGAGACGTGATGCCGTACGAGCCTGGAGTTGCGCTCGTACAAGGCGATGTTATTAAACACCAAAGTTATCATCGAAACAACCAAGTTACAGCGGAAGCCAATTTGTGTACCAAGCACACATCAGAGTAATACTCAGCGAAGCTCACGATAGGGTCCAAATGAAATGCCCCGAAGGCAATGCCACAAAGGCGATGCCACGGAGACGATGAAATGCTCTTGCTCTTTCTCTAGCCCACAAAGGTACTTACAGTTCATACATCTTGTCCCGTATATCCAAGCAGCGCCACTACGCCTGCGTACCTGAAATATTGCCCACAAACGTGGGTCAGTACACAACCGTACTGGTGAGCGGGGTAACCCACTCGCCTAAGCCGACACTAAGTAAAAATAGTGAATGCACACAGTTAAATGGTGATCTTTTTAGTTGAATCCTAGATTCGTTTCATGGCATATGAATGACATGTTAAGGAAAGCAGTAAAACAGTTTAAGCATGCAAGCATTCAACTCAAACCAAACGACAAGCAGTTATATATATCCAACCCGTCTTACTCAATGCCATCGCTTGCACGATAACATATCGAACCAACAGTCTCGTCTCAATATCCATCCTCAACCAAAGTTTATATTCCAATCTCGAGTGCACACTCTTGCCGAGGCAAGGTGGCCGCGCCTACACGAAAGCCAAACCAACAAAAGAAAAGCAAGCCAACTCTTATCTATATGAAGTCACTGGCAAAGCCATAAAGGACATAATCCAAGCATTAACGGTGCGTCCTATCAGCCTGGGTAGCAAGCCCCACTGGAGGTCCCGCAATGCATCGTGACTAGCACGAATCAATATTTCCCTCCGGATCGATACGGTTCCAGTGCCCCGGAATGCCATTTCGAGGAAATGTCAAACCCTGTGTACACAGGTTGTCCGTGACATGCAGAAAGTAGGTATGACGAGAGGATCGAACATTCTCGTCCCACCAAGCGATCCTAGACTCGTTCAACCGAATATCCAACCGAAGCATCCATAACCATTCTTCCAACATATCCAACCAAGGAGTCCAAATCTCGACCTCAACATATATAGCCCAAGGCACCAAAATACCCATAGGCACAATCTCTCAAGTTGTGCCAAGTTATGCCCATATTCCCATTGCCTCATTGCCTCAATGTATCATTCCAACTCGTCCAAGCATAATCCCAAGTATCCAACCGACTGCCACAAATGTATAATCCAACTATCGCTCCAACTATCCAACGCGTAAATCATATCAAGCCACAATCCTACCAAGCCAACGACGTACACTCTATGCACGCCTCAGTGTAGTGATTCTCAATGTTTCAGCCCAAGTATTCAAGCCTTTTACGTGTTTCCATATTATTAGGCATGAAGGAGTAGAGGAGAAGGGAAAGAGCCCACTCACAATGTTGATCCCGTTAAGCATCCTGTCCTGCTGATACGGCCAATCCCTTGAACCCGTGGTCCGATGCAAGCGCGATCTACTCAACTGGTATGACCGTGCGAGCAGGCCGTGCTCTACAAATCATCCGACCGATCGGACTAAGGAAGATGGCATTATCATTCCAACCCAGCTATCTCAGTACCGCTCTGAACGAACACCTGATTTCCATCGAACCCGCTAGCCATCTGCACACGAAACAACTCAATCAATATCTTTTCCCAAAATCCAACAAATCAAATGTAACCAGCATTTGTTTCATTCAATCCGACTCAGCGTAACGCTCCGAACGGTTGCGGGGCGTTACAATATTCACCATTATTTAATTTGTGCATTTAGCAAGAAACAACTATGATCAGTTTTGTTCAGTCTTTTTGGATTAAATATCCAACACGCATAACAAGCAGTTACTACTTTGTCCATAAAAAATATTAATATTTCCTTCTGATTCTGTTGTGTAGAACTTTTCGTAGATATCTTTCCAACGTATTCTTTACAAAATGATACATAATGATGAAAAAGTTGGTAGCTGAATGATGTTAAAACAAATTAGCTGTACCTGATAGATGTAATGACAGAGGCTCCGCATTTGACTTATATTCTTACGTTCAGGAAATTTTAGAGATTATAATAATAAATATTTCTTCGTTTTTCTTCAGGATGGAGATTTTGGTCGTTCCTCTCTAGATATTACATCAAGTCTTTCCCGTGCTTTTACTCGCGAGCCTTCTTTGTACTCTGGAAGGTCAGATGTGGGGTCAGACCATGCAAATATGCAGCTAAGAACAAGTAACGGGGATGGTAGTCGACTTAGTGTTTCCAGTGCTGCTCCTAGTTGTTCTAGTGGAGGTTCTGGACCGGATGATATTGAATCTTTGGGTGATGTGTATGTCTGGGGAGAGGCGTGGAGTGATGGAATTCTGTCTGATGGTCGCATTAGTTCCTCATGTACAAAAATAGATGCCTTGCTCCCAAGACCATTGGAATCAAATGTAGTCTTGGATGTTCATCAGATTGCTTGTGGTTTTAGGCATGCTGCTCTTGTCACAAGGCAAGGAGAAGTATTTACTTGGGGTGAGGAGTCAGGTGGCAGGCTTGGCCATGGCACTGATACAGATGCGAGTCGACCTCGTTTAGTTGACACAATGGCAGTTTGTCAGGTGGATTCTATTGCATGTGGTGAGTATCATACCTGTGCTGTTTCTACTGCTGGTGACTTATTTACTTGGGGAAATGGCACCCATAACAGTGGGCTTCTTGGCCATGGAACTGGTGTAAGCCATTGGATACCTAAAAGAGTTTCCGGCACTCTTGAAGGAATCCAGATTTTGTCAGTTTCGTGTGGCACATGGCACTCGGCACTGATTACGTCAAATGGAAAAGTCTTCACGTTTGGTGATGGATCTTTTGGTGTCTTGGGCCATGGCAACCGAGAGAGTGTTGCATACCCCAGAGAAATTGAATCGTTGAGTGGGTTAAGAACGATCAAGGTTGCATGTGGAGTATGGCATACAGCGGCAATTGTTGAGGTATTGGGACAAACAGGCGTTAATGTCATTTCTAGAAAGCTGTTTACTTGGGGTGATGGTGATAAATATCGTTTGGGTCATGGGAATAAGGAAGCACGATTGGTTCCTACTTGTGTCCCATCGCTTATTGATTACAACTTCCACCAGCTGGCCTGTGGGCACAATATTACTGTTTCCCTCACAACATCTGGCCATGTTTTGACATGGGGAAATAGTGCATATGGCCAGCTGGGAAATCCGCAGTCTGATGGTAAACTGCCTTGCTTGGTACAAGATAGACTCTCAGGCGAGTTGGTTGAAGAGATTGCTTGCGGAGCTCATCATGTTGCTGTTTTGACTTCCCGAAGTGAAGTTTATACATGGGGAAGAGGTGCTAATGGAAGATTGGGACATGGAGATGTTGAGGACAGGAGATCACCTACTATTGTTGAAGCTCTGAAAGATAGGCATGTCAAAAGTATATCATGTGGCTCAAATTTCACTGCATGCATTTGCATACATAAGTGGGTGTCTGGTGCAGACCAATCACTCTGCTCTGGCTGCCGACAAGCATTTGGGTTTACCAGAAAGAGACACAATTGTTATAACTGTGGACTGGTACATTGCCATGCTTGTAGCTCAAAAAAAGTATTGAAAGCTGCTCTGGCTCCAACTCCAGGCAAACCACACAGAGTATGTGATTCTTGCTATGCAAAGCTAAAAGCAGCAGAGTCTGGTATTACCCCAGCTGCAAGTAGGTGGAATGCAATTGCTCACCGAACCACTGATAACAAGGAGAAGTTTCATAGAGGAGAACCGAGATCTTCAAAGGTCTTACTATCTCCTAATACGGAGCCGGTTAAGTACATAGAAGTCAAACATATGAAAAATGAGTCGAAATCAGATTCTCTTTCTCTAATTCGAGTTTCACAGGTTCCCTCACTGTTACAGCTGAAAGATATATCTTTTCCTAGCTCACTCAGTGCGCTTCAGACAGCATTTAAACCCATAGCCACACCAACACCTCCATCTCCACCCACAGGGAATTCTAGACCTACTTCTCCATATGATAGGAGACCAAGCCCTCCTCCTGTACTCTCTGGAAGTATCATTGATAGCCTCAAGAAGACCAATGAACTACTGGACAAGGAAGTCATAGAGTTGCAAGCTCAAGTAAGTAGAAAATCAATACTATGTTATGTGAGCCTCGTTATCTATCCGTTGCTGTATTTTTATTATTCATTTCAGTCCCCAATGGAGACTGATTTTGGCAGCTGCATGTCCCTTTTGCAGGTTAAAAATTTGAAACATAAGTCTGAACTCCAAGATGTAGCGCTAAAAAGATCTGAAAAGAAAGCTGAAGAAGCTGTTGCTCTAGCTTCAAAAGAATCTTCCAAGTGCAATGCTGCCATGGATTTTATCAGCTCATTTGAAGTCCGGGTAAAATTTACTGTGGTGATGCCCACTTCTTTGTTCCAATAAAGGCTTCAAACCATCAAAAATCTTCTTTCATAACAAAGAGTATGCTTATGCCTACTAACTAGTTTTACTTGATAAGATCATTTATTCACGCATGGTAGTGCTGAATAGAGGATCAATGTATAAGCAGATTTTATGCATTATGGGGCACAGTTGTGTTGCAACACAGAATAAGAAAGTAACATCCATCAGTAAAGAGAGAGAAACAGTCAATAATAAGAGACTTGGACTTCAGTTTATTACTTTATTTAAAATCCAAGCTAAATGAGCTGGGAGCATCAAATATAGAAGGAAGGTTCACATTTATATATAACTCTTAGTGGTCATAGAAAAAGGAGCAAAATCAAATCTTCAACAATTTTCTGAATCTTGTAAGTCGCTTTTAGGAAACTGTATCACTATCACCAGGTTGCTATGAATACTGTGGCTGCTGTTGAAAAGCTTTCCAGGTCTGGTTTCATGTAGATCCTTAAGATCTAACAATAATAAGAAGCGCCAACAACCTTTATTTATTTCCCAGTTTCTTCCTTTCCTTACCCATATTGTTGGGTTTGACTCCTAGGTTGGACTAGGATAAGAGCTCAATTTAAATGAGGTGTTTCTACTAAGTTTTCCAATCAAATATTCCTAACATGATTGCGATTGGACTTTTGGGCGGTTTATGTAGGTTAGAAATATGATGCTTATGTTCCTTTTTTTTTTTTTTGAACAGTCCGGAATCTATAGCTTTAGACAGATATGGTTGAGATTTTGCTTTGTATTCTATGGGAAGATTTGGGTTTCTTGAGATAATTTGTGGGTTTAGGGTTTGAGAGTTTTGATTGCAATTCAAAATATTTTTGAGAGAATTTCTTCTTCATACGTGTTAAATGTTCATATAATCTCGATAGTATTCGACAACAAATAAGAGTAAATATTTCATAATCCTCGCCAAATACTAAAAACAACCCAGACCCCCTACATGTTTCCTGTACTTTGATATTCATTATTCTCTTCATTGCCACATCTCTCGTCGTAACACATACCTCTTCTTTCCATATCCAAAGAAAATCCTACTATTTCCTATCTTCTATATATAACCAAACATTTCAGATCTAATCAACTTCAGTAAGATCTATCCATTTTTGAATACTGTTCATAATTCATCTCCAGCAACTTCCATTTACTCATATTCACAAACAGAATGGGTTCATGTGATGTGGCCATCAACCATCCACTTCTCACATGACTTTGTGCACTTCTTGCTTCCACAACTATTCCTTAGCCTTAACTATAATTTTTGGCTGCATGCTTCTTCCATATACTAAATCAGCATGCTTAAAAAATCCTTATCAGAATTGTCATCTATACAGGTACATATCGCATGTGCAGTGCATGCACAAACAAAAACACAAACTGGATGCATTTGCAAAATGTTAACAGCTAAGAGTTTTGAACATCAGATACTAAATTAGAATGTTTAACTCGATGAAAATTAAACGAAATGCATTGGTGGTGGTGGTGGTGGTGTGTGTGTGGGGGGGGGGGGGGGGGGGGGGGGGGGGTGGGGAAGGGTGGGGTGGGTGGGTTAGAGAGCTGCTTCATGTTCAGTATTTCTGATACGGCTGTACATCATGCCATGCATGCTGTTGAAATGACGTAACTGCTTTCACCTATTGTCCACTCTATTATATTCCAGTTGCATGCTCCCATGCCTTTTTGCACTTCTACCGAACTTAGACTGTTCCTTTTTACTATAGAAGTTGATTCATTTACTTCAGCAAGCTTAGGCCTTACAGATATTTTCCTCTCATAGTACTGAGCAGTTGAGCCTCCTAAATGACCAATTTGCTTCTTTTTCTTTTGTCAATCAGATGCGTTTCTTTCTTTCTTGTTTTTTTTTTCTCAGGAGTTATCTCCTTGTACTTTGGTCTTCGTTTCATTAATCATCGTCAATGAGACGCGGGTGGGAAATTTACTCTGTTTAGTCTAAGAAAATGATATGTGAATTTTCTCTGACACGGGTGGAAAATATCTTGAGCACGGATGGTAGGGTCTTGTTTGTATTTTCAGGGATCTAAAAATTTTCAGCCTCTGCGAGCCAATATCTGAACTTACTTTAGTATACTCCAAAAATACAATAAAATAACTATGCATTCGTTCGTATGTGAACAATCACACAATTAGTGCTATCATGATCAGCTAAAAAGCAAGATCTGAGAGGATTCTGGATCAGATTTCTTGTTTAGACTCTGCTCAAGTACTGTTTCTTTTTTCCAGTTTCTTCATTTAGCAAGATAATGCACTTGCCAAAAAATGTTCAGTACTCTTGGAATATTCAATTGTGTCCTAGAAAATCAGAATTTGATCTTCCCCTTAAACAGTTCTTTGTTTAGTTGAACTGTACCTGAAGAAATAATCAATAACATGCACATAAAGAAGAAACGTATATTTAGATTCTTTATAATACTAATTATCTTCTTCCTTTCTTTGTATGAAGCTGAAAGATCAGGCAGAAAAACTTCCACCTGAAGTTGGTGATAACTTAGAATCCATAATTAGTCAAGCAGAATCATTCTTGAAAGTTAATGAAAGTGGCGGAACTGAGTTTCCTCCTTCCACATTGGTCTCTTCAGAAAATGGCCAAGCTGACCAGAGAAATGAAGGATCTGCTGATATTCAGTATGAAAGTGCAGAAAACCGTACAGATGAATCAGAAATTTTGCAGAATGGTTCTGAAAACAGTGTTCGGCATACAGGGAAGTCTCTTAACCATGGAGCAGAAACGATTGAGCAATTTGAGCCTGGTGTATATGTGACTATCGTTCAGCTCAGGGATGGCACTAAAGTCTTCAGACGGGTCAGATTTAGGTATTCACTTTTTTCTAATAATTCACAGTGATAGTACAGATCCCTCTCTCTTCCTTGTTACAAAGATATATTCACTTCTCATGATGGATTAACTGGTACCGCAAAATTCCATGCTTTCTAATTACCAAACTAACAATTTTGTGATTGCATTATTATATATTGATTGGTTTATTACAGCTTCTATGTTCTTCTTTTCAGATTGCTGTTTTATTATAGTCATGTTTTGAATTGTGTTCTACTTTATAGTCAACTATTTTTAGTAACATTTCTCGTTGCCTCTGGAGGTTTTTCATCACTTGTTTGTTTTTCCTTATCCTAATTTATTTTTGATGTGTGAGCAGCAAGAAAAGGTTTGCTGCGCAACAGGCTGAAGATTGGTGGAAGGAAAACAAAGACAGGGTGTTCAGTAAATACCAAAACCCAGCCCCTTCCGCAGCATCCACAAGTGCAGCAAGCAGTGCACAGGGAGAAGTTGCATCGCCATCCGAAGCTTAGCTTCCTTGTAACCTTAGGCTAAGAATTAGTAAAGACATGAGCTCAAGTAAAATACCATACCGAGAGATTTCTCGTATTCAGAGCTCATTGAAGAAAATGTTCTTAGACTTGCCGGAATTTGAAGATCATTCTTTTCAGATGAGTAGAAACACGATAAAGTGGATAGTTTCGGAAAACAATTTTTTTTTTGTAAAATGTTTCATTCATTCATTCATTCATTTCCTAGCCTATTGTTGTTCATCTTCAAGTATTGTTTAGTTGTACAGCAGGCATCTTCTCGCCGTGGTGATGTGGATTGACATTGTTGGGGACTGCAATATTTTTTCTTTTAGTTCCTAGTATTGCATGTCCTAATTATTTGCTGTAAACTTGAAGCATATTTTTTACAAGAGAGCTATGTACTCAAAACGCAGAGACTATTTATATGTTTGAATCAAATATTTTCTTCATTTTCTCTATAATGCTATTATGTTATATGTTCTGAACTTCTAGCTCTAGTTTCGCATATCTTGACTTTGTTGACATACAAGTTATTGCCATTGCAGAGGAATGATTTTATTTTCAGAATTAACAAAGAGAAACATTTGTTGGCATCAAATCATGGCACATTTTTTTTGGAGAATTCATTTGGGTTTTTACAAGTTCGACAAAGGTTTTGTATGGATCTTAATCCAAGGTAATTGATGGATCCATCTCGGATAATGGGTCCACTCTAAATCGGGTAGCTCTATGGTACAATCCGACCCGATTACACCCACATCAGCCCGTCAATAATAAGAGCTACTTTTCCATGATTAGGAATCTATTAATTGCTAGTAGTTGTATCTACCAACAATAGAATTAATTGGGTTCTTTCTTATAGGTCAATTCCACCAAGAAAAGAGAACGACTCAAGCATTTTTTTTTTAAATGAACATATTATTTGCATGTTTATCCTTACAATTACAATTTTTTAATGGTATATATATACTCACTATGTTTATTTTTTGTAGGTAGTGTGCGATAACCAACTCTCATCATATAATTATAATATTAGGCAAATTCTATAGGCTCCATATTTTACTTAGGACAGTTCATTACTTAAGGACAATCCAGATTTTTGAATTTTTTACTCAGGACAGTCCAATCCTAACCCCAACCCCACCCACCGGAGGAGGAGGAGGACGGAGGAGGCGGAGGCTGGAGGAGGAGGAGGGGACCTCCGCTACCGCTCGTCGTTCGCCTCCGCTGTCGCCTCTCCCCGCTGCTGCTGCCTCCGCAACTGCGCTCGCCAGCCTGCCCTCGCCGCCTCCCTCCCCCGCACCCTGCCGTCCGCATCCCGCCGCCGCTCGTCACTTCTTCTTCTTCTTCTTCTTCTTCTTCTTCTAACCTCCTCTTTCTTAGAACTGTCAAAATTGTTGACAGTCCCAGAAAAAAAAAATTGGACAGTCTAGAGCAATTTTTTCGATGACAAATTTATAAATAACTAAAAAAATTTGGACTAGCCTAAATCAGTTTTGTAGTGCCGATAGAATATGCCTAATATTAATACTTGACTATATTACAACAATAAAAATTTTATCCAAATTTTTGGGGTCCGCTATTTGAATCTTCTTTTGTTCAGCTTTGTTAAAAACACTGTTATTTATAACACTAATAAAATTTATATCTTTATTTAAACTTTCAAACCATGCTCGTCTAAGTTGACCTCTATACTCTAGTTATATGAGTTGAATTAATTATTACATTATCGCTCCTTCTTACAGGATATAAGATTATAAAAAATATATTTAATTAACTATAATAATTTTAAAAAAAATGGTATATAACTATTTTTTAGTCGACGGAGAAAATCTTAAATATCAAAAGAAAATACTTTGGAGAGTAGTATATACAATTAATTTTAGGGTTATTTATACTAATTTTTTTTATATTTTATGTTTATTATACGTACTTTTCCTATGCTTTATTTTTTATTTTTAAAATAAGGATAATCAGTGTAATAACTCTTTACATAAAACATGAAACATATGAAAAGTTCGTGGAATTATTTTCAAAATAGGTGAGGTTCGTGTAATAAACAAAAAACATAGTAGAGGTTAAGTAATTATTAAATTTTTTAGTGTGTCGTTATTGACACTCCTAAAATGTCATCTTACACTTGTCCATGCATGCACAAATTAATGTCAGATTTATTGCGGAGCAGATTTGAAATTTAAATGTTAGAAAATTAAAGAGGAGCAAAGAATGACATCTAAGGAGGGTCAGCATTTTTTTTTTACATGATTATTGGTGCAAAAATGAATGTTTTAGAGGTTACTCGAGCAAAAAAATAAAATAAAATAAAAAATCTTACTTATCATCCCTTCTCACGCGCTTCCTTCTTGTAGTGTTTTCTTCGCCAATATAGAACCAAACCCTTCCCCCACAAATTTCCGACCCAAATTAATCTGATTTTGCAATGGGGGCTCACCAATCCAAGGATGAATCGTTGTATCAGCAGGTCAATTATGGCAATGTTGAAGGGATCAAGGCCCTCCGCCAAGATGGTGCAGGCCTTGAAGTAAGCGGTTTTGTGGAAAAAAAACAAAACAAAATTTGTATTTTTTGACTCTTTATCTGGTTGCTAATTACTATGTTTTGTGTGTAGTGGATTGATAAGGAAGGGAAAACCCCTCTGATCCTGGCATGCACGAGGCCTGATCTCTTGGCCGTGGCGAAAGTTTTGATCGAGCTGGGTGCCAATGTCAACGCCTATCGTGCTGGTAGCAAATTCAACTTGTTTCATGTTTAATCTTTCGCTTAATTTACTCTCTATTTCTATTGTTTTAGGGCCTGCTTGCCAATTGTAGGGTTAGCGGTTACGAGGTATTTTACCGGTTATGAGCGGTTACTGGGGGTCCGGTTTTGGGTGGTTTTAAATAGCGGCTTTTAAACTAGTCTGGCTCATGCTTGGTAATTCATTAACGAGTGGTTCTGAAAGTTTTTTACACGAATAAAATTACATGTATGTTCATATACAAAAATAGTGGTCTCGAGCACGGGAAATGCCATCCAGTCCACATCTCGATCAGGATGAAGTCCATATTTGATCAAAATAATAGAAACTTCTGGATAAAAGTAGGAGAGAAGGATTTTAAAAACTTACCGAAAAAGTAGCTATAGTTTGGAAGAAATAGAAGAAAAACACAAATGAGAAAGAAAATATAGGATATGGTATTAATAGTTATAATTATATATTTTTGGTGAGGATATAAACGGAATAAAGTAATAAAACCGTTCAAAACCCACCAATTTGGGGTGTTTATAAAGCCACCCAAAATTACATTACACTGGCTTTGGGAGGTTTTTGAGCCGACAAAAACCGGTGCCTAAAAAAAATTAACAAGCAGGGGTTCTCAAAAACGGCCGGTTCAAAAACACCAAAAAAACCCAATGAAAACACCGTTACCAAGATTGTATATTCTTGTTTAGTGGCCATACTAATTGAGTTGAGCATGCTTCAGTTATTGTTTCTCTAACCAACCAGTGAGAGTTTATGGAACTATATGATGCAAGCAACATATCGGCGAAAATGAAATCCTACAAACTTATGTTTAAACATTAGGATTTTGTCTCTGGAGATTTTACATACCAGTCATCGCAATGGTAAATTGTTACACTTGCATAATAAAAGAGTTTTTGAACTGTGTGCTATGGATGGGTACCATGGCCAAGAAGGATTTCTTTTTGGAGGAAATCAACTATGCATCCTACCGACATCCCTTCGTAAACAAATTATTCGGGAGCTACATGGTTGTGGTCTTGGCGGGACACTTAGGGAGAGACGAGACTACTACCTTGGTGATGGAGAGATATTGTTGGCCGCAACTGAAGGAGGGTGAGAACATTTGTCGACGTTGTCCAGTATGTTAAGTGGCTCGAGGACAATCCCTATATACTGGACTTTACGTGCCTCTTCCGATTCCTAGTGGGCCTTTGGGAGGATGTGATACTGTTTGCCATTAAATACGAAAGTTGGAAGGAACTTGATTCAATTGAACAAACCAAAGAAAGTACAAAGGAAAGTCCTAGAAGACAGTCTAAGTACAAAGTTATTTTCTGGGGGGTGACAATGGAGGGTTAGGAGTGTAGCAACTCTCTTTACTCCGTGGACGATCCGATGCAGAAGCTCTTCTCTCTTGCTTGAGTGTAGATTCGCATATGGCCAGCCCCGTTCTATGAGGGTAATACCCTGTTATTTATAGTTGTTCAATGGCCTCATGAATTTCGGGCCGCATGGACTTTGGGAGTTGCCACGTGTCTTCTCCTAACAGAAATGAGTTACAACTGTGCACAAGAATCCGGATTTCAGCTGTCACGTGGACATTTGTTAAAAAAAATTGTTGCTGAATATCTGGATAGTTCTCATCTGTTGTAGGCGCAACTTGGTCAAATGGACACGTGGCCGCTGTTTGGTTGGAGAGAATCACTCAGTTGTAACAACAAGATTTGGTCGATGTGGAATCTGGGACACATGTGGCCAAAGACGCATGTGACGCATGGAGTCTGGAACGCATTGGGTCAGAGACGCATGGACCGTATGGAGTCTGAAACGCATGGGCCAGAGCCGCATGAGACGCATGGGCCAGAGCCGCATGGGACGCATGGAGTCTGGGACGCATCAGAGCCGCATGGAATTTTTTGTCGTGTTGTACACGTGGTTCTGCACCATCCTTGGGACTTGTCTCTTAGTGTGTTCTCGTCATTCGAGGCGATCAGAAAAATCTTTTTTGCTAAGTTTCCTCGACAGTTGTAGCAAAAGCTCTGCTCTGCTGAGGAGCTCCCCTCTGCTGGTACTGGACAAATTGTTGTTGTTGTTTTGGAAGTGGAGGTCCCCTCTGCTGTTGTGCCACAGGTGGCTTAGCTAGTCCCTTTTGATTTGTTGCATCTCGAATATGACAGTTCTTCATCTGATGTCCCACAGAACGACAATATAGACAGACTCCAAGTCTTTTTTTGCATATTTTTCAGGAATGTCCCAGTTTCTTGCAAAAATGGCAAAAATGGGTCTGCTGGATCTGTTTTTAAGGATGCGGCTGAACCGGAAATCTAGTTGGAGGACAATGTTGCTGCTGATGCTGGAAAGTCCTCGGCTGAAAATGGGAACGTTTTGCTGGTCCCCTGCTGCTGCCTCCTTCGAACGCATTCCGGTTCCGCTTGGGTTTAAAGCTCATGTCCACCTCGATCCTGGGCTTCTGCTACAATCCCAGCAAAAGTCGTGATACTAGAGGGGATAATGACTCGAATTTCCTGAGCCAAGCCTTGCCGGAATCTGCGAGCTCGGTCCTTCGGATCTCTCACCATATATTCTGTGAATCGGCTCAGCCTGCCGAACTCTGCAGCATATTCATATACTGAGAGACTACCCTACTCCAAGTTCTGGAATTGTTTTTCCAGAACTCCCTGGGCTACTGCGGGAAAGAACTTCTGTTTGAAAAGGTGTTTGAACTAGTCCCAAGTTAGGTCTGGATCAACAAGTCTGGGCTCATTTCTGAACTAAGTAGCGGGCAATATCGTGAAGCTGCAAGCCTACAGCCTCTATCTTCAGGTCTTCCGGTATTCGAGCAACCCGCATAATTCGTTCGATATCCTCGAGCCATTCATCCGCATATTGGATCCCTTCAGTTCCCTTGAACTCCCGAAGAGCCATCTTCTTGAAGTCCAAGATATTGCCTATTTTCTGTTGAACAGGCTGTTGTTGCTGAGATGTAAACTTCTCCATAGATGCCAAAGCCATATGATAGGAACTCTCAATGCTTTCTTCCATCATTTTTGTTTGTTCCCTTTGGGCCTCAGTCTGAGCCTTCTGCGCCTCCAGCATACATTTGAAGATCTCATATAAATGTGTTCCTTCAGTGGGCATGCCTCCAGTGTTCGATGGTACACCTTCTTGGGGTGGAAGTGAAAGAGGAGAAGGAAGATATTCAGAGACAACTGGAGCGGCTTCTGCAGCTGCTCCTGAACAACCGGGTGCTCTGGTCTCGCGTGTCCTTCTGGAATATGTTATAGGTGTCATTCTGGAATATGATAAAACAATAAGGTGACATCATTAAGACACAAGATAAGATATTATTCGAGAAGGACAAGAATTAAGGAAGATGTCAAATCAGTTAGAGTAATCAAGATCAGTAAATTTAATTCAGAGATGAAATTCCTAGTTGTGATTGAGTATTTCTTATTCCTAATATCATATATCCTATTGCAGGCTCGTAATAGTATTATAGTCCTAAGTACTACTACGACATCGCACTTCTTGCGAAGTCTGACCTGCATGGGCCACCATAAAAATGTGTCACGATCCGCACCCGGATGTTCGGGTACGAGTACGTGGGCACGTCCAGCCTACGCCACAATGTCGGCGGTAGAACGCTGTCTGGAACTAGTACTGTATAACCAACATCTCATAATATAAAGGAAACATATATTATACTCAATCACAAAACTAAGGTAGGTGAAAACATGTTGTATATATATGTATATAAAGGTTACAGTACAAAATCTTGTATTGATAAATCATACAACTATAGTAAGTCTGCAAACTTTAATTATTGTTATAACTAGGTCTTCCGCTTGCGGCCTTTCTCGATCCTCCATGAGGTAAAATCAGGCTCGAAGCTATTTTTCCAAAAAATCCATAATAGATAGCGTACATGTTCTTCTAAGTGCTACCTGAAATATTATCTAGTCAGGATTGAACGGGTACAATTCTAATAGCAGTTTCAATACATGATAAGGACTATAAAACAGTGATAAAAAAAGTAGTACATGATGGATAAATAAACTGACATCAAGGCATGGTAAGAAATGAACAAGAAAAATGAATAAACAAAAAATGTCATGTATCAATAAGGAAATCTATAGTCACTAAGTGTTTTGAAATACTAGTTTGATTATGTGATCGGCTTAGGATTGCACAATGGAGACGGCTAATCATACGTGAAGTGTATGGTTAGCCTTTGCACAATAATTATATTTGCACAGGATTTAAGGGTATGATCACATATAAACTAGCATTTTTTTGCCCCGACTAGCATACATGAATCACACGAATATCAAGTATTACACAAGTTCAAGGTCTAAAAAAACAAGATATGTTAGTCTGTGTTTCTTCGTGTCATGAATCAAGTACAACAATACTACATGTGTTATAGAAATTATCAGTAAGAAAACCATCAGAGACTGTACTCGTCTGGGGTCCAAAGCCGGTGAAACAAGTCAGAGTGTATGACGGGGTCCAGATAATCTATATCATGAATAATTCACATTAATTGGCGAAATATAATTAAGTATATTTAACCCACTAGATTTCTAGGTCAATTTTATGTTATTTCTGGTTTATAGATAGGACAAATATCTATATAAAAACTTAAATATAAAAATAATTTATATATATATATATATATATATATATATATATATATATAGATACATACATATATAGATACACATATAGATAACATAGAGTATATATATATATATATATATATATATACAATATAGATACATATATAGATAATATAGAGTATACATATATAGATAATATATATATATATATATATATATATATATATATAGATATATAGATACATATATAGATAATATAGAGTATACTTTTATATAGATACATAGATATATAGTATACATATATAGATAATATAGAGTATACATATATATAGATACATAGATATATAGTATATATATATAGATAATATAGAGTATATATATAATTATGTACATAGTATATATATATATATATATATATATATATATTTATACCTATAGCTGCTGCATACTGCTGCTGCAGGCAGTGCTTGCTCTGCTGCATGCTTCTGCAGCTACTGCTGCTGCATGCTGCTGCAGCTACTGCTACATGCTGCTATGCAGTACCTTACCCCTCTCCATTTTCTTGACACACACACACCCACACATTCCTATATGCATATATCTAATTTTAGAACATAAGAAGGGTTGGGTCATACCTTAGTGGAGAGCTAGAAATCCTCGAAGTGTGTGTTAGGTTTGAGGTGGGATGAGGGATGGTGAGTGGAGGAGGTGAGAAGGTGTTTATATAGAGGGGAAGGGTGAGTTGTCAAGATATTATTATGGTGAATTGACCATTGTGCCCTTAACCAATTCAATTTGGATTTCTCTTCTTATGAAGAACAATCCAAATTGAATTTGACTTCTCATTAACCTAATTAAATTCTTGATTAAAAGGTTTAACTACTAAGCACTAATTTTAATTGACTAATTAACATGAATGCTACACTTAACAAGATCAAGTCAGGAACATGCGAGGATCAAGCTAACACGACCCACGGGTGCATCGTACTCAAGGTACGTACATAGCAAGTCAACAACTAAATCTAGATATTGTTGGTGTTTTTACCTTTGGACTAGTAAAGATAGTCCCACATTGGCTACACCACCAAGTGGGTATCTCAATATAATACTTTGTATGTGTTGAGGTGTGCACATGGGGTGTGGTGGGGCACATGGGTGCCATGTGGGGGTGTTTTATTAGGAAAAAAATTGATTTAACTCCTCAATGAAAGCTTTTAAGCTTTTTGCCATGCTCTTGGATGTTATTCCATAGGAGCTAAGCCCCAAAGGGGCTTAACAACTCAGACTCGGGCTCGGGCGCAAAGTGGCGCTTTGTTGGCGCTCAGCATCGTCGCGCGCTCGTGCGCTCGTTTTATGTGCGAGTTTTATGCTCGGATTGCATGTGTGTGTTGCATGAACGGGTGCTGAACGGACGCTGATTGGGTGCTGAACAGGCGTTGAGAGGGCTATGCATTGGCCTGCGATTGTGGGATATCAATTTTGTATATTGATTTTTTAGTCCCACATCGGAAAGAAGAGAAGGATGTGCTTCCATCATTCCCTATATAAAGAGCCCTCTAGTCTCCTTTTGAGACACCAAAAATTGATAAAGAGGAGTCCAAAGAAGTCCGTTCGAGTCACACAAAGAGGTGACTACGAGTGTTCCAGAAGTTCTCTTGTGAACTTGCTGGTTCCTGGGAGCAGATCGTCGATAGAGGACGAATCTTGCTTTGAGCAACAATGGTCTTCACCGCCCCAGCAAGAATAATTTTATTCTGTCTTCTTCTCATTTTTCTTCTTTGTTCGTTTTGTCTGATTGCAACTGCATTTTGCAAGGAAGAACGATGGTTGTTTTCGTTTTATTGGTTCTTGTTCTATCTTAATTGCAACTGCATTTGCAAGGAAGAACAACACTTGTTTCTGCCAGTTGGTTTCTGGAGTTGGCACTCATCTTGAGTTAAGATCTCCGTTCAGGAAGATCTTGTTCCATCCTAACAAGCTCGTTCAGAGTTTTGTTGTTACCTTCCTAACAACCTCGTTCAGAGTTTTGTTGCTACATTCTTAACAAGCTCGTTCAGAGTTTTATTTCTCGCATCTATTCAATCCATCAGAAGATCTGTCTCAGGGAATAACAATTTCAAAGCAAGATCCGAGTAAGATGGAGAACAACCGTGCAAGTCTTCTCAACACAAGTTTTTACAAACTTGAGAAGATTGACGGGCTACACTTCAATCATTTGGATGAGGAATGATTCATCTATCAAATGTTGGACGTTGGTAGAGAGATACATCATCTACTATTCCTGCGGATGGAAGTGAACTTGATCTGGCGTCGCTGGAGACGCACATTCCAAGAGAAAGGAAGTCGACATCTGATGCAAGTTGGCGCACGGAGATGTCTGAAGCTAGTAGCCGCATAGAGAAGTCTACTGCGGTTGCCGAAGAGAGACCGACACTATGCATCTACGCATAGCAACAATTAGAACATGGAAGAACTCGGCACATAAGTAGTCTCGGCGCAGGGCACTCATTGCGCATGGCTCGGTGCAGTGTAGTCACTGCGCATGGCGTTCTTTCGGTGCATGGCAGGACTTGGCGCATGGAAGCGTCTATGTGGCTAGCTCTAAGTAATGTCTTTGCGCGACCAGGTTATGCGCATAGGGCTATGACTACCTTGGCGCATGTCTCTTCAAGCATGAAAGACCATGAGAATGAGGATTGCAGATCCAGTTTCAAACCAAAATAGCAAGGCAAAAGCTTAACCTAAGCAGTCAAAAACGGTTATATATCGGTTATATAACCGATATATAATGGTATCGGTCCTGAACCGATTTTTTTTTGCAGAAATATCGGTAAAATATCGGAACCGATATTATCGGTCGATTTGGCCGATATTGTTCGAAATATCGGTTTACAAAAAAAACCCAATTTCTCACGGTTTTGGTTTTGCTACAAAAAAATCTTATGGGCCTGGGCCTGCAGACGATATTATATGAAAAAATCTGTTGTTAAGTCAAGATACAATACAATACAAGCTTCTGCCATCAAACGATATGACATTCACATCAATGGAGATTACATCTGTTGTTCAATGATATGACATTCACATCAATGGAGAATGGAGATTACATCTACTGCCATCAAAATTTTCATGCATCAAACTTATTCAGAGGTGTAGTTCCTCAAGTGATCTCATTTATCTTGGATCTCTTGAATTTCTCGACGATATGTATACTTTATGCATATTTTATAATAGAAAACTATTAAATGTATTGTTCATATATGAAAATTGTGTTAAAAATGCAAACCGATATTTACCGTTATAAAACCGATATATCGGTGATATATCTATAACTCTTCTGGACCGTTATCATGAAAAAATCGTTATTAACTGCATAGAGCTTAACTTGGTTACTTTGATTACTTAACTTGGTTGCTATGATTGTGCAGGTTAAGTCATCTGGCGTGGTTGTTGACTAGTGAATGGACACTAGTGCATCTAGCCACGGGAGCTCTAGGAAGAGTAGTTCATTGGGGTCAAGCCTATCACTGAAGAAGGTCGAAGATCTCGATAGCGAACAAGGATCAAGCAGAGGACCTGGGGATTGGGACAATGGTTCTGGACTTCGAGAAATTACAGTCAAAGAAGTACATGTAGCTAAGTACTAGTGATTACCAAGGAACTGATCTCAGGAAGTCTGTTGCAGACTTGAGGGTGAACATCCATGGTTGCCAGATGGTGATATCTTGGCAGGAGACATACTTTGAAACAAGGCTTCAGTATCAGATGGATGTTCGAGCTTCTGCTTGTGAGTTGTCTCATTACAAGAGTTGTGGGACACCAAGACTAGGACACGTACATTGTATCGCAAGATGTCTAGTCTATGGCTTATCTCCAAATATGGAGGTAAGGAGGTAGAGAAGTGTGAGGTCTGTACGCAGAAAAAGATTACAAGAAAATCGTTCAAACGGGTAAATCGAAGTACAGATTTTCTGGAGTTGGTACACTCAAAGATTTGTGACTTCAAATAGTTCTCCACAAAGGCCATGATGAAGTATTTTATTACCTTCATCGACGAATACTCGAAGTACGTATTCGTTTATCTGCTCAAGACAAAAGACGAAGCATTCGAGAAGTTCAAGGAGTTCATGACTGAGGCTGAACGTCGAAAATGGCAACAACTCAAGAAACTCAGAAGTGATTGAGGCGGAGAGTATAGGTCCATTGAATTCGCATCGTTCTGCAAAGAACATGGAATTGTCAATGAGACGACTGCTCCAAATTTTTCTCAATTAAATGGAGTAGCTGAACGGAAGAACAAAACGTTGACAGAGACGATAAAGTCAATACTCTTAACTGTGGGTCTTCCAAACTGCTTCTGGGGAGAAGCTATGCTGACGGCTACGTTCATCCTGAACAGAGTGTCGTACGCAACATCCGATGTCACTACTTATGAACTCTGGTTCAAAGTCAGACCCAACTTGAATGTCATTCGAGTGTGGGGGTGTTTGGCGTATGCGAAGCTTCCAGACTTGAAGATTCAGAAGCTAGGAACGAGGACTACGGCGACAATTTTCCTGGGATATGTTGAGAAGAGTAATACTCGGAGGTTCCTTGATATTTGAGTTATGGCAAGTCCAATTTGGGTTATTTAGGAGAATCTAAATCTAAGTTGTTTATGGCAAATCTAGTTTGAAATATTTAGGAATCTTTATGATTTTTATTTTTAGTAGCTTATGTAAGAATGAGTCAAGTCAAATTAGGTCAATCTTTGATCAATAATTGTCTTTGATATTCCCCTTCCATATTTAGCAGTAGGATTAGGATTAGGGTTTATTACTTTTTTCCAAGCAATGTAAGCCTATATAAAGGCATGCGATTGTAAAGTTATCTTAAATAATATTACTCTTTTTAAATTGAGATTGCTTTCTCCTTTTGGTAGCGTCCGTTTCGGCGGCGTTGGTTATCTTTTCCATATCCATTCGCTCGTTCTCCACTGCTTTCGCAGAAGGTACCTATCCTATCTGCTACTATACGTCAGTTGTGGGAACACAATAGTCTAAAAATAGGTGTCTGGGTTGTCTTTTTTGGGATTTCGTTATGCGATGAGGCAAATATAGTCTTATACAGTATCGCTCATTACTTACAAAGTAAGTGAATAGAAGCAAACTGGTATATAGCCTCAAGTACATGTTTCTACAGATGCTAGATATATCAAAGTTGTGTAATAGGAACTTGCAGTCTATTTAGGGCCTGTTTGGTTGCATGAATTACCACTCCCTTTTTAGAGGTCACTGGATATTCGTATGGGTCTCATGAAATGCGCATGATATCTAGTAGGAATAATGTTTTCTGAGAGTTTCAGTCTTCTAGTTCAGTGGAAAAATGGGGGTTGTATTATAAATTTGTAAATTTGCAAATTCTGTAAACCGAGCTGCAGGGTGTGCTCCAAATTCTGTCATTAGAATTGGTCAGTCTATTACATGAAACTGCACTGCAAAAAGTCTAGGGCCTTATCTGGTTTCTTTAATTGTTTTAAAATATTCTATTTTTTTATATTTTCTTTATATGACTTTTATTGTTACTGATCTTATTCTATTTATATTATAGGGCGCCATGCAGATGCAGGAACTCCTTTGCATCATGCTGCAAAAAGAGGACTCGATCAAACTGTTAATTTACTACTTTCTCATGGAGGTGGATCATGTTGATCTCATTTTAAAATTCTTAATTTATTATATTATTTTGTGATTGTGCTTGGCCTAACAAAGGTCTGTTTGTTAAATGTCACAGCAAATCCTTTTGTGATCAATGATGATTGTCAGACTCCGCTTGATTTGGCTAGAGCAAAGGCGCATTGCAATGTTGTACGTGCTATTGAGGTATGCTTGCTGATCCCAAAGTTCTTCAGTAGTAAATATTGTAATTTTCCGTCTGTGGTCTCAATCTTAAGAGCATCTTTAATCAACTTCTGCTCAGAATCGGACCTGTCTTTTCTCTGGTTGGCTGCGGGAAGTTTATGGGCCAAGCATTTTGGAAGTATTTGCTCCACAATGGGTATCAAGAAAAGTGTATGCAGATATAATAGTTACCTTCTCATTCCTTATGTTTATACTTTTAGGTATAGAGATGTATATGTATATGTTACATACACATACAGGCCCACTCACACACATACATATGTGTGTGACATGGGAGATACATTAAGGGGCGGTTTGATTGCCTGTAAATGGGAATCCATGCAACAAATGTTGCAGCAATTATAGCATTTCCAGTGTGTGGAATGCTGTAAATATTCTAACTGGTGCAACAAATGTTGCAAATCTTCCCAAAAAACTGCAGCTTTTGTTGCAGCCACTTTTGCTGCAACTCCAACTACAGCAACATTTGTTGCAATTGGCTTCCCCTTTACAGGCAACCAAACAGCCCCTAAGCTTTAATTCTTAATTGAAGTGTTTTTTTGTAATCTTTCTACAATTTGTAAAGATTGATAACTACCATAAATCTTGCAGTTGGGCTGTTGTGGTACCTTGTGATTCACGTAATCCTACCAACCCTAGCAAGTTTGACTTGGCTATATATCCCGATCTGCAGGTATTTGAAAGAAATCCAACAGCTTACTCTAAGCTTTCAGTTTTATCTCTTGCCTATAATATTATGATATAAAAGGTTAAAAACGTTAATGATTTCATTGGCCTTGCGTTTGTTCCTATTTAGAATTAGCACCATCTTACATCTGATGTTGCATATTTACGATTTATGTATTAATATGGATTATAAGTAGATAATACTTGGATACAGTGATTTGTTAAAATGGAGGTGTCAAACTATAATTCCCATGTCTAGAATAATTGTGATATAGAACACTAAGGATTGCCCATAAATTTTGGGATAAAGACTTTGTTCGTAAACAGTTAAGAATTTCATTTTCATTGCACTTTTCCTTCTAGAATTAGGACGATCTTAATGTTCAATTTTACATATTTACCAACTATTTAAATGAATCATGGATTAGAAGTGAATAAAGCTTGTATGCAATAGTGTATGAAATGGAGGTCTAAATTAGAACTTTTACTGATTTCCTTTACTTCCTTTCCCCTAAGCATAATTTTTTTTTGCTGGCACAACCAGCATTTTGATTTGACTGCCACCACTTCCTGATGTATCTGTTGCAAGTTGCAAAGACTATGAAGAAGATTGAACATAGACCAATTATTTGTCGAGCTTTATTAAAAAGACCTCAAAAATGGACCACTATGCATAATATAAATGACCTTCCTAGAAGAGTGCAGCCCCATAAGAGAATGAGTTCAAAAAACATCAACAAGACTATAATGCATTTTAGAGAATTAAGTTCCATCCATGCAAAATACTTTCCATTAAGTTTCTTTTAACGTTTGCCTATGGAATCTTGCAATGATTATAATCTTCAATTTTGGAGAATGCATTTAACTTTTTCAGTTTCTATTGTTTCACTATTAATAGCCTGGTTGTCAGAGTCAACAATCATTAGTTTACGTGATATTTAAAACCTTTTGCAGCACAAGCTGAATCTAGGTGGATATTGAGCTAGCTTCACAATTGTAGAAGTTTGATACAATTGTGTTCTTTGAAAGGGATTAATCGAGAAAGGCCTCTTGTTCTTATTTAGATTGGGAGCTCGTGATTTGATCAGCATATGTTTGCTAAAAAGAATAATCTTCTCCTTCGATCATAAATGGAAACTGTTCAGTTGAACTCACGCCCACTCTGAATTTCGCCAGACATGGGAGAAATCTATACTTCTCTAGTAACAGAAAAGTACGATTTTAGGACACTGTAATATTATTTTTATGAGCGGTTGTGCCTACAGAAACACACTTAGATGCAATTCTTCTAGCTAGAGGTTGAACTAAGTATATAAATTGTTTTCTTTCAATATTGTTTTTGAACGAATTGTTTATATGTGCAAGTCTGGTGCTTTATCAAGAAAAGACAAATAGTGTTCTAGTCTTATTTTCTTATCCGTCTGAATAAATAATCCATCTTGTTCCTCTACTAAGAAGTTTTTCTTTTTTCTTTTTGTTGAACAGGTTGCGCAGCCCCGGGTTGTTATTGCACTTTCGAAAGCTCACATTGAGGATCCTAAATTCAACCAACCTGATCCTGCTTTGGTTATTGTATATAAGGCCACAAGTATGTTTTCTTGAAGAAGTTACACATTTAGAACTGGTTTTAAAAAAGTGCTTACTTGCATAGCTAGTGTACGATATTCTCTGATATATTGCCTTTTGATATTACCTAGATGATCCAGTCATACTTTTCTTTCATATGCAGCATAGGGGTGCATATTTGTCATACACATCTTCTCATTCAACTGTGTTCTACTAAATTATAGTTATAGAACTTATGTATATACTAATGTTTGAGGATTTGGTATGACAATCTATTTAGCATTCAAAACAATGAATTGTGGCAACTATTTTCATGTGGCAGAATTTTTTTGACTTTAATATGCAGAAGATCTCAATGCTGGACCTGACCTTCTTTGTTTAATATTTTTAGAATTGAATATCAATGAACTACTCATTTTTATTGATGGTTACATTGCTGGGGTATAAATGTGTCTGTAAGGATGTCACTGCAGTTCACTTTGTATGTCTTTGTGCGGGTATGCAGGAGACAGAGGCTCAATTCCATTTCCCACAATAAATGCTTCGATGGCTTTGTAGATCAAAAAGATAGGGTTTGTGTTCTGGTTCCTGTAAAAAAGGATCGCGAGAGTGCTCTTTGGTTACTTCAAACAGACAAACACTAATACCCTAATTCTAATTCCAACATTCCACAGGCAGCACAGATAAACACATACTGTAGGACCCAGTATGCATGTAATGCAATCTGGATAAACTTAAGCTTTTATCTTCTCAAATTGTTTTATCTCATCATCTTTGTCAGAATGTCCAAATAGGATACACTTGAATGCATTAGATGATGCTAATAAAGCTCTTACTGCTATTGTACCTCATGATATGGTTCTATGACATGCTAACCCCAGAACCAAGGTTCACAATATTGGCCAATCCCTATAGGTATTGGTCGTATAATATCGGTTTGGACAATGTCCAATCTGATACTGACCCCCACCGATACTTGACGATACCAAAATTGGCCATCTTTTTCCTTGGTCAATTCCACAAAGAAAAAGAAAAAAAATTGTGGCAAAATAGAATGTTGACACAGTGATTTGATTGTGTCATAGATCAAAACGTAGTTTGTCGACAACTGTAACCATTACCATTTGTTGAAATTGTACAATTTAAATTCACAACGTTCATACATTTTAATATTATTCCATTAAAAACTATATATTGGAAATATGTTATTTAAAGCAAGTGAAATAAACAACAATATGTATTGCTGATGAACCATTCAACAATGCTGAATATTATTTCATTCGAAACTAGCATACATACGACTATGCCCAAATGTATCAAATAGTTTCTAGTTTGTAAATAATTTCCTATTATCTTATGGCTTTTGGAAACCAAGAACTCAGAAACCTCGATCTAAAACTGTTGAAACCAACTAGGGTCGGAAACCGATTCTGATACAGAGTGTATATCCAGATCTTATTTGCACATAAGTTTCCATAACAAGTTAAAGCAATAGTCTGAGGGACATCGAGACAAAACCATTCACATCCTACACAGTTTTTCATTACAAAGTCATATTTATGTATATAATTTGTCTATAAAGTTATCTGAAAGCGAGGTTCATACCCCTGACCCTATGTGACTCTTAGGAAATATCTGGTTCTGTGCAACTTTTAGGGGCTGTTTGGCTACCTGTAATTGGAAATGCCATGCAACATCTGTTGCACACACCATGTGTTGTTGTAATACAGTGTTTGGTTGGTTGTAGATGATGCCATATAATGCAATGTTTGGTAATTAGGATGCTTGGTTGCAGCATTTGTTGCTGTAACTAGAAAGATGATGTTTGTTTGGGACTTTGTGCCATAATGAAAATATAAAGAGAGCAAATGTTGTAAACATTGCTGCTGTTAGTGGTTTTTCTGCCGCAACAAAATCTGCTTTACTTGGGGGAGTTTTGCAACTTTTGTTGTGATAATTGACATGACTTACAGCAAACCTAATTCTCTAAAAGCTGCAAAATTTGTTGCAGCAACACTACTTACAGTACGGGCAACCAAACAGCCCCTAGGTTGGATCCCTCGTGGGCTATTGATTTCACTACATAAACAGAATCCCAGGAGTGAGCATTGCGACTTAGCAGTATGGACTTCATATTTTTGCCGCTTATTAAGGTCAATATGGATGCAGATAATTTCTCATGGTGTTTCTTTTGGTATCTGCAACAACATAAGACTTGTGATTCTTAAGGGATATTTTTCAACGGTAGGATTGGACTTCTTAGAGCCTATTAGGATGCTGGCCCAGGGTTTATGCTCGGTTGTGTCTGCAAGCAACCACCAGGTGTGAGCTCAGCACACATTTGCTACATATCCCCATAATATGTGCTGGCATTTTGGGTTTAGAATCTAGGGAAATTTTTTGTAACTTCGAGTCCTAGGCTAGCCCAAACATCTATTGATCTTTCCACTGTAAGAATTCTTATGGATTCAATTGTAGTGCCCAGATATGATGGTTTTAAGCTTTGGGCTATAGATATGGTTAGAACCATTGACACCACTAATATCTAGGGGTGTAAACGAGCCGAGCTTTGACCTAGCCCCCCCCCCCCCCCCCCCCCCCCCCCCCCCCCCCCCAACACACACACACACACACACACAAAATTGGAAGATTTTCAATCGTACATATTTAATATATAAAAGTTTATTGTTTATTCAACTGCCAGCCCCTTATTTTGTTTTCTCAATAGCCAGCTGCCTCTGTCGCAACTCAGTAAATTAGAAAGTTTGACGAGCATCTATTAAACCTTAAATTAAAATATTTTGCATTGTACATATTTAACATTTAAAACAACTATTTATTGTTTTATTCAACCGCCGACTCCTTATTTCATTTCCTCAATCGCCCGCCGTCTTTGCCATAAGTGGGTCAAGGCCCAGCCCAACACAACCTTAAACATTTAGTAAAATATTTCTCTTTTATGTTAATAGGTAAATACAAACAAGCCAGCTCAGGATAGCAAGAAAAATACATCTAAACTGAGGCTCGGTTATCGAAGAGCTTATTTTATGTTCAAGCTCGTCCTCTTGTGCTTGAGAACACAACCCACTATCTTTTCACTGAGCCAAACTCAAGTTGGCTCATGAATAGCTCGTTTCTTTAATGCCCCTACTAAAATCAAGCTTGTTGCTGGATAATCTGACGCAGGGTTTCATGATCCCCCCTGCGAATCGTGAACCGGGTTCGGATCGGAAACTGGAACGGCAAAAATGGTGAAGCATAGCGATTTTTTCCTTTGTGTGCAAAAAATAAAAAATATGACAGAAAACTTGGGGTGAAAAACTGACCTTTTAATGAACTTTTACATTGAAAACTGACCTTTAACAACTTTTTGTTCTTGTTCTAACTATATCCCATATCTTCTTTTCTCTTACAATCCCGCCGGCCATCAAAAACTTTAAACTCATATTTGTTTGTTAATATTTTGTAAGTTAACTCTAAGAACTTGTATTATACACACACACACACACACACACACACACACACACACACACATATATATATATATATATATATATATATATATATACACACACACACACACTAGCGGCCACAATAAGCGATACGGATCGAACTACGACCCAAAGTGCGTACCGACTAAGTATCCCCTCCCCCACCACATACCGGTTCCAGGTACCGAATCGAACCACGTATAGTGCAACTGTGATCTGACAACCCTAATATGTCTTGGAAATCTCTTAACATCACTTAAATTGTCCGTCTATTTGTATGTTCTTATGTTCATGCGTATTCAATGATAACCTCTTTCCTTTAGAATGTTACAGTTATAGGGAGAGAGTGGGTCCTAATCGTAGGCTAACTTCTCCACTGTCCTAATTGGCAAATAAATGTGTGATCTCACCTATTGTTTAATCTAGGAAAAATTCTATAGAACACCAGTTTAATTTCCCTCTTTTCATATAGGAAAAAACCGTCGATGCCGGGCTGGCTCGTTCCACCGAAGGAAAACCCACATGCATCATCGCTTGGAGGATCAGCAACCACACACTCATTGCTCATGCAGGAGATGTACAAGTCTGGAATCCATCTCTGCCGTGTTGAATGTTTCCCGACATGGTGAGAGTGACACCAGAAAAGCAAATGAGATTTTATTTTGGTTATTGTTCTTTTGAAGCTTATATAAATTCTATTTGTCTTTCTCTTGTAGCTACCATCTGAACCGTTGCTCATCCTCCTCTAAACTCACTTTGAGTTCATACTATGTGAAGTCCCTTTGTGTATTTACAATTATAAAGGATGATCGTGCTTTAGAAAACACTGCATTTAGATTTTACGTATTTGTTTTCAACAAATAACTAGTTAATAGTGTAGCTTGCATCAAATATTTTATGTTATTAGGTTTTAGGTAGTCATTTCATTAGAAAGGTATGAGATCTATTTAGCTCAAGGCTCTCAGCCTTCACAAGGAAAGTTAGGACTTGGTGGTCTGGATCTCCATCATAATGAAGCATTGGAAATAGTCTTCACTCAGAGCTGTGATGATCCCATCTGTTTGACATGACTTTGCCAATCCCAGAACTTGTTTCTAATGAACAAGTCTTAGTTAGGGTAGTATGCTGCTCAGATTTTAGCTGTCATGGTTTTATATTTAGGGTGCCATTATTCAGGAAAAAAACATTATTTTCTCTTACATATCTCACAGATCATGATTATATCTGATCATATCCGCAGTTCACTATCCACTTCAAATTCAATGTAGGTTGTAAATCTATTGTACTTGAAACATCTGTTCGAAAATAAAAATGTCACATGGATGAACACACCTCTCATCATGTCTCTTATTTCTGAGGTATTTAATTGATATGAATGAGCAGGAACTCTCTTAGTTCTCTTACTTTGATCCGTAAGAAGCACTTATGCTTGACCAACTAATAGTTGAGGGAAACACCATTTGCATGAAACACCCTCCTTCTCAGCCTATCTTATTAGGACTATTTTGGAGGGAATTCTAATGTTGGCAACCTTTCATGCATTTTTTCTCCTTTCCTGATGTCCTGGTATCTATTGGGTTTCTGGCATCAGGCTTAGAACTGATACTAGTATTGTGGTTGGATTAGGTGGACATGACAGACTTGTATTACAACACAATAGCGTTAATTCATGGTGTTTTGCAGCTTATTATCATTATTAATTCTGAGTTCTTTCTTGAGTTAAATATCTACTTGTTTGTTATATAATAACCCAACTGTTTGTTCTTTCCTTGCAGAAACAAGATATAAGTTCTTATCTGCATATGAAGGTGACAAGCAACAAATGCAGTGGTTTTACAATGCGTGTAGAGGAATATTTCAGGTAACAGACTCCACAATGATAACCCTTCATGTCATGTGTTGGACATTCACTGTTAGTTATTTAGAAACACGAAAGCCTTTGCAAAAAGAGGGTCGACTTGCAGCAAAAATTTGTGCACTTAGTTATTCTTGTATAGTTAAGATACATAACATTCCAATAAATGTTTATCTCCTGCAGAAGAACAGCTACATTCCAGTAGCACCAGTAGGTGCCACACCCGTGGCCAACCATCCATTCCTTGGCGTACATGCACCAAGTACATCTGCAGCTGCACCTCCTGCTCCAGAAGAAACACAGTTAACCATGGCCAGTAATGCCTCCATTCAGACAGCTATTCAAGAGGGAGTGCCTGCCACCGGGACCACTAACAATAATGGCTGGGAAACCTCATCAGAAAGCACTAGTCATAATGGTGGGAGAGTGGCAGGTGAAATTCCGCCTCCAAAAGTTGATCCAAGTGTCAATCCGTACAATGGGGGGTCTGGGTTCAACCCTAGCAGCAGCATGCCACAGCTTCATACTCTCCAGCCTGAGACTATTACTGTTAGTCCCTCAGCTCAGGAGGCACCTCCAAGTGTATCAGTTCCCTCTGCCCCACCAGTTGTTGTGGAGACTTTCTATGACGGTCCTATTCACTATCCATCTATAGATTCCATTCCTGTTGACTTAACTGTTCCAGCTATTGAAAGCAAGGCTGGTCCAAGTGAAACCAAAGAAGGTAGTGATAGCAACAGTTCAGGCTCTTGTGTGATATGTTTGGATGCTCCAGCTGAGGGAGCTTGCATTCCCTGTGGTCACATGGCCGGATGCATGTCCTGCCTGAATGAGATCAAAGGAAAGAAATGGGGTTGCCCTGTTTGCCGTGCTAAAATAGATCAAGTTGTAAGGCTCTATGCTGTTTAAGTCATTAAGGTGTGATCATGCAATATATTACTTGTGTATATAGGTCTCTGATACAATATTCTATAGCCGACTATGAACTGGCTCATATGCCAGCTCCTGTCAAAAAAAATATAGCTGGTGGACACAGAAGTATTGATGGATTTATAAACTGTTCTTGTAACTGGTTGTGGTGAATACTCTTGTTGTGAAATATGTTCATATGGAAATTCAAAAAGCTCACTGTGCTCATCACCAGTTTTCCTGCCGAGGCTCTTCTGACAGAGATTAGTAGAATAGATCCAGATCCTTTTGAAGAATTATTGCAGCTTCACTCCTTTTGTTCAGCAGTCTCAGCTGAGCTTCTAGCTGGAATTAGCATAAAGTATCTCGTGCATTTTTGGCTACATGGGATGGGAGACTAGATGAGAGGTATTTGGCATTCCATGCCCTATTGTTCTGCCAAATTTTGTAAGACAATTACTATGGTCTTCTCAACTTCTTGTATTCTCAAGGTGTCTGTGACATACATTATTCTGTATTTCCTAAAGGAAAACCTTTGAGTGTCTTCATGTATATTTATATCACCTTCCTCTAATTGGAGCATTTGAATCCTTGATATGTGCTCTCCAGCTTCCTTTGCATCCCTTTGATTCAATTCTCAACTTAGCATATTCTAAATATGTTGTGAGAGTGTTGTCTTTGTATAACTCTTGGGTTTCATATGGAGAAAATAATTTAGTAGTGAGTCTTCAACGGGATTAGTGTGTTTATTACTGAATTGAATGAGGACCAAAGTCAAAGATGAAAGATTGTCTATCCTTAAATATTGTGTTCAGTTCCTCACCTCTTAGATGGAAATTTGCATATGATAGAAACTTAGATTTTCATGGATGATAAATAGGGTTAAAACTTGGACCAACCGAAACAAATTCTTGGATATATATATGTTGGGTGGATTCGATTCCACAGAAAATCCAAAAAGGAACCGGGATTCCGCTGTTAAGCATCTCTGTACGTTTTTTTTCGAAATATCATTAGTTGGATATTTTTATTTTTTTTACCGTTCATTTATATCCTTAAATTACTTAATTTTTGCAAAATTTTGATCTAATATGAACGATAAAAATAATAATCCAACGACTGCTATTTCGAAAATATATATGGATGTTTAAATGCGGAAATTCTGACCCCTTCTCTCTTAACCGCAAAATCTCTCAAAAATTTGACAACACTCGGACAGAAACTCGTGATTGTTACTGCAAACTCTCCTCATGTTATATATACGCTCTTGTGTGTTGTCCCGAGTACAAAATCAAGAGAATATATAGAGGAACAAGTCCCCTACCAGTCATAGCCATCGATGAAGGTAGTTGACGAGTCATCGGAATAACTCTCCATTAAGTATATAGTTACATCAGTAACTTTTACTAAGTGTTCTGTTGGACCAGCTGCACCCTCCTGGATCGTCGCGTTGAATCATACAGTGACGCACAAAAGTGCCAACTCGCGTCTAAAACGTACATACGCCACCCCAATATTTTGAGAACTGGGTCTACTTGTGGAAGTTGTATCGTACCGTTTCAAAAGGCAGGTACGGGTCCAGTTTCAAAAGAG
The DNA here is from genome assembly GCA_036927795.1 of Iris macrosiphon. Classification (NCBI taxonomy): domain Eukaryota; kingdom Viridiplantae; phylum Streptophyta; class Magnoliopsida; order Asparagales; family Iridaceae; genus Iris; species Iris macrosiphon. Next base: position 3,043,129 of record JAYESA010000007.1, on the reverse strand, counting down.
GGTCGGGTTCGGATGCTTAGAGAGTAAACCCGACTCGTGTAAGTTAACGGTCGTCCGCACGGAGAGGATCACGTTTAAACTGCAAAGCCGCCATGAGAGAGAGAGAGAGAGAGAGAGAGAGAGATTTCGAGAAATGCCAATGGCGAATACGAACAGAGCAGAAAAAATCACAACTTTTTTTAACGATAGCGATCTTCGTCGCTTTCTCTCGCTCCAAAAAGCAGAGGAAAGAGAGCGCTCAGACTGAGAGAGACGTGTTGGAATTCAAGGGATAGTGTTTCTCCACGTGCACGCTCACCCAACTTTAAAACCTAGGGTTAGGGTTTTAAAAGGAAAGGTTCTTCCTTTTTCTCTGTCGGTTCACCTAATTTTACTTCCCCATCTGTTTTGTTTCATCGATTTTCTCTTTTTAGGGAGGATTTGGGCGAAAGATGGGATTTTGGGATCTGGGCCGGGTCCAATTATAGGGTTTCGTTCTTGGGGAGAGATTTGGCAGTGGAAGTGGTGGAATTTCTGGAAGAAAGGTGAGAATTTTTTTTTTAAAAGGTTAATTTACTAGCTCAGTTGGGTCTGAAGAATGTAAAAGTTGGTTTCTTTGATGCAGAAATGGGGAAATTATTAGATTTTTCGTTTTTCTTGAAGAGTTGTAAATTATCATGTAGATTTTGATGGTTTATGTAGGTTCCCCTTGATTTCTGCAAACCCATTATATTTTATTTGTAAGAGCCACTGTAATCGAGATTATGATTATAACGTAGCTGCAGTGGTTGATCTAAAATTGGGAATAGATATTTATACAATATATGGGGAGGGCGTTACCTGGTGCGACGACGATAAAGCTTGGCATGACGATGATAAATCTTGTTGTTTGCATCCGTGGAGAATGCATGTTCGAGGCACGAAAACAACCTCTCCATATATATGAGAGGGTGTGGATATCTTGACTCTTCTTAAATCCTGCATAAGCGAGAGCCTCGTGGCACTAACACACCCTTATTGTATAATATATGGGAAAATAACATATATATGGGGTAAGGCTTATGCGTAAGCGGGAGCCTAGTGCAACTTGCGTGAGCAGGAGCCTCGTGGTACTATGATGCCCTTATTATATTATATGAGGGAAAGTAACCCGGGAGCTTTCCACATTTTATTTTATTTTATTAAATTTAGAGCATTTTTGTGAAACCTTCTTTGACTGTATCATGGCACCTCAACCTATATTTAAATTGCGTATAGATTAAGATTAACAATAAACATATAAATATGAAATAAAGCACACTCAGTTATATTTTTTAAAATTTAATACAATTGGAAACACAAAATGGATAAGTTGTTAAAGATTTAAATTCGTTTAGATAATCATTTGTACCCAAATTAAATTTATAATTTAAATATATTTATATTTTTCATTTAGATAACTATATTACTCATCCAAATAAAATAAAATAAAAGTAAATGTTTCCCTAAATCTAAAGTTATATCATAGAGATCTGACAGTGTTTTATGCTGTTGTCCCTGAGAGAAAATAGGTGGTTGGGGCATCAGACAGTAAAGATGGATATATATGTTTTTAATGTTACAGAGGGCATGGCCTTTAATAGAGTTTAGTGGAAGAAAAGGATTAAATAGCCTAGCCAAAATATTGGTATAAAGGCTTTGTTTTTGTTGTATGTTTCTTTCTTTTGTTGAACTTATATTACCTCCATAATGTTTAGTTCTACAACTAAGTCAATATTTGATATGATATTCTACACCAGGAGAAGATAACTACTGCCTTGTTACATCTGAAAAATGGTTACTAGAACAGTTGACCTCCGATCCGACACAGTCACAAAACCAACTGAGGCAATGCGAGCCGCCATGGCAACTGCCGACGTGGATGATGATGTCCTGGGTTCGGACCCGACTGCAGAACTGTTTGAACTGGAGATGGCTAAGGTCATGGGAAAGGACGCTGCCGTCTTTGTGCCTTCTGGTACCATGGGAAACCTGATATCAGTCCTTGTTCACTGTGAGGTCAGGGGCAGTGAAGTTATTCTTGGGGATAACTCGCACATTCATGTTTATGAGAATGGAGGCATATCAACACTCGGAGGGGTGCACCCGAAAACAGTCAAGAACAACCCTGATGGCACCATGGATCTTGAACTGATCGAAGCAGCAATTAGGGATCCTGCAGATGCCCTTTACTATCCAACTACTAGGTTAATTTGTTTGGAGAACACACATGCAAAGTGAGCATCTCTATTTCTATCCACCATTAATTTTTTCTATACATATCTATGGCATAACAACAGTCTTGTGCTTGCCTTGCAATTCTTAGATGAACTCATGCATGACTAGTAAGTATTTTAAGATGCTTTTCCCTGTTTACAAAAACATTTCTTAGTTATTTTGTTGGATCATGTTGTTGTTTGATGAAATATATTTCGTAGTTTGATAAGGTTGGCAACTGGAAATATATTGTTGGCTGAACTTGGTGGGGGGTATCCCATTCACCCTTTTATATTTGGCTCTTCTTTTGTCCAGATTGTTGTAGTTTATCTCCGTGTTTGTTCCTTGGGGCTTCTGCCTGATGCTTATTTTATAGCTACTTGCTTAAAGTGCTTATTATTTCCATTCCCAAGAAGAGATTCTCCCCTTCTTTAGTTGTGGAACCTGTGTGCAGTGACTTGTTAGGAGTGACATGTTTGTCTTCACTTAACTAGGCAAATAAATCTATATAAAACTAGTACACATCAGTAGCAGCTGCGGGAGGAACTATTTCTTGATGGTACTAGGTTGGAGACTGGGAAACAGAAAAGATAAATAGCAAGCCAATGGCAAACTTAGTTTAAGTGTTTCTTATGTATAACTAGTTCAACTTTGTTGTAGTTTTTTTTTTTTTTTTTTACTTTAGTTTCCATATAGTTAATTGTATTGAAGTGTGTTACAGCTTAGTTATGGTATATATTAATATGATATCTACGCTCGAAGATAGGGACCTGGCACCTGCTCTCTTTGTTTAATTTCTGGGGAGTAGGGATGATTCTCAGACCAGAAAGGGTTGTGATATCTGACACGTTATTTTGTCTTTCCTTGATTGCTTATGAAACTACAGAATATTCCTTCTCATTCCGTGGACCAAGGTAAACAATATGGTTTAGAATTCACTATAGATGAACGGAATTCCAAAGTAGGGACATGTATTCTAGAATCTGTCACTCAATGCAAAATGAATGTACAAGACTACAGATTCAGCAATTGTGTTATTAGTGCATGAACTTTATGTTCGAAGTTTGAAAGATTTTTGTAATATTTTGTTTTGAGAAAGGTGAGATGAATTATTAAGCCTTAATATATCGGATGTCATGAATTTCAAATTCCAATATTACTATTTCTTTGCTCCTTGGTTGCACGAGCTTAAACTCAATATCCAAAAGGTAAGTCTATGTGCTTGCCACCTAGCCATTTAGGTTTTATGGTATGAGTCTCTCATGCTCATAGTTGTTTTGGTTAGGAATTTGACACCAACATAAAGGGGCATCAGGTCGACTTTAGGCAAGGTAGTCAAAGGTGCAAGGCACACTCGAGACGCAAAAGGTCAATATCGTCCGAGGCGCAAGACACACTTAAGAAACGCGTCTGATCGAAGCGAGCTCAAAAATAAAAAATATATACATAAATAAATTAATTAATTAGTAATGTAAAAATAAAATCAATTAATATATTAAAACCAAAAAAAATATGTTAAAACATAATCAGGTAAAATAACGAAGTAGCAGTCAACAGAATTAACAATAATTTATGTGCTCTTAGTTCTCTAACAAGAAGTAACAAAATAAAAGTAACACATTATAAAATAAAAGAACCAATAGATCATTAATTCATCTTCATCAAACTCCATTAAATCATCATTACCATAATCACACCAATACTCCCCATCACTATCATTTTTTTTCCAGGTGAGCCTATAGAGCCAAAATAAAAAGTAAATACAGAAGGCGCGCCTTTACTTGTTGGTGCCTTGCTGCGAAGCATGCATGGAGAAAGGAGCATAGCATAGTGAGGTGCGAGGCGCAGTTGGTGTGCCTTGCTTCGCTGCACGCTTTAAGCACGCCGTGGGCCCACCTTTGACTACACTGACTTCATGTCATAAAAACTGTCAAATCCTCATGGCGCTTGCTTATGCTCCATAGCGGGATGAGACTTGGATAATGATGAAGATTATTAGTTTTTCATGACTTTCCTCTTGCCAAATTTAGCACCAAGTCTGCATAACTTTTGCTGGATCAGTTTTATATAAAGAGTTTGTTCAAATGAAAAGACATAGGTTATATGTCTTGTTTCGGACATGCTTATGTGTCTTTATACAAGAAATAACTTGCATGGTTAGTGTATGCTGCTGAGACAAGGTTCGCCTTCTCTTACTCCCTGGCCAGCTTTGCTGTTACAAGGTGTACTACCCATTCAGATAAATAGATATTGGCACTTGGTCTCATCCAAATCCTGCTATGTTTAGATTGTATGAAGTAAATGGTACTAGTAATCATGACATTTAATTCTTGTTCCAACTGTTTCATTTCCATTCTTTCAGTGCTTGTGACCATTTGGTCAAACGAAGAGGTTAGAAACAAAGTAAGATGGGAAAAAAAAAAACCCCTCAAAACGAGCTTGTAAAGCTTAAAGCAACACATAGATTAACATCCTATTCCTGTTGTCAGTCCTTCCATTTTTCTTGACTATTTTCGGTGGTCAACTGTCGTTGCTAGACTTGGAAGTTGGAACATGGATTTCTACGGCATGCGTTCCGGAACGTGCATTCCTGGATTACGGAACACTACCTTTATGGTGAAGTGAACTCAGGTAACCATGTTGCATACTCGGAAGTATATATGTGGTTTGTGTTGCTTTTATGTATCGTACTCTACGAGTCATTCCAATTTAAGGATTCATGCATTCTACCACCAAAAGCTGCTCCAAAATCCTTTCTATGATTTTGAAAAACAACCTATCTTTTGACTTGTATTACTTTGGTACTTCAGAAGCATGAGTTATAGCATCATAGTGTTGCTTCATGGGAGCTCTAGCAAATCTGGTTAACTATGCTCTTCTTAGGATACATATTACTTTTCATTGAAATCGAAAGCTTAATATAATTTCTTTTTGTTCAGGCTCTTCACATTTTAGCCGACATGCCTATACCATCTTAGGTTGTTAAATCCACAATCTTACATTAGACTTCCTTATCCAAGCTTACATTCCTGTCATGCCAATTTGTGTGTTCTAACTTATAATTGATATTCAGGCCAACATATCGGCCAATATGTCAGTTTCATAGGTAAATGATATGATTTTGCAAAATATATTTCTTGTGTCATTTTACAATATATTGGATGGCATATCGGGCCAAACCCGATATATTGTCCGGTACGATTTTTCAGACGCCGAGATTTTAGTTAATCGGGTTTTGTTGAGGTTTTTATGAGACAAAGTTTGAACTGTTAAGTTTGTTAAACTCTTAAACTTGACTCTTAAATGACTCGTAATTTTAATTTACGTGTATAATTTAAGTGTTAAATTGGTTAGATTCATAAATTATTTAGGATCCTAAATAAAAAATTTTATTTGTACTTATTGACTTACTTAGATATGACATTTTAATGTTAGTTGTTTTTTATATTTGTAGTTACAGTTGTTATGTTTGTTGTTAGATTTAGGACATTTAGTACATTATATATATATATATATATATATATATATATATATATATATAGGGTAAACGGGATATGAGCCATAGTGCTCATTTTCCTACATGAGCCATGCGCATGTGGACCAATAAGAATAGAGTGTACTAGAGCACATGGGTGCACATGGGATGTGAAAGTCTATTCCTATTGGTCCACATATGCATGGCTCATATAAAAAAATGAGCACTATGACTCATATCCCGCTTACCCATATATATATATATATATATATATATATATATATATATACACAAAATGTCTCCGACATATGTTCCCAATATGCGACATTTCAGAACCCAACATCTACAATCTTGATTTCTTATAGAAATTTGTAGTCTTGGCTTTGTTTAACTTGTAAACTCACACCCCTCCATAAGAAAATGAGTATATACTGAAGTGTAGATAGATACTTATGCATTTGCATAGCATACATTCTTAGGCTCATATGTGACTGCATAATACATCCGTATTTATGCATGTCCTTTGACATGTGTATATATAATTGGGCAGAGAGAGATGCAATAGACACAAGGACAGATACAAGCACATTTACTTGTACACTGAGTCGCTGACACCTACATTCAGGACATCACATGTATAGCATGTTGGCTGAAATGTGCTAATTCTTTTTCTTTTCTTTTTTTCTTGCTGGTGTAGTATCTTTGACTAGTTTTTTTTTGTTTTTTATTTTATATTCTTTCTCCATTTCCAACATGTCATAATTTATGAATAATAAAAGAAAGGATAAAACCAATTGTGATGTTAGAATGCAAGCTATATTTTTGTAATTTTCCTCCCAATTTCTATACCCTGAATATGTCATAACACCGTTTACTTCAGTTACATTATGAATAAGTAAATAATGTTATAACAATTTCATTTTTGCAGCTCATAGAGTTAATATGTATGTATCAACTGCTTGCTTTGTTATTGTTATTTTCTAATCATTCTCCTATTATCCCTGCAGTTGTGGAGGTAGATGTATTTCTATAGAATATACAGACAGAGTAGGTGAGTTAGCTAAAAGGCATGGTTTGAAACTTCATATTGATGGAGCACGAATTTTCAATGCTTCTGTTGTAAGTATCCATTACTATCTTAAGCTAATGAGAATTGTCTACTTCTGTAGTTCTCGATTATATCAAGATCTTTTCTTTACACCCTGCTTATCACTTATATTTTCCATGTTTAGTGGTTTCATATCCTTCTATTGTTTCTCAGTGAAACTTTTCATACATCCGTTGCTCTAATTCTTGTAAATTACTTCTCAGTCTTCAACAGTTTATACACTGCATAGTCCCAAAACAACAAAAGAAATTTATAGACTGCAATAAATATTTAAAAAAAAATAAAAGTGGTGAATCAAGGACACATAATTATTCATAATCAGATTCAGATTTGTTCGTTTATCAACATTAAACTGAATTGGTTTGGATAAGAAACAAGAACAGGGAGTTATTTTGAAAACATTTTCTAAGTTATCATGGTTAATTCCTTCATCCAATTTATTGACTAATTGTATCATGTGTTAGGCGCTTGGAGTTCCTGTTCACAGACTTGTACAAGCTGCAGATTCAGTTTCAGTATCTTTCTTGTTCCTTTCTTTTGTTTCTGTATTTATTTTGTTTTATTTTAATTAGTTAGGAAACAACTCGTCACTCTTGTGCTTAGTGATTTTAACTCAAATTATTCATTTTGTTTCTGTAACCTTAACTCAGGTATGCATGTCAAAAGGTTTGGGTGCTCCAGTTGGATCTGTCATTGTTGGATCAAAAGACTTTATTCGCAAGGTATTGGCACATGCAAGCATGATCATGTGCATTGCACACAGGCACAGATTATTGCAAATCTCCACATAATTTGATTTCTTATATGCTTGATCCTCCTTTACCAGGCTAGAAGACTTAGGAAAACTTTGGGTGGTGGGATGAGGCAAGTCGGGGTCCTCTGCGCTGCAGCTTATGTTGCTCTCCAGGATAGTGTCAAGAAGCTTGAGGATGATCATAGGAACGCCAAAATATTCTCAGGTTTCAATTATTTCCTTCTTGGAACATGTAGCTAGTTTTTTTTTGTAGTCTACATTCTTGTCTTTAACCTTTTGTCGTCAGTGTTCAAGGAAATACCCTCATCATCTTCAGTGCATATATTTTGCTGGATCAGTTGTTAACTCTTTGTTTTCTTCATATAAGCAAAAGACGGTTCTTATTTCATGAAAAATATTTTGTATCATTAACATTGAGTTTATTTATGTAGATGGGCTGAATCAGATCAAACAACTGACTGTTGATTCAACTTCGGTAGAGACCAATATGGTTAGTATCACCTACAGAGCACTTGATCTTTTGGAAATTTGTGTCCTAGATCTTTTGCAAGTTTATTTGTACATAATGATAGCTGTTTTCCTTTTTTTGGTGAGAACAGGTATTTTTCGATATTGTAGATTCGTCTTTCATATCACCAGAAAAGCTGTGTCAGCTCTTGGAAAAGCACGGTGTATTGGCAATGCCTGCAAGCTCAACCAGGTGCAAATCCAATTTGCTGTTGACAAGCTGATTTTTCTGTGTTATTTGTTCTCCTTTAGTGAGTTTCATTAAATGTTGTCATTTCAATCTATTGGTGTCTACTCTCTACACTCTATCCCTCACATCAAGCATAAGAATGTCAATGATTTCTGTGCAAGTGACTGGATAGAGGGTCAAAGTAAATTATTTACATAAACTAGTTCCCATTGATGCTTATATGAGTTAAGGTCAGGGTGGTCTAAAAATATTGTTACTGAAGCTAGGTTGTGGTAAGCGGACTTTAGTTAATAAAACAAGTAAACAACTAAGAGCTGAATTTCAAGATCAACATTATGGAGTTTAATATCGAGTCTATGGAAGTTTATATCAGGGTGGTGAAATTACTGTTATAGGGATGCTAGGCTGTTCTAGAATGTGAAGACTTTATAACAAATGCTTAGCATCTGATAAATAATATATATATATATATATATATATATATATATATATATATATATATATATATATATATATCTGGATGTGACCATATAAATAAGTTGTAACCCAACATGAGAAGTACTATTTCGATCCAACCTGAATCTGTTTCTAGCTATGCTGCATGCTCACGGATGTGATACAGTTCGGACATCACGAGACAGACACAGCACCAGTTTTGGATTGTTGACATGTATTTTGATCATGGGTAAGTGAGATGGTAAAGTATTTGAAATCATTCTCTACAATATCTACATGAGATATTGTGATGTATTTGAAATCATTCTCTGCTTATCTACATTTGTAACGTACAAGATGATAAAGTAAATATCCTATATTCCTTGCAATTGCTCATTAACTATCTCAATAAGTAGATTATTTGTGGGTTCCATAACTCCTTGCAGGAATCAATTACTTTCACGCCTTTTGTATGTAAACATTTATTCTCCTTTCGTAGCATATTTATTTCTCTTATATTTTATACTTACATGCCATGCAAGGTATGTCTAGAAGAGATTAAGAGGGAAACCAAATACAGTCTCTTATTTTCCCTCTACACTTGTTGCATGTATACACAATTTTTTATATATGAATGTGATATGCATGCGTGTTTATGTAGCTTGTGTGTTTGTATGGAGCAACTTGAACGTCTTTTTTCTCTTTGTATTAGCAAATCATACACCTAAATTACATTTTATAGCAAAGACTAATGCTGTAGGATTGATGTTAATAGTGCATAAACAGTTAAATTAGGTACACTATAATCAATAACCTGAGAGATGCATTCTCTTTTCATTTTTGTGGGAATGCGTGAATACACATAATGACTATCCAACCTAAACCATGCATGGATATGTTGTCAATATGAGTATGAATGATTAATGGGACTGGATTACAAAGCACCATAGCTTTGGTTGCTAATATCTGGGTCCACATATAGTCAGTGCACCTCAATGTTAGTTATAATTATGGTTTTTTTTATAACCTAAATTAACTATGTAGTTAACTCCCAATGGAGCATCCCTCAGTGTGATGCCATTCAAAGCCGTACGCCCACTGCGGAGATTTTATCTCCCGTTACACAAAAAAATGGTAGGAAAGAAGTCAATAAGCGACAGAATCAAATCGGAATGCATATTCAAGGACGTTAAGATTGATGTCAAGGAAACTTGCAATGATAGTAATCATGAAAATATGGATGAGATCCTAATCATTTTAATTCTATCACAGGTCTCCCTCGGTACGTAAACATAACTGAAATGATAGATGGGACCTCCATGGGCCGCTACAAAACTATCATTTTCTTTCCACTTTTATTAGTGCAAATGGTTGGTTGAGGCCCATTACTAAGATATTAACGAAAAGAAGCTATCTTATTTACTTGTCCATGTCTTGTTTCTTCTTCTTTGTCTCCCTTTTCTTTAAAAAGCCCATAGTTGGTAGTCTTTGTCTTGTAGAGAAAAATAATTTTATCAGTTTTAAGGAGCTCCCTGAACTACAAAAACAAAGCCTTCAACCCAAAGTTTTGGTAAGGGACGTATCTTCTCTAATATTAACAAAAACCATATCTTATGTAATCTTATTTACTCGGCTATTTGAATTCTTTTCTTGCATTCATCTCTAATAAGGGACATGTTTTCTGTAATATTAACAAAAACCATATCCTGGAAAAAGATGTATTTTATCAATGTAATATACTTGTTGTCAATTTCACATATATCCTACCTTCCGAGGGTTTGCACAAGTCGTTCTGTATCATCTCATGTTTGTCCTTTGGAGTTTGTACATTGCCAGCTTTCAAAAATTTACTCAATCATTGGATACTTCTAGAGGTCTACTTCTTATTTCAGTCCAAGTGCCTCCACTCACGAGCTGGTTCCTTTTACTGCCAATTATATAGTTTTGGATATATTCAAATATTCAAATTTATTAAAGAAACCAGTATATTTGTCAATTTGGTTGCGGAGCTTCCATTTCTGATGGAAGAGGCCTTTGATGATATTGATGGTGATGATCAAAGGAACCAGACAGGCACCTGACTGATTTAAGAGCAACTTGGGTCAAGATTCAGGAGTAGTTGTCAGGGCTTTTAGTGTTTTCTATTTATCCTTAGTGTTGAGACATTAAAAAAAAAATTTGTTCTAGATGAAGAATATGAATATGTAATTGACACTTAATTTATTCTTTTTGTCAGCGTCAGGCTCGTCCTCCATTACCAAATTTCAGAAAGTGACGTTCATTATGCTTTGACATGCATAAAGGTGATAACCGCAGCTACATTTTATTTCTTAAACTTTTGATACCAGGAGGCTTGACCTATCTTCCTTTTTCTTCTTTTTTTCACAGCAAGTCATCAATCAAGTATCGAATGAAGTTGGTCAAAACGGAGGCCCATAATTTATTTTCATTTGGAAGGAATTTGGGGAAAGTGGCAAAAACTGTTATTCTTCCTTTGGAAATTCAGCAGAATTAACTGTTCTAAAGACCTTTGCATCCCTTATAATGGAAACATTTTCCTTCTTTCATATTACTGTGGTTTGTCATGGTGAAGGTATTTGACCTTATTAGTAAATTATACTGATTAGCTTAAATGTTACCAAGATTTTGAGTCGATTTTGATTACACGCTACGGAGACCTGATCTAAAATTGGAAGCAATTTTTTGCAGTAGTTGTCTGACCATTCTGTATTTGCTAGTGCCTTTAGTCTCTCGTCTTCAATCAATCGTGTCATATCCTCTTTCATCTGATTATACTTACTATATCTGTGATACTCTTAGTTGGATACTATAACAGTATTCCCTCACAGCACAAGTTTCTTTTGGACTGGAAAGAATAACAAAGATCTCGTTTTACAGCACCTTGGATTTTCTCTCTCAAACTCAACCAGATACTTTTCGCCTCTCTTTCTTCTACTAAGCCCAACCAGACCACTTCGATGAATCAAACAAGTGAAATGTTGTAAATTTGAAGTTGGTTGCATCCTAGGCTCTCACCATTCCAAATTCAAGATCCGCAACTTCAACTTCTTCTCATCTCACCAAATAATTTTTGAACCAAGCGAGTAAACGTTTCAAACTAGTCAAAACAAATGAGGTCAACCTTTAATGAGGCTCTTAAGCCACTAATTTCATTATCAGAACTAAAATTTGGAAGAGTAAACAATTAAGAGAGCAATTAAAGAAAAATATGCACTAGTAATAACCAAGTAATATGCAACAAATCAAGATCAAGTCTTTTCCTAAAAGTTTCAAACACTTGGGTACAAGTACATTACATTATTCTCTTAACATAAATGTCACACAGAAATTATTCTATGAAACAGTACATATAATAAACAATAAAGATATTGCAGGAACATGACAAAAAGTACAAGTCGATTTTTCCATCCTGCAAAGAAAAAGTTCAACATCACCTCAACCTATTGGACAGTTACTTCCCTATATGCAGGGAATTATAGAAATTGGTCTTTAAATGCCAGAACCAGCAATAGAATTAGTACATTGACAAGCTCCCAGATAGACTGGTCATTGATTACATATCATTATGCAAGCATTAGTTGATGAAAACTCCTGTGCCTGCATACTCGACCTCCTACAATATCAAACAACAATCATTACTGGCAGATATAATGACACTACAACAAAAAAATAGGATAAGATTATGACTGCCAACAGGATCTTAAAGTTACCAGTCTTGCTTACTATAATGTGAAATTAATATTACAAAAATACTTACAAGGATATCAAAACTTCAAGGTTAAAAACCTTTTGACTTTGGGCTACATATTATATGGGCCTTCAATATTGTGAAACTTGGTAAGCTTCTAGTACTATAAACTTTGTCAGAAATGTCTAGGAAAAACCTCGTCATTTGACAACCAAGCGAAACTTTAGCCGTTTATAGTGAGATGCATGTAAATTGTCAAAATATGAGATTTCTAGGTGCACATGGGCATATGACTCTTACAAACATAGACATCTAGCTTGAGATTGGAATATAAAACCATAAGAGCCTCTCAGAGAAAATTCCTGCCTGTTTTTCGTTCATACTACATGCAACAAAAAGCTCTTATCATTACAAATCAAGCCTGATAGATATGAAACCAGCTCCCCTTAAAGACATGTGACCACAAAGAACCTATCATCACCTGACACAAATCTAAACTACATTGTTACAATTCTCAGAATTCAAACATGGTCTACACATGGAACTAGAGGAAAGTTCAAGGGGGTACCAGCATCAATATTTGCAGTGGATTGTTCCGAATTCCGATAGTGTAATTATAAAATCTTGAAGATGAACGTCCACAACATTTATGGTTTGTGCATATCCAATTCTCTAACACTTTTCAGAAAATGACAATTTGAATTACTTAATGAAAATAAGTATGGGGTCATACGTGAGCAGGGGCTAGCGAGGAAACCCAGTCTGACGCATGAGTTGGAAGAAGGCCCAATGTGTTTAGCTGTCAAACAAGGAAACATAAAATTAAATTAAAAATGTACTTAGTAACACATGGTTAAGTTAAGCATTGAGAGTGATAAACCAACTGCAAAGTTGGCTTAGCTCACCTTCCACACACCCAAAGACAGCCCAGCCAAATTGAGGGCAATGAAAAGTAACTTGGGTGCAAGAATATCTACTCTTGAATCTTTGTAAGGTTCAAAAACTGCAAAAACAGAGAAATTATATACACATAAAAACAATAGCTATAGTTGTAGACTTGGATAACATTTATATAGTATGTGATTTATACTGTGTGGTCATGGACAAAAATAAGATAACATAAGGAAGCATTATTGCTGGTCTACATTTTAAATATGGTGACATAAAATGTCACCCATTTTCGAAAGTAGTGTCAAACAATGTGTTTAACATTTTATAGCAGATGGCATTAACCAATCTGCAATGTTAACTAGTTCAAGTATTTCAAATTTCCAGTTGCATCTGGCCAACTTGCATTCGAAGACTTGGAAGCATGTAAAAACTTTAAATACCCTTATTTATATATATAGACCATAACAAAAGTAAGAAGAAAGTGCATACCTTTTCCAACACCTTGAAGGGCACTTAATGGTTGCAGAAGGGCTGAAAATGTGATACCAATACTAAACAAATGCACGGTACTTCCAGCCATCCACATCATGAAGCCCATCATGAACAAGTTCTTGACAGGGGCTTGGGCCACTTCCCAAGCTTTCTTTTCAAAGTAAAAAAAGAGGAAGAAACAGAAGAATTTCATAATTAACATTTGAAATTGTAGTTTAGTTTCCAAACAAAGTAATAAAAAATAAGCTCAATATTACAACAAGATAGGTAATAGTATAGTTGAACGGCGGATTACAAAATAGGCATTTCATTCTGTTCAGACCATAAAGGAATTACTAAGAAGGCACATTGATAAAGACAATAAAGTAATTTCCAGAAAATAAATTTACCGACAAGATGCATTTGATGAGAACTTAGTAAAGAAAATCAGTGAGTACTTTCTCATAGAGAAACAGATATCAGAGGCAAATTTACGCATATGAAGTCCACCAAACCAAGATTATTTTTTTGCCGGTATATATATTACACATATGAAGTCTCCACCAAACCAAGATTATTTCTTTGCCGTATATATATATTGTCAATTATGAAGTAAAAGTAGTCCCAAATACCAACACTTACTTCAATTATTAGAAACTCTCTTAGAGGAAACCCATTATAACCAAGAATACACCAACGAAGACGATTGCCAGACGCTAGAAGAGAACAACATGGAACAACACAAAAGCAGAACCCGGATCAGCAAGCAGATTGTTCTACCAAGTGGATTGGCTAACCAATTGGTCAACCGAAGGAGGACCAAGCGGTGTACCAAGTATATTAGAGAGAGCATAATGGCGCGAAGTTGGTCCTGGGCTTGGGAGCAGTTTTGGGTCTCATTTGGTATATAGCGGGTTTGGGAGCGAATTTGGGTTTGGGGGTAAGCAGGCGTGGGGTCTATGTCTGGGGTAAGCTGGTCTGGGGATATAAGTGCGAGTTTGGGTCTGCGGATAGGCTGAGCAGTATTCGATAAAAAACCACAAACTGAACCTAACCAAACCAAATTATTCAGTTTGATTTAGGGGATAGTTCAGTTTGCAGTTTTGGTTTTGTTAAATTACGGTTTTGGTTGTTCGTTTACGATTTTGGGAATGTGGTTTGATTCAAACCGAACATATTACAACTATGCCACCTCCCACATGTATCTTTAAAAGCCTTACACAACCCAATAATCCTAAATCTACGATATCCATCACACCCTACAATTTTCATTCTCATGACGTATGAGTCTTCATCTAGTAGCATGAGTCCAAGGTTGTGAAAATCGCTAGGCGCTAGGCTGGCAGGCACATGCCGCCTAGGCAGCTGTCTAGGCGGCCGCCTAGGCAGCTGTCTAGGCGGCCGCCTAGATGAAGGCGGTTCAAACAATATTAAAAAAATTCAAAAAATCTAATGAAAAAGTTCATAAAATCCCATAACATGCATAGTCGAGCGTCGGAGGAACTAGGTGGGCGCCTAGGCGGGCATCGGACAGACACCAGCCTCCTAGCGCCTAGGAGCCGCCTAGACGACCGCCTTTTTTAACAATGAGCATGACTCTTTATTAGTATGTCTTACATCATGACCTTTTTTTTGAATTTTATGTGGTTTGCGATTAAGACTGAATTAACCAAAAACACGATTGTTTTGAGATTACATGGTGCAGTTGTTTGATGCTATGCGGTTTGAAGTCAAGTGTGGGTTTGGAAAACTAAGATTCGATTAAACCGAACAGATTGAATGCTCACCCCAAACTGTGAATATGGTTAAGGAACTGTAGGGACACGGTTAAGACCGACTTAACCGAATTATTAACACGGTTCAGTCAAATACGATTTTGAGATTATGTGGTGCAGTTGTTTGATGCTATGCGGTTTGAAATGAAGTGCGGAGTTGGAAAACTATGGTTCGGTTAAACCGCACAAACCAAATGCTCACCCCTATCTGTGAATATGGTTAAGGAAACGTTGGGACAACGGTCACAGATAAAGGAGATAGCATGAAGTTAGGGTTAGGGTTTTGGAGACCAATTGAAGTTATAGGCATGGTGAGTTTGGAGGGTACGTATGTGTCAATGGCTTGTTTGGAGATTAGGATATGTTGATGGTGGGTCTGGATTACATGGGAGAACAATGGAACTGGAGGCGGCATGCCAGTATTAGGGAGATCGGTAGGACTAGCATAGGTGAATTGGTAATAGGGTTGAGGTCGATGAAACTAGAGATGCAGGGTTGATCTAGGCAAATGAAGGGCGACGATGAAAAAGAAGAAGTCAATGACAATGGAAGGGGATAACGACTAGTCTAGGAGGCATATGTGATACATAAGGGTTTTGTAGACGGTTAGAATTGCATGTTAGGTTTTTTTTTTGAAATTTGAGATCCATAATACAAATTTGAAATACAAACATGTTCTAACTTCTAAATCCATAATACAATTCATAATTATTTTAAAATTTTTGAAATTTGAAATGTAAATGTTCTAAAATCTATATCCAATCTTAAAACCCAAACAGCATATCCACAATACAACTTAAGCATAAAAATTCAATAAAATTCAAAAACTAATCAGCCGCACAGGGCCCAATATGCCTACCTAGGGGAAGAACATGGCCGAACAAATGTCTAGGACTGCCGAACAGGAAATTTTCGATGCGGCGGGTGGCCGCCTAGACCGATTTTTAGAACATTGGGAGTAAAAAAAGGCTAATAAAGAAAACATAACATATGTACGCAGAGATTTCTCATGCACATTATAACTAAGATGCTCCCTCATTCTAATATTGCGTCTACAAAGCTCAACAGTGCCAAATCAAGTAAATTTAGAGGCTCTATCAGGAATGTGAAGACTCAGGATATCTTTTGTCAATAAAGAGCTTTACACCCTCAAGCTCCACCTACTCAAATAATGTCAAGTTACCCTACCATCAAATCCTATCTTGATAGAATAATTCAAAGATCGACTATCAAAATCCAATCTTGATACAATTATTGATCTACAAAACAAAACCTAAAAGACTTACCACAATTTCCAACCCTAAATCCCACGAACAAATATTCACCATAAATCAATCTCATGTAGGATAAATAGTATAAGTATCTTCCTGTAATTCAAAGTAACTTGACGGAGGCAAATCTTCGAAGTCGGCTCATCGAAACGTGTCGATAGAGGATGGTACAATGCCAAAGTGAAGTGGGGATAACCAACGTCGCAAAAACGGATGTTATCGGTGTTCGAATCCACAAATGAGTTCTCGAATCCACGAACACTGGAATCCACTAGAAAAGAGAACAAATCTCAATTAAAAGTAGTATTTGACGTTCATGAAACCATGTACAACGAAACCATTATATAGGCTTTACAAAACTTGAAGAAGAAGAAGAAGAAATCTAATCCTAAATGAAAGCCTACTATATCTAATACTCATAAAAAAAACATATCTTAGTCAAATCAAGGTCAAAATATTTGATCGCATTTGCTAGATTTATTATATACATAAGTTACCAAAAGTAAATTCTAGACTAATCCTAAAAGAAAACTGTAAAATCGTGTCTAAATTTTGCAAGATGTGTTGAAACGGATTCGACCGGTCAACCAATTGGTCAAGTTGACAAGTTGCTCTGCAACATCACAATCAAACCTAAGCAAACCCTAATCTTTCAATTGGCCGGAAAATGCAACAGAAATCAAGAAACCCTAACCCTAGAGAATTCTCGCCTGCAACTTCCATGCCGCTCCGTCGTCCTTCTAGTTTCAAATGCAAATTGTTGCACCCAAAACCAATCTTGACCCAGCAGTTGCGATCTACAAAGCTACTTCAACTGCGCAAACCAAATTCCCCCAAAAGGGGAACTTGTCCCGAATCTAAAAGCCTACGCAGACAAGAATCAACCACCAAAATCCAGTCTTCACGCAAATATTGATCTACAAGCCTATTAAAATACATAAAAACCAAATCAGACGACAGAAGCCTAAAACAAGCCAACCAAACCTAATAAAGCCCCAGTTGTTAGATCAATCGGACAAAAATACTATGAATCCAGAAACCTGAAACCCTAGATATTCCTCACCTGAGACTTCCAGGCCGCCTCGGCGTCCTTCTTCTGCCGGCTGGCGTTGGCATCATCCTAAAATTAGACCCCCAAAAATAAGAATTCCAACAAAAACTTCACCAAAATTGGAGAAACATCTATACAGAGAGGGGGGAAAGGGGGCATACGAGATCTTGGATAGATCGGTTGAAACCGACGGGATCCGGAGCGTCCGACGAGGACGATGAGGAGGCGGAGCCGTCGGCGAATTCGACCGCCCATCTCCGAGCCAAACCTTTCCCTTTCTCCATTGCTTTTGCAGAGAGAGAGCGAGAGAGGAAGGGAAAAAACAAAGGAAAGATTTTTGAAGAAGAAGAAGAAGAAGAAGGGGTTCTGCACACTCGCGGTGAATAGTTCTATTTTAACTTGTTGACTTGATGGAAAACGTCTAATAAAATTACAAAACAACCCTTGGAAGTTTTTTACTAAAGAAAACATAGGATATTTATTTATTTACTAGTAATGTGTATTGTTGGCGCTTAAAAAATTAAAAAAATACCTCCATCTTAATCATTTGAGTTAAAATTATTTAAGTACAAGTAAATATATATAAATATATATATATATATATATATATATATATTTTGGCATAATGCTTGAGGCCTAACGTAACGTATCGGATTTTGTGCACACTGTATTGTATGTCTTTTGATCCATTACCTCCCAACTCTCATCATTTATAAATAGAAGGAATAATACATCTCTGTGGTTCGATTCACTCATGTCATCCAGATAAGATCTTATAAGTAAATTATATTTGATAGTTTTTAAAAAAAAAATGATAAGATCTTATAAGTAAATTATATTTGATAGTTTTTTAAAAAAAAATTAATAGAGTACAAACGAGACTGTTCAATTTTGAGCCTTTTCAAAACCATAATAAAAATTTATTTATTTATTTAACACAGACAAAAGAAAGGGGGGGGGGGGGGGGGGGGGCTTTTTACATTTTATTCTTCTTGAAAGTAGTCTAAAACTATTTGGAACATAGTTTATCAAAAAAGATAAAAATTAGTTCAATTTTGTAAGACAAATCGTGAAAACAATCTCACATAGGTCGACCTGTTTAAAAACAATTCAAAAAGTTGTATGATAACCATTGTTTACAGACATTTTTTTGAGAAACTACTTCAATTTTGAGGCTAGTTTCTAAAATAGTTAGGACGATGTTGGCAAAAGCTGCTTATGTCGCTACTTTCTTGAAACCAGGTAAACTCACAAGTAAATTTTCTTGCTATCGGAAATTTCCACCACTACTTCAATACAACCAAAATGCATAATAAGTAGTGTTGTGAATCCATTGTTTGGTTGACTACAACTGTACTTAGTACTGATGTTCTTACGGATCCATTAGACATGGGCAAATTACAACTATTTTCCCTAATGTTTTGGGTCTTAGTCCTTGTGCAACTATGACACGAACCCCAATGTTTTGGGTCTAGTCCCTGTGTAATTACAGAAGGAACCATGAAAATTAACTCACAGAGTGCATAGCTCATTTCACCAATCAAAATTGATACTTCACATTCATAACAGAAAAGTTAAAAAAATGAAAAAAAAATCTCCTCTTACTATTATTTGAATTTGCACAAGAAGTTAAAAGGAAACAGAACCAGATTTCACAGACTAATGTTTGGTTCCAAAGCAACAGAAAAGAAAAATATGAAAAGATCAATTCTTCAGGTAGATCTACAGAATATCATCAACGCTGCCGCTTTTGGATACATGTGGAACAAAAAATTACACCGAAACATTTACATTGATATCGAAAATACATGAATCAATCTTAACCGATCTAATAAGAAAATGAGAGCACTTGTCAATTCTCTAAAGGCGGTATGATGATCAAAGTTGAACTGGGATAAAAGAAACAGGTTTACCAGGTTCAATGGCCTCAACTATGTGCAGCTTGAGAATTATTCAAAAATAAGAAATGTGGTCTCTATAGATACAATTCCTACTGCTGCATTCTATATTTGTAACTCTGAACCCAAAACTGAAGCAAAGATGGCAGGAAAGCTACCTTTATTGAACCGAAGCATACAGGGAAAAGCATGGTAAATCACCGCCAATGACACAAGGCGAACACATCATCATCTAGGACGACTTTCAATTTCTTCATTGAGGAGATCAAGGAGTTGTCTCCTGGAGTCCGGTTGGTCACTGCTCAATACTCTACGCAACTCCAGCAACTCTTCTTGAGTACCCTTCTTAAGTAGACCTCTGAGAGCCACATCTGCCCCGGCGAGTTGGTCATCCTCGACTGAAGTTGTGGGTCTGATCGCAGCTGGTGTTTGGGGACGGAAACTCCAGTACTCTGTACAATCATGATACCGATCCATTGCTTCGATGACCTGCATTATATATATATATATATATATATATATATATATGTCAAAATAGATTAAGCAAAATCTTCGTATCTAAAACCGAGTGTATAGAGGGGGAGAAGACATTATTCAAAGTGATGGGGAGAACAAGAAACCAGCTTTCCACTAGAAATCTACACAGAAAATTATATATCTCACTATAGGGGTTCGAGTATTTGATACGTTCTCATGATTTAAGACTAGTGTGAAATCTGAAAAAAAAAAAAAAAATCCAATGAGTTCCAGAAATATATTACATTGCAGATGCCTTTTACTTCTCGTATCCGAATAAGGGGCGAGCTATATGCACAATTATATGTAACATTTTTGGATGACAGAATTATCCTCAACGATGTCTCTCTTCCTCTAGTAAGTTCTCTCACGTTCTTTTCCAGTTTCTAATCCCTTCAAGCTCTTCCCAGCAATGTGCTACTCCATTGCATCAATTCAGAAATACAAATTCAACATTTAAATTGATAACAGCTGTTGCATATAGACACTAAACCACTCAAGTCAGGTGGCATTTTCCTGACTTTTGTAGGTCCACTTCTACAAAGAGAGCTGATGTATCAAAAATATTTGCATAACGGTTTTGATTTCTTGGAAGACCGGAAAACCCTTTGTAGGTCCCTTCTCCCCCAATTTGTTGGGTGCTATGTTGCACAGACACGGGAAAATGGTCTGTGTCGAGTTTCTACCTGTATCCTTGTCCATATTCGTTCAACATAGGTAACTACTTATTACACATCTGAAAATGTTTGATGTATCCCATATTCGTATTGTCCTTAACCATATCCTTGTCCGTATGGGTGCAACAAACGTTAGGTGATATCTGAGGGTGTTTCAATCGCTATATCATACATCTCAAATTTTTATTTGGAATTTCTGGTCACTATCCTATCAACTTAAGTTTAATAAAACAGAAACTGTTCAAGGGCTTCATATTCCTATTCCATACCTAGGTTTTGCTACCAGGGTTTAGGCTTTCTACATTAATTATGGTTCTCCACCCCCTAGCTTTCCTAGTCTTCAAATCTTCTGACTGAAATTTCAATTAGAAACCTCAGGCGTAGCACAAAGTGGATCTTATGTCCACAAGTAGCTTATGCTAATGACAAGGCAATGAATATCATGCAAAGTGGATCTTATGACATATGAGGCAAGCAACAATGGGAAGAATGCATCGGCAGTGAGAAAAATGTACCTGCATGATAGTGGGTGAGGTTAAGCCAAACATTTCAAGACCATCAAGGGACCTTGGAGGCTGCAGTGAAGGTAGGTTAGATCTTCCCTGGATTTGGTGCCTCCTAATTTCATTGTTCACCCTATCCCTGACCATATCCCAGCATTTTGTAGCAGAAACTTGAATGAATACTTCAGATGGGCATTCCTCTACCGTTACCTGTAGTTGTAGAAGCAAGTATCATCAGATTTTGTACCATAAAATATAGTTTTTCAACATTAATATGTAAAAAGATATAGGCACTATGCCAAAATGACAAACTTTCATGTAAGCAGTATCAACATGCTCTGTTCAATGTACGTTCATGCGGTTTGAAAGGAAAGGATAAGATCATAAACCTATGATTGTATCAGCAGTTCAGAACCGTCTGAATTTGAAGTTATAATATGGGGGAGATCAACTTATCTTATGCACAAAAACTGAGTTATCCAAAAGGTTATCTTTAATAACCAACTGTTCAACAGTGCAAAGAACTAAAAGAAAGGTTCAAACTTTCAGAGAGAGAGAGAATGAGCCCATGCACCCGTGCACGGTACGAGCACTATTTACACCGAAGAATGTTGATGAATCTGTGTAGAGAGTCGTGCGATCAACAAGACCATGGTTCCCATATGACACTTCCCGGATGACTAGCACCCATGTGCGACATCCAACACCGGATCCAACTCGTACTTGGGGCGAGTTACTCAAACGTGTCACACTATCGTATAAACCCGCAAGAGAACCAGATTCTTCGGGAGAAGGTGGACATGTTGCAAAAGGTGAACATCAGAGAGAGCATCAGCCCGTGTACGGTTCGAGCACTATTTCACCGAAAAATGTTGATGAATGTGTAGAGAGTCATGCGATTAACAAGATCATGGTCGGCTACAAATTTCTGCTACTTCGACTGGATATATTAGATCAAATGAGTGGGTCCAAATCTTCTCCGAGATAGATCTTCGAAGTGACTACCATCAAATAAGCATCCGAGCAGGGGACGAGTGGAAGACGACTTTTAAGACTCGGGATGAATTGTTCGGGTGGATGATCATGCTATTCGGATTGTCCAACACACTGAATACTTTCATGTGTCTCATAAATCAAGTGCTACGACCATTCATTGGCGAGTTTGTTTAGTCTATTTTTATGACATACTCATCTACAGCAAGGATCACGAAAACACTTGAGCACTTGAAGTATTTTAAATGTGTTAAAGCAAAACCAACTTTACGTCAATTTAAGGTAGTGTTATTTCTTAGGTTCATCACGAGTGCGAGTAGCATCTATGTCGATGAGGAGAAGGTTCTTGCAATCGGGGAATAGCCGACACCGTAGACCGTAGTAGAGGTGACTTCCATGGGTTAGCCATGTTTTATTGACGATTCATCCGAGAATTATTACCATAATGATGTCTATTACGAATGCATGAAGAAGGAAAAGTTTAACAAGGGAGAAGAAGCATCAACGAGTTTTGCAGTGATCAAGGAGAAGCTTTGTACAACATTGGTCTTAGCTCTTTCCAATTTTGATACTTTTCGAGTCGAGTGCGATCCCAACGGCACCGGCATCAGTGTGGTTTCGAGACGAGTGCGATCCCAACGGCACTGGCATCATGTGGTGTTATCACAAGAGACGGCTAATGCCATTCTTTAGTGAGAAGCTTAGTAACGGTCGAATGAAGCGGTTCACCTACAACAAGAAATTTTATGCAGTGGTGCGTGCGCTCAAGCATTGGAAGAACTACTTGGTAAGGAATTTGTGCATTAGTCTGACCATGAATCTCTGAAGTATTTGAGTAGCCAAAAGTGCATCAACAACAATATACATGCAAGGTGTAACATGTTCCTACAAAAAAGTCCGCACAAGCTTTGTACACAAGTATGGAGCTTCCAACCAGATAGTCGATGCGCTTAGTAGAAGGGCTTCATTACTAGCGACGCTTAGTCAGGAACAGGCCGGGTTTGAGTATTAAGGTGTTTTATGCATAATACGAGAATTTTGTGGAGTACTGGGAGCAGGTTCGTCAAAAGCAGGCCATCCACGACTTCCCCATCCACGATGTGCATCTTTGAGAAAGAAGTTGATTTAGGAGCTCAATGGTGGCAACCTAGCGGCACACTTAGGACAAGACAAGACCGTGGTCGTTTTCTAATGCTATTATTGACAACAATTGAGACGAGATATGGAAAAGACAATGCAATGAGCTATATGTGCCCAACCGCTAAAGGAAAGGTACAAAATATGGGTCTATATACTCCCTTACTAGTCCCAAAAAATATTTAGGACATCTATGGATTTCATCTTTGGGCTACCGAGGAGCCAACGGGGACCCAACTCGATTTTTATAGTGGTTGATTGGTTCTCGAAGATGGCACATTTTATACCTTGCAAGAGGACATCGGATGCAACACACGTGGCTAAGTTATTCTTTTTTGAAGTGGTGCGTCTTTAGTGTGTCGAAGAGTATTAACGTCGAATCAATATACGAAATTAGTTCTAGCGGAGACTTTGGAGCATGTTTGGGTCATCATTGGAGTTCAATAGCACTGCCCATAAGCAAACAGACGGCCAAACCGAAGTGGACAGTAGAACGTTGGGTAATATGATAAGAAACATATGTGGAGAGAAGTTAAAGCAGGGAAACTTTGCCTTGGCGCAAGTGAAATTCACGTATAATAGCACGGTTGATTCATCTACCAGGAAGTCTATGTTTGATATTGTGTATTTCATATCACATAATCATGTTTTTGATTTACATGTTTTACCGAAGGGATTGGAAAAGAGTACATCAACGAAGAATTTAGCGAATGAAATCCAAGGAGTTCATGAGGTTCGAAAACGACAACGGAAGGCTAATGCAAGGTACAAGTCAATGGCGAACAAGTACCGTAAGCGCAAAATCTTCAACATTTGTGACGACGTTATAGTGTACTCCAGAGAGTACAGACTAGGAAATACAACATGCATCAACCAAGAAGTCTGGACCTTTCAAAGTGCCGAGGAAGATTAATGCCAACACATACATCATAGATTTACCAAGTTTGATGATAATTTTGTCAGCATTCAACATCATAGACCTCTACGCTCATCGTACAAACGACGAGGCACTTTATTCAGGTACTAGCAAGAAGAACTCACAGTCAAGTTCTCTACAAGGGGAGGGGGTCTAACGCGGACGTTTTTGGGGGTCTAGCCGAAATTTCGGTCCCTCTGACCAGAATTCCAAACCAACGAAAAATCCGGTTTGTGCTCACTAAGCACCCAACTTGGTAGTGGAAAACCCAACATTCCAATTGGGTTGAGGCGGGTGAGGCTATCTTTGGACAATTTTGGCTTCTATTTTTGTATTATTTTTCCTGCTTTGTTTAGGATTCTTTCTTAGAATTTAAGTTAGATTTTTTTTGTAAATAGGACTATGTATAAAACAATAAACAATTAACTATGATAGTAAAAGTTATCAATAAGAGTTCACTTTTAATTCTCTTGTGAGGAAATTGAGATGTCAATCCTCTTATCTTGGGTCGTTGGTTTTTGTGTTGTGTAAGAGGTCATCAAGGCTAAAAGTAGTTAGAACCAAGGTAGTCAAAGGCGCAAGGCGCATTCGAGGCGCAAATGGTCTATATCGGTCGAGGCATACTTAAGACGTGCGTCCGAACTAAACGAGGCACAAAAACAAAAATAATAAAAATATACATAAATAAATAAATTAGTTATGTAAGAAATAAATCAAATAACATATTAAAAACAACAAAAATATGTTAAAACATAAGCAAATGAACTAGCAGTCAACAGAACTAACAAAAATTTGTGTTCTCTAACAAGTAACAAAATAAAAGAAAAATAAATTGCAAGTAAAAGCAAAATCAATAGAATAATCATGCATATTAATCAAACTCCATCAAATCAACATCAGCATCAACATCACCATCACTACCACCAACACTCCCATCATTGTCGGGTGAGCCCATAGAGCCAACATAAAGAGCAAATATATAAGGCATGCCTTTCCTTGTTGGCGCCTTAGGTGCGCTTGGAAAAAAGTGTCTTGTCTAGTGAGATGTGAGGCGCAGCTAGTGTGCCTTGTTGCGAGACATGCCTCGGACACGCCTTTGACTACACCAGTTAGAACTAAGATGGTCGTGGTTGTTCAAAGTTGAGCAGGTTTTGATTGCAACTGGTAATTAAGGTCATAATAGATCTCATCGTCAAGGTTCTAGATCCTTTAGGAGCCATTAGCGAACTCCATGGGGTTGCCAACAAAGTCGGAGTGTAGGTTGAATCCTGCTCGGTTGGGATGATGGAAAGAGATTGGCTGTTGCGGTTCGCTTGTGGGCTTGTGGGGAGATAGGAGAGAGAATTTTATGGGTTATGGGTATAAGAACAGAAGGATGCTATGGATTAGAAAGAAATGGTGAAGTAGTTGTCAGTATTTTGATGGAGTGTAAGGTTGGTTTGGTGGAGGATAGGTTAGACTTTGTTTGGTGGAGGATAGGGCTTGGGTTAGGATCGCCCCTAGTTCTGACACCATTTTAGAGACTAGATTTTTGAAATGTTGATATTTCTTTAATTAAGCTTATACTAGAGAGTAAAGTAATTAATATGGGCTACTAAGTTCATAATAAACAGCTTGTGTGTGTGTGTGTGTGAGCTCGGATCTTTCTATTAAATATCTTCCCGCATTATGTTGTCAATTTCTTTGCACGTCGTTCCTCGATTCTTGCTTAAGTTGCATCATTCATCAAATATGCCGCTCAGACGGATCTCCGTCGTACACTCCGCTCGGACTTGGTTGTCGACACCAAGCAGATCACTCCTCCAAGTCCGACTCTCAATCAGTCATTACATGAATATCTTGATTCATCCCCCTTTAGCATTTAAGCATATATCGCACTAAGGGGATTTGAACCTCCGACCCAATTTTCTGGGTCCTTATGTCTCCAAGACTTGACCACTTGGGTCAATACTTGTTGACAAAACACACACACACATATAGAGAGAGATACATAGTTGGCCAGCTAATCTAACCAATGCGGGACTACAAGAATAATATAACATAAGGATATAAATCTATATAATGGTACTATTCTTTACATAAATTCTATTAGAGTTTAAATTAAGGTGTTTTCTATTTTAATGATCTCTATACATGAGGGATTATGTACAAAAGATTGTCTGCAATCATACTTTAAAGGCAACACTAAAAGAAAAATTGAAAGCTTGTTGGCGATAATTTACTAAATGCATAAACAATTTAACTGTAGCAATATGCATTTACTCGAAACACGTTGTCTTGAAACTAATCTTTATTGAATATGATGAACTGCTATGGTGTTTTGTCCATCTATATCATCAAACATACTTTACGAGGTCACAGGAAAAATCCATTGCAAGAGGGGTTAGATAATATATGTTGTCCTAGACTAGGGGCAATCTAGAAATTCAATGTGACAGGGAGGGAAACGTCATGCTTTCTATTAATACACGAAGGCAATAACCATTGAGTCTCTCAACCACAAAAATATTGAATCCAGAGATCAATTACCATAAATAGAGGCCCCAGCAGCCCACCAGCAGCCAAAATTTCACAGATATAATAACACATCTGTGATGGATCTAGTATGCTAAAGTATCTAACTCGGCTTTTATATCCTGCAATCAGAAGAAAATGTACTTATAAGAATTAACCTAATATTGTGATTTACTAGTAATCCACAAGAAAAAAAAAACAGTTTTTTGCAGAATGTGATAAGACATTAAAATCAAAAAATGATTGGTAACTGAAATTTGGCCTAACAAATACCTTTAGGGAAAATGGCCTGGCTAGTAGACCATAACTTTCCTGAAAGTATGACACCATATTCCAATGGTTCAACAGTCCAGTTTACTTTCCGCACTACCTTGGCCACTCTAGGACCCTTCTGCATGCGGTTTTGTCTATCAATACTTCCTGGAAGACAAGATGGGACCACTGTAACTAATTCTCCAACATGTGCCTGGTTGGGAGCTGAATCTGGTTCAACTTTCCCATCTTCATTGATTTTTGCACTTACCACCAGCTCCGGTTGCTGAAGATGACTTCCTGTATTTGTAATACCAATAGCACTCTCTTCTTTATGAGCCAAAAACTTTGATCTCTCTTTTGCAATAGGCCCTTTGATAGAGTTCTCAGAATGAGATGGTTTCTTCACAACACTCACAAGTAATTGGCTTGAAGGAATGGAGGGACCTTCCTTTCTCTGACCTTTTATCTCCAAGGATGCAACGGTGGAGATATTGTCGCTTTTCTCCATTACATGTTGCGATATCTTATCACTTCCACTGATAACAGATGCATTAGTCTCGGGTCTTGCTAAAACAATGTCCCTTAGTGCATCGCAAGTAGTTATGTGGTCATTACAGTTTAGCCTAGCTAAAGTTCCTGACTTCTTCACATTTGACTCGTCCTTCGCTTTATTTAAATGAAGAGCTTTTGATTCCTCATATGTATCATCGGTTAATAGTATAACATCCCCACCCTCTGCTGATATGTTTGTGTCCTTATCAGATATGATATTTCTCGAACTGCTTAAGTGCATACCTTCAGTCAGTAAGTGAGAGGAAATCATTTGATTCTGCTGACTAAAGATGAACCCACCCAGGGCCTTCAGGCTCTGACTGCCTCCAGTTTTGGCTGAAGAGTTACCCTGAAAAGTTTTGGAGGAAGAATTACCCTGTAGACATGGCTCCTTTGAATCAACTGTGGGGCTCATATTTTCTTTTGATACAAAGAATGAACTCTGTAGGACAGATGTCTTAGTTTCTTGCAAAGAAGTATAACTCCTAGCAGCACTACTGGCAATGCTCTGCGATGATTGTCCCTTATCCTTTGTAGCTTCTGAGGAAGTTGTCCTATTCAGAGGCAGCTTTGGATCGGTTCTTTTCTCTCTTTTGACAGAAGAACTCAAACTAAGTCCAAGATCTGAAAGGCCCCATCTGTGAATTGCGCTCAACTTGCCTCCTAATGCATCGACTAGGGTATTCAGTTCAATGATATCATACCGACAAAGGAAAAACCTTGTACTCCAAGCACAAGAACATAGCTGCTTTGCATGAGTCAAGCATGCAAATTTATCTGGTGAACATGGGCAACCAGCAGCAGAGAGGTGCAAGTCATAATGGCACACAACACACTCTCTCTCACAGTTAGCATCAAAACCCACATCCATTTTCCTTGACGGTACAGAACATAACAACTCCCTTCTCAAACGCTCAACTTCAACACGTGCCTGGTCAAGAAAAAACATATACAGATCAGCAAACCCACAAAACTATGTAATGTACGTTGAAGCTGGCTTTTGAAGAGGGAGAGAGCAGAAAGTCCCAACAGAATTAAACTTACAAGTTGGCATGATGAGCATAACTCTTCAATGTGATGAGTAATCTCTTCTAGAAATAGTTTATTTTCATACTTCTATATTTCTAGCAACAAAATAATAGCAAAAACTTATTCTCCGTTGTAAAGCATTCCAACATAAAATTATGCAACAGAAGACATGGATTTCTTTAATAGCATGAAAGCTTTAAACATCATATAATACTCACTATTGGTTATAGGAGTTCACCTTAAGTGACTTTGCTAAGGTCCCATCATTTCCACAGACATCTTTCCATCTTAAATTCTCAAGTGAGCTCTTTCCCATAAATGAAATATTCCATTGTGCTCGTACAGCTTCTCTTGCAGCTCCTAACAACAATTTGTCATGGGATATTGATATCTTGCGTGCCTGTTCACAGTAAAGCTCTACTGCAATTTGCCCATGGGGCAACCAGTCCACTGGAGCTACATTTACAGCTTCAGCACAATTGAACCCACAATTAAAACCCGAGTGATATGAGCGGGGGAATGTCAAAACGAACTCTCCAGCACGCTGCAAACAGCGGTAAACTGGTACACCCTCTAACTTTAGCGTTGTAGGTGAAAACTGAGTAACCTGCAAAAATATAAATATTGAAATCTCTAGCAGAAATAACATAAAATGACATCAATAAAGGAGGGACGACATTATTCAGTATCGTGTCATCTCCTTGATGAAACTAAACAAAAGAAGACATCAAGGCTTGCATGTATTAATAACGAACAATTATTAATATTTTAGTTGTTTTCATTCTAATTTTCCATAATGGTGTATATGTTAAGTCTTTCTAGCAACTTCTGGGCAAATGCAAGTTTCAATCTGCCTTAGAATGTGAAGATTCAACCATCATTCGTCATCCTGCAAACCTTATAGTCGCCACACTTGGCACATATGTAGACTTCATGCAACCTGATGCCAACCCTCTAAGATGGAGTCCAAAGCCCTCGACAGGTAATTATGAGCAATAGAGGTGCCATAAAACTATAAACCAATTGGCACAATTTAGGATTCATGCAATCAAGGAGCACCCTTCAAGGTCCCCTGGACTAGAAAAGAGTCCAGAGCATTCATCTCTTATGGTACATAGCCAGAAAGTGGAAAAGAATGACACTCTTTATTAAAAAAAAAGGGCTATTTGATATTACCCCCCTCTTAGATTAGGTATATTGATATTACCCCCCGTTAGATTAAAAGTTGAGAATACCACCCTAAAAGCGTCGTTAAAAACCTGAAAGTGTCGGGGGGTATTCTCAACTTTTAATCTAACAGGGAGGTAATATCAATATACCTAATCTAAGAGGGGGGTAATATCAAATAGCCCTAAATAAAATACAATATCACCTATAATTTTAATGCTATTTACTTTAAATATGAAATGAAACAGTAAATTATATTTCATTCCATGCCCTTAAGCTTGACCAAGATTCAGATGAGAACTGTTGCTAATTTTCATGATGTTTTTTATTTTTATCCAGATGTGCTAATTGACAAATTGCTGAAAAAGAGGAACAGAAAGAAAAAAGATATTATAGTTACCCCAATACATAGTATGAGTGCCACACAAGTACACGGGTGTTTCAAAATTGATATCTTAAAGATATCAACCTAATTATATAAGGTTTAATTCAGTTCATTTCTTTCAAATTCGGAGAGTTACAAGTAAGCATTTTTTTCATAATAATTGAAATTCAACTATGGGATGTAGAGAAAGAAGGACAAAAACAAGGTCCATGGTTTTAGAATGCATTTATAAGTAATGATAAATCTGCAATTATTATCCTAACAGACTAACATATGGATGATATTTTCCAAAACAAGATTAAATGACACTCCTGAATTGTTGCAACACGCACTGACATACTTGCCACTGCGTAAGTGGCTGGGAAAAAATCATCTAACATATAGAATGAATATAGAAAATTGGCCTAATACTAGTCGGGTTCAAGTTCAGAGTGCATTTGGCTAAATTTGACAGTGAATAGCAATAATCCCAATTTGTAGTGAACATCCACTCCTTGCCCTTAAGTACTTAACTCATTACTAAGATTCTTCCTTGGGTCACAGACTCACAATGTGGTAGATGAAGGCTCTTATCTACTTAGCAACAAAGAGACTGTCAGTTTTCCCAATATTCATACGGCAACTTCCAATGTATAATAAACAAGTCAAAAGTCAAAATATCAACTTTAGCAAAAATCAAATGTGAGATATCAGGTAGCTAGTTAAGCAATTCAGAATTAGATCATTTGTACAACAGTAACATTAAGAAGGGTGTAAAACTGGTAATTTCATTTTATTTTTTGCACAAGATCACTTTTATAGTATCTTCACTCACAAGATTATGAAGCAAGTCAGGTTGTTCTTCAAATAGGTCTGATAGGTGCTTCTTCATAGCAGACTCCAACTTCAATGCATTTGTTCCTGGAATTCCGTACCACATTTTTGGAGCACCCCAATGTAAGTAATTCATTGAGTAGAGGTGATGGTCTTCCACATGCTGTTACCGACAAGAATACATTTGTTACCTCGATATGAACAACAAAAGTAGCCCTTATAGAAATATAATGAATAAATAGATGCCATTAATCAAAAGTATGTAGGTCCATAATATATTGGAACTCAGAAAACAAATGATTTATGCCTGATGATGTTGAAAGTAGAATATTAAATCACGACAACTGCTGTCACGCTTTAATATGTGCAATAAAAAGGTGAGCATCATACCCAGCAGAATGACGAGAAGCACATCCCTACATACAACCAGGGCACTAAAACACCTGAAATGTCTCCACTTTCGAATGAAAGCACAGAACCTTGAAGTCGCGGAAAGTTATTTAAGTTCCAGCCTGACTTCACATACTGATCATCTATATTAGACCCTGGTTCAACTGTGGATGCCTTAGGAAACCCACTACCAAAATCACCAGTTTCCAAATCAGCTCCATAGAGCACCTAAAAAAGCATACATCAAATTTTAAGCAAACCATGAAACAGAGCCTTTGGGGTCTTTACTAGTGCTAATTTAATTTCAACCATCCTACCTCAATCTCTTCAGTTGGATGCTCAACAATCCGCCAATATTCGCCTTCGATGTTCTCAGGTAATGGCTCCCACTGAGGAGACAACGGACCCTTATCCATATCTTTTCTCTGAAAGTATTGCTCCTTGAAATCATCAGCATACTTCTGGAAGGACTCCAGGGTGAAATTTGGACCAGGTTCAAAACCAAACCTTTCTGCATAATTATATCCAAGCATATTCGTTTCACCAATATTTTCATTAATGTTTTTACATTCTGCTTCCGTTTTCATAAGCTTTTGCCTTTTTCTTCCCATGATGCTCTGATTTTTATAATTTCTCTTGATAGACTCCCGATTTTGAAGCTTATGCACCTTTTGGATGCGAGTTGGAAAAGTTGAGTTTTCCCACAAACCCTTTTCTTTAAGAGGGCAAGGAGGACTCCATGATGGAGGAGGAACAATGCGGCAGATTCCATATGGTTCTGCCCTTGGGCGAATGCTTGCAATGTATTTAAGAGTATCCTTGAACTCCTGGAAATAATACCCAGAACTGTAAATGTCAGAAATTTCTCATTTGAAATGCTCATATTCTTTATCGAAACCAAAAAATGTCTTTGTTCAAGGACGGATTGAGATATTAATTATTTAAATTAACCTCTTCGGTTGGATAAAACACAGGAGCTTCATCCAACACAGGCCTGCGTGCATCTTCTGGACGCCATTTTGCTGTGACCTGTTACAATATATCAACCGACACCCAAGGTAAATACAGTAGAATCTGCAAGAACAAGACACAAAAAATTGCTGAGCCTCGACTTGCTAACCTTTTGACAGTTTCCACATTCTGCACATCCACGAATCACCCCTTTTGGCAAGATTCGTTTAGGAGCATCCTACAGAAGAACAACAGATAATTATGATGCTCATGAAAACTCAAGGAGGTCATAAACCACAGAGAGCAGAAGCTTGGATACGAAATGGAACCTTTATCAACTCAGAATCTGATTCTTCTTCTGAGCTGTTATCAAATTGGCTGTAATTTACCCATGGTCTATGCCGAAGCGACTTCTTAAACTTCCCTTCATCACTGGTGCTGCACCCAGTCACAATCTGAGCCTGTATTGCATTATCAGTAGATACAGAGGCTAAAGCATTCTCCTCTACCGTCTGCAAGCTGAATCTTACGAGTGATTCAAAACCAGGTGGAACTGATGGAATGCTATCAGGGTTGTCCTTAAGCTGAGCCCCTATGCACTCGGTCCCCATTAATACTGAAAAATGGAAATATCATGAACGGACATGTCGTAATACTCTATAACAAGACTATCAACCAGTATAGTAATCGAAGAAATATTGTGAACTGATATTGCTAACAGGTATAAATACATGTTCAAGAAGGGTCATTCGTACCATGAATTTGCCGGCTATAAACAGATATTTTGCAAAGTCCATCAAATGGAGAACATTTTGATTTTCAAATAAAGGACAGGAGCTCTTTACCGGTGCCCTGTCTCCTCAAATGATCCAGAAGTTCCCCAACATGGATATTCACACTGTAAGGACAGAAATACAATAATTAGTAAGTAAAATGGGTATGACCTTGCAAAGAGAAAAGCCAGATATAAATAAATGTACAAAAGAGTTAAGATTTCGGCAGTAGTGATACAATAATTACAAGTAAGCCCCAAAAATTGTGGGGTGTCGGCTATTTGAATCCTTTCTTCCAACAAGCATTGTTAAGGGTTATGTCCTTTGTAACATTAACAAAAATCATATCCTTTGTTGCAGCCTCAATCCAAGTTCACTTAAACCCCTAATCCTAGCATCTCCTTTGACTAGTATTTTATGGCTCCTAACTGGTGCAATGACTGGTCTAAGCTCCACATACCCAAACCACCTTAGACTATTTTCTCTCATGTTATCATCTATTGGCACCACCTCCAACTTCCCATGAATACACTCATTTTGTATCTTATCTTCCAAGGTATTGCCATTCGTCCATCCATCTTAGATTCTCATTTCAGCTATTTAGGCTCCTTGTTGTCCAACAAACCGTGACTTCCAAGTCAGATGTTTAGATCCTCTGCTGATCCAACAAACCCCAACTCATATGCCAATATTAAGCCCCTTGTCTATCACATGTGCTCGACTCCCACACCAAGTCAACCGTGACAATAGTATGGAAAAAAAACTACCTAAGTGGGCATCTCCTTCCATTACATCATTGCGCCTTTGTCAACTTAAGTTATGAGAACCATTCTACATAATCCCTATTAGTAAATTCAGCTCCTAACCAAAGTCAATTATCCAGTCGCATATGCCTAGTCTCCAATTCCACCTTGGATACGGTCACCTAAGTCTGTCATTGGCCGAGTGTGACCATTCTAACTTCATTGCGCGAGCAAGAACGTTAAGATTATTCCCATAACATAAATGAAACTTGAAACAAAATTAATACAAAAAAAAAGGTTGGAAGCATGTTGGCAGCTCCAATGATACGCTACCAACCACATCCAAAATTGCTTGTTGATAGTGCAATAAGTATCCAGCACATCGATTAATCAACCCCAACCATGCCTTGATCGCCATTGGCTGCACACAGCTGACCATGGAGAAGAGGGATGAAGAACAAGTCCTTTCCCTCCTCCAAAAACTCCACATGCTTTAAAGCACGTCAAAGTCCACAGTATGAATGATTTACATTTGGGTATCCGTAAGCAAGAATCAAAAATTACATTCTAACTGCTACAGTTACAATACCAGAGAAGACAGATTAACATGAAAGAATATCGATCAATTCCAAATTTAATTTACTGAGTATTGATCACTTCTTATCGCATTTCAACAATCTCCTTAAGGATAACTCTATCAGCACTTGCTCAGCTATTATTTCACCTTCACTTGCTTGTAGCTAAGCTATATGCAAGCTTCCAGAAATTTATCAAGGATACCCAGTTGATCAATCGAGATGTTACAAACCCCGATTTCACTACAATGCATCAGCTTTACGTTTTAATACGACGAAATCGCCTTACAACTAAACGTGGTGGCTATGGATGCTGCAGTTAAAATAACATGATTAGGTTATTATGATTTTCAAATATAATACATGAAACTAAATAAATTACCCAAGTACCAAAAAAAAAAAACATACAGAATCACCATTATCTCATTTTCTTCACCAAATCGGACATCTAAATCTTCTATTTTGATGAATTACTGCCCCTAGAACCTAATTCTTGCACAAACATTAAAATCTGTAATTAAATTACCAAGTATCATCAACAAACATTCAATCTGAACAATATATAGAACACATCTCAAACCCATCAAATAAATCTAAGAAAAATTCAACAACAGAAGATGGGTTCTGATCCGATCTTACATATTTCCTGTGTTTACCTAAAATTTCTGTTGAGATCAGATCCAAAAGTCCAAATTTCCCCCAAATTTCTCTTCAGGATCAGACACCAAACCTTAACCCTGACCCTAACACTAACCAGAGTCCAAAACCGCTTTTGCACAGGTGAAGGGTGTTTTTGCCAAAACCAGGGGTGCTGTTAAAAAAAAAAACCCTCTTCCGGGTCCTCTATAGCCACCCACTCCATTTAAAGGAAAAGGAACAACAATGGTTTTATTATTATTTTATTAAAAAAGGAGAGAATTGCAAGGAGGAGGAAGAAGAGTCCTTGGTTGGGTGTGATATGTAAAATCCCAAATTAGTAGGGGTGTGTGGATGGAAAAATTATACGAGGATGAGAAAACAACTTTAACCTAGAAAACTACTTTAACCTAATCTTAGGTTAAAGTTTTTTTTCCTTGGATCCTTCTGTAGAGGATTAAGCTAAAATTATAATCTCCACTAATATAAGAGACTTAAATGAACAGTATCCATTTGTAAATCATTCATTAATTAATAAAAAAATTAATATTACATAAATAAATAAAAAAATTAATTTATTATAAATAACGCCGTGGAAATTCAAACCTAACAACCCAGTACAATGTCTCACACCTTAACAACATGAGTAAAAAGATATGTTTGTCTATGATTAGATTATATTAAGTAATTAAATAATTAGTTACAGTTTATTTATTTATTTTAATTTTTTATTACGTGAGAATCTAGCTTAAATCGTTTTCAAGACTATTTATAAAGAGTAGAGATATATGTAGCGATCCGTTCCGTTCAAGCGAATAGCCGATTCAAACGGCACAAGTGCAACGACCCGACCCGTTTTGCTCAGCGAGAAGACTCGTTTGAGGCAAAGGATTTTCAGACTTTGCCCTTCAGGAGTTCAGACTTAGACTTTCAAAGGCTCGCTTGGAGTATCGCTCGACCGAGGCGAATCATCGCTATGGTGGGTGGCTACGATGAACTTGTCTTTGCTTAGCCAGCACACTAAAAATATGGACGATACATGCTAGTCGCTAGGTGAATCACCCATTGTATGCTAATAAATAATACAACGCACCTAGCTAAGGGAATAATCTCATCTTGTATTGCTTGTGTTAGAACATGAAAACGAAACTTGGCTTATAATTGGACCCTCGCATGCTACATTTGCTTCGTGCAAGTAGATCATGTTATGCCTTGAGTAGATCATTATATGCTATTCGTAGTACAGTGCTTCCCTTGTTTACACTGCACGCCTTACATTTTATGTCGCTCGATATGTCCATGTATGGTTGCACTCCTCGCACTACCCCTTAGACCGTGCCAACGTAGATGCTTATGTTTCATATAAATGCATGCTTGCCTGCTTACTTTGTAACTTGTACTCATTGCCTTGATTCAATCCTTGTCATATAATTTATTCCACGACCCCGGTAACACTACCTTGTCTTGCATTAATCTAGTTCTCCCCGGAAGACTATCTAATAGTCGTTCCGTGCAAGTATGAACCTGAAAGTATTCCGGGATCGTTGGGTCGCCAAGGCATCTCCGAACTAGGAGATTGCTCCATGTCAAGTTTAACTCTGAACGAGAATCATGTCAAGTAAAGCAAGAATCATAGCATACTCGTTTTGAACAAGAATCAAGAATCAACATGTCATTAATTCTGTCACGCCCCAGTCCCAAAATAACGAGGGACTGGACACGTGGCAATGGCCAGCAGCACTCACCGATGGATAACCCAAATTTACTGGAACCATCAGGGCGTACTTAAGCTGTATGTAAGGTCTACTACACAAGTCACACTAATCTCATCCATAAAGATAAGGAAATAAACTGCATAATCAAATGGAAATAAGTAGCAACATCATCACAGCAAGTCAGTCGGAGAAACAATCCGACTTAAGTCTGAATAACTGGCTCTATAGGCCAGGAATAAAAGATGTAAACATGAAATAAATACTGAGTACTGGAACAAGCACTCAGGAGAAGTCCTCGGCAGTCACCTCGTCTTCGGTGTTCGGTTCAGCTCCAGCAATAACTTCAGCTCATGTCCCGTATATCTCGGGATACTGCTCCTCAGCTAAACCTGGGGACATAATCCATTACAGGTCCTCAGTGGACATAGCAAGGCACAAGATAAAAACAAGCCAACTGAATAAGCAGTGCAATAAATAAATGGACAGCAGGGTAAACTAAGTAACTAACCATCTATGTGATATGCAAATGAGAGCAACACTAGTACTCAGGCTGAGACCGCTACAAGCTCTGTGTCGGGGAGCCGGTAGCAGTAATAACACGTAAAGGGTCTAGCTCTGCTGGAGAGTCTACAACCTCACAATAATAGTAGATACATATATAGAACAGCCTGTAGCCTGTGTGTCTCTTCCCACCCAATGTAATCACTCAAGCCATGACCATAACGTCTCATGTCCATGTCAGCGGGATTATAACTAATGCAACAAGTCATACTGTCTATAAATAAATAACTCTGTCAAGTCCTGTATCCTATTCAGAATCCCCACGAATAACTCAGGAAGATTCTATCCATGATAGTGTCAAGTGTCCTGGGTTGTAGGGTACTTGATAGGTCAAGTACAAAGTAAGGGGATCGTAAATCCATCTCTAAATGACGAACCCAACACCGCGTACGGTGTCGGCACCCGACTATGATCGGACACTAGGTACGTCATACGTTCCCTAGGTTAAGCAGTTTTAAATCAGTTTATATGAATTTGCATAAGATATCCAACAGAGTATTTTTACAGAAAATATGAAAATAATGACTGCAAGTTTGGCAAGGTGAGCTTGCCTGATGTTTGAATTCCACTTAGGTCCTGGTTTCGGAAATTTTCAGAGATGTCTCCGAAAGCTGAAATAAACAGTACCATCACGCTCAGAAGGTGTCAAACAGCTAGGATCGCCTGTCCTTGGGTCCAATTTGGAGACAAGGGCAAAAACGACAATTTCGGGCCAAAACGGGGTCCACCGGTGGGCCCGCTTTGCACCGAAAAACGTGTCAGGGTCAATGGTCTCCAAATTCACCAAACTTAGTGTCAACAGGTCAGGAACGCTGATACGAATCCAACGGAACTTTCAGATTTGAATTCCGATGAGCCGATCACGAAATCGCCCGTCGAGCGGGGCCTGTGGGGCCCACGACACGCGATTTCGTCAACGTTCTCAGAATCGGACCAAACTTGACCCACAGGACCAGCGTATCGATACGAGTCCGATGGCGCAAGTTTTGTCTCGATCCGACGTGTGTGCACGAAGTTAGGGTGAATTACAGAAAAGGCAGATACGGAGCGATGTCCGCGGATACGCGTTGATTCCGGTGTGCACGCACACCCGAATCAGCTTCCGCGAAATCCCACACGTCCGTATCAACGAGGCGTACGTATCTGTGAAGACCGTATGCGACCAAGTCGTCCCGTTTGGCGGGGCGTACTCAGTTCCGGGGTGAAACAGGGTCTGGTTTTTCCTGTTTTTGGATCGCGGTGTACGATCACCACAGGACGCGATGTCCCGAGCGGTTTATCCGGGCACCGAGAGGGTCATACAGGCTTCGCGTAGAAATTTACGGAATCGAATTCCGAGCTACGAGTAGGAAATTACGGGTACTAGAACAGAGCTTCACGAAACGGGGTTTACCTCGTGTCCGACACGACACTGTCGTGTCCGAATCCTGCCTGAGCTGTGTCCGCGTCCGGCGGTGCCTGTGTCCGGCCTAGGGTCTGCTGGAGGACACGCTGGAGGATGGTCGACCGTCGGCGAGGTGGCGCCGGGCTAGGGCGGAGCTGGCAGGAGGTAGGGGAGCTCGGGATGGCCGACGGAGAGCTTTGGAGAGGGAGGCTGGCCGGCTCTCGGCTCCGGCGGAGGAGGGGGAAAAGGCTGGGGTCGGAGGAGGACGGCTGAGAGGGAGGTGGCGTGGGGGTCTCGGTCGTCGGAGGGGCTCGCCGGAGATCGGGGTAGTTAGGGCTAGGGTTTGGGGGGAAGAGAGGCGGAGGAGAGGCTATTTATAGGGGGCTGCGGGGGCTCGGCCGGGGTCGACGTGGCCGCGGGATCCCGAGGGGAGCGACGGGTCGGGGCGTCGTGGGGAGGTTCTCCGGCCACGTCGCCGGAGAACGCGGGTTCGAACGTGGGAGAGGGTGGGGGTGATGCGGGTCCGGGTCGGGCGCGGATCCGGACGGGGAGAACCCGCCCGACCCGTTAACAGGGGACTGGACTGGGCTCGCTAACGGGCTCGGCCCACTGGGCCGGGCCGGGCCCTAAACCAAAAATAATAGAAATAATAATAGAAATAATAATAATAAATTAATTTAATTAGAAATTAGTTTTTAGGCTTTTTAAAAATAGGTCTGAGGCCCAATAAAATCCCGAAAAATTACCCTAAGTCCGGTTTTCTATTTTACACCATAAAATCATATTTTTATTTCATTTTAATGTTGTTTATTGGCAATTAAAAATTATAAACTCACTACATGTCCTATGTAAATTGCATATAAATTCCAAAAATTGATTTTAAAAATCTGAAAAATTTAGGGTGTTTACAATCTACCCCCCTTAAAAGGATTGCGTCCTCGCAATCGAAGGGTAAACTATAAAGGCAAGATTTTACAGAATTTAAAGAGTTGTTCAGGTTTTACCTGCATCAGCAAATAAGTGCGGATAACGCTGCCGCATAACATCTTCTCGCTCCCAGGTCGATTCGCCTGGAGAGTGCTGTTTCCAAGCTACTCAAACTAGCCTGATTGTCTGCCCACGCAATGTCTTCTCGCTGGTGTCGAGTATCCCCACTGGCTGCTCTTCGTATCTCAGGCTAGGTCCCACTGAAATCTCAGAATGATCAACTATATGGCTTGGGTCCGTCACATATCTCCTCAATTGTGAGACGTGGAATACGTCATGCACTCCCTCTAAGGATGGAGGTAATGCAAGACGGTAAGCCACCTCACCAATGCGCTCCAAGATATCAAATGGCCCAATGTACCTTGGGCTTAACTTGCCTCTGCTGCCGAATCTGATAGTACCTCTAGTGGGCGAGATCCTCAAAAATACATGCTCTCATTCCTTGAACTCCAGGGGTCGTCTATGTGCATCGGCCCAATGCTTCTGTCTATCCTGGGCTGCACGGAGATGGTTCTGGATCTGCTTTACTTTCTCCATTGTCTCCGTTACCAACTCTGGACCCAGTATTTGACGTTCGCCAACGTCGCTCCAGCATATTGGAGATCTGCACTTCCTTCCGTACAACGCTTCGAAAGGTGCCATCTGAATGCTTGCCTGATAGCTGTTGTTGTAGGAGAACTCCACTAAGTGCAGATGATCTTCCCAAGATCCTCCGAAGTCCAGTATACAAGATCGCAGCATATCTTCTAGGATCTGAATTGTGCGCTCTGACTGTCCGTCTGTCTGAGGATGATAGGCAGTACTGAACTTGAGCCTGGTGCCGAGACTCTCTTGCATGCTTCTCCAGAAGTGAGATATAAATCTTGAGTCTCGATCTGATACGATACTAACCGGCACTCCATGTAATTTCACGATCTGTCGCATATACATGTCGGCTAGTACTTCCGTGGATTGTCCAACTCTGAACGGCAAGAAGTGAGCCGACTTAGTGAGCCGATCCACGATGACCCATACTGCATCCTTACCACTAGGGCTTCTTGGAAATCCAGTGACAAAGTCCATGGTAATATGCTCCCACTTCCATTCAGGGATGGGAAGTGGCTGCAACATACCTGCAGTCCTTTGGTGCTCGGCCTTCACCTGCTGGCAGACTAAGCATTTTGCCACAAAGCGGGCTATCTCCCTTTTCATTCCATGCCACCAGTAATATTGTCTCAAGTCCCGGTACATCTTGGTTCCTCCTGGATGAACCGAGTATATGGAGCTATGGGCTTCTGTCATCAACTCCTGCCTTAATTCTCCATTTGGAACACATAGGCGATTTCCACACCTTAATGTTCCGTCCTCGTGGATGCGAAGTCCCGTCTGCAAGCCTGCTTCTGTTCTTTCTCTCAGCCTTCGGAATCTGGCATCATTAGGCAAAGCTTCCTTGATTCTCTCCACCAGCGATGACTTCACTTCAAGGTTAGCCAGCAAAGTATTTTGTCCAGGTAGAACAACCTCTATCTGAAGTTCTTGTAGAT
Organism: Iris macrosiphon; assembly: GCA_036927795.1. Lineage (NCBI taxonomy): Eukaryota > Viridiplantae > Streptophyta > Magnoliopsida > Asparagales > Iridaceae > Iris > Iris macrosiphon. The sequence goes on along the minus strand of JAYESA010000007.1, from coordinate 3,001,685 downwards.
CCTTCAATAGCTCGGGCTGCTCCGTCAAGAAATAAGCCGAGGGTTTTCTGCTGAGGGCGTCGGCTACAACATTTGCTTTCCCCGGGTGGTACTGCAGATCGATGTCAAAGTCCACCATCAACTCAAGCCAACGCCTTTGCCTCATGTTGAGCTCCTTCTGTGTATAAACATACTTCAAGCTCTTATGATCAGTGAATATCTCGACCTTTTCTCCATACAGATAATGTCTCCAGATCTTCAATGCAAAAATAACTGCAGCTAGCTCCAGGTCGTGTGTTGGGTAGTTCTTCTCGTGGACCTTCAGCTGCCTCGATGCATAAGCGATAACCTTGCCATGTTGCATCAAGACACAACCTAGTCCACTACCGGACGCATCACTGTAAACAACAAAACCTCCTGACCCTGAGGGAAGAGTCAAGACTGGTGCTGTTGTTAGACGTCTCTTCAATTCTTCAAAGGCATGCTGGCATTCTTCCGTCCATATGAACTCCTGATCCTTCCGTGTCAGCTTAGTCATCGGCTCTGCGATTCTTGAAAAATTTTCTACGAACCGCCGGTAATACCCAGCAAGTCCAAGAAAACTTCTCACTTTCGCAACAGAGGTAGGGGTAGGCCAGGTTTCTATAGCAGTGACTTTCTCTGGGTCCACAGACAGTCCTTCACCCGAGATAATATGCCCTAAAAATGGCACCTTGTCCATACAGAACTCACATTTGCTGAGCTTGGCATACAGCTTCTCCCTTCTCAAGATTTCTAGCACAATTCTAAGGTGTTCCTCGTGCTCTTCGTGGTTCTTGGAGTAGATTAGGATATCATCAATGAATACCACCACGAACTTATCCAAGTACTGATGGAAGACCCCGTTCATCAAACTCATAAATACGGCGGGTGCGTTGGTTAAACCAAACGGCATAACTAGGAACTCATAATGCCCATACTTAGTTCTGAAGGCCGTCTTTGGGATATCTTCCTTCTTCACCCTAATCTGATGATAACCGGATCTAAGGTCAATCTTTAAGAATACCTTAGCACCACTCAATTGGTCAAACAAATCATCAATGCGTGGTAATGGGTACCGGTTCTTAATAGTTACTGCATTAAGGGCTCTGTAATCAATGCACAGCCGTACCGATCCGTCTTTCTTGGGTACAAAAAGTATAGGTGCTCCCCATGGTGAAACACTAGGCCGGATAAATCCTTTCTCCAGAAGGTCGTCAACTTGTGTTTTCAGCTCCACTAACTCCTTAGGTGCTAGCCGATATACCGATGAGGTGATAGGTTCGGCTCCTGGAATTAAGTCTATTGTGAATTCTATCTCCCGATCAGGTGGTAAACCTGGAAGATCGTCGGGAAATACATCCACAAATTCCGTTATGACTCTTGGGTAACTTGAATCTTCTTCTACAGTCAATACCCTAAGAGTTGGCTGGACCCCTTGTTCTACAGCTCCTCTAAGAAATTCAAACTCAGGAAGGCTAGGGGGTCTAAATATCACTTTTCCAAGCCGGCAATCCAGTGTCGCATGGTACTGACTTAACCAGTCCATACCAAGTACAATATGGTAATCAGGCATAGAAAAGATCAGGAATTGGGCTCGCATCTCTCGGCCACAGACTACTACCGAACATGATCTACAAGTATCACTAACCGGGATAATTCCACCTCCCGTTAGTATTCTCTTCATCTTCGAGAGAGGTGCGGTAGCTATTCTATGTGTGGCTACGAAGCTAGCAGCAATAAATGAATACGAAGATCCAGAATCAAATAATGCTACAGCAGGAATTGAAGCTACTAATATGGTACCTGCTATCACTTCGCCTGCAATAGCTTCCTCAGTGACTGCTAGTGCATATGCCTGACCTCGTCCCTGAGCGGGACCCCTTTGCTGACGAGCTTGTTGGAACAGTGCTGCCTGAGGTGGTAGAGGTGGCCTGGCTCCTCCAGGCCCTGTCTGAGTTGCTCCCCCAGCTGGAAGAGCTGCAGGTGGAGCTGGTCGATTCGGAACTCCCTCTCGACATTCCGAGCAGTCCTTTGAGAAGTGTTGTCCAGATCCGCAAACCAGGCAGAGTCCCAGCTTGCGTCGACATTCCTTTTCAATATGTCCTACCTTGCTGCAGTAGTGGCAAGTAGGCAGGTTCTTAGTTGCTGCTCTTGGAGGCGGGCTCTTCTGGGGCCGTTTAGCAGATTTCCCTGGTGATGACTTGGACGGTGCTGAGGAGAAGGGACGTTTCAGGCTTGATTCCCTCCGAGTAACGCGCTCCAGCCGACGTGCTGCAGCTAGGACGTCGGTGTAAGAGGTGGGCGCGACCGATCCGATTAACTTCTGAAGCTCGAACCTGAGCCCATCAAAGAACTTTTCCGCCTTCTCCTCTTCGGTAGGAATTAGCGAAGGGGCGAAGCGGCTCAGGCGAATGAATTCGGCGTTATATTCCTCCACCGTCATGTTGCCCTGGATCAGGCGGTTGAATCTGTCTCGGAGTTCTGACCGAGCCACAGCAGGGATGTACATTTTCTGGAAGAGTCTGGAGAACTCCTCCCAGGTAACTTGATCATGTCCGAGCCTTCTTTCTTCGGACAGCCACCAATGATGCGCGTTGTCCGTCAGTTGCATCCGGACGGCAGTCATCCATTTGTCCCTTGGTAGTTCAGCGGCCTCCAACTGATGCTGCGTGTTCGTAAGCCATTCATGCACTTCAGTTGGTCCTTCCTTGCCCGAGAAGGTATGGGGCTTGAGTTGACAGAAATCCGTAATAGATCCCGTCGCTGGCCGCCTATTTGGTGGATTTGCATGCTCCAATGCTGCGACCAGGCTGTTCCTTAGGTTCTCGGCCTCTCGGCGTTGGGTCTCCTGTTGAATCTGTTGTTGTGCCTGCATCATGGCGTAGAACATCTGGAATATTTGCTGGCCGTCCATTGCCTGTCCTGGGGGAAAGACAGGCATCGTTGGAGGGAACTGGGGAGGAGGCGGGATGTCATCACGCCTGAACCTGGAACTTGGCTGGCCAGTTTGATTGCTCTGAGAGGATTGTCCTCTAGTATCTGGCATCGTTCCAGCCTCGCAGGTAAACCCTGCTTCAGTCGGTGTACCCAAGGGGGTCTCGTCACCACGTCTGGGATCCATAACTCTGCATCAAAAGAAAACAATGAGAACGCACAGAGGAATCAAAACAGGATGCAGTTCAAGCAATTTAATTGAATTCGACATAGAGTTCAAAAACGATTAAATATATGGATGAGATCCTATAACCTATCTTATTGCAGGCCTGTTCGGTCCCTAAGTTGAAACCGAACAATTTAGTTTGGACCTGCATGGGCCACCACAAAAACCATGTCACGCCCCAGTCCCAAAATAACGAGGGACTGGACACGTGGCAATGGCCAGCAGCACTCACCGATGGATAACCCAAATTTACTGGAACCATCAGGGCGTACTTAAGCTGTATGTAAGGTCTACTACACAAGTCACACTAATCTCATCCATAAAGATAAGGAAATAAACTGCATAATCAAATGGAAATAAGTAGCAACATCATCACAGCAAGTCAGTCGGAGAAACAATCCGACTTAAGTCTGAATAACTGGCTCTATAGGCCAGGAACAAAAGATGTAAACATGAAATAAATACTGAGTACTGGAACAAGCACTCAGGAGAAGTCCTCGGCAGTCACCTCGTCTTCGGTGTTCGGTTCAGCTCCAGCAATAGCTTCAGCTCCTGTCCCGTATATCTCGGGATACTGCTCCTCAGCTAAACCTGGGGACATAATCCATTCCAGGTCCTCAGTGGACATAGCAAGGCACAAGATAAAAACAAGCCAACTGAATAAGCAGTGCAATAAATAAATGGACAGCAGGGTAAACTAAGTAACTAACCATCTATGTGATATGCAAATGAGAGCAACACTAGTACTCAGGCTGAGACCGCTACAAGCTCTGTGTCGGGGAGCCGGTAGCAGTAATAACACGTAAAGGGTCTAGCTCTGCTGGAGAGTCTACAACCTCACAATAATAGTAGATACATATATAGAACAGCCTGTAGCCTGTGTGTCTCTCCCCACCCAATGTAATCACGCAAGCCATGACCATAACGTCTCATGTCCATGTCAGCGGGATTATAACTAATGCAACAAGTCATACTGTCTATAAATAAATAACTCTGTCAAGTCCTGTATCCTATTCAGAATCCCCACGAATAACTCAGGAAGATTCTGTCCATGATAGTGTCAAGTGTCCTGGGTTGTAGGGTACTTGATAGGTCAAGTACAAAGTAAGGGGATCGTAAATCCATCTCTAAATGACGAACCCAACACCGCGTACGGTGTCGGCATCCGACTATGATCGGACACTAGGTACGTCATACGTTCCCTAGGTTAAGCAGTTTTAAATTAGTTTATATGAATTTGCATAAGATATCCAACAGAGTATTTTTACAGAAAATATGAAAATAATGACTGCAAGTTTGGCAAGGTGCACTTGCCTGATGTTTGAATTCCACTTAGGTCATGGTTTCAGAAATTTCCAGAGATGTCTCCGAAAGCTGAAATAAACAGTACCATCACGCTCAGAAGGTGTCAAACAGCTAGGATCGTCTGTCCTTGGGTCCAATTTGGAGACAAGGGCAAAAACGGCAATTTCGGGCCAAAACGGGGTCCACCGGTGGGCCCGCTTTGCACCGAAAAACGTGTCAGGGTCAATGGTCTCCAAATTTACCAAACTTAGTGTCAACAGGTCAGGAACGCTGATACGAACCCAACGGAACTTTCAGATTTGAATTCCGATGAGCCGATCACGAAATCGCCCGTCGAGCGGGGCCTGTGGGGCCCACGACACGCGATTTCGTCAACGTTCTCAGAATCGGACCAAACTTGACCCACAGGACCAGCGTATCGATACGAGTCCGATGGCGCAAGTTTCGTCTCGATCTGATGTGTGTGCACGAAGTTAGGGTAAATTGCATAAAAGGCGGATACGGAGCGATGTCCGCGGATACGCGTTGATTCCGGTGTGCACGCACACCCGAATCAGCTTCCGCAAAATCCCACACGTCCGTATCAACGAGGCGCACGTATCTGTGAAGACCGTACGCGACCAAGTCGTCCCGTTTGGCGGGGCGTACTCAGTTCCGGGGTGAAACAGGGTCTGGTTTTTCCTGTTTTTGGATCGCGGTGTGCGATCACCACAGGACGCGATGCCCCGAGCGGTTTGTCCGGGCACCGAGAGGGTCATACAGGCTTCGCGTAGAAATTTACGGAATCGAATTCCGAGCTACGAGTAGGAAATTACGGGTACTAGAACAGAGCTTCACGAAACGGGGTTTACCTCGTGTCCGACACGACACTGTCGTGTCCGAATCCTGCCTGAGCTGTGTCCGCGTCCGGCGGTGCCTGTGTCCGGCCTAGGGTCTGCTGGAGGACACGCTGGAGGATGGTCGACCATCGGCGAGGTGGCGCCGGGCTAGGGCGGAGCTGGCAGGGGGTCGGGGAGCTCGGGATGGCCGGCGGAGAGCTTTGGAGAGGGAGGCTGGCCGGCTCTCGGCTCCGACGGAGGAGGGGGAAAAGGCTGGGGGCGGAGGAGGACGGCTGAGAGGGAGGTGGCGTGGGGGTCTCGGTCGTCGGAGGGGCTCGCCGGAGATCGGGGTAGTTAGGGCTAGGGTTTGGGGGGAAGAGAGGCGGAGGAGAGGCTATTTATAGGGGGCTGCGGGGGCTCGGCCGGGGTCGACGTGGCCGCGGGATCCGGAGGGGAGCGACGGGTCGGGGCGTCGTGGGGAGGTTCTCCGGCCACGTCGCCGGAGAACGCGGGTTCGAACGTGGGAGAGGGTGGGGGTGATGCGGGTCCGGGTCGGGCGCGGATCCGGACGGGGAGAACCCGCCCGACCCGTTAACAGGGGACTGGGCTGGGCTCGCTAACGGGCTCGGCCCACTGGGCCGGGCCGGGCCCTAAACCGAAAATAATAGAAATAATAATAGAAATAATAATAATAAATTAATTTAATTAGAAATTAGTTTTTTGGCTTTTTAAAAATAGGTCTGAGGCCCAATAAAATCCCGGAAAATTATCCTAAGTCCGGTTTTCTATTTTACACCATAAAATCATATTTTCATTTCATTTTAATGTTGTTTATTGGCAATTAAAAATTATAAACTCACTACATGTCCTATGTAAATTGCATATAAATTCCAAAAATTGATTTTAAAAATCTGAAAAATTTAGGGTGTTTACAAATTCCGTGAATCTGAAACCCTAGACTTGGATAGTCACGGACAACTTGTGCACGAGGTAATAATATGGATTCCTAGGACGATCATCGGGGCACCGGGATCGTACCGTCCTAGGAGAAATATGGGTATTGCGTGACCAAATCTATAGGATGCTCTCCGGTTTGGGGCGACGCAATATATTTAGTGGTCGTGCCCTTGGTAGTGCATCCTACACTTGGATAACCCGTCTGACTCCATGATCTATGGTAGTCTCTCCATGTTTGGTCGGGATAATGGGTAACCCAATGACTCTTGCGCTACGCCTCATCTCCGTCCGAGACTATGTATCGTCCTTTATGGCTAAGCCAGTGACCTCATGTTCATATAGATAAGTCATCCTCGCTTAGCGGCAATCCGCGTGCGAGTCATTGCATCTCATCCAGTAATCTGAAACACCTGAACGATTATGAGTATAAGACAGCTATACATAATTTGAACAACCTGAGAAATCCATTGCAACACACCTAAGTAATCCGTGTAACTCGTGCACCTGAAACAGAACCTCGCTCATGACACTTGTGTTTGCTTATGCAATTGCCCATGTATTTTATTATATATGCTCGTGCTTGGTTTAACTTGGTTTGCCTTGGACAGGGAAGGACGAATGGTAAGTTGGTAAGTCTCGCCGTGTTACTCTTATATCGTACGGCGCACTGTCACACGAGTTAGGCTTTACATCATTGCCATAAAACTGATCCTAAGGCAAGAATAGAAAGATAACTTAATAGATGGTGCACGGAACCTTTATAACGTGTTTGGATTTGTCGAGCGGGCGAGAAGCCTCCCCACCAGTGCATTCATGTACTGATAACCTACTAGATTGCTTGCAGGGTGCGGGAGAACCTCGTTCAGTGTGAAAACCCCCTTCGTGCGTGCTAAAACATGGAGTTCGCTCTGGAGCCTTTTTACGTTGCGTCCGAAACTGAAGCACATATACAAGACATAATGTTGGAACATCGCCTATGTATCATTCCACAAATGTTGCCACTTGGCACACTTTTATTGTTTCGAGAGAGAGGACTTGAGCGACTTGTAATCTCGGCCTAGCGCCGCTTGTAATACTTGTTCAATATCAATAAAGAGCTTATTTTACTTCTATACTTATGTTATTCAATGCTTCCGCTATTGACGACTCTGTGAACTTGTTACCAATCGCCTGCTCGTTTCTTATTCCGCTGCACTCAGACTATCTGTGCGACTCTGTGGTTTAGACATCTTACCGCATGTTCGGATCATGGCCTTCCACGGGTGCAGCTTGTGCTTGTGCGGCATTACGTCCAGATGGGAAAGATTGTCCCGCGGGAGCACTAGCGCGGTGATTCGTGCCTAGCGGAGACGATCGATTACCTGCGGGAGATTGGGACGTGACAATATATCCATAAAATTTATAATTAAAATATAATCAAATTTATAACAAATTTTAATAAAAATAAAAATATCTATATAACAAAACTTAATTAAAATATTTAATTGTTTTAAATACTATTGGGGGGGGGGGGATATTTTTACGTGAATTTACTAGTTTTTAAAAAAAAATATTGAAAGTGTTCATTTTTATTGTTAGATAAGAAAATTTTATTTCTTGTATTTAAAGAAAAGTTTACACAGTCATATCCATAACATGGGTCTTATTTGAAACTTTCAACATGACTACCTAATTCGTGGTACTAATGTATATTGCATTATTAGTATTAGTTTTCTTTTATCAAGCTGATTAAATAATTGCATGTGTTTCGAATAATTGACGTATGATTCGCCTACTATCAACTTTGTCCGATCCACACACCAGTAACTCAAGCATATTGTTATATCTCTACTCTTATAAATGAAGTTTGAAAACAGTTCTCATAATGAGGTTTGAAAAAAAGTTTAAAATAGAATCGTCTATCTAAGCCGTTTGTAAATCATCCATCGTTTATAAATAAAAAATACGGAAAATATTTTTTTCTTTATTCCGCACAAATATATATTTTGAAACTAAAATTTAAAATTAATTTAAAGGATAAAATATCAAAAATATTTAAATTATTTATCAATTTTTAATTTAAATATATTTAAATATTTGAATAAATTTTTAATAATATTATACAAATATTTATTTTATGTGCAACGTATTCGATGTTCCAGTAAGTTAACATAAAATTAGAACCAACATGTCATTTATGATGTCAAATATGAATTAAATGGGTCGGAACGTTAGGAAAATGTATTTTTTTCAAAATGAATGTGATTATAAGAATTTGGCATTATTCTACGAGCTTCTAGAAACTTCCATAAATAAATAAATAAATAAATAAATATATAAATATATATATATATATATATATATATATATATATATATATATATATATATATATATATATCATAGTTTACCTTTTTTTTTTCTCCAAATATTTCTACTTTCAATGGTATGAGATAATTGAGAGGGTAAACCTATACAGAGAATTTTGAACAACAAGAATGATTAAATGTAAAAAAAAATGTAAGAACTTAAAATAACCTGATTTATGATTTGATTATCATTTGTTGGATCTAGTAGATTCAGGCTCGGTCCAGACAATCAAGATCACCGACAAAATCTAAAAAAAAAAAAAAATTGAAAATAAATAAATAAAAGTCTTGAGCAAAATCTAATAATGATCTTAGAAAAAAAAAAGTAAAATTAATATTACGTAATTTCTTTGTATCTTTTGTTTTTTTTACTCTTATAATGAGGCTTAAAAATAGTTCAATTTGAGTTGTCTAAGACGTTTGTAAATCCTCCATCATTTAAAAATTTAATATTACGTAAAAAAAAGTTACATTTTTTTTTTATTATAAATAACATCAAAAGAAATCAAACCTAACCGACAAAGAAAAATGCCTCTCATCTTAACCACATAAGCTATAAGAGTTGTTTGTCTATAATTATAATATTACGTAGTTAAACAATTGGTTAAAATTTATCTACTTTTTTTTAATTACGTGAGGATATACATACGACTTAGACGGCTAGTATTTTCAAAAAAATTATAAATACTAGTAAATGCACATAAAATAATTTTTTTAATATTATTGTAAAATAGTTTCAATATTTAAATATATTTGAATTAAAATTTGTTATATATTTGTTTATATTTTAACACAAGTGCATTTACTAGTATATATAAAGCAGCTTCAAAACGGTTAATGTCACGACCCGCACCCGGAAATTCGGGCACGAGTGCGTGGGTACGTCCAGCCTACGCCGCAGAGTCGGCGGTAGTACGCTGTCTAGGTCAATCCATATTTACTAACTAGCTCATTCACAAATAACATAGACAAGATAAAAATGAGAATTGAACTTAAGATTGCAACTGAAAATAAATGTGACAACAGATTCAAATGTTTTAGTACAGGAATTCAATATTGAAATCGGGGACAAACCCGATAAATAAGATAAGAATAGAATGAAAGATAGCTACTACTAGCTACTCAGCAGCAGGGGTCTCCTGGGTGGGTTCTGGCTCCTCATAGGTATCATCAGTCCCCTCATAGGGACCATAATAAGTAGGGGCAAGATCCTCATCATCGCCTAAATCAACAGATCCAGTCAGGAAAGGAGCAAAGTACACAGTGCACAACAAGGTTAAACTAAATATTTTATGACAATTAAATATTGGATATCATGTTGAGAAACAGCATTAACAGAACATTATTGTCTCAGGGTTAACTGTAAACAGGAATATGAGAAACAGAAATAAATGAAACAGGAAATGAAACTACAATAGCCAGCAAGAAATATAACATGACCAGAACTATCTGTGTGAACTTGTGTTTGTTTTTAGAATACATAGTTGGCATGTAGGGGTTTATAAGGCTAATCCGGCCGTCATGAACGGCTATTAAACAGGGAAAATCGAGATCCGACTGAGGTACAGTCGTGTACCAACAGCTATTAAACATGACAAGGGGAAGGGTAAACTACATGCCTTCTAGGTATTCTCCCACCCGACATGAAAAATAAGACAGGAACTACCAATATTCAAGACATGAAATTCAATATTTCTAACACGATGTGTAATCACCAAGGGTACATGTAAGACAGGGAATTAATTATCACAATATATAAAGATTAACTTGAGGTGCAGGTACTTGCCTGTTGTTTGGATCTGATTAATTTGGTTCTTGGGGGAAAAGTCCAGAGATGAGTTCAAAAGCTGAAATAGACATTACCATCATGCTCAGAAGATGTCAAATAGCTAGAAACGCCTGTCCTTGGGTCCAATTTGGAGACAAGGACAAAAACGGCAGTTTCAGGTCAAAACGGGGTCCGCCGATGGGCCCGCTTTGCACCGAAAAACGTGTCCGGGTCAAAGATCTCCAAATTTACCAAACTTAGTGTCAACAGGTCAGGAACGCTGATATGAACCCAACGGAACTTCCAGATTTGGATTCCGATGAGTCGAACACAAAATCGCCCGTCGAGCGGGGCTTGTGGGGCCCACGACACGCGATTTTGTCAACGTTCTCAGAATCGCACCAAACTTGACCCACAGGACCAGCGTATCGCTACGAGTCCGATGGCGCAAGTTTCGTCTCGATCTGACGAGTGTGCACGAAGTTAGGGTGAATTGCAGAAAAGGCAGATACGGGGCGATGTCCGCGGATACGCGTTGATTCCGGTGTGCACGCACACCCGAATCAGCTTCCACGAAAACTCACACGTCCGTATCGACGATGCGTACGTATCTGTGAAGACCGCACGCGACCAAGTCATCCCGTTTGGCGGGGCGCACTCAGTTCCGGGGTGAAACAGGGTCTGGTTTTTCCTGTTTTTGGATCGCGGTATGCGATCACCACAGGACGCGATGCCCCGAACAGTTTATCCGGACACCGAGAGGGTCATACAGGCTTCACAACGCAATTTGCAGAATTGGAAACAGAGCTACGAGGCGAAAGTTACACGTACCTGAAGGGGACCTGAAAATTCAGGGTCGAGTCGTGTCCGACACGTGTCGGACACGGAAATTGGGAATTAGGGTTAGGGTTAGGGTTTCGTCGGAAACCGGTCGTGGACGGCGGAGGGCGGCTGCTGGGCGGGCGGCGAGGGCGGGAGACTGTTCGCCGGAGCGAGGCGGAGCTGCTGGCGGTCGGCGGTGGCTCAGGGCGGCCGGCAGCGGCGGCTGTGGCTGCTGTTCGTGCTGCTGCTGCGGTTGCGGGGTCGGCCGGAGGGCGGCGCCGAGGGAGGAGGGAGGCGCTGGCGGTGCGGGGCTCGGCACGGCGGGGTCGACGGCGAGGCGGCGAGACGGTGGGGTCTGGGCGGAGCGGTGGCGGCGAGGTGGCTGTGGCGGAGAGGAGGCCGGAGGGGTTTATATAGGGGAGTGAGGGAGAGGGAGACGCCGGGAACGGCGGAGGGGGAGGCGGCTGGTGCGGAGGTGCGCGGAGCGGGCGGGGGACGTGGCCGACGTGGCACGGCGGTCCGGGCGGAGCGGCGCCGGACTCGGGCAGCGGGGAGGGTCGTGGGGAGACTGGGTCGGGGTGACGGGTTTGCGGGCGGGTCGGTTGGCTGACCCGACCCGACCCGAAAGGGCGGGTCTGGGCTGAGGCTAACGGGCCGGGCCGCGGCCCAATGGGCCTGAGCGGCCCGCAGAGAGAAAAAAATAAAAAATAAAATAAAATAAATAATAAATAATAATTAATTAATTAATTAAATTAAATAGTTTTCAGGCATTTAAAAATAGGTCTGAGGCCCAGAAAAATCCAGAAAAATTACCCAAGTCCAATTTTCTATTTTACACCCAAAAATGTTATTTTTATGATATTTTAATATTATTTACTGCCAATTAAAAATTATTTATTAATTAAAAACCCTGATTTTAATTACAGAAAATTTCCAGAAAATTCCAGAAAATTGGGAAAAATCCAAGATTTAATAATTTGAAAATTCGGGGATTTACAACCTACCCAACTTACAAAGATTTCGTCCTCAAAATTTAAGAATAACAAGGCACGAAAAGAAAGGCCGAGAAATAACATATACCTCAGGGTTCAAAAAGATAGGGGTATCGCTCTCTAATCTCGTCTTCTCGCTCCCAGGTGGATTCGCCGGGGGAATGGTACTTCCAAGCTACGCGAACCAGGGAGATAACCTGGTTCCGTAGGACTTTCTCCGAGCGATCCAGTATCTCCACGGGTTGCTCTTGGTAAGTCAGACTTGGGCCTACTTCGAGCTCTGAGTGATCCACAATATGGCTGGGGTCCGACACGTACTTCCTCAGCTGTGACACGTGGAAGACGTTATGTACTCCATCCAAAGAGGGTGGCAATGCCAGTCGGTATGCCACTTCTCCGATTTTCTCCTGTATGCCAAAAGGTCCAATAAATTTTGGGCTGAGTTTTCCACTCCTTCCGAACCTAATGGTGCCACGTGTCGGGGAAATCTTTAAGAATACCAGCTCTCCAACCTTTAATAAAGTCATAATCAATTCTTAGTTCCATAATCAAAATGTTTAAATTGACTTGAATTTCATAAATCTAATTACCTCAAACTCCAAGGGCCTTCGGTGGCTATTTGCCCAATGTCGTTGCCTGTCTTGAGCCACTCGAAGTCTGTCCCTTATTTGCTTTACCTTCTCAGCTGAATCGATCACCATCTCTGGTCCCAGCAGGGCTCTTTCTCCAACATCGTCCCATGATAGCGGGGTACGACATCTTCGTCCATACAGAGCTTCAAATGGAGTCATCTCAATACTTGCTTGGTAACTGTTATTATAAGAGAACTCCACAAGATGTAGATAGTCTTCCCAGGATCCTCCAAAATCCAGAACACATGTACGGAGCATATCTTCAAGTGTCTGGATTGTACGTTCCGATTGTCCGTCGGTTTGGGGATGATAAGCTGTGCTGAATTTGAGTTGCGTCCCCAAGCTGGCTTGTAAGCTCTTCCAGAAGTGAGAGGTGAACCTTGAATCTCGGTCGGAGACGATACTTACTGGAACTCCATGCAGCCGGACAATGTGTCTGATATATAAATCTGCCAGCTTTTCTGTAGATAGCCCCACTTTGAAAGGTAGAAAATGTGCAGACTTGGTCAGTCTATCTACTATCACCCAGATTGCATCCTTTCTACTAGGTGTCCTTGGAAGTCCGGAAACAAAATCCATTGTGATATGTTCCCACTTCCACTCCGGAATGGGTAGGGGTTGAAGCAATCCTCTAGGTCTTTGTCTTTCTGCCTTGACTTGCTGGCACACTAAACAACGAGATACGAACCTGGCTACTTCTCTTTTCATGCCATGCCACCAAACATGCGTTCTCAGGTCCTTGTACATCTTATTGGCTCCTGGATGTATAGAGTATTGCGATCTGTGCGCCTCTTACATGATTTCTTCTCTTATGTCTCCTTGAGGTACACATAATCTATCGCCATGCCTCAGTGATCCATCTTCATGAATTCTGAATTCTTCTACTAGTCCAGCTTGCACTTGACCTCGAAGGCTTCGCAGGCCTTCGTCCTGAAACTGAGTCTCCTTGATCTTGTCCATTAAAGTAGACTGAATCTGCAAGTTCATCATTTGGCCTTCTTTTCCTGGGATAATTACTTCAATACCTAAACTTTCCAAGTCCTCCAGCAGGTGTCTGTCCATAGTCAAGTACATCGCCATAGGATACCTGCTTAGAGCATCAGCAACTACATTTGCCTTCCCAGGGTGATATTGAAGAGTGATATCAAAGTCTTTCATTAGTTTCAGCCACCTTCTTTGCCTCATGTTTAGCTCTTTCTGGGTGAAGATATATTTTAAACTTTTATGGTCTGTAAATATTTCCACCTTTTCTCCATAAAGATAATGCTTCCATAGTTTAAGAGCAAAAATGACAGCTGCCAATTCTAAATCATGAGTTGGATAATTCTTTTCATGTGGTCGAAGCTGTCTAGAGGCATATGCTATTACCTTCTTGTTCTGCTCCAGTACACAACCTAGACCTTTTCCAGAAGCATCACTATAAATAGCGAAACCTCCGGTTCCAGAAGGTAAGGTTAAAATAGGGGCAGAAGTCAGTCTTTTCTTCAATTCCTCAAAAGCATGCTGACATTCATCAGTCCAGGTGAACTCTTCATCCTTTCTTGTTAATTTTGTCATAGGCTCAGCAATTCTTGCGAAGTCCTTCACAAACTTCCGATAGTATCCAGCTAGTCCCAGGAAACTTCTAATCTCAGCTACAGAGTCTGGAGTGGGCCAGGATTCTACTGCAGCTATCTTCTTAGGATCTACTGCTATTCCATCTCCAGTCACAACATGCCCCAAGAATTCTACTTTGTCTAGGAAGAAAGCACATTTAGATAATTTTCCATAAAGTTTTTTCTTCCTCAAAGTCTCCAATGCTAACCTCAAATGTTCTTCATGTTCTTCGGGGGTCTTGGAGTAGATCAAAATATCATCAATAAAGACCACTACAAATTTGTCCAGGTATGGCTGGAAAACTCTGTTCATCAAGTTCATAAAAACTGCTGGAGCATTCGTCAACCCGAACGGCATTACTAAGAATTCGTAGTGTCCGTTCCGGGTATTGAAAGCAGTTTTAGGGATGTCTTCCTTTCTCACCCTTACTTGGTGGTAACCAGACCTTAAATCAATCTTGGAAAAGACCCGAGCTCCACTCAACTGATCAAATAAGTCATCTATCCTGGGCAGGGGATACTTATTCTTAATTGTCAAGGCATTCAAGGCCCTATAGTCAATACACATTCGGGATGTTCCGTCCTTCTTGGGCACAAATAATACTGGATCTCCCCAGGATGAGACACTAGACCTAATGAAGCATTTGTCTTCTAGTTCTTTGATTTGCTCATTTAGTTCTACTATCTCCTTCTTGTTAATTCTGTAGGGATTTTGAGATACTGGTGCTGCTCCTGGCACTAGGTCAATAGAGAATTCAACTTCTCGGTCTGGGGGTAAGCCTGGAAGATCCTCAGGGAAGACATCAAGGTATTCAGAGATGATAGGTAGTGGCACTTCTTCTGTTATTAGGGTTCCACAAATTTTGTTATTACCCATTTCTCTAGAACCTCTAGCAAATTCAAATTCTGGCTTGTCAGGGGGCCTGAAGATTACACTACCTCTGTGGCAGTCTATTGTGGCATGGTGTTGACTTAACCAATCCATACCCAGTATAATGTCAAAACTGGGCACTGGCATTACAAGTAGTCTAGCATACAGTTCTCTTCCACACAATATAATAGGACAATTGTTACAGGCATCACTAACCGGGATGATTCCTCCACCGGTAATGATCTTATAACAGTTCCTAAGGGGTTTAGTGATTAAGCTATGCTTCATAAGGAAATCTACTGACATAAATGAATGTGAAGCTCCAGAGTCAAATAAAGTAATAGCTGGTATTGAATTTATAAGCACAGAACCTGTAATCACGTCTGCTGTGGCCTCAGCTTCTTCCAGAGTTATTGCATAAGCACGGCCTTGCTGCGGTGCACCCCTCTGTTGCTGCTGGTGCTGAGCAAAGTGTTGTTGTTGTGTTGGAAGTGGGGGTCCCCTCTGTTGTACTGCTGGGGCCCTGGCCTGGGCTGGAGCCTTGGGTGCAGCGGTGCGTCCTTGAGCAGCTGGACAGTCCCTCATTTGATGCGCTGCTGAACCACAGTAGAGGCAGGCACCTAGCCTCTTCCTGCAGACTTGCCAAGTATGACCTGGTTTTTGGCAAAAGTTACAAGCAGCAGCTTGTTGGTTCTGTCCCTGGGCCTGGTGTTGGGGTGCTGGAGCTCGAGGGAGAGGACGCTGAGTTTGTTGCGGGGCCCTCTGCTGTTGTTGCTGTTGTTGTTGAAAAGGGCGTTTGTTGGGTCCTGCATTTCCGGTATCTCTTTTCCGCTTCAGTTTATGCCCCATATCTCTCTCTACGCCTTGTGCCACGCTCAGAATTTCTTCATAGGTACGAGCTCGGCTGGTGGTGACAGCAAGGCGAATATCCGGAGCCAGCCCCTTCTTGAATCTACGGGCTCTGTCCTCTGGGGTACGAACCATGTACTCCGCAAAGTGGCTTAACCTGCTAAATTCAGCAGTATATTCATCAACAGTCAGGGTACCTTGTTCCAGTCTCTCGAATTGGCTTTCGAGAGCTTCCCGAGCCACTTCGGGGTAGAATTTCTCCTTGAATAGTCTTTTAAAATCTTCCCAGGTGATGTCGGGAGCAGATAGTTGGGGTTCATCTCTAAACCAGGTTCGAGCAATGTCGAACAGTTGCAGGCTTGCGGACTCCACTTTGAGGTCATCAGGGACCCGAGCAGTCTTCAGGAGTCTCTCGACATTCTCTATCCACTCATCGGCATAGAGAATGCCCTCAGTTCCGTAAAATTCTAGGGGTCTTAGATTCTTGAAGTCTTTGGCACTCCCTGGCCTCTTGAGTGACGTCTCCTGGGACTTAAGAGCTTCTGAGAGGCTGGTCCGCAGAAGTGCCGTTTGTTCTTTCTGGGATTCCACCAATCCCTGGAACACTCCTAGTAGCTGTGCCCCATCTAAGGTAACTGCCGGAACAGATGGAGGCGGCGGGAGTGCAAGAGTCTCGGGCACATTCTGCTCAGCTGGTTCTGATGTGCCACCTACTGTATTCCTGGTCTGGACCATTCTGAAAGATTAAGGGATAGGAAGATCAGAATAGAATACTTGGAAATCAAAGGCGATAGGAAAAATTGAGCAGCAATGATTTCAAGAATTGAAATAAGGACCCTATACTGTGAATGAGCTTTTCCTAGAATCCTCAATTTTATTCCATACCCTGTCCTAGGGTATTACCCTATTTTAGGATAGGACCTGCATGGGCCACCATAAAAACGTGTCACGACCCGCACCCGGAAATTCGGGCACAAGTGCGTGGGTACGTCCAGCCTACGCCGCAGAGTCGGCGGTAGTACGCTGTCTAGGTCAATCCATATTTACTAACTAGCTCATTCACAAATAACATAGGCAAGATAAAAATGAGAATTGAACTTAAGATTGCAACTGAAAATAAATGTGATAACAGATTCAAATGTTTTAGTACAGGAATTCAATATTGAAATCGGGGACAAACTCGATAAATAAGATAAGAATAGAATGAAAGATAGCTACTACTAGCTACTCAGCAACATGGGTCTCCTGGGTGGGTTCTGGCTCCTCATAGGTATCATCAGTCCCCTCATAGGGACCATAATAAGTAGGGGCAAGATCCTCATCATCGCCTAAATCAACAGATCCAGTCAGGAAAGGAGCAAAGTACACAGTGCACAACAAGGTTAAACTAAATATTTTATAACAATTAAATATTGGATATCATGTTGAGAAACAGCATTAACAGAACATTATTGTCTCAAGGTTAACTGTAAACAGGAATATGAGAAACAAAAATAAATGAAATAGGAAATGAAACTACAATAGCCAGCAAGAAATATAACATGACCAGAACTATCTGTGTGAACTTGTGTTTGTTTTTAGAATACATAGTTGGCATGTAGGGGTTTATAAGGCTAATCTGGCCGTCATGAACGGCTATTAAACAGGGAAAATCGAGATCCGACTGAGGTACAGTCGTGTACCAACAGCTATTAAACATGACAAGGGGAAGGGTAAACTACATGCCTTCTAGGTATTCTCCCACCCGACATGAAAAACAAGACAGAAACTACCAATATTCAAGACATGAAATTCAATATTTCTAACACGATGTGTAATCACCAAGGGTACATGTAAGACAGGGAATTAATTATCACAATATATAAAGATTAACTTGAGGTGCAGGTACTTGTCTGTTGTTTGGATCTGATTAATTTGGTTCTTGGGGGAAAAGTCCAGAGATGAGTCCAAAAGCTAAAATAGACATTACCATCATGCTCAAAAGATGTCAAATAGCTAAAAATGTCTGTCCTTGGGTCCAATTTGGAGATAAGGGCAAAAACGACAGTTTCGGGTTAAAACGGGGTCCGCCGATGGGCCCGCTTTGTACCGAAAAACGTGTCCGGGTCAAAGGTCTCCAAATTCACCAAACTTAGTGTCAACAGGTCAGGAACGCTGATACGAACCCAACGGAACTTCCAGATTTGGATTCCGATGAGTCGAACACAAAATCGCCCGTCGAGCGGGGCCTGTGGGGCCCACGACACGCGATTTCGTCAACGTTCTCAGAATTGAACCAAACTTGACCCACAGGACCAGCGTATCGCTACGAGTCCGATGGCGCAAGTTTCGTCTCGATCTGACGAGTGTGCACGAAGTTAGGGTAAATTGCAGAAAAGGCGGATACGGGGCGATGTTCGCGGATACGCGTTGATTCCGGTGTGCACGCACACCCGAATCAGCTTCCACAAAAACTCACACGTCCGTATCGACGATGCGTACGTATCTGTGAAGACCGCACGCGACCAAGTCGTCCCGTTTGGCGGGGCGCACTCAGTTCCGGGGTGAAACAGGGTCTGGTTTTTTCTGTTTTTGGATCGCGGTGTGCGATCACCACAGGACGCGATGCCCCGAACAGTTTGTCCGGACACCGAGAGGGTCATACAGGCTTCACAACGCAATTTGCAGAATTGGAAACAGAGCTACGAGGCGAAAGTTACACGTACCTGAAGGGGACCTGAAAATTCAGGGTCGAGTCGTGTCCGACACGTGTCGGACACGGAAATTGGGAATTAGGGTTAGGATTAGGGTTTCGTCGAAAACCGGTCGTGGACGGCGGAGGGCGGCTGCTGGGCGGCCGGCGAGGGCGGGGAACTGTTCGCCGGAGCGAGGCGGAGCTGCTGGCGGTCGACGGTGGCTCAGGGCGGCCGGCAGCGGCGGCTGCGGCTGCTGTTCGTGCTGCTGCTGCGGTTGCGGGGTCGGCCGGAGGGCGGCGCCGAGGGAGGAGGGAGGCGCTGGCGGTGCGGGGCTCGGCACGGCGGGGTCGACGGCGAGGCGGCGAGGCGGTGGGGTCTGGGCGGAGCGGTGGCGGCGAGGTGGCTGTGGCGGAGAGGAGGCCGGAGGGGTTTATATAGGGGAGTGAGGGAGAGGGAGACGCCGGGAACGGCGGAGGGGGAGGCGGCTGGTGCGGAGGTGCGCGGAGCGGGCGGGGGACGTGGCCGACGTGGCGCGGCGGTCCGGGCGGAGCGGCGCCGGACTCGGGCAGCGGGGAGGGTCGTGGGGAGACTGGGTCGGGGTGACGGGTTTGCGGGCGGGTCGGGTTGGCTGACCCGACCCGACCCGACCCGAAAGGGCGGGTCTGGGCTGAGGCTAACGGGCCGGGCCGCGGCCCAATGGGCCTGGGCGGCCCGCAGAGAGAAAAAAATAAAAAATAAAATAAAATAAATAATAAATAATAATTAATTAATTAAATTAAATAGTTTTCAGGCATTTAAAAATAGGTCTGAGGCCCAGAAAAATCCAGAAAAATTACCCTAAGTCCAATTTTCCATTTTACACCCAAAAATGTTATTTTCATGATATTTTAATATTATTTACTGCCAATTAAAAATCATTTATTAATTGAAAACCCTGATTTTAATTACAGAAAATTTCCAGAAAATTCTAGAAAATTGAAAAAAATTCAAGATTTAATAATTTAAAAATTCGGGGGTTTATCGGGAAAGGGAGTACTATATCCATACTCGACCCCAAAACCAATCAAAGAATTTTTTTAATCCCCGTCCTCGTCCATTCCCCGTTTTTAAACTCCCAAACTCGTCCACGTCGGGAAAAGAAACTCAGGTCCCCGTCGTGTTCGAAAAAATTTGCCATCCCTACATATAAACAAATATCCTATCTTTTATTCGCATATATATATATATATATATATATATATATATATATAACAAATTATAATAAAAATATAAATAAATTTTTACCAAATCTTAACTAAAATATAATATGTACACAACAAATCTTAATTCAAATTTATTTACATATTAAATTAATTTTTTTAAAGAGTATAGAAAAGAAAGAAAAATTATTTGACGTACAACACAAGTAAAAATAAGTGGATTTACTGGTTAGTATATATATATATATATATATATATATATATATATATATATATATATATATATATATATATGTGAGAGAGAGAGAGAGAGAGAGAGAGAGAGTGAGTGAGAGTGTGTGTGTGAGAGTGAGTGAGTGTAAAAGAAAAACAATATAGACGGGGTTAGATTATTAGAGAAGTTTGGTTCTATATCTTGGTTCTATACTTCTACGTTAAACCTCAACGCAAAAAAGAATGAAAAAAAAAAAAAAAAAAAAAAATTGTAATATATATTATTGACCATCCGATCTTAACCAGTGGGCAGTTGGCTTAGCTTATGAAGCAAAGTATAGGAAAATTCATCCAAAATTAGGATGTACTTTTTATCATTATACTCATGTCTTGCCACGTGTTATTCTTTTGCAGTCGAAAATTATTTTGAAAGTAATTTTGTGAACATTCAAAATAGTTATGATCCAACTTAGCTTATGAAGCAAAATATAGAAAAAATAGTTCATTTTTTTTCACCCATAAAAACTAGGACGTATGTTTACCATTCCACTCATGTCTTGTCACATGTTATTCTTTTTCACCAAGTGATTTTATGAACATCAAAAGTAGTTTTGATCCATGTTTGACACGTGGCAATACTTGAAGAAAAATAT
The DNA here is from genome assembly GCA_036927795.1 of Iris macrosiphon. Taxonomy (NCBI): domain Eukaryota; kingdom Viridiplantae; phylum Streptophyta; class Magnoliopsida; order Asparagales; family Iridaceae; genus Iris; species Iris macrosiphon. Next base: position 2,980,829 of record JAYESA010000007.1, on the reverse strand, counting down.
GAACATACATTATATTTTTGATGAGAGGAGATCTGCTGTTCGGAACAGTGTCATCTCTCCTATTTGCATGGTGAGATCCACTGTTTATTTAAAATAGAAACAAATATAATCAAATCTATAATTAATTATAATTAAAATATAAACAAATATATAACAAATTTTAATTCAAATATATTTAAATATTGAAACAATTTTACAATAATATTAGAAAATTTTATTTTATGTGTAACACAAGTGCATTTACTAGTATACATAAAACAACTTCAAAACGGTTAAACTGTGAGTCATCTAAGTCGTATGTTTATTCTCAATTAATTAAGAAAATTTTTTGAAAGAAAAAATATTCCCAAACTATCTTATCGTAATTTAGTATAAATGGGCTAGTTAAAAATAAGGAAAAAAAATCATAACCAATAGCTTAACTCGTATTATCTAATTACCTACATAAATATATAACAAATTATAATTGATTATAACATATTTAAAATATAAAAATATATCTAACAAATCTTAATTTAAATATATTCAAATATTTAACCTATTTTCTAACTAACTAACTAACTAACTAACTAACTAACTATATATATATATATATATATATATATATATATATATATATTGTATCAAAATTTATTGTATCGATATTGTACCAAACAATCTCAACCACACATTTTTTGAATCTGGTTAATAATTTTTTATACATTATAAGCTTAAAAACTATTTTTATTCAAAAAAAAGTACAAGACATGTTAATAAAACATGATTTTCATAAAACAAATAGATTTCTAGATAAAAAAAATGATACAATACAAAAAAAAGAGAATATCAATCCAACAAAAAATATACAAGTACTAAATAGAAGTCTATAATACAAAACAACAAAGAACGAATGTTAATTCCACAAAACATATTCCAAATAGAGGTCTAAATTGAAAAAAAAAATATATAAGTACATCTGGGTCGAAAACTTACCGGGGAGGGGAGTGCTATATCCATATCCGGTCCAAAAATCAACCAAAGAATTTTTTTTTTAATCCCCATCCTCGTCCATTCCTCGTTTTTAAACTCCCAAACCCATCCACGTCGAGGAAAGAAACTCAAGTCTCCGTCGTGTTCGAAAAAAATTGCCATCCCTACATATAAACAAATATCCTATCTTTTATTCGCATATATATATATATATATATATATATATATATATATATATATATATATATATATATATATATAACAAATTATAATAAAAATATAAATAAATTTTACCAAATCTTAACTAAAATATAAAATGTACACAACAAATCTTAATTCAAATTTATTTACATATTAAAATTATTTTAAAAAAAATAGGAAAAAAAGAAAAATTATTTGACGTGCAACACAAGTAAAAGCAAATGGATTTAATATATATATATATATATATATATATATATATATATATATATATATATATATATAGAATAAGGGAGGTGAGGTGGCACCTCACTCTCAAAACAAGGGTGGCGGTGATGTGGCACAATCACAACCACACAAACGAGGGGAGGGGGTTAAGTACAATTTGTCAATTATGAAATGTGTGGTTGGAATTGTGCCACGTCACCGCCACCCTTGTTTTGAGAGTGAGGTGCCATCTCACCTCCCTTATTCTCTCTCTCTCTCTAGAGTGTGTAAAAAAAAAAACAATATAAACTGGGGTAGATTATTAGAGAAGTTTGGTTCTATACTTTGGTTCTATACTTCTACGTTAAACGTCAACGCAAAAAATTATAAAAGAACAAAAACAAAAAAATTCGTAATATATATTATTGACCGTCCGATATTAACCAGTGGGCAGTTGGCTTATAGCTTATGAGGCAAAGAGTAGGAAAATTGATCCAAAATTAGGATGTACTTTCATCGTCTTGCCACGTTTGCAGTTAGAAAACTATTTTAAAAGTAATTTTGTGAACATTCAATATAGTTATGATCCAGCTTAGCTTATGAAATAAAATATAGAAAAAATAGTTTATTTTTTTTCATCCATAAATACTAGGACGTATATTTACCATTCCACTCAAGTCTTGCCACATGTTATTCTTTTTCATCCATAAAATCACTTCCAAAGTGATTTTATGAACATCCAAAGTAGTTTTGATCCATATTTGACACGTGGCAATACTTAAAGAGAAATATAAAAATATATTATAGTTTTGGTGAGAGGGAATCTGCTGTCCGGAACACTGTCCCCTCTCCTATTTGTATGGTGGGACCCACTGTTTATTTAAAATAGAAACAATAAAATAGGAGAGGGGACACTGTTCCGGATAGAATAAACCGGAAAGCAGATCCTCTCTCAGTTTTGATAGGTGAACAAAAATGGACTAATAGAAAAAAGGTTTGGCAAGAAATTTCAATGGTGATTACGAAATTCTTATCTAAGTAAAAAAATGCTCAGCTATAGCCACCTAATATTTGATCCAGAAAATCATACGGTATGTGCACAAAGTGGGCCTATAGCTTTCTTTGTAAGACCCAGCCCATATTGCTTAACTAACTACAGTGTAAGCCAATGAAGGCCTTGGATAAAGAAGTCGACTTTCCAGGAGACAGAGAAAAATAGTCTTGCATATATTTTTTTTTTATAGGCTTGAGACTATCTAACATAGCTAGAGTACTAGTATTAGTTAATTTTATGAAGTGAATAATATTGCATGCAATATGAAATATTAAGAGAACTAATAGAATATGTCACAAGATTACCAATACTAACGCGACATTGATCACATAATCTATACTAATATATGATCTTAACACCCTAAGTTTTGGTATGACTAAAAATATCATATTTAAGGTCAACTAACTTAAACTTTTATACTAATCTAAAACTGTTCCCGCGTGTGCCTATGTTTTTTTTTTATGTTCTTCTTTTATTGAAAATTACACATACAATACGTGTTCCAATCTCTAATAATAATAAAATATTAATTTTATATGTTATTGATTTTAAACTTATATTTTTTCATGTATTTTTGTCGGACGTATCTCGTATTATATGAGAAGAACAAATAATAGTTTTTTAATTTTTTTTTACTACTTGATAAGAGTAAACAAAAATCCCTTAACATTTTACTACTTGTAAAGAACAAATATACCCAGTTAATTTTTTATATATATAATTATCTAATTACTCATGTTAAATTTAATGAATAATTTAATTAGTAAACATAGATAAAAAAAAAATTTAAAATTATTTTGACGGCGAAGCAACAACTTTTCATATATAGTAGTATATCTCTATCTCTAGTCTCTATCTCTTCTCTAGTATTATAATGAGACTTGAAAACGATTAAAATTTGAGCCGCGTAGTTTGTAAATTCTCTACTATTTATTAAAAAAATTAAGACAAAAACTAACTTTTTCTGTTTTCTTCCACATAAATATGTATTTAAAACTAAATTTAAAATTGTTTAAAAACTATATTTAAAGAAAAAAATAATAATAAATATTTAAATTGTTTAACAAATCTTAATTCAAATATATTTAAATATTTAAACTATTTTTTAACAATATCATAAAAATATTTATTTTGTGAATTTAATAGTATTAATGAAGAGAAATACAGGTGGGACATTTTGTGACATGTATTTGGCCTTTATTTATTGGTTACAACTTGCAAGTTTTTCAATTATAAGAGCATCTCCAACCCTGTTGTGAGTTTGGAAAAAAAATGGTTGACACATAGGAATCACAACTTCTTATTTTAATTTTTTTTTCCAATACAAATGTGAAATAAATTGTGAAACTGACATGTCAGAGACAATGTGAAGTTGGTTGTCTAGATCTAGACAATGAACTTCACAGTATTTTATTTCTACATCATCAATTATGAATAAAAAATATTTATAAAAAAGAAAAGAAGTGAAAAAGTTGTCTTGTAAATTGAAAAAAATAATTTTTATTGTCTTTTCAATACTTTCGTCTTGGAGAACACTTTTCTATCTTATTATTTTATGAGAATATAATCTTGTTACATGAAAATATATTATTTTATACTTTTTTGTTATATAGAAATTAAAACACAAAACAAGACAGTAGAATTGGAGATGCTCAAATCAATGTCACTCCTCCTCAAGAGTTTCCTCTCACTTGTTAATCTTAATTAATTAAGCACCATATCCAATGCTTAATGAGCATGTCTTCCTTATCCTTTCCAATCATCTCATTGTAATTACCACTTTCTTTCCACACGAGGTCGGACACAGAACTATTAAATAAACAATACAAAACAATAGTTTGAACTCACGTTTTATTTTTATTTTCCCAATGCTTTTAACATCATCAAAAGCAACAACAAGCATACATACATACATACCTACAATGCACTTTTTTTCACATGATTCTTGTATAAGGACAAAATATGGCTTATAAAAAACTATGTAGATACTAATTAATTTGTTTACTCGAAAAAAAAAGCATCATATCACGTTTATGTAGTAAAATTGTATAACAACTCAGCATTGCTGTTGCGTTGATTCCATTGTGTTTCTTCTTGATCTCAGTAATTGACTGCAAGTCCATCAGGTCTGCGTAGGCGTCGTGCTTATTGTTGGATTATTTTTCGTTTTCGGTTCATCCCTCAAAAGGTGGATAATAATTGGATTAATAATTTAGTTTCACATCGGATAGAAAATAGAATTATGAGATATAAATAATTAGAATGGGTTCATACCTTACATAAAAAATTTCTTTGAATGCATATGGCCCAATCAAATATCGTACCCCATAGGCCAATTCCGGTTCGGATTATACCGCGTTACCAACAAGTGGTATCAGAGTTCAAGGTTACGGACTGGTTTGAGCGGTTCTAATTGGTTCAAGATAGATGGTGCTGAACGTTCATGGATTATACGGACTCTTCTCAAGGTGGAGTAGTCTGACGAGTCCAAGGTGGAACAAGACGACGTTGTGGTTGACGCACAATGGTGGTGTGGATGAACGTGTCTGTGGTCGAACGGATCGAGATGACAATATGTTGGATCTCTTGGGTGCTCGGTTAGCGAAAACGAACAAAGATAGCCGGAGTGTGCTAAGGTTGTTCGGTTTGCGAAAATGAGCAGAGGTAGCCTGGGTGTGCTAAGGGTGTCACATCCCAGAACCAGAATACCGGAAAGCGGGGATGGACAAAGCCAACTACGTACACCAGAGTACTCTATACCCCGAGATACGGTCACGACTGTCTAGACATGTGAGGGTTTACTCTACAATCCAACAGTCATTCCTGGGTCAAGAGTCCTAGTTGTCTCAATCTCAAGCAAGCAACAAGTTACAAGAAGTATAATCACCAAACATCTAATAGTAAGGCGTCAGAAACTATACATACATAGATGATCATGAAGCTAGTTACCAAAATGAAGAACTAGCAGAGTACAATATTACATGATCAACTCTAACTATAGTCTAGAATGTGCTTTATATGTGGGTCCGCAGGCTAGAATGTCAACAATCAAAACATAAGCTAAACACATGCTAGGTGGCTAAACGCCTCAAAATTATAAGTAAAAGATCATGTGGGTGATGAAGAAGAAACCCACTCAAGTCCTCGGGTGTTACTTGTGTTCACCACGGGATGTACGGGAGATCCTGCGGGGTTGCTCCAAAATCTGGTCATACAAAACCAGTGGGGTTAGACCCCAAAACAACAAAGTATCATAATGGAGCCAACTTAAGAACTAAAACCAGCATGCAAATATTCAATGACATAAGAAAATATAAATAAGAGCAATATATAAATAAGCAGTTTAAGAAGTTACAAGAGTCAGTAACAGGTACAGTTTATGATTAGTGGCTGGATAATCCAAGACAAGACAAGACAAGACTAAAAAATATGCAATCACGACCAATCATGACCTACGGCTTACTACCATTAACTAACTAGGGTTATCACAATCCTGGTTACTAACAAACGCAGTTGAGATTTTATACAGCCACATGCCCTGCAGACTATCCGGGTTATCCAGACGTAAGAGTACATAGCATATATTAATTAAGTATAACGTATTTTTCTGATAAATTGTAACACTCGACGGTGTGCTGGAAGTGTGTCCCTCTCGACGGAGAGCTCCAAATCTATCAGGTGTCGCTGGGATATCGGGATTGCATTTAGCCAGAAAATCTCTCTGGATGCTTCTAGATAATTATTCTAGTTATTAACTTATGCAAGTTGTCAATGATTCCTGACCGTGGTGCTCAGGAATCTGCTTTAGACATGATACAAGACTGGACAATAGCTTGACAAGTACAATCAGGACAGGGACAAGCAATCAACCACGAAAAATTATCTTATCAGTACAAGCATTTCAGTTCTGGAGATTCTAGCATGTCAGGAGTGAGCTACATCGAGCCACTATCAGGTTTATCAGTACATGTCAAGTATCTGAAGTCAGGGATCAAGTTCATTCAGTACAAGTCAGGTGCCAGGAGTTCTCAGTTTAACAGTGCCATTACATTCCATGCTCCGGGTATTCTATGTTCTGGTAAGTATAACATCCAGGTTATAAGCAATTAGAAATAACGTGCATCATGTGAATATAACTAATTGGGCCAAGCACAAGGAGTAAATAACCCATAAAAGAACATATAACAAAGAAAAATATTGCTACTATAAGTGCTAGAAGTGCAGGAGATGAGCTGGACGCAAGCAAAAAATATTCCGCATGTAGGAAGCTGGCTGCATGAATCAAAACTGGCAGCATAAATTATCACAAGGTCCACTCATCGGAACAAGGGTTGAGTAACAGGGAATAAAATACAAGGCCAGGAAGTGACTGAAGTAACTAAAGCGTGTCAGAGAAGTGACCGATGTGACTGGCCGAAAAGCGTGTCAGAGAAGAAAAGACAAATTCAGAAAAATCGTGCCAAGGCGGCACTGAGTCATGCATTAAAAAAAAGGAATACATAGCTCGGACCACATAGACAATTTTGGTCGCATAAATAATTTTAGTCGCATGCTCCTTTGGACCGCATGGAATCAGGAACTTAGAGAATTTTTTTCGTTCAAGTTTCATGCATTTGGTCAAGGGACGCATGTGCAGATTTAGCCTTGCGTCCAAAAAGATGGCCGCATGTTGAGTTTTGGAGCGAGGAGTCCAGACCGCATACAAAGCAGGCCGCATGGAGATCCTTCGTCCCAGAACAGTAAGTTTCAGTCATGAAAAAACTCCAAGTTCTGAAAAATATGATTCTCTATGAAATCCTCATTTCCAGCTCAAATCCAGAGAACTAAAGTTCTAAACCACTTGAAATCAGATGCTCTCTTATATAGAACAACTAGTTTTGGAAAACAACAAGTTTTAAGAGATCAAAACCATAAAAATGCCGAGAACATATTAAATTAAAAATATAAATTTAGTACAACCAAGCTGTTAAAACCAAAAGTACAAGAAGTAAACATGCATAGGAGTTCATAGTGCCCAATATAGACTAATAAAATACAAAAAATCCACAATAATATAAAAGTGCAAGTTCTCCATCATTGGCAAGATGTACTTGTCTAAAACCACCACTAATGTCACGACCCGTACACGAAAAATTGGGCATGAGTCGTGGGTACGTCCAGTCTATGCCGCAGAATCGGCGGTAGAACGCTGTCTAGGTCCTTTCTAGGTCACAACAATCTATATCTCACAATAACATGTCAAGATAACCTCTCCAAAAGGAGAGCAACAACACAATATATATAAACTCAATCACAATAACTAGGGAAAGAGTAAAAGCACGATAAGATATCAACAAAGAACCAAAGAGTGCAGTACAATATCCAATATACAGTCCAAGTCTAAAGTCTACAACATCTCACAGCAGCAAATAATAATACAGTCATCCAAAACACCAACTGGGATCAACCCAGAGAAACCCACCTAGCTATACTAGGGTGCTAGCGGCGTCTCCTCGGCCGGGACGGGCTCCTCCTCAAAATCAGGGTCGCAACACTCCTCGACACCTGGCCCGTAGAAGGTCGGGCAAAAATCCTCAGGATCCTCTAAAAAAAATATGTCCAGTCAGGACTGGAGCGAAGTACATAACTTTGAAAGCAACTCCAAATACATGGTAAGGTGTATATGACTAGCAATAGAAAAGTATACAAGATGCACATGAAAATAAATACATGATAGAACTGATAAAGTAACTGCAATATAAAACTGGAGAACAATACAAGTAGTAGAGAAGTAACTGCATGTGAGAAAATAGGAATACTAGCTAAGTGCCTTGAGCACAAGTTCGTTATGTGATCGGCTTAGGTTGCACATGAATAATCTACGATAACTCCGTTATGCGTGAGTTGCATAATCGACATACACATGAATACTATTTTTCTTTGATCACATAACCAACTCCTACTCCCCCCCCACTAATACTCTTGGATCCAACCACGATACGCTACGTACATGATAAATAACTCGCGCACATGAAGGCGAGAGCACACGAAGCACATGATAGCACATGAGAATCAATACCCGAAGCACATGACAAAATATACGTGATAGATGTCACGCCCCAGTCCCAAAATACGTAGGACTAGGATACGTAACTATGCCAGCCGCCCGTATATATGGCAACTCCAATATATGGAAACCATATATACGTGCGTACGCTGTATAATGAACATTAGTTCACCAGTGGTATAAATAATCACAAGTCACAGGGTAATATCTAAATCTCATCCACAGAAATCACATAGACATGAATAACCAATAACTAGGTAACTAAAACTCAATAAAAAAAAAGCTAAAGAACGACAGTCGGATGGAAATAAATCCACTGCCGAAATGGAATATAAAAGGAACCAGAATACACACCATAAAAGAACATCTGAACATCCCGAGGCTCGAAGAGAAGACCTCCTCGGAAAAATATGTAACCTGTCCGGATCTGTGCTCCTGTGAATACTCAAGAACATACACACCTGGCAGGGAACCAGGTCCTCAGAGGGACATAGCAAGATACAGAAAAATGACATGCCATAATGTAAATACTGAATAAATAAAGGGGTGTGCTAACCATCTAAGTGAATGCAATTTAAAGACCTTGTAGTACGCATGGGAATGTGTGGCTAGACATATGCTGACGTAATTCACCAATCGTCGGGACTGGCTAGTATATGTGTCATATGTCCCCGACTCAGGGAACTCTGCAATCGTCCATCTCCGAGGAGCATGGATCGAAGGATAAAAGACTCAAGAAGGGGGTGTCCCATACGCCTACTAAGTGTCTTTCCCGCCCAATATAGATGTACAAGTCATGAAAACGACGTGGACACCTCCTACTATGATGCAAGTCTCAATAAAATAAACAACTGAGCTAAATACCACTACACGTGTTGCTCACACTGATGGCCAGTCGCGCATGAGGCACGCGTCCCTACATGTACTCACTCTGTGACGTGTAATGATACGTGTCAAGGCCTGGGAAGTTATATCAATAACTTCACAACTTTAGGTGGGTCTACTAGACACTAGGTCAGACACAAGCCCTAACGTCAACGCCATCGTTGACTGCACCCGAGTCTGCTCGGACGCGCACATTTATATAATACTAAAATAAATAAATATGTAACTAACAATAACTGAATTTAAACAGTACAACAAGGCAAGGTATACTTGTCTGGCAAGAGAGCTGCAAAATATAATGTCCAGATGTCAAGTGCCAAAAGTCAGAAACTATGGCCTCAGAATAAATATCTCCGGATGCTGAAATAAATATCACTAACAGTTTCAGAAAATATCAAATAGCTAGAAATGCCTGTCCTTAAGTCCAATTTGGACACAGAGGCAAAAATGACAGTTTCCGGTCAAAGCGGGGTCCACATGTGGCCCACTTTGCACCGAAAAACGTGTCAGGGTCAAAGGTCTCCAAATTTTCCAAACTTAGTGTCCACAAGTCCAGAACGTCGATACGAACCCAACGGAACTTCCAGAATTGGATTCCGGTGAGCCGGTCACAAAATCACCCGTCAAGTGGAGCCGGTGGGGCCCACGATACGCGATTTTGTCAACGTTCTCAGAATCGAACCAAACTTGGCTCACAGGACCAGCGTATCGCTATGAGTCCGATGGCGTAAGTTTCGTCTCGATCCGACGTGTGTACACAAAGTTGCAGCGTATTCCAGAACTGACGGATACGGGGCGGTGTCGGCGGATACGCGTTGATTCCGGTGTGCACGCACATCCAAATCAACTTCTCCGAATTCCTACACGTCCGTATCAATGTCGCGCACATTTCGGTAAAGACCGCGTGCGACCAAGTCGTCCCGTTTGGCGGGGCGTACCCAGTTCCGGGGTGAATCGGGTCGTTGTTTTTCCTGTATTTGGATCGCGGTTCGCGATCGCCACAGGACGCGATGCTCCGAGCGTGTTGCACGGGCACCGAGATGGTTACACAGTCTACACGACGCAACTGACGGAATTGAAATCAAAATTACGAGGAGAGAGATAAATATACCTGAACAGGGCTCCAGAAACTTGCGTCTCTCGTGTCCGACACGTGTCCAAGGGCTGTGTTCGTGTCTGCGTGGAATCCCGCTGCTCTCGTCCAGGTCGAGGGCTCCGGGGTCGTCTGCTCGTCGACGGAGGAGCTGGATCAGGGGAGGGTGCTGCCGACCGGACGGGGAAGCCTCGGTCTGGAGAGTCTCTGGCCATGGGGGGTGGTTCATGGTGAGGAGTCGGAGTCGGGGAAGAGAAGTGTTGAGCAGGAGACGGGGAGGCCGGCGTCGGAGCGAGGGGGAAGCAGGAGGAGGAGGAGAAGGCCAGCGGGGCAGCGGCGTCGTTGGCCGGAGTTGGGCGGGAGGCGGTGGTGGCGGAGTCGTGAGGGTGGAGGAGAAGGGGCTGGCGGTGAGAGGGAGCGGGGAGGAGGAGGAGAAGGCCAGCGGGGCAAGGCGCCGGCCAGGGGCGGCGGAGGAGCGGCCCGAGCGGGGGAAGGCGCCGGCGGCGGGGCCTGGCGGAGGCGGGCTGGAGTGGGGAGAGGTTAGGCGGAGGAGAGAGAGAAAGGGAGCGGGGAAGCGGGGCTCCGGCCAGGGGAGGTCGCGGGCGGGGGAAGCTCCGGCGGAGAGCTCCGGCGAGGGGCGGCGGAGCCGCCGACGGGGGGGGGGGGGGGGGGGGTCGGTCGGCTGCGGGCTGTCACGCCCCGATTTCGGCTAATCGATAATCGTCCCCCGGGCGTGATGCCGTGCACACGTAGGGCGCGCGTGCACAAGGCCTTAGGCATAAGGATATTCTTTAGAAAAATGCAACTGAGTAGACATATAAGATAACACAAGGTTGAGGCATAGAAAAGTTTCTCTTTTATTCATAATGAACATCTTTTTACATCGCTTGACTCAAAAGTATAAAATGCCCCACGGGCTTACAAACTTGGACGCAAAATGAGATAGCCGATCCATACATTATGTCCCTTTACATAGATTTAAAAACACAAAACACCTTGGGTGCGAGTAAGCACCATCGCCTTAGCGATATTCAGCAACGGAGAGAGTGAAAGGCTTCTAGCTTGAGCCTCCAAAAGTCTTGGCCACGAACCGCCAAGGATCCCAAAAGTCCGGAGAGAACTTCAGCTCCTCGCCGCGTTGCCTTGCGCCGGGGAACCTGCTACAACGAGGGTCAGTACTTCGAAAAGTACTGGTGAAGGCTAGCTGCTCAACTTTACCAAGCTCATGAGATGAGTTCTAATGAGTATGCTACAATTATGTTCTTAGGTGGGTTTCTATTCTTGCCTAGTTCAGATTTCATTTAGCAGGTATGCAAGAACAAAATAACATAACTCCACATGCCACCGTTCGGTGACTCTACCTGTACCGTCTGAACCACCTGTACAACTTACCATAGCCTTCCCTGTCACGAAGACATAGTTAGTCTGCACAGTTTAAATATACACAATATCTTTCTTTGTTGTTTAGGAGCCATCATGGGTTTAGTCTGGGCTGGCGGCGACGCTTGCAGCGCGGGTAGCTAGCCCCGCTACAATTCCCCGCTCCCTGTGCTAACTCATTAAAGCACGACTAAGAAAGTAGATTCCGCCCGGGTCGAAACGGCCCGGTGCCCCGGTAACCGTTCGCAGGAACCTGGATCCCTTGTGCACAAGAATTCCCATGACCATTTCTATGAACCGAACTTCATAGATTTACTTACTAGCGATTTAAAGAACATCATGTACGAAACTGCTTTACTGTACTATCACAATCAACCAACAAGTTATATGAAATAACATGCAGCAGTTTATAGAAGAACACTTTGAACTATCAATAAATACCAACCCATTAAACACCCAACGAACATGCATGCATCAATGAATTTATGCAAGGTTTTTGTATGACAAGAAATGGGTGTTCCAAGCCTACTTCTTATCTTATCTTGTTATCCAACTTGTTACTTAATTGGTATCGTTTGATTGAATGCACAACTGAGTCAATTTTATTATGGACGGAGCCCTTGGAAAGAAGGTGCTTATCGAAATAGAGCCACTCACAAGTTGGTTGAATAGGAAGAAGAAGGAGAGATCTCTAAGACTCCGCTCGCGCGTCGTCTACACGATCACCTGCACGCACCAACGGATGATCAATACCTCCTGCTTCGGTCTCCAAGGCTCGATACGAAATGCGAAATCCTAAGAACGAAAGCAATGAAATCCATTAAAACCGTTCAAGAAAACGCAAGTCATAAAACCAACAAGAAAGCAACCAAGCGGCACGAAAACGGACAAGAAACCAACGCAACGGAAAGGCCCCTCTCGACTCTGCCGCCGAGTCCATCCTTGAGGCACAATCCATTGTATATGGGACCTGATTCCGAAGAAACTAATCCATAACGAGGAAAGGATCTTAATTCAATCTGTCCCGTTCGGACGGTCGTAAGTATTTCTTGGCCGCGCTCCCCGAGTAGGGGGAACGGGGCATTACACGGGCAGGGGGTAGATTTAGGTTTTAATTTTTTCTTTTTCTTTTTCTTTTTCTTTTATTTTCTTATATAGAAAATTATATTAATTTAATATGTAAAATATCTATAGATATTTTTAGGATATTTTTGGAATATTTTCGGGATCTTTTCGGGATATTTCCGGGATCTCTTCGGGTGAGTCCCGCGTCCAAATGGACGGCGCAGATTCACCGGCCAATGAGGGGGTGCCACCTCGCACTGAAATTTGCAGGAAAGTCCCTGTAATTTCATAAATTGTATAATAGTCCTATTTTTGGGAAATTGTGCAATTATAAAATTGTCTGGGAAAACACCCGATTCCGAAAATACTAAAATTCACAGAATTGAGGGAAATTGCTATGTGAGGGTCCCGGGGGAATGGGGGTGAGTCTGGGCAGGGACTGGACATAATTTCTGGGTGATACGAGTCATCATATTTATTAATTAATAAATACTGCGCACGATGTTCTCTAATTATTTAGAGGCAGATAGGGTCATAATTTTTCTACGGTGTCAATACACTAAATGTAGTATACTCAGTGTAGAAAATTAACGTATTTTTGTTTGGGCGAAACTGGTGCATGTTGGGCCTCAAATCTCTAGGGGTACAGAGAGGGGTAAAGAGCAGAAAATTAAATAGGAATTAAATACGGACGATTGTAACGATATTTGTGCGTCTCAAACGAGGCTCATTTTAGAACATCTGTGAGTTGCACAAAATTCAAAAAAATAGTCTGACATGTCTATGACAGGTATGTGAACTTTATTCGGGGATAACAGTCAGGGTAAAGCTCTAAATAATTCGGTGATGGACAGGTGCACAAGTCAACAGGATATGTAGGCAAAATAAATTAAAATATTGCCATAAATCCTAAATTGTTAAAATAATCCTAGAAATACTGAAATCTGGTCGAGGGGGTTTATAATCTACCCAACTTATAAAAATTTCGTCCTCGAAATTAAAACTAAGCCTGGGTAGAAGTCAAAGATGGCAATAGATATAATTTCACAAAGTAATTTATATCTTGGTTTACGAATAGGTTCGAAAAACGTTTACGCATGTCGTCCACATGCTTCCAAATAGATTCTCCTGGCGCGCCATGCTTCCATGTCACGCGGACCAAGGGAATAGACTGATTTCTCAATACTTTTTTTTTTTTTGATGATCAAGGATTCCCACTAGTTGCTTTTGATACGACAAGCTCTGCCTAATGGTGATCTCTGAATGGTTGAGAACCTGACTGCTGTCTGTCACATATCGCCTGAGTTGCGATACGTGGAATACATCAGGTACTCTCTCAAGGGAAGGTGGTAGCGCAAGTTGATATGCCACTACTCCCACTCTTTCTAGCACGTAAATGGTCCAATATTCCTTGGACTAAACTTGCTGCGTCCTCCGAATTGAATGGTATCTCTAGTAGGTGATATCCTCGAGATGACATGATCGTCCTCTTTGAATTTCTAAGGGACGATGATGACGGTCTGCCTACTGCTTCTGTCTGTCTAGCACTGCTTGCAAGTGTCCTGTATTTACTTAACTGCCTTTACTGCGTTGACTACCAACTCTGGTCACTTGAATCCTTGTCTGGTAAAATGCTGACTGGTATGCCGTGCAATCTTAGGATTTGCCTCATATAAGTAATGTCTTCCTAGCTTCACAGAAATTACGACGGTTGCAAGTACCAAATTCTTCTCATGTAATCATAATTGTCTAGATGCATATGCCATTACCCTGCCATCCTGTATTAATACGCATCCCAAACTTTTCCTGATGCATCTGTAGATCACAACCGCCTGATCCGGATGGAATAGTCAATACTGGTGTTGTGGTCAGTCGCTTCTTCAACTCCTCGAAAGCGGCTTGACACTCGTTGGTCCATAGGAATTCTTAATCCTAATAAGTCAACCTAGTCATAGGTGCTGCTATCCTTTCAGGAGTCAATCAATTGTTCATCCAGGTGAAATCTATTTAGACTCCTGTCAACAAAATGATATATTCCTTCCTTGTAATACTTTGACCAAAGTTATGAGGCAAAAATTTCATGCTGCTATAGTGATGCACGTACTAGGAATGTAGGTAGGTAGCGAAGGTCATTCTAAAATAGTACAGTTTTAAACTGCAATCTAATCTAACAATAGGGTTTGGTAATTACCCAAGAAACAAACAAAAATGACTACAGAAATAATACACTATTCGTACTTATACTAAGCACGAAGTTTCGCCTTTCCGAAATATGGGAAGACGGAAAATAGTAGTCAAGAGTTCAAGGGGAAGGTAATAGATTAGAAGTGTGTGGGAATCAAGGCGTTTAAAGAATTCAATGGAATTTGTCAAAGCAGTTGTGGATTGAAATATTATTTTGGTAATTCTTATTCACATATTCGGATCAGTACAGTTATGTAACTGATATGATATGCTCAGACATATCTAGAGGACAAGTATATCTGTCTACTAATCACTATATATCTCAATCCACGTAAAGTAGTTATGCGAAGGACGAATCAAAATGCACTAAGGTTGATCAGACCGTAATACACTGATTCTGAATAGACAATTGTATTAGTGGAGTGGATCAGGCCCCAATAACACATGTGTCATGAACAAGCTCGATAAAGAATAAGCTTGCAAAACTAGGCTATAATAGCATCATAAGTCAAGGTAGGATAGCAATTTTAAGTATGCTAGATTATGATGAGAGAAATTACAACATAATTCACAATCACAAAAAAAATAAGACTCTACAATTTCTACAGTTAATATTCTAACTCCTTGTCTAAGTCGCTAGTTGACCTAAAAGAGGTATGGCCTTCTAAGTTCTACAATCTTAATAAATACTATAGGTTGTCCGTCTAAAACAGGGATTCCAAGAAAGTCCGCGTAAAGTAGGGGTTCGAGGTTGTCTGCGTAAAGCCAAGACAAAATAATTTGGCGTGACGCATGGCTTCAGAAGTATCCGCGTAAAACAGAGAAGCGTAAGGTAGAGCTTCAGAGCTGTCCGCGTAAATGTCTGCGCGTGAGAGATTGCTATTCTTCCTGCGTAAGGTCTGCGCAGAAATCTGCGTAAAAGCCTGCGGGTAAAGTATTGTCTAAAGGTTGCGTAAAAATCTGCCAGCGTAAAAGGTCTAGCATACGCTGCAGCGTGAAGTTGTACAAGAAATTCATGAGTTTGTCAGTCAAGTTAATAAATCCTGACATCTGACAAGAGTACTTGCACAACGATCGAGGGGATGGTTTGATGATGGTTTGCACGGAGTTCTAGGTTGTCGTTTAGGGACCTTATGGACATAAGTCATCTTACTATCGAGGTGAGACAAAACCAGATGTCCCGTCAAAAAGCTGTTCCTTTTTGCACAGGGCTCGAGGCGTATCTCTGTGCAGGATTTGGTCGAGTCTGGGAAAAGCTAAGGCTGTAACAATTACGCTAACATCCTATTCTTATGTTACGCCTAAACAGGTTACTCTACGCTGGTTATCTATGAATCATCCGGTTTGTGCAGGGCAGTTACCTACGTGGCTGGCATGATGCGTCATGCGCAGGATAAGGAAGACTAAGGGCGGCGTAAAGGGGACAGGCTTCTACATAATTTGGCTTTTACGCCAATCAGGAAAGTCATTTGGCCTTTACGCTAACTACGGTCAATTGGCTTCTACGCCAACAACGGTCAAGGGTCTCTGGCGTAAAACTCTGGTTATCCAACTTAGGGTGAGGTTTCTGTCCTAGTATCCAACCTTAGATTTCTATGGGTTCCTCAAGGCTAGGGTCAACACTAGGGTCAAATCTCTAATAATCCTATCTCTAACTAATCCTAGTAGTGTTTATACTATACTCAAGTCATACATAAATATGTCAAGGGATAAGGGTAAGTTAATCTATAGGTAAGTGACGCTAGGGTTTACTTAGGAAGTCAGGAAGGCTAGGGTTCACTAAGTAATCCAAACTTAAGGATATGTCAAAGCCCTAGTGGTATTCTTATTAGGAATGCTACCTTAATTATCATCCTATTAACCGGAGTTCCTATATTCTAGCAGGGATTATACTAAAAGAATTATCAGGGAAGCACATGAATCAAGCAGGATGCAATTATGTAAGTAGGACAGACTGGACGGAAGATAAGTCATAGTTAATTTGGATGAGATTCTATATTCTAATCCTAGGTGCAGGCTTGCTCGGTACAGTAACGTAACCGAGACAATATGCTCTGAGACGCAGGCTTGCTCGGTACAGTAACGTAACCGAGACAATATGCTCTCGACCTGCATGGACCACCACTAAAAACATGTCACGCTCCAGTCCCAAAATATGTAGGACTAGGATACGTAACTATGCCAGCCGCCCGTATATATGGCAACTCCAATATATGGAAACCATATATACGTGCGTACGCTGTATAATGAACATTAGTTCACCAATGGTATAAATAATCACAAGTCACAGGGTAATATCTAAATCTCATCCACAAAAATCACATAGACATGAATAACCAATAACTAGGTAACTAAAACTCAATAAAAAAATAGCTAAAGAACGACAGTCGGATGGAAACAAATCCACTGCCGAAATAGAATATAAAAGGAACCAGAATACACACCATAAAAGAACATCTGAACATCCCGAGGCTCGAAGAGAAGACCTCCTCGGAAAAATACGTAACCTGTCCGGATCTGTGCTCCTGTGAATACTCAAGAACATACACACCTGGCAGGGAACCATGTCACGACCCGCACCCGGAAAATCGGGCATGAGTCGTGGGTACGTCCAGCCTACACCGCAGCATCGGCGGTAGAACGCTGTCTAGGTCAACTAACTAAATAATAATCTCACACAAAAATCGGGCATGACCTCTCCAAAAGGAAGGCAACCACACAAACAATATATATAATCTGCCAAGATCTCAACTCCAAACGGAGGAGCAATATCAAAAGATAATCTCGAGTACTCAATCACGAATCTAAGCACGATAGATAACAAGAAGACTAACAACTATAAAGTCTAACCACCAACTACTACTACAACAACCACAACATCAATAATAATAATAATACAACAATACATCATCCAAAATAATATACAAACAAGGTCTCAATCCAAAACCGGAGACAAATCCGGTGCTAAAAACTAATAAAAACAACAACAAGATCCTAGTGATCCCGGCTACCAACCCGGAAATCACCTCTAAACTAGAGGGTCCCTGTCTGCACCATCGACAGGCTCAGGTCCATAAAACGTCGGACACCAATCCTCCGGATACTCTGAAAAATATGTCCAGTCAGGACTGGAGCAAGTACATCTCTAACAGCAGTTCCATTTAAATGATAAAAACTATAAAACAGTTATAGCAAGTAGCAAGAAGAAAGAAGTAAGTATGAAACAGGAAATAAACATGTATCACTGGTGCATAAAGGTAAAGATGCAGGAGTATCAGAAACAAGATAGTAGTAACTGTAAGATATAAGAATCTAAGCTAAGATCAAGTCCGTGCACATGAACGTGTAGTGAGTCCAGCATGAAAAACATGTAGTGAGTCAAGTCCAGAAACATGTAAGTGAGACAAGTCAAGAAATGCATGAGAGTCCAGACTATAAAGAATGAACTCGGTGTCTTTGAAATACTTGTTTCGACATGTAAACGGCTAGGGGTAAGTACGGCTCACCGCGCACTGGGTGCGCGGCTGCTATCATTCCAGATTAGACCAGAGGGAGTGATTCCTGATGATGCCAGATAGGAATGTTTACATGTCTACTCAAGTATTTCCCCGCCCCGACTAATACAAGTGGATCCAAGACCCGACACGCAAATCAAGATGAGTCCAGCCTGAACATGAGTGATGCCTGTAGTGATGCCTGTAGTGATTCCAGAATAGAGGCCAGAAACATGAAATGTACGTGTCGCAAGTAAATGAATCCAGAAATATCAATCAGTGTCTCGTGTTGTGCCAGAATAATCATATGATACTATACTAGAAGCTGAATCATAATAATCATCAGATAATGAAAACTATCAGAGAATGTACTCGCCTGACGTCCTGAGCAACTGGCGATCCGAACCGGTGTCGCAAGGACCTAATGCGAAAAGCAAGGTTAAACAGGGTTCTAAAGAGTTAAACAGACATAAAATAACTAAAAATAGGCTTCTAGGGTCGTTCTAGGTCAAACGGGTCAAACCGGTGAAATCTGGGTCAAAAAGTCAACTCTGGGTCCAAAAAGTCAACTCTAGGTCAAAACTAGGTCAAAAGTTGACTTTGGCGGTCAACCGAGTCAACTACGGTTAAGTCTGGGTCAAACTAGGGTGCTCCTGAAATTCTAGGTCAAACCGAGCTCATTAAGCTAGAAAACTCTCAAACTCGCCTCCTTGAGATACCGGGATACCCTCGGTATCCGATACCTCAACCTAGGCTACGCACCCCGCCTAAACCCGCTAAAACCTATGCTAGCACGCGTAAATATATACACATATACATATAAAAATCACTCCAATACTATTCCTAGGCTATTGCTCAAAAACCCCGCTCGAAACCCAATACCTTGGTTATCTTAAGGTATTGAAATACCTTGGTATCTCAAGGTATTGAGATACCGCTCTCAAACCCTCTAACTAGCTACCTAGCTATTAATTACATACCTAGATATTAATCTAGGCTAGGTAATATAGATATCTACCATATTTATATATGTCTAAGTAGGTATCTACCTATATATATATATATCCACACATATATACATTTACCCATTATCTTACCCTACGCATAAATATATATGACTATACTATCTAGATATCTCTAGGTATTGATATAACTATATGTATATAGATATATATATACCTTAGATAGATAACTACCTATCTAGTAACTATCTATCTATTGATAGATATATCTATCTATCTAAGTATCTCATACTTATCTTACCTATTTATCCAACTACCTATCTATTAATTAGATATCCCTCTAACTATCTAATATATCTATAAACTAGTCTAACTATCAAACTCTCTAATCTATCTATAAACTATCTATCAATTAATAGCTATCTAGCTATCTAACTACCCGTCTAATTATCCATCTACCTATTTATCTACCCATAGATATAGGTATCTACCTATGCATCTACTTATCTATCTTATTATCTATCTATCAATCTAATCTATTTATCTATGTATCTATCTAAGTAAACCCTCTACTACCTAACTATGTACCAATCTATCTATATCTATATATATATACCTCTCTCTAACTCTCCCTCGCATTGATACTGCTGCTGCTAGCTGCTCCTCACCTTGCTGCTGCTCCTGCTGCTGCAAACTGCTGCTGCAGCTACCTAGCTGCTGCTGCTACTGTTCATTCTGCTGCTGCTGCAGCTGTGTGCAAGCTGCACACAGCGCGCTGCTCGCTGTGCAGTGCGCTGCAGCGCGCACTGCTGCCCCCGCTGCACGCTGGCTGCCTTGCACTGCTGCTGCTGCTGAATATTCTGCTGCTGCCGCGCTGCTTAGCTGCTGTAGCTATGCTACTGCTGCTGCTGATTTTGCTGCTGCTGCAGCTGCACATCGCTGCTGCTGCTCCCTGTTTCAGCTGGGCACCCCCCCCTCTCATCTCACATACACACACACATATACACAAACACATATCTCTATATATATATAAACACACATCTACATATATACTCACATATATCTATATATATATATATACACTAATATATATATCTATACATCTACACACACACACACTAACATATATACTAATATCTATATACCAACACACTCTAACATATATCTACACACACATATACACTCACATATCTATATATACATATATCTACACACATATATATATATACATAAACACACATACAAATATATATAAATATATATATATATAGACACTAACACTAACACAACACCACACACAACAACACACAACCCACACGCCCCACACACGCCCAACGACCCCGACACGCCCAAACACCTAAAAATATATAAAATATAGCTCGAAAACTCTAGCACACACTCCCCGATACTAACCCAACGCGCGCACAAGCCCGAAACGAGGAAACCGAGTCGAAATGGCCGTTCGGTCATTTCGACGAACACGTGGTGCGCGGCTCGGAAAACCTCCTGAAACGCACACCAAACGAACTCGGAATCGGCCCAAAATTTACCCACACGTCCTAAACGATGTCTAGATCCTAGAAAATGCGCTCCCGCGTCGATTCTAGGTCCGTGGCGGAAACGCACACGCACTTGGAATCGGCGACGACGAAAACCCCCAAATTCGCCCGAAACGCCCGTTTCTCCGCGACACGGCTTCCCGTGTCCGAACGGAGACACGCACTCACCCTCAAGACACCCGACAACGTCTACCTAGGTCCATCTAACCTAGGGCATCACCCAAAATTGGGCCAAATTCGGATTTCACCCGAAATTGACACAAAACCTAGTGTTAAAGTCTCTAAACCCAACCAAACTAGTTCTAACTTCCTCCCACGGGTAGCCTAAGGGTCTAGGAAGGTTCTAAAATATTAATTACACTATAAAAGAGTAATTACAAGGAGAAATTTAGGGTTTACCTCTTGGGAGTTGGAATCCCAAGCCAAAATCTCCAAATCTCTCCAAATTCACCTCCTACAAGCTCCAAGCCTCAAATCTAAGCTCCAACACCAAATCTAGGCTCTACCCACCTAGGTTAGGGAAAGATCTAGGGTTAGGGTTAACACAAGTAGAAGAAATGGAAAGAGGAGGGAAGAAAAATGGACTTACTTGAAGTAGGAAGGAGAAAGGAAGAAGAAAAATGAGTGGAGAAGAAGAAGAAGTGAAGAAGAAGAGTGGGGGGAAGGGGAGCTGCTGGTTCACGGGTGTGGGGGGGGAGAAAAATAGGGCCGGCCACTTAATAAAGGGTTCCACTAAGTCCAAATGACCAAAATGCCCTCCCGTAACTCGGTTTTGGGTTTCGGGGCTCCAAAAGCACTCAAACTAGTTCCAAATCTCTCCAACTAACTTCCTAAAAATAAAATAAATATTCTAAGCCCCAAAATAATTCTCACAAGGGTGTGGGCTGGGTCGGACATGGGTCCACTAGGGTCTGACATGGGTCCAGGCTAGCCAAAATCCTAAAACAAACAATAAAAATATAATACAATCAATAATTAAATATAAATACAATTAAATATAAATAATCCACAATTAACTAAATTAAAAATAAAAAAAATACCCGGATCTGAAAATGGGGTGGTGACAAGCCTATCCTCCTTAGAAAATTTCGTCCTCGAAATTTAAAGTCAATCACACTCCTCTAGGTCAAACCCCCAACAATCACAGTCAAGAAATTCTACCTAAACAACATACAAGATCAGGGTCCTACTGGTCGTGTTATTATAGTCTCAATCGGGGTCACTACACTATCTACCACAGCACAAAAAAGTCTAACAGGTACTAATGAAGCACACCACAAGGAATGGAAAGGACAGGAAGAAGAAACAAGAGACAGACCTGCTAACCCGACATCCGTAGCATCGGCCTCCTCGACCGTCAACGCATAAGCCCTGCCCTGCTGGGGTGTATCCCTCTGCTGGTGCGGGGCATGATGCTGTGCCACAGATGGCCTAGCTCCAACTCTCTGATCCTGTGCTCCATCCAATGGAGGTGCAGTGGAGCAATCTCGCATCTGGTGAGCAGCGGATCCACAGAACAAACACACCTTCAGCCTCCTCCTACAAACATCCCAAGTGTGTCCTGCCTTCCTGCAGTAGGCACAAGTGGGCGCTCTCTGATCCTGACCCTGCTGCGCTGCCTTCTGCACATAGGGACGCTTAGCTGGTCCCGCACTACCACTGGCACTGCCTGAATCATCTCTGCCTCTCTTGGACTTAAGCTCCAAGTCATCCTCTGCTCTCTGAGCATCTCCTACTATCTGCTCAAAAGTTGCCTCGCGGTCGCTCCTGGTCAAAGACTTGACCGCCATGACCAAGCCCTTGCGAAACTTTCTCGCCTTGGCTGCCTCGCTCAAGCCATCCACAAATCTGTCCAAACGGCAGAACTCTGCTGCGTACTCATCCACCGTCATGCTCCCTTGGACGAGTGCCTCAAACTGGCTCTCCAAAGCACTAAGCGCCACATCTGGGAAAAACTTCTCCTTAAAAAGCCTCTTGAAAGCCTCCCAAGTAAGCCCTGGCGCTGCAATCCTCGTATCTGTGCGATACCACGTCAAGGCGAGGTCGAACATCTGACTGCCCGCTGCCTCTATCTGCATGCTGTCTGGAATCTGCGCCAGCCTGAAGATCCCCTCAATCTGCTCTATCCAGTCATCCGCGTACAGGATCCCTTCTGTACCACGGAACTCCTTGGGCCGCATCCTCTGAAAGTCAATGATACTACCCGGCCTCGGAAGCTGAATCTGATCTGCCTGTGGCTGATTCTGTGCCACCCTATCCACTGCCGTCATGGCCACCTGGTGGGCGTTCTCAATGCCCAGCCTCATCACATCCACCTGACGGTGCTGCGCATCCATCATCTCCCTGAAGAACGCAAACAACTGCGCGGCATCTACTGGAGCAGGAAGTGGTGGAGGAACCACCGGAACGACTGGGGTAGTCCTCGGATCGATAAGTGGAGAAGGATCCCCGAGAGAAACAGAGGCTCCCTCAACCGCAGGAGTGGTGAGTGGAGCGGTAGCAGCTGCCTGAATACGAGCTGGACGAGAGGTAGCAGACCTCTCCGAGGCAACTGCTGGAACGGTACGATGGGATCGTGTCTTCGGAGGCATCCTGAACACAGATCAAAAGAAGTCAATACGGCGCAAGATACGATATCATCAAGAAAGGACAGTAATATTTCAAAAGAAGCAATTTCAGAATAATTAGATTGGAATTGTTCCTAGTCGTGATTGAGTACACTCTCATCCTAGATCCTAGATCCTATAGCAGGCTCGCAGCAGTACAACTAAGTTGTTGTACCACCACGACATCGCACTAATTGCGAATCGAGACCTGCATGGGGCCGCCACCAAAAACGTGTCACGACCCGCACCCGGAAAATCGGGCATGAGTCGTGGGTACGTCCAGCCTACGCCGCAGCATCGGCGGTAGAACGCTGTCTAGGTCAACTAACTAAATAATAATCTCACACAAAAATCGGGCATGACCTCTCCAAAAGGAAGGCAACCACACAAACAATATATATAATCTGCCAAGATCTCAACTCCAAACGGAGGAGCAATATCAAAAGATAATCTCGAGTACTCAATCACGAATCTAAGCACGATAGATAACAAGAAGACTAACAACTATAAAGTCTAACCACCAACTACTACTACAACAACCACAACATCAATAATAATAATAATACAACAATACATCATCCAAAATAATATACAAACAAGGTCTCAATCCAAAACCGGAGACAAATCCGGTGCTAAAAACTAATAAAAACAACAACAAGATCCTAGTGATCCCGGCTACCAACCCGGAAATCACCTCTAAACTAGAGGGTCCCTGTCTGCACCATCGACAGGCTCAGGTCCATAAAACGTCGGACACCAATCCTCCGGATACTCTGAAAAATATGTCCAGTCAGGACTGGAGCAAGTACATCTCTAACAGCAGTTCCATTTAAATGATAAAAACTATAAAACAGTTATAGCAAGTAGCAAGAAGAAAGAAGTAAGTATGAAACAGGAAATAAACATGTATCACTGGTGCATAAAGGTAAAGATGCAGGAGTATCAGAAACAAGATAGTAGTAACTGTAAGATATAAGAATCTAAGCTAAGATCAAGTCCGTGCACATGAACGTGTAGTGAGTCCAGCATGAAAAACATGTAGTGAGTCAAGTCCAGAAACATGTAAGTGAGACAAGTCAAGAAATGCATGAGAGTCCAGACTATAAAGAATGAACTCGGTGTCTTTGAAATACTTGTTTCGACATGTAAACGGCTAGGGGTAAGTACGGCTCACCGCGCACTGGGTGCGCGGCTGCTATCATTCCAGATTAGACCAGAGGGAGTGATTCCTGATGATGCCAGATAGGAATGTTTACATGTCTACTCAAGTATTTCCCCGCCCCGACTAATACAAGTGGATCCAAGACCCGACACGCAAATCAAGATGAGTCCAGCCTGAACATGAGTGATGCCTGTAGTGATGCCTGTAGTGATTCCAGAATAGAGGCCAGAAACATGAAATGTACGTGTCGCAAGTAAATGAATCCAGAAATATCAATCAGTGTCTCGTGTTGTGCCAGAATAATCATATGATACTATACTAGAAGCTGAATCATAATAATCATCAGATAATGAAAACTATCAGAGAATGTACTCGCCTGACGTCCTGAGCAACTGGCGATCCGAACCGGTGTCGCAAGGACCTAATGCGAAAAGCAAGGTTAAACAGGGTTCTAAAGAGTTAAACAGACATAAAATAACTAAAAATGGGCTTCTAGGGTCGTTCTAGGTCAAACGGGTCAAACCGGTGAAATCTGGGTCAAAAAGTCAACTCTGGGTCCAAAAAGTCAACTCTAGGTCAAAACTAGGTCAAAAGTTGACTTTGGCGGTCAACCGAGTCAACTACGGTCAAGTCTGGGTCAAACTAGGGTGCTCCTGAAATTCTAGGTCAAACCGAGCTCATTAAGCTAGAAAACTCTCAAACTCGCCTCCTTGAGATACCGGGATACCCTCGGTATCCGATACCTCAACCTAGGCTACGCACCCCGCCTAAACCCGCTAAAACCTATGCTAGCACGCGTAAATATATACACATATACATATAAAAATCACTCCAATACTATTCCTAGGCTATTGCTCAAAAACCCCTCTCGAAACCCAATACCTTGGTTATCTTAAGGTATTGAAATACCTTGGTATCTCAAGGTATTGAGATACCGCTCTCAAACCCTCTAACTAGCTACCTAGCTATTAATTACATACCTAGATATTAATCTAGGCTAGGTAATATAGATATCTACCATATTTATATATGTCTAAGTAGGTATCTACCTATATATATATATATCCACACATATATACATTTACCCATTATCTTACCCTACGCATAAATATATATGACTATACTATCTAGATATCTCTAGGTATTGATATAACTATATGTATATAGATATATATATACCTTAGATAGATAACTACCTATCTAGTAACTATCTATCTATTGATAGATATATCTATCTATCTAAGTATCTCATACTTATCTTACCTATTTATCCAACTACCTATATATTAATTAGATATCCCTCTAACTATCTAATATATCTATAAACTAGTCTAACTATCAAACTCTCTAATCTATCTATAAACTATCTATCAATTAATAGCTATCTAGCTATCTAACTACCCGTCTAATTATCCATCTACCTATTTATCTACCCATAGATATAGGTATCTACCTATGCATCTACTTATCTATCTTATTATCTATCTATCAATCTAATCTATTTATCTATGTATCTATCTAAGTAAACCCTCTACTACCTAACTATGTACCAATCTATCTATATCTATATATATATACCTCTCTCTAACTCTCCCTCGCATTGATACTGCTGCTGCTAGCTGCTCCTCACCTTGCTGCTGCTCCTGCTGCTGCAAACTGCTGCTGCAGCTACCTAGCTGCTGCTGCTACTGTTCATTCTGCTGCTGCTGCAGCTGTGTGCAAGCTGCACACAGCGCGCTGCTCGCTGTGCAGTGCGCTGCAGCGCGCACTGCTGCCCCCGCTGCACGCTGGCTGCCTTGCACTGCTGCTGCTGCTGAATATTCTGCTGCTGCCGCGCTGCTTAGCTGCTGTAGCTATGCTACTGCTGCTGCTGATTTTGCTGCTGCTGCAGCTGCACATCGCTGCTGCTGCTCCCTGTTTCAGCTGGGCACCCCCCCCTCTCATCTCACATACACACACACATATACACAAACACATATCTCTATATATATATAAACACACATCTACATATATACTCACATATATCTATATATATATATATACACTAATATATATATCTATACATCTACACACACACACACTAACATATATACTAATATCTATATACCAACACACTCTAACATATATCTACACACACATATACACTCACATATCTATATATACATATATCTACACACATATATATATATACATAAACACACATACAAATATATATAAATATATATATATATAGACACTAACACTAACACAACACCACACACAACAACACACAACCCACACGCCCCACACACGCCCAACGACCCCGACACGCCCAAACACCTAAAAATATATAAAATATAGCTCGAAAACTCTAGCACACACTCCCCGATACTAACCCAACGCGCGCACAAGCCCGAAACGAGGAAACCGAGTCGAAATGGCCGTTCGGTCATTTCGACGAACACGTGGTGCGCGGCTCGGAAAACCTCCTGAAACGCACACCAAACGAACTCGGAATCGGCCCAAAATTTACCCACACGTCCTAAACGATGTCTAGATCCTAGAAAATGCGCTCCCGCGTCGATTCTAGGTCCGTGGCGGAAACGCACACGCACTTGGAATCGGCGACGACGAAAACCCCCAAATTCGCCCGAAACGCCCGTTTCTCCGCGACACGGCTTCCCGTGTCCGAACGGAGACACGCACTCACCCTCAAGACACCCGACAACGTCTACCTAGGTCCATCTAACCTAGGGCATCACCCAAAATTGGGCCAAATTCGGATTTCACCCGAAATTGACACAAAACCTAGTGTTAAAGTCTCTAAACCCAACCAAACTAGTTCCAACTTCCTCCCACGGGTAGCCTAAGGGTCTAGGAAGGTTCTAAAATATTAATTACACTATAAAAGAGTAATTACAAGGAGAAATTTAGGGTTTACCTCTTGGGAGTTGGAATCCCAAGCCAAAATCTCCAAATCTCTCCAAATTCACCTCCTACAAGCTCCAAGCCTCAAATCTAAGCTCCAACACCAAATCTAGGCTCTACCCACCTAGGTTAGGGAAAGATCTAGGGTTAGGGTTAACACAAGTAGAAGAAATGGAAAGAGGAGGGAAGAAAAATGGACTTACTTGAAGTAGGAAGGAGAAAGGAAGAAGAAAAATGAGTGGAGAAGAAGAAGAAGTGAAGAAGAAGAGTGGGGGGAAGGGGAGCTGCTGGTTCACGGGTGTGGGGGGGAGAAAAATAGGGCCGGCCACTTAATAAAGGGTTCCACTAAGTCCAAATGACCAAAATGCCCTCCCGTAACTCGGTTTTGGGTTTCGGGGCTCCAAAAGCACTCAAACTAGTTCCAAATCTCTCCAACTAACTTCCTAAAAATAAAATAAATATTCTAAGCCCCAAAATAATTCTCACAAGGGTGTGGGCTGGGTCGGACATGGGTCCACTAGGGTCTGACATGGGTCCAGGCTAGCCAAAATCCTAAAACAAACAATAAAAATATAATACAATCAATAATTAAATATAAATACAATTAAATATAAATAATCCACAATTAACTAAATTAAAAATAAAAAAAATACCCGGATCTGAAAATGGGGTGGTGACAAGCCTATCCTCCTTAGAAAATTTCGTCCTCGAAATTTAAAGTCAATCACACTCCTCTAGGTCAAACCCCCAACAATCACAGTCAAGAAATTCTACCTAAACAACATACAAGATCAGGGTCCTACTGGTCGTGTTATTATAGTCTCAATCGGGGTCACTACACTATCTACCACAGCACAAAAAAGTCTAACAGGTACTAATGAAGCACACCACAAGGAATGGAAAGGACAGGAAGAAGAAACAAGAGACAGACCTGCTAACCCGACATCCGTAGCATCGGCCTCCTCGACCGTCAACGCATAAGCCCTGCCCTGCTGGGGTGTATCCCTCTGCTGGTGCGGGGCATGATGCTGTGCCACAGATGGCCTAGCTCCAACTCTCTGATCCTGTGCTCCATCCAATGGAGGTGCAGTGGAGCAATCTCGCATCTGGTGAGCAGCGGATCCACAGAACAAACACACCTTCAGCCTCCTCCTACAAACATCCCAAGTGTGTCCTGCCTTCCTGCAGTAGGCACAAGTGGGCGCTCTCTGATCCTGACCCTGCTGCGCTGCCTTCTGCACATAGGGACGCTTAGCTGGTCCCGCACTACCACTGGCACTGCCTGAATCATCTCTGCCTCTCTTGGACTTAAGCTCCAAGTCATCCTCTGCTCTCTGAGCATCTCCTACTATCTGCTCAAAAGTTGCCTCGCGGTCGCTCCTGGTCAAAGACTTGACCGCCATGACCAAGCCCTTGCGAAACTTTCTCGCCTTGGCTGCCTCGCTCAAGCCATCCACAAATCTGTCCAAACGGCAGAACTCTGCTGCGTACTCATCCACCGTCATGCTCCCTTGGACGAGTGCCTCAAACTGGCTCTCCAAAGCACTAAGCGCCACATCTGGGAAAAACTTCTCCTTAAAAAGCCTCTTGAAAGCCTCCCAAGTAAGCCCTGGCGCTGCAATCCTCGTATCTGTGCGATACCACGTCAAGGCGAGGTCGAACATCTGACTGCCCGCTGCCTCTATCTGCATGCTGTCTGGAATCTGCGCCAGCCTGAAGATCCCCTCAATCTGCTCTATCCAGTCATCCGCGTACAGGATCCCTTCTGTACCACGGAACTCCTTGGGCCGCATCCTCTGAAAGTCAATGATACTACCCGGCCTCGGAAGCTGAATCTGATCTGCCTGTGGCTGATTCTGTGCCACCCTATCCACTGCCGTCATGGCCACCTGGTGGGCGTTCTCAATGCCCAGCCTCATCACATCCACCTGACGGTGCTGCGCATCCATCATCTCCCTGAAGAACGCAAACAACTGCGCGGCATCTACTGGAGCAGGAAGTGGTGGAGGAACCACCGGAACGACTGGGGTAGTCCTCGGATCGATAAGTGGAGAAGGATCCCCGAGAGAAACAGAGGCTCCCTCAACCGCAGGAGTGGTGAGTGGAGCGGTAGCAGCTGCCTGAATACGAGCTGGACGAGAGGTAGCAGACCTCTCCGAGGCAACTGCTGGAACGGTACGATGGGATCGTGTCTTCGGAGGCATCCTGAACACAGATCAAAAGAAGTCAATACGGCGCAAGATACGATATCATCAAGAAAGGACAGTAATATTTCAAAAGAAGCAATTTCAGAATAATTAGATTGGAATTGTTCCTAGTCGTGATTGAGTACACTCTCATCCTAGATCCTAGATCCTATAGCAGGCTCGCAGCAGTACAACTAAGTTGTTGTACCACCACGACATCGCACTAATTGCGAATCGAGACCTGCATGGGGCCGCCACCAAAAACGTGTCACGACCCGCACCCGGAAAATCGGGCATGAGTCGTGGGTACGTCCAGCCTACGCCGCAGCATCGGCGGTAGAATGCTGTCTAGGTCAACTAACTAAATAATAATCTCACACAAAAATCGGGCATGACCTCTCCAAAAGGAAGGCAACCACACAAACAATATATATAATCTGCCAAGATCTCAACTCCAAACGGAGGAGCAATATCAAAAGATAATCTCGAGTACTCAATCACGAATCTAAGCACGATAGATAACAAGAAGACTAACAACTATAAAGTCTAACCACCAACTACTACTACAACAACCACAACATCAATAATAATAATAATACAACAATACATCATCCAAAATAATATACAAACAAGGTCTCAATCCAAAACCGGAGACAAATCCGGTGCTAAAAACTAATAAAAACAACAACAAGATCCTAGTGATCCCGGCTACCAACCCGGAAATCACCTCTAAACTAGAGGGTCCCTGTCTGCACCATCGACAGGCTCAGGTCCATAAAACGTCGGACACCAATCCTCCGGATACTCTGAAAAATATGTCCAGTCAGGACTGGAGCAAGTACATCTCTAACAGCAGTTCCATTTAAATGATAAAAACTATAAAACAGTTATAGCAAGTAGCAAGAAGAAAGAAGTAAGTATGAAACAGGAAATAAACATGTATCACTGGTGCATAAAGGTAAAGATGCAGGAGTATCAGAAACAAGATAGTAGTAACTGTAAGATATAAGAATCTAAGCTAAGATCAAGTCCGTGCACATGAACGTGTAGTGAGTCCAGCATGAAAAACATGTAGTGAGTCAAGTCCAGAAACATGTAAGTGAGACAAGTCAAGAAATGCATGAGAGTCCAGACTATAAAGAATGAACTCGGTGTCTTTGAAATACTTGTTTCGACATGTAAACGGCTAGGGGTAAGTACGGCTCACCGCGCACTGGGTGCGCGGCTGCTATCATTCCAGATTAGACCAGAGGGAGTGATTCCTGATGATGCCAGATAGGAATGTTTACATGTCTACTCAAGTATTTCCCCGCCCCGACTAATACAAGTGGATCCAAGACCCGACACGCAAATCAAGATGAGTCCAGCCTGAACATGAGTGATGCCTGTAGTGATGCCTGTAGTGATTCCAGAATAGAGGCCAGAAACATGAAATGTACGTGTCGCAAGTAAATGAATCCAGAAATATCAATCAGTGTCTCGTGTTGTGCCAGAATAATCATATGATACTATACTAGAAGCTGAATCATAATAATCATCAGATAATGAAAACTATCAGAGAATGTACTCGCCTGACGTCCTGAGCAACTGGCGATCCGAACCGGTGTCGCAAGGACCTAATGCGAAAAGCAAGGTTAAACAGGGTTCTAAAGAGTTAAACAGACATAAAATAACTAAAAATAGGCTTCTAGGATCGTTCTAGGTCAAACGGGTCAAACCGGTGAAATCTGGATCAAAAAGTCAACTCTGGGTCCAAAAAGTCAACTCTAGGTCAAAACTAGGTCAAAAGTTGACTTTGGCGGTCAACCAGTCAACTACGGTCAAGTCTGGGTCAAACTAGGGTGCTCCTGAAATTCTAGGTCAAACCGAGCTCATTAAGCTAGAAAACTCTCAAACTCGCCTCCTTGAGATACCGGGATACCCTCGGTATCCGATACCTCAACCTAGGCTACGCACCCCGCCTAAACCCGCTAAAACCTATGCTAGCACGCGTAAATATATACACATATACATATAAAAATCACTCCAATACTATTCCTAGGCTATTGCTCAAAAACCCCGCTCGAAACCCAATACCTTGGTTATCTTAAGGTATTGAAATACCTTGGTATCTCAAGGTATTGAGATACCGCTCTCAAACCCTCTAACTAGCTACCTAGCTATTAATTACATACCTAGATATTAATCTAGGCTAGGTAATATAGATATCTACCATATTTATATATGTCTAAGTAGGTATCTACCTATATATATATATATCCACACATATATACATTTACCCATTATCTTACCCTACGCATAAATATATATGACTATACTATCTAGATATCTCTAGGTATTGATATAACTATATGTATATAGATATATATATACCTTAGATAGATAACTACCTATCTAGTAACTATCTATCTATTGATAGATATATCTATCTATCTAAGTATCTCATACTTATCTTACCTATTTATCCAACTACCTATCTATTAATTAGATATCCCTCTAACTATCTAATATATCTATAAACTAGTCTAACTATCAAACTCTCTAATCTATCTATAAACTATCTATCAATTAATAGCTATCTAGCTATCTAACTACCCGTCTAATTATCCATCTACCTATTTATCTACCCATAGATATAGGTATCTACCTATGCATCTACTTATCTATCTTATTATCTATCTATCAATCTAATCTATTTATCTATGTATCTATCTAAGTAAACCCTCTACTACCTAACTATGTACCAATCTATCTATATCTATATATATATACCTCTCTCTAACTCTCCCTCGCATTGATACTGCTGCTGCTAGCTGCTCCTCACCTTGCTGCTGCTCCTGCTGCTGCAAACTGCTGCTGCAGCTACCTAGCTGCTGCTGCTACTGTTCATTCTGCTGCTGCTGCAGCTGTGTGCAAGCTGCACACAGCGCGCTGCTCGCTGTGCAGTGCGCTGCAGCGTGCACTGCTGCCCCCGCTGCACGCTGGCTGCCTTGCACTGCTGCTGCTGCTGAATATTCTGCTGCTGCCGCGCTGCTTAGCTGCTGTAGCTATGCTACTGCTGCTGCTGATTTTGCTGCTGCTGCAGCTGCACATCGCTGCTGCTGCTCCCTGTTTCAGCTGGGCACCCCCCCCTCTCATCTCACATACACACACACACACAAATATACACACACACATATACACAAACACATATCTCTATATATATATAAACACACATCTACATATATACTCACATATATCTATATATATATATACACTAATATATATATCTATACATCTACACACACACACACTAACATATATACTAATATCTATATACCAACACACTCTAACATATATCTACACACACATATACACTCACATATCTATATATACATATATCTACACACATATATATATATATATACATAAACACACATACAAATATATATAAATATATATATATATATAGACACTAACACTAACACAACACCACACACAACAACACACAACCCACACGCCCCACACACGCCCAACGACCCCGACACGCCCAAACACCTAAAAATATATAAAATATAGCTCGAAAACTCTAGCACACACTCCCCGATACTAACCCAACGCGCGCACAAGCCCGAAACGAGGAAACCGAGTCGAAATGGCCGTTCGGTCATTTCGACGAACACGTGGTGCGCGGCTCGGAAAACCTCCTGAAACGCACACCAAACGAACTCGGAATCGGCCCAAAATTTACCCACGCGTCCTAAACGATGTCTAGATCCTAGAAAATGCGCTCCCGCGTCGATTCTAGGTCCGTGGCGGAAACGCACACGCACTTGGAATCGGCGACGACGAAAACCCCCAAATTCGCCCGAAACGCCCGTTTCTCCGCGACACGGCTTTCCGTGTCCGAACGGAGACACGCACTCACCCTCAAGACACCCGACAACGTCTACCTAGGTCCATCTAACCTAGGGCATCACTCAAAATTGGGCCAAATTCGGATTTCACCCGAAATTGACACAAAACCTAGTGTTAAAGTCTCTAAACCCAACCAAACTAGTTCCAACTTCCTCCCACGGGTAGCCTAAGGGTCTAGGAAGGTTCTAAAATATTAATTACACTATAAAAGAGTAATTACAAGGGGAAATTTAGGGTTTACCTCTTGGGAGTTGGAATCCCAAGCCAAAATCTCCAAATCTTTCCAAATTCACCTCCTACAAGCTCCAAGCCTCAAATCTAAGCTCCAACACCAAATCTAGGCTCTACCCACCTAGGTTAGGGAAAGATCTAGGGTTAGGGTTAACACAAGTAGAAGAAATGGAAAGAGGAGGGAAGAAAAATGGACTTACTTGAAGTAGGAAGGAGAAAGGAAGAAGAAAAATGAGTGGAGAAGAAGAAGAAGAAGAAGTGAAGAAGAAGAGTGGGGGGAAAGGGAGCTGCTGGTTCACGGGTGTGGGGGGGAGAAAAATAGGGCCGGCCACTTAATAAAGGGTTCCACTAAGTCCAAATGACCAAAATGCCCTCCCGTAACTCGGTTTTGGGTTTCGGGGCTCCAAAAGCACTCAAACTAGTTCCAAATCTCTCCAACTAACTTCCTAAAAATAAAATAAATATTCTAAGCCCCAAAATAATTCTCACAAGGGTGTGGGCTGGGTCGGACATGGGTCCACTAGGGTCTGACATGGGTCCAGGCTAGCCAAAATCCTAAAACAAACAATAAAAATATAATACAATCAATAATTAAATATAAATACAATTAAATATAAATAATCCACAATTAACTAAATTAAAAATAAAAAAAATATCCGGATCTGAAAATGGGGTGGTGACAAACCAGGTCCTCAGAGGGACATAGCAAGATACAGAAAAATGACATGCCATAATGTAAATACTGAATAAATAAAGGGGTGTGCTAACCATCTAAGTGAATGCAATTTAAAGACCTTGTAGTACGCATGGGAATGTGTGGCTAGACATATGCTGACGTAATTCACCAATCGTCGGGACTGGCTAGTATATGTGTCATATGTCCCCGACTCAGGGAACTCTGCAATCGTCCATCTACGAGGAGCATGGATCGAAGGATAAAAGACTCAAGGAGGGGGTGTCCCATACGCCTACTAAGTGTCTTTCCCGCCCAATATAGATGTACAAGTCGTGAAAACGACGTGGACACCTCCTACTATGATGCAAGTCTCAATAAAATAAACAACTGAGCTAAATACCACTACACGTGTTGCTCACACTGATGGCCAGTCGCGCATGAGGCACGCGTCCCTACATGTACTCACTCTGTGACGTGTAATAATACGTGTCAAGGCCTGGGAAGTTATATCAATAACTTCACAACTTTAGGTGGGTCTACTAGACACTAGGTCAGACACAAGCCCTAACGTCAACGCCATCGTTGACTGCACCCGAGTCTGCTCGGACGCGCACATTTATATAATACTAAAATAAATAAACATGTAACTAACAATAACTGAATTTAAACAGTACAACAAGGCAAGGTATACTTGCCTGGCAAGAGAGCTGCAAAATATAACGTCCAGATGTCAAGTGCCAAAAGTCAGAAACTATGGCCTCAGAATAAATGTCTCCGGATGCTGAAATAAATATCACTAACAGTCTCAGAAAATATCAAATAGCTAGAAATGCCTGTCCTTAAGTCCAATTTGGACACAGGGGCAAAAATGACAGTTTTCGGTCAAAGCGGGGTCCACATGTGGCCCACTTTGCACCGAAAAACGTGTCAGGGTCAAAGGTCTCCAAATTTGCCAAACTTAGTGTCCACAAGTCCAGAACGTCGATACGAACCCAACGGAACTTCCAGAATTGGATTCCGGTGAGCCGGTCACAAAATCACCCGTCAAGTGGAGCCGGTGGGGCCCACGATACGCGATTTTGTCAACGTTCTCAGAATTGAACCAAACTTGGCTCACAGGACCAGCGTATCGCTACGAGTCCGATGGCGTAAGTTTCGTCTCAATCCGACGTGTGTACACAAAGTTGCAGCGTATTCCAGAACTGACGGATACGGGACGGTGTCGGCGGATACGCGTTGATTCCGGTGTGCACGCACATCCAAATCAACTTCTCCGAATTCCTACACGTCCGTATCAACGTCGTGCACGTTTCGATAAAGACCGCGTGCGACCAAGTCGTCCCGTTTGGCGGGACGTACCCAGTTCCGGGGTGAATCGGGTCGTTGTTTTTCCTGTATTTGGATTGCGGTTCGCGATCGCCACAGGACGCGATGCTCCGAGCAAGTTGCACGGGCACCGAGATGGTTACACAGTCTACACGACGCAACTGACGGAATTGAAATCGAAATTACGAGGAGAGAGATAAATATACCTGAACAGGGCTCAAGAAACTTGCGTTTCTCGTGTCCGACACGTGTCCGACACGTGTCCAAGGGCTGTGTTCGTGTCTGCGTGGAATCCCGCTGCTCTCGTCCAGGTCGAGGGCTCCGGGGTCGTCTGCTCGTCGACGGAGGAGCTGGATCAGGGGAGGGTGCTGCCGACCGGACGGGGAAGCCTCGGTCTGGAGAGTCTCTGGCCATGGGGGGTGGTTCATGGTGAGGAGTCGGAGTCGGGGAAGAGAAGTGTTGAGCAGGAGACGGGGAGGCCGGCGTCGGAGCGAGGGGGAAGCAGGAGGAGGAGGAGAAGGCCAGCGGGGCAGCGGCGTCATCGGCCGGAGTTGGGCGGGAGGCGGTGGTGGCGGAGTCGTGAGGGTGGAGGAGAAGGGGCTGGCGGTGAGAGGGAGCGGGGAGGAGGAGGAGAAGGCCAGCGGGGCAAGGCGCCGGCCAGGGGCGGCGGAGGAGCGGCCCGAGCGGGGGAAGGCGCCGGCGGCGGGGCCTGGCGGAGGCGGGCTGGAGTGGGGAGAGGTTAGGCGGAGGAGAGAGAGAAAGGGAGCGGGAAAGCGGGGCTCCGGCCAGGGGAGGTCGCGGGCGGGGGAAGCTCCGGTGGAGAGCTCCGGCGAGGGGCGGCGGAGCCGCCGACGGGGGGGGGGGGGGTCGGTCGGCTGCGGGCAGGGGGTAGATTTAGGTTTTAATTTTTTTATTTTCTTTTTCTTTTTCTTTTATTTTCTTATATAGAAAATTATATTAATTTAATATGTAAAATATCTATAGATATTTTTAGGATATTTTTGGGATATTTTCGGGATCTTTTCGGGATATTTCCGGGATCTCTTCGGGTGAGTCCCGCGTCCAAATGGATGGCGCAGGTTCACCGGCCAATGAGGGGGTGCCACCTCGCACTGAAATTTGCAGGAAAGTCCCTGTAATTTTATAAATTGCGTAATAGTCCTATTTTTGTGAAATTGCGCAATTACGAAATTGTCTGGGAAAACACCCGATTCCGAAAAATACTAAAATTCACAGAATTGAGGGAAATTGCTATGTGAGGGTCCCGGGGGAATGGGGGTGAGTCTGGCAGGGACTGGGCATGATTTCTGGGTGATACGAGTCATCATATTTATTAATTAATAAATACTGCGCACGATGTTCTCTAATTATTTAGAGGCAGATAGGGTCATAATTTTTCTACGGTGTCAATACACTAAATGTAGTATACTCAGTGTAGAAAATTAGCGTATTTTTGTTTGGGCGAAACAGGTGCATGTTGGGCCTCAAATCTCTAGGGGCACAGAGAGGGGTAAAGAGCAGAAAATTAAATAGAAATTAAATACGGACGATTGTAACGATATTTGTGCGTCTCAAACGAGGCTCATTTTAGCACATCTGTGAGTTGCACAAAATTCAAAAAAATAGTCTGACATGTCTATGACAGGTATGTGAACTTTATTCGGAGATAACAGTCAGGGTAAAGCTCCAAATAATTCGGTGATGGACAGGTGCACAAGTCAACAGGATATGTAGGCAAAATAAATTAAAATATTGCCATAAATCCTAAATTGTTAAAATAATCCTAGAAATACTGAAATCTGGTCGAGGGGGTTTACAATAGAGTACCCGCTGAACACGATAAGGGGGATAACATCTCATGATGGGATCCAACTAGTACCAGCTCGTGAAACAATGTGTCAGAATCAAGTATTACAGTTCTAGAACAGGTGATATATACGCTATCATGAAATGGAAACGATTAGAGGTAGGTACTCGCCTGACGTCCTGAGCAACTGGTGAGGATCGAGATCCGGACTGGCGTCGCAAGAAATAGTCCACATGCAAGAAGCTAGAAGTGCAAGAGATGAGCTGGCCGCAGGCAAAAAATAGTCCGCATGTAAGAAGCTGGCCGCATGAATCAAAACTGGCCGCATGAATCATCGCAAGGTCCACTCATCGGGACAATGGTTGAGTGACAGAGAATAAAATAAAAGGCCAAAAGTGACTGAAGTGACTAGAGCGTGTCAGAGAAATGGCCGATGTGACTGGCTGATGTGACTGGCCGAAAAGCATGTCAGAGAAGAAAAGACAAATTCTAGGAAATTGTGCCAAGACGGCGCTGACTCATGCATTGGAAAAGAGGAATACATAACTCGGGCAGCATGGACAATTTTGGCCGCATGCTACTCTGGGCCGCATGGAATTAGGAACTTAGAAAAATTATTTTCCTTCAAGTTTTATGCATTTGATCAAGGGACGCATGTGCAGATTCAGCCATGCATCCAAAAAGATGGTCGCATGCTAAGTTTTGGAGCGATGAGTCCAGATCGCATGCAAAGCAGGCCGCATAGAGCTCATTCGTCCCAGAACAACATGTTTCAGTCATAAAAAAACTCCAAGTCCTGAAAAATATGATTCTCCATGAAATCCTCATTTTCAGCTCAAATCCAGAGAAGTAAAGTTCTAAACCACTTGAAATCAGATACTCTCTCACATAGAACAACTAGTTTTGGTAAACAACAAGTTTTAAGAGATCAAAATCATAAAAATGCCTAGAACACATTAAACTAAAAATGTAGATCTAGTCCAACCAAGCTGTCAAAACCAAAAATACCAAAAATAAACATGCATAGGAGTTCATAGTGCACAATATAGACTAATAAAATACAAAAAATCTACAATAATATAAAAGTGGAAGTTCTCTATCATTGGCAAGATGTACTTGCCTAAAACCACCACTAACTACTACCACTACTATTAAAGGAAAGGGGAGGGGACCGGTCCTGGGTTGCTCTCGGCTAGGGATGAGGGGAGAGGAAAGGAGAATAAATAAAAAGTGGAGAAAAGTTAAGGAATGGAGAAGAGAGAGAAAGCGAGGGATTATATATCAAGGGTGGTTAATACTATGCATAAATCTAAAAATTACATGAGAGCAACTAGAGAAATCCAAAAAAATATACGGGAAGCAATATACATTAATAGAACACATATACAAGATATGAACATAAAAAATACGTAATAGTGAGACGAGTCTCACAAAGGATGCTCAGCTAGCGGGAACGAGCAAAGGTAGCCGGAGTGTGCTAAGGTTATTCGGCTAGCGAAAATGAGCTAATGTGGAGATTGTTGGATTGTATCTCATTTTCGGTTGAGCACTCAAAAGGTGGATGGCAATGGAGTTGGTAATTTAGTCTCACATCGGTTAAGAGGTGGGATCATGAGGTGTAGATAATTGAGATTGGTTCAGGCCTTACATGGAAATTCCCTTTTAAGGCATATGGGCCCAATCCAAATGGGCCCAATCCAATATGGCACCTCATGTCACTCCCAGATCTCCGGCAGGAATCGACCGTCCCCGTTGGGCGTGAATCACCGCACCAGCGCTCCCGCGAGATGATCTTTTTCATCTGGATGTGATGTCGCACGAGCTCAAGTTACGCCCGTGCAAGGCCATGAATCCGAACAGGCAGAGAAATAGCTAAGCCACAGAGTCGCATAGATAGTCCGAATACAGCTGAATAAGAACGAACAGGCGATTGGTAACAAGTTTACAAAGTCATCAATAACAAAAGCAGTCAATAACACAAGTATAGAGGTAAAACAAACAATTTATTGATATTGCACAAGTATTACAAGCGGCACTGGCCGAGATTACAAGTCGCTCAAGTCCTCTCTCTCGAAACAATAAAATCGTGTCAAGTGGCTATATTTTATGGAATGATACATAGGCGATGTTCCAACATTATGTCGTGTATATGTGCTTCAGTTCTAGACGCAACGCTCTAAGGCTCTAGAGCGAACTCCATACCTTAGCTCGCACGAAGGAGATTTTTGCACCGAACGAGGTTCTTCCGTACGATGTAAGCAATCTGGTGAGTTATCAGTACATGAATGCACTGATGGGAAGACTTCTCGTCCGCTTGATAAATCTAAACACGTTATATAGGTTTCGTGAACCATCTATTAAGTTATCTTTCTAGTCTTGTCTTAGGACCAGTTTTATGTTATAATGAAAAGTCTACCTAGTGTGGCAGTGCGCTGTGTGATATAAGAGTAACATGGCGAGACTTACCAACTTACCATTCATCATTCCCTGTCCAATGATAAAATCAAGTTAAACCAAGCACGAAAGTATATATATGAAATCCAAGTCAAATTGCATAAGCAAACACGAGTGTCATGGGTGAGAGTCTGATTCAGGTGCACGAGTTACTCAAATTTCTCAGGTGTGTTACAATTGATTCTCAAGTGTTCAATATATACAGATGCTTTATACTCATAATCGTTCAGGTATTTTAGATTATTGGATGTGATGCAATGACTCGCACGCGGATTACCGCTAAGCAATTGTCATGACCCAATTCCGTAGAATCATTTGAGGCATCCCCCGAATCGTGACTGCCGTGCGGGCCTGGAGTTGCGCCCGCACAAGGCTTTTAATGATTTGCATAGCAAGCACATATTCAGAGTACGCAGATAAATTGAAACACAGATTTGAAACATAGAAAAGTTCTCTTTATTGATAATGAACATCTATTACAAACTCTTGAACGAGTTAGCTAATATGCCGAACGGCTTACAAAAGAGATGACTCAAAATGAGATAGCAGTCCTGTACATTATATCCCTTTATAAACTCAAACGATAAAGACCTCCGGGCTGGAGGATAGCTTTGCCACGGAGCTGCATTTGTGTATGAAGAGTTGCAGCTTCTGGCTTCAAAAGGCTTCGAGGCGCGGTGAAGATGCGCCAACAGCTTGGACTGGATCGGGAAGACGACTTCGGCTCCTCGCTCGGTTCGCCTTGGTGCGGAGAACCTGTTTCAACGAGGGTCAGCATATCGAAACATGCTGGTGAAGGCGAGCTAGCCGAACTATACCAATCAACACGTTGTTTAGTGAAGCATGCATATTTTTGTGGATTTCTATCTTGTCTTAGTTCATTTACAAGTAAGCAGCATATAGAATTTACTGAAATGAACTAGCCACCGTTCGGTGGATTTTACCTGCCCGTCTGAATGACCTGCACAATACTTACCTTGCCTTCCCTGCCACGAAGACACAAGTTAGTATGCAACAGGTTTAAATATACACGTTGAACACACGATGCATTGCAAGCCATATTCACACGATAAACACACGAGGCATTGCAAGCATATACACATGAGGATCACTGGCTTGATGCCATAATGGACTAGTCAAGGACAAGGATAGCATGCAACGGGAAAACACGAGGAGCTCAGAAAATACGATGCGTTGCAAGTTATCCCGTCCGCACATGATTGACTATAAATACGAAGTCTGCCCGGATCGGATCGGTGCCAGTGCCCCAGCGACCGTCCGCAGAACTTATATCCTTGTGCACAAGTTGTCCATGATCGAACACACGATGTTTAGTTAAGTTATCATTTCACGCAGTTGAGGCAACACGAGTAATGCATGTTTCATTTGCATAGCCTCTAGGAACAGTTATGCGCATACACGATATGATTCATAAATAGCACAATTTATAGAAGAAGTTATATTCTAACTACAATTTATGCATATGATGAATATTCCGAACGAACAAGCATGCAAGTAAGTAACCGTTCACGAGTTTGATTGACAAGCAGTAATAACCAAGTCTATTCTCTTTTATCTTGGTTTCTTTTATTATTACTTGGTATCGTTTGATCGGGGCGAAGAGAATACAAGTGTTTTAGCTGTGAAGCTTGGAAGCAGGGCTAGCTAATCGGGTTGGTAGCCACTCACTTAGATTTTTGGAAAGAAGAAGGAAAGAGGCGATTCACGACTCTGCTCGCAAGCC
Source organism: Iris macrosiphon (assembly GCA_036927795.1). Lineage (NCBI taxonomy): Eukaryota > Viridiplantae > Streptophyta > Magnoliopsida > Asparagales > Iridaceae > Iris > Iris macrosiphon. The sequence goes on along the minus strand of JAYESA010000007.1, from coordinate 2,938,734 downwards.
GCCTACTGCTCGTTCACCTGCACACGAACAGCTCGATTAATACTTCTTCCTCTCTTTCCAAATCTCGGAATAGAAGTGCAAGTCAATGAACGAAAACAATGAAAACCATCGAAACCGTTCAAGGAAAACAAGCAAATCCCAAAACCAACTCAAAGCACGAAAGCAACAAGCGACATCGAAAACCGAGGCAATAAAAGATAGCAGCGGAGAGGTCCCTCCTGACTCTGCCGCTAAGCCGATCCTTGGGGCGCAGTCCACTGAATATGGGAATCGATTCCGAAGAAACAAATCCATAACGAGGACGAGTTCTTAATTCAATCTATCCCGATCGAACGATACCGACTTATGTTTCTTAGCCGCGCTCCCCGCACCGGGGGAACGGGGCGCTATATCCTACCCAACCAATTGGAAGTTTCGTCCCGAAACTTAGGAATAATGCTTACCGTTAGGGGTTATTACGTTGCGGGCGATGAACAGGAAGGTTCGGGCAGGAATTTATGGCATGGCCTAGATTGCCACAAGCAAGACATAACCCAAGTCTCTTACGACATTGATTGAAGAAGTGCCCACGTTTGTTGCAGTATCGACATACTTGGTTGGGATTTGCCCTGTGCTGACCACCGTTGTTTCGGCGCTTTGCAGCAGTGTTTCCTCTCTCGTCGCTTTGGCGTTTGTGAGTGTAGGTATGCACAGCGCCGGCAGGAACGTGAGAATAGAGTGGTTCAAGCGAGAGGACGTGATTCATGACTTCACGCATTGTACGATACTGATGAACGGCTACGTGCGAATGGATGGCAGGGCGTAGTCCACCTTCAAACCTTCTTGCTCGACTCGCTACATCAGGTAAATAGGCCCTAGCGAATTTGGAGAGTCGGTTGAATTCGGCGGAGTACTCTTTAACTGTCATACCGCCTTGCCTCAGTTGCACGAATTCGTTTTCCATTTGACGTTGTACTGGAGGGGGTACAAACTCCTCTTCGAACGTGGCACGAAAGGTCGTCCACGAGATTGTCTCCTCTCCGTGATCAAATTGGAGAGATCGTCGATGTACGTTCCACCAATCGTGTGCATTGAGGCGGAGCTATAGTTGCGCGCAGGAGACGCGCTTCTCTTCGGGGACCTCTAGCAGAGTGAAGTGATCTTCTAGTTCTGCTAGCCAATCTAGAGCTACCACTGGGTCCTCAGTCCCGTTGAATGGGGTGTTGCAGACTTTCTTGAAATGGCCCAAGTTGAAGGCAGTCACGTCCTTCGGCCTTGGGATTTGAGGCGTCTCCACTTCAAGCAAGGGCTGTCCCACAGGAGTCGTTGCTGTTGCGGCGGAATGGTTGGCAGCCAAAGTCTGAACGATTTGTTGCAGGGCATCTACCTGCTTCTGTTGGACTGAGAATCGAGTCTCTAAATTACTCTCGAGCTTGGCTTGGCGAGCATCGTCTCGTTGTCGTTGCGATTCTAACATTTGCATTACCCGCTCAAGCGGGTCGACGTGAGATAAGCCTCGCTGGCTCCGAGAACTTCCCGAAGTGCCCGAACTGCTTTCTTGTGTTTCGTTCGGTGCTTGCGCTGCAGATTATGCTGGTACCATTCCTACAAAAGAAGGTAAATTACATTAGAATCATAATGTATTACGGACTTATTGCATGAACGTATCTCATTTTGGCCTAGCGAGTTCAAGAGTTCGCACAGAAATTTGATCGTTAAAGGAACTTTCCCAGCACGAAGTCTAAGGAGCTTTGAATCTGTGCTCTGATACCACTATGTCACGACCCAATTTCGTAGAATCATTTGAGGCATCCCCCGAATCGTGACCGCCGTGCGGGCCTGGAGTTGCGCCCGCACAAGGCTTTTAATGATTTGCATAGTAAGCACATATTCAGAGTACGCAGATAAATTGAAACACAGATTTGAAACATAGAAAAGTTCTCTTTATTGATAATGAACATCTATTACAAACTCTTGAACGAGTTAGCTAATATGCCGAACGGCTTACAAAAGAGATGACTCAAAATGAGATAGCAGTCCTGTACATTACATCCCTTTATAAACTCAAACGATAAAGACCTCCGGGCTGGAGGATAGCTTTGCCACGGAGCTGCATTTGTGTATGAAGAGTTGCAGCTTCTGGCTTCAAAAGGCTTCGAGGCGCGGTGAAGATGCGCCAACAGCTTGGACTGGATCGGGAAGACGACTTCGGCTCCTCGCTCGGTTCACCTTGGTGCGGAGAACCTGTTTCAACGAGGGTCAGCATATCGAAACATGCTGGTGAAGGCGAGCTAGCCGAACTATACCAATCAACACGTTGTTTAGTGAAGCATGCATATTTTTGTAGGTTTCTATCTTGCCTTAGTTCATTTACAAGTAAGCAGCATATAGAATTTACTGAAATGAACTAGCCACCGTTCGGTGGATTTTATCTGCCCGTCTGAATGACCTGCACAATACTTACCTTGCCTTCCCTGCCACGAAGACACAAGTTAGTATGCAACAGGTTTAAATATACACGTTGAACACACGATGCATTGCAAGCCATATTCACACGATAAACACACGAGGCGTTGCAAGCATATACACACGAGGATCACTGGCTTGATGCCATAATGGACTAGTCAAGGACAAGGATAGCATGCAACGGGAAAACACGAGGAGCTCAGAAAACACGATGCGTTGCAAGTTATTCCGTCCGCACACGATTGACTATAAACACGAAGTCTGTCCGGATCGGATCGGTGCCAGTGCCCCAGCGACCGTCCGCAGAACTTATATCCTTGTGCACAAGTTGTCCATGATCGAACACACGATGTTTAGTTAAGTTATCATTTCACGCAGTTGAGGCAACACGAGTAATGCATGTTTCATTTGCATAGCCTCTAGGAACAGTTATGCGCATACACGATATGATTCATAAATAGCACAATTTATAGAAGAAGTTATATTCTAACTACAATTTATGCATATGATGAATATTCTGAACGAACAAGCATGCAAGTAAGTAACCGTTCACGAGTTTGATTGACAAGCAGTAATAACCAAGTCTATTCTCTTTTATCTTGGTTTCTTTTATTATTACTTGGTATCGTTTGATCGGGGCAAAGAGAATGCAAGTGTTTTAGCTGTGAAGCTTGGAAGCAGGGCTAGCTAATCGGGTTGGTAGCCACTCACTTAGATTTTTGGAAAGAAGAAGGAAAGAGGCGATTCACGACTCCGCTCGCAAGCCGCCTACTGCTCGTTCACCTGCACACGAACAGCTCGATTAATACTTCTTCCTCTCTTTCCAAATCTCGGAATAGAAGTGCAAGTCAATGAACGAAAATAATGAAAACCATCGAAACCGTTCAAGAAAAACAAGCAAATCCCAAAACCAACTCAAAGCACGAAAGCAACAAGCGACATCGAAAACCGAGGCAATAAAAGATAGCAGCGGAGAGGTCCCTCCTGACTCTGCCGCTAAGCCGATCCTTGGGGCGTAGTCCACTGAATATGGGAATCGATTCCGAAGAAACAAATCCATAACGAGGACGAGTTCTTAATTCAATCTATCCCGATCGAACGATACCGACTTATGTTTCTTAGCCGCGCTCCCCGCACCGGGGGAACGGGGCGCTACAGCAATGATGACTTATCTATATGAACACGAGGTCACTGGCTTAGCCATAAAGGACGATGCATAGTCTCGGATGGAGATGAGACGTAGCGCAAGAGTCATGGGCGTTACCCACCATCCCGACCAAACATGGAGAGACTACCATAGATATTGGAGTCAGACGGGTTATCCAAGTGTAGGATGCACTACCAAGGGCCCGACCACTGAATATATTGTGTCGCCCCAAACATGGGAGTATCATACCGATTTGGTTACGCAATACCCATATTCCTCCTAGGATAGTACGATATCGGTGCCCCGATGATCGTTCGAGTAATCCATGTTATTACCTCGTGCACGAGTTGTCTGTGACTATGCAACTCTGGGGTCTCAGATTCACGGGATTCATGACACGACATGTTAATTCTTGATTCTTGTTCAGAACGAGTATGCTCCACGAGCTGTGATTCTTGCTTTACTTGACATGATTATCGTTCAGAGTTAAACTTGACATGGTGCAATCCCCTAGTTCGGAGATGCCTTGGAGACCTAACGGTCCCGATTACTTTCAGGTTCATACTTGCATCAAATGACTATTAGATAGTCTTCCGGGGAGAACTAGATGAATGCAAGACATGTATTGTGTTACTTGATTGTGGCATAAATTATGTGACAAGCATTGAATTGAGACAAACGAGTACAAGTTACAATGTAAGCAGGCAAGCATGCATTTGCTGAAAACATAAGCATAAGGAAATATATTGTATAGTCTACCTTAGAACATAAGCCATTACGTTAGCATGGGTCTAAGGGGTAGTGCGAGGAGTGAAACCGTATAAGGACATATCGGATGACATAATCCATAAGGCAAGCAGTGTAAAAATTGAGGCAGTGCACTACGAAGAGTATATAGTGATCTGCTCGAGGCATAGCGGGGTCTACTTGCACGAAGCTAAGGTAGCATGCGAGGCTCCAATTATAAGCCAAGTTTCATTTCCATGTTCTAACACAAGCAATACAAGATGGAATTATTTTCTTGGGTATGTGCGTTATATTCTTTATTATCATGCAAGAGGGGGATTCACCTAGCGACTAGCATGTATCGTCCATATTTTAAGTATGCTGGCTAAGCAAAGACAAGTTCATCGTAGTCACCCACCTTAGCGATGAATCACATCGGCCAAGCGATACTCTGAGCGAGCCTTTGAAAGTTTAAGTTTGAACTCCTGAAGGGCCAAGTCTGGAATCCTTTGCCTCAAACGAGTCTTCTCGCTGAGCAAAGCGGGTCGGATCGTTGCACTTGCGCCGTTTGAATCGGCTATCCGCTTGAACGAAATGTGTCATTACACCTCATGGGCAAACTCCGGTTCGGTTCACACCGAGTTACCAACCCTTATCTTGTGTGACAACGTTACATAGCAAGGTAGCTATGATCAGGGGCGGAGCCAACACTCTCGTTAGGCGGCAGAGGCCGAGTATCAAAACAAATTAAAAAATAATAACAATCACATCGTAAGAGTCAGAACAAAGTCAATTTTACTAATGTTGTTTCAAGAGAAACTTCAAAATTGGTCTAAAATACAGAAATTATAATAAATATGTATTTTTATAGATAGAGAAGAATCTGATTTTTTTTTTTTTTTTTTAATTTTTATCAAATTCAGGAGGGACCAGGTCCTTTTTGGTCTTAAGGTAGCTCCTGTCACTGGCTATGATCCAAAAAATACACTCTCTAATATCAGGTTTGCTGCGTAACCCTGAACCAAAATCCATTTCTTTTTTCTTTTTTCGAAGATACCATCTATTAGTTGTCACATGACTGACCAGATGAGTTGCTATCATGCTTGCAACTTAATCCTTCATGAAATTATGTAAGTCACATCATGTTCATAAAATGAGGCTCAGATTCAGAAGAGTGTAGGGAAACATCCAACACTGTATACCTGCAGAAGCGATTACTTGGAATTTTGGCTTTAAGGTGCTAATCATGCAATGCTAGCTACACATGAAACATGCATATGTGTGGTAGAGGAGGAGCTTCACATATTTGTGTCAGCAGGATCGTTTCTGAATAATTGAAGGTCCTATAAAAATCTTAAAATAAAATTCTAAATTTATTCACTCCTATTTTTTAAAGATATTATTCTATATCTTTATTAAAATCTCTGAAGATTTTTTTAATTGTATATTATAACTGAATCTATAGATAGTTACTAAACAAAGTAATCAGAGCTCAAATTATCTATATTCAAGCACATTACATAGTATAATAAAGATATTTTAGGTAGAATACGTACTGACCGTTAAATTGTATAAATAAAAACTAGGCATGCACATCAATATTTCTTAAATAAAGACTAGATCCGCACATTCAAATTCCTAAATTATATATATAAATAAAAAAAATCTGATCATTATTGCAGAAAATAAAATCCATATCAGATCTTTATTGTAGAAAATAAATTCATCTAACAATTGAGGGATCTTTAGAAACAAAATAACAATTAAACTGGTTAGATGATAGACAACACACAGGTCAGAGAAAGATCTTTGATAAACCCTAAATTTTTTTTACGATTATAAATATGAGTCTTAGAGTCGATAGAGTCGATAGGGAATATGAATTGAAGAATTCGAGTTCTTGTACGAATCGTAGAGTCTAGAAATTAAGAAAAAAATATGATTACTTAAATTATATATATATATATATATATATATATATATATATATATTATGAGGTCCCAAAAAATTGGAGTTTCTGTGCGGCCGAACTTTTGACATGGTCCTAAGACCAGCCCTATGTGTGAGCTTTACAATTAGTCAAGGTTGGTCGGAATTGGAAGGTCATGAGCTTGCTAGCTCTTCTTCCCTTTGCTTCTTGTATGAAGCATATATCCCCATCAGCCTAGCCTAGCTTAGCTTAGCTTTCAATATCATCAACTACAATCATACTGTTGTTCTCAGTATCTTCTACTGTTGAGCTTTCACTAAATCTGAAACATGCATGAGGCATACATAGCTGGAGTATCCGAAGAAGACTCCACTGCGATATTTGTGATTCCAAGAGCCTTTGCCAGATGATTGATTTTTTTAAATATGGACGATGTGACACTTGCTACAGGAAATTGCATTTATTTTTATGGCACAAGTGTAAGGCCATCTCCAACCTATCCTCAAAATATTTCTATATTATGCTATTCTTAAAATTTTACAACTCTAAGGTCATCTCCAATCCATCCTTAAAAGTTCTCTAAATTTGAGGACTAAAAAATAAATATTCCTATATTATGCTATCCTTAAAAGTTTACATTTCCAACCCATCAAGTCTCAAATAATAAACAACCAGTATTTATTTCTACATAAATTCATTAATTTACAACTATTTAATATAATCATATACATTAACTTTATATTATTAATATTATTTACCGAGATAATATTATATTGTTTAATATTATTTTAAATTTTGATGTACTTGTTTATCTTTTTTTTAATATAACATTAACGTTATATTTTTATTATTGTTTGTTGCGTTATTTTAAATTTTGATGTAATTGTTTATGTTTTTTAAGTCAATGGATTTTAATTTTAGAAAGTTTGATGTTATTCTATTAAATTTTGCCAACTTATTTAAATATTATTTTATTAATCAAATGAATCTAATAAAAGAATACTAATAATAAATATATTCAATATTAGATTATATTTGAAGATCTCAACAAATATGGTAAGTTAATTAAGTTTAGTGTTTAGCATATGTAGGATATATTAGTAATTAGCTAAAACTTGAAGGACAAAATGGTCATGAATAGTGGATCCTCAAATTTGAGGATTTTCTCTCTCTCTCTCTCTCCTCAAATTTGAGGAGAGAGAGTTCTTCTCTCAAAAAAATTGAGAAATTTTTCTCATTTTAAAGATGGGTTGGAGATAAATTTTGAGAAAAAAAATCCTCAATTTGAGGTTTGAGGAGTTGGATTGGAGATGGCCTAATCCATCAATCCTCAAATAATAAACAACTATTATTTATTTATACATAAATTTATTTCTTCACAATTATTTAATATAATCATATACATTAATGTTATATTATTAATATTATTTATTGAGATAATATTATATTATTTTACATTGTTTACATTATTTAATATTGTTAATATTATTTTATAATATTTATACATAATTTTTTTTAATTTGTCTCTTCCTAATCCCACTAATTTTTTTATAATGATTGATCACCTTTCTAAAAGTGTTTTGGACTGTTTTAATTTTATTGTTGTTGTAACACATTTTAAACTTTTTTTAATTTTAACGTTGTTGTAACGTTTAGACTTTTTAATTTTAATGTTATTGTAACGTTTAGACTTTTTAATTTCAATGTTGTTGTTGGTGGCGTTATTTTAAATTTTGATGTACTTGTTTATGTTGTTTTAAGTCAATGTATTTTAATTTTAAAAAGTTTGATGTTGTTCTATTAATTTATGTCTATTTAAATGTCATTTTGTTAATCAAATAAATCCAATAAACAAAAAATTAATACTAATAACAAATATATTCAATATTAGATTCTATTGAAAGATCTCAACAAAACATTTTAATCGTATTATTATTATATTATTTATACTTATAAATTAAAAAATATGATAAGTTAATTAAGTTTTGTAAGCCCCTGATTTTTCAAAAAATATTAAAATTGGGATTTTCACAATTTTCTGAAATTTTCTGGAAATTTTCTGAAATTAAAGTCAAGGTTCTTAATTAATAAATGATTTTTAATTGTTAATAAAAATTATTAAAATATTATGAAAATAATATTTTTGGGTGTAAAATAAAAAACTGGACTTAGGGTAATTTTTCTGGAATTTATTGGACCCCGAACCTATTTTTAAATACCTAAAAACTATTATTTATTTATTTATTTAATTAATTAATTATTATTAATTAATTATCTATTTATTTATTATTTAATTTTTATTATTCCGGCCCAGCCCATGAACCCAGCCGCGGCCCAACTCTCAGCCCGGCCCAAAACCCGCTCGGCCCGCCCGCCTTAACGGGTCGGGTCGGGTCCACCCGAACCCGACCCGCCGCCCGTGACCCGCTAGCCCGTCTCCCCCTGTCACCCCGCGCCCGCGTCCGGCACCGCTCCGGCCGCTCCGCTTTCGCTCCACCCGGCCACGCCACCCTCGCCTCCGCCTTCTCCGCCACCCCTCCGCCTCTCCCGGCCCACCTCAGCCTCGCCCCGCCTATTTAAGCCCCTCGCGCTCCTCCTCCGGCTACCCCCAAACCCTAACCTCACCGCCTCCTCCCCCCTCGCCGTCGACGCCTCACCGCCGCGCCGTGCCCACCTTGGCCGGCGCTGTCAGCCACCGGCGCCACTCCCCGCGAAGCCGCCGCAGCCAGTTTTCCTCCTCCGCCCGACTCTTCTTCCCGCCGACAGCAGCAGCAGCGGCTGCCTGCGCCGCCTCCCCGGGCCGCCAGCGCTGCCGGCCGTCCCCGGCGACGCCGCCCCGCGCCCCTAGCCCCCAGCGCCTCCGGCCGGCCGCCCTCCGCCTGAGATCCGCCGGAAGCCCCCAAACCCTAACCCTAGCCCTAATTCCCAATTTCCGTGTCCGACACGAGTCGGACACGACTCGACCCTGAATTTTCGGGTCCCCTTCAGGTACGTGTAACTTTCGCCTCGTAGCTCTGTTTCCAATTCCGCAAATTGCGTTGTGAAGCCTGTATGACCCTCTCGGTGTCCGGACAAACTGTTCGGGACATCGCGTCCTGTGGTGATCGCACACCGCGATCCAAAAATAGGAAAAATCAGACCCTGTTTCACCCCGGAACTGAGTACGTCCCGCCAAACGGGACGACTTGGACGCGTGCGGTCTTCACAGATACGTGCGCATCGTCGATACGGACGTGTGAGTTTTCGTGGAAGCTGATTCAGGTGTGCGTGCACACCGGAATCAACACGTATCCACAGACATCGTCCCGTATCCGCCTTTTCTGCAATTTACCCCAACTTCGTGCACACACGTCGGATTGAGACGAAACTTGCGCCATCGGACTCGTAGCGATACGCTGGTCCTGTGGGTCAAGTTTGGTTCGATTCTGAGAACGTTGACGAAATCGCGTGTCGTGGGCCCCACAGGCCCCGCTCGACGGGCGATTTTCTGTTCGGCTTATCGGAATCCAAATCTGGAAGTTCTGTTGGGTTCGTATCAGCGTTCCTGACCTGTTGACACTAAGTTTGGTAAATTTGGAGACCTTTGATCCGGACACGTTTTTTGGTGCAAAGCGGGCCCACCGACGGACCCCGTTTTGACCCGAAACTGTCGTTTTTGTCCTTGTCTCCAAATTGGACCCAAGGACAGGCGTTTCTAGCTATTTGACATCTTCTGAGCGTGATGGTAATATTTATTTCAGCATCTGGGCTCATCTCTGGATATTTCCCCAAGTACAATTAATCAGATCCAAACAACAGGCAAGTACCTGCACTTCAAGTTTAATCTTTATATTGTGATAGTTAATTCCCTGCTTTACTAGTACCCTTGATGATTACACGTAGTGCTAGAATACTGGATTTTATGTCTTGGATACTGTATTTCATGTCTTGCTTTTCATGTCGGATGGGAGAATACTGAAAGGCATGTAGTTTACCCTGACCCTTGCCATGATTAATAGCTGTTGGTACACGACTGTCCATCAGCCGGATCTCGATTAGTCCTGTTTAATAGCCGTCTATGACGGCCGGTTTAACCCTATAAATCCCTACATGCCAACTAGGTATTCTAAATACACAAGTTCACACACATAGTTTCTTGTCTTGTTACAGTTCCTATTGCCTGGTTGTAATTCATTTTCCTGTCACCTTGTTCCTGTTTTACTCATGTCCCTGTCTTACAGCAATTAACTCTTAGTTATTATTACTATTTATTTATACATATCCTCAACATGATACCTGTCAGTTCTTTTTAATTGTCATGAATATTTAGTTTAATCTTGTTGTGCATTGTGTACTTTGCTCCTTTCCTGACTGGATCCGTTGTTTTAGGCGATGATGAGGACTTTGCCCCTACCTATTATGGCCCCTATGAGTTAGCAGGTGACACATTGAGGAGCCGGTTCCCACTCCGGAGACTACCTTTGAGGAGGAGTAGCCAGTTAGTTATTATTTTATTTCCTTTCAGCACATACTCGGGTTTGTCCCCGATTTATCTTCTGGCTTGTATTAACTGTGGATTGGTTGTCACAGATTAAATATTATGAAATCTTAGCATCTTTTTTCCTGTGATTATTCTTACATGTTCATTATTGTGGATGAGATAGATACTTATTGACCCCAGAAATGACCTAGACAGCGTACTACCGCCGACACTGCGGCGTAGGCTGGACGTGCCCACGTACTCGTGCCCGAATATCCGGGTGCGGGTCGTGACAAGTTTAGTGTTTAACATATGTAGGTCATGAATAGCGGATCCTCAATTTGAGGATTTTTTCTCTCTTCTCTCAAATTTGAGGATCAAAGACTCTTCCCTAAATTTTTTTTAGAAAATTTCCTCAAATTGCGGGCGGGTTGGATATAGTTTTTGAGGGAATTCCCTCAATTAGAATTTTGAGGATCTTGATTGGAGATGGCTAAGCCAATGCGCGTGAATAAATACTTCCACGTTAGTCCTCTGATTTGAGAAAAAAAAACTTCTCACTTCATCCTCATCCTCGTTAGTCCTCTGATTTGGAGAGTTAAAAAAAAATGGACAAAAGGTGATTAAACAAACTCTCACTTATCCTTCTATTACTCCTCCTCCTAAACCTCCATCCTAAAACCAAACATAAATTTTTTAACCTCACTTAATTTTTTTTCACTCAACTCTCTTAACCCTCAATTTAAGCAGAACCTTAGGCAATTGCGAATATGTGACGTGGGTTCGAGTCTCATAAACTATTTTCGCATAAATATTCACCCATGCATTCTTGATCATGATACTGTATTAAAATTAAGGAGAGCCATGGTACTGAATTACCTCAAGTTATTGTATAATATTCATGGTTATAGGGAAGATAGTAAGATCATGCCTGTTTCCTAAAGATTGGTAACAACCAATTGTAAGTAGAAGCAGAAAATGAAAGCATATTGATCATATCAAGAGGAAGATGAATAATGTAGCCATAGCAAGTGTTTCTCACCACAACATTGATGAGAGAGCTTAAGGGCATTTTTTGTTAGGAGTTATAACTCAGTTTTCGGAGTTATATAACTTAAGGGACACAGTAAATAGCATTTGGATGCTGGAAGTTCGAAATGTACATTGTAATTTTTTTATTTTTTTTTGGAGAACTCATATTTAACCTCAGCTTTTGGAGAGCTGCCAAAACATATTTTTAGAAAAAAAATTCTCCACTGCTTGCGGGCCCCCCTCCCCCCAACACCCTCTCAACATTCTCCCACCTCTCTCATTTTTTTTTCTCTTCCTCTCTCTTCTCTTCCTTTTGCAGTGGAGGCGACCAGGATCTCGACCACGACGGCGGTGGGATAGCTCGACGTCGACGACGGTGGGGTGCTCGAGAACGACGGCGGTAGTCGAGCTCGAAGACGACGGCAGTTGTCGAGCTCGAGGACGACAGCGGTGGTCGATCTCGAGGAAGACGTCGACGGCGTTGGGGTGCTCGAGGACGACGGTAGTGGTCGAGCTCAACCGCCTCGACCGTCTCGACAATGGATGAAGCTCAACCGTCTCGTCCTCGTCAGATCTGGATCTGAACCGCCGTGTCCGGTGCAGTGGGGTTGGCGACGACAGCATGATCGAGGGTTAGGAGTTGAGCTCGAGGGTGGTGGGGTTGGTCCTCGAGCACCAGGACAGCCTCGTCCTCGTCGGCGATCATATACCCCAGACGACGACCAGCAACCAGGGACGACGGGGTCAAGGGTTAGGGTTAGATTTTTGGGACACAGTTTGGATGAAGTCGGATACAATTTGGGAGATAACTCACAAATTATTTTATGAAAAAAAAATCATAAAAAAAATTGCTAAATTTTTTATACTAAACAAAATTTTTAACTTTGGTTTGTAAAATTCAATTTCCAAATAAAAGTAATCAAGTACAAACTCAAAACTTTTATACTTAAAAAACAATTTTATAACTTGTTTTTACAAAACTGTTTTCAAATAATTTTTTTTTAAATATATTCAAACGGAGCCTAAGCAACTTAAAAGAATAAGGTGTGTGTGCGGAAGTATCACCACGTGTTGGTTTGAATGAAGGCACTAGGGACAAAGAATTGATGAAACAACAGTGTTTGTACTGAAGATGAGCTCAGAAGTGGCCCAGTTTGCTGGGGACAGTAGTAGCTAGCAAGGCTATGAGCGGAAGGCAAGAGGTCAAAGAAATGAGACTAATTAAATTATATATTATTTAGAAGGAAGGCCAAGCAAGAGTATCCATGTTAAGACAAGAAATCATTGGAGTAATTTGTAGGCTAATTACAATTTCATACCCTCAATATCCAAAATATTCAAATTAATATTCTCAATTTAGATAGGTCTAAATTAATACCTAAAAAAAAATACCAAAATATATTTTTCCACTCTTTATCCTCCCTCCTCTCTCTCTCAGGCGAACCCATTCCTGCCCTTTCCCTCTCCGGCAATCCTCTCACTCTCCGGCGACCCCCTCCCCTCTCTCTCCGGCGTCCGGAGGGAGGGAGGGCACAACAGCAAGCGGTGGCGGCGGCAGCAACAGTAGCGGCAGTAGCCGCCGTCGGAGGCCGCTAGCGGCTTATGTAGTGGACTTAACAGAGCGCCTACGTGCTCCGACTTCTTGGGCCCCCCTACTAGAGATGAGGGGTCTGGAAGCTGTCGTGACGCCCAAGTGGTTGTACATGCGTACAATGATTTTCCATCCCTATGGTGACAGTGTTCTTGAGTGATATGGTTAGGATGAGTTTTAAAACTCTTAATAGGTCCAAGCTGATATGCGGGGTTGAAACCTATCACCAACCCTTAAGGACTTACCTATATGAGAGGTCGTGAAGGCCGCGACTATGGAACAGGGCGATCCCAGACAACTCTCATGAATTTGGAATAAGTGCTCATGGCCAACCAAAAGCGCCACCCGTTAGGCCCAGAACCTTTAGCGTACTATGTGTGCTATTTTTCTGAATCTGGTAAAAGAAGTCTGATTCAAGACATAGTCCATCAAGCACTTCTTCAGACAAAAATAATAGTCACTAAGTGAGATTCAAGGCTGTAGTCCATCTCATCTATGCATAGTATATACCTGTCCAGAAACTCTTCACTTTTAATTTCTTTGTCACTTCTATTTCGGAACTTGACCTTTTTTTTGGGGGGGGGGGGGGGGGGGGATTGTTGGCTGTGTATGTGAGCAAAAGCTCAACTTCCTCTTTTTCCTTTAGTCCTACATCGGTTGGACCACTCCCCCCTTGTATATATATATATATATATATATATATATATATATATATATATATATATATATATATTAGTTCTTCTTCATTGCTCTCTTAAAGATGTGTTGTGTGGGGAACCCTTTGGGCCACACGCGCGCGCCGCCGCCGCCGTCCGGCCCGGCTCGGTTCGGCGCACGTAACGGGTGCGGGTACGTGCCCACACCTGCGGACGCCGAATGCTGATCCAATTTACTCTTCTTGTTCGGGCTGGGATCCAAATTTTTTTTTGCTCCCCTTTATTTTTTGAACTGATTTAACTCATTCAAATTTTGAACGTTGGACATTTATTACTCCCTATGTCCAGGTTCATTTTTCACCTTTTAAACATGTGACAACTCCACAAATTTTCTTCTTCATTACTCATTAAACGCCTGGATTAATAACATTTACTCTGTTGTCTGTAGTGAAGGCTTGGTTCTCTCCCTATAAATTTGTTGAGGTTCTCATCTCAATTCCTTTCTACAGAAAATTCTCCTTCGTTAAATATCTCGCTCATTCTTCTCTCGAACAACATTCTGTTCTCTAAATCCTTGCTCCTGGCATAGCTAAGTTTGGTCTCTATCTCTGAGTTGTGTGCAACGAAGAGAACCCGGTAGTCAGGAGATTTTATCACTAGGAGCTTCCAAGAAACGTCTGCACATAGCCTCGGATCAATGTGCTTCGTACACGACTTTTCCGGAGGCCGGTAACATTTTTTTTCCCCTCCTTTCTTCTCTTATCAAATTTCTGAAAAATAACATATATATATATATATATATATATATATATATATATATATATATATATATATATATATTAACAACAACTTTGTGCCCCGTGAGCTCTCACACACACACACACACACACACACACACAATAGGGTGGATGTTTTTTTTTAGGACAGCTATGTTCTCCATTCGACTCTTGTGTCTCTTCAACCCTAACTTTTAACCCAAAGAGGGTTAATAACAACAAGCTTCTGACCATATGCCTACTTATACATAAATACTGATGATGATGATGATATATATATATATATATATATATATATATATATATATATATATATATATATATATATATATATATATAGTTGAAGGAGTAATAATTAGGGAAATAAAGACTTCACCATGCACATTAAATGATCGATCTTTTCAGGAAGATTACTAATTAGTTCCAGTTATTTTTCTATACATATATATAATTATATAAAAAACTAAGTCGTAGAAAGTACATATATGAAACAATAGGATTAATTAAGAGATGCATATACAAGCACTATAACATAACCTAATTAAGTACATCACTGACACATATGTATAGATAGAGAGAGGATCGAATGATGCATGCATGCATGCATGCATGCATGCATGCATGAGCACCTAGCTCTATCACTGTCCAACAAGTGACTAGATCCTAGCTGTCTTGGATCCTGAAATCTTCTTCTAGGTTTCCGAACCCGACCGCCGCCTCCTCCTGATCCATGATCCCCGGCCCCATATGATCCAAGTTCAATCCAAAGTAGTCCATGTCATGAATATGATCCTTAGCCCCCCTTGAGGTCCCCCCCGTTGCCGCCGCAACAAAGGGCTGCTGCTGCGGCTGCTGCTGCTGCTGCTGGGGCGGGAAGTCGACGTCGAGGTAGTTGCACTGCAGGAAGGTGGACACGTCGAAGAAGCTGGAGCAGTACTCGTGATGATAGGTTGATCCTGCTTCTTCCCGCTGGTGCACCAAGCTGAGGTTGGCGCCCACCATCTGCTGGCGAGGAGGCGACGATGAGTAGTAGTCCACATCAGTTGGGGAATTAGGGCATTGGCTCATCATCGTCATGTTGTTATTGTTGTCTTCCTCGCCTTTCTTCTTGTGGAAGACTCTACAAAGCACCCAGTCCTCCTGCATGCCATTGCCACCACAATATGAAGCAGCAATCAAAATAAGAAGAAGAAGATGATGATGATGATGATGATGATGATGATGATGAGATCGGTAGCAATCGCAGATGCATGCATATACCCTTCCTTCCATGTTAACCTTGATCTTTGTAACTTTGAAACCTAATAATTAAGGAAACCAAAGCTAGCTACAGTTACGTACTAATTCTTGAATCAGTTTGTTGTGCTTTGTGTTTCCTTGAGCAAACTTTCATCTCAAGTTGCATCTATTACTTCACTACAACAAAAATAGATGCTTTGGAGACATCAAACTACTGGCTCTAGGGGTCCGAGAGAGGAAAATAATAATTAAGCAGAGTTAAGTGGGGTCAAGTAATCGGAAGTTAGGGGGAGGGAAGTCAGTACACATAACCTTGTTTGAACTCTTGTTTGGATTATAGGTTAATTTTGAGTGGGAGCGGGATTAAAATAAAAATAAAAATACAATAGTGTCTTTTTTACATGGAGTTCTTCCTCAACAATATCTTGACATTTTTTGCGACATAAATAAATTTTTTTAATCTTTAAATTTAGCACGATTAAAGTGAAATTGTAACACTGATCAAGGAACAATAAAATAATTCAAAGAAAATGAGATTTAATTCGATACCTTGGTTGGGGGTGCATAAGGGTACTCTAGCCGGAACTCGTGCATTACCCAACTGGACTTGATGCCGTTGGGTGCCCTCCCACTGTAGAACACCAACGTCTTCCTCATCCCTACGATCGCGCGGCGGCTAGATGGGGCATGGACGGTCCGATCCTTCCCCGTGGCCTTCCAGTATCCCGTCTTGGTGGCTCGGTTGGATCTGGAGCCGGTCGAGTACTTGCGGTCCCTGAAGCTGAAGAAGTACCACTGGTCCGCACCCAACTTAGCCACCTCTGCGTCGAAGATCGATATGAACAACCAGTACGATCGATCGAGGTTAGAGTCTAAATATGTGCAACATGTATTCATTATTCAAATGGAACAGTAGTAGTGCAGTACAAATGAGCTTGCGTACTTTATCATACTGATGCACTACTACTGTAGATGATTAGTATG
This sequence comes from Iris macrosiphon, assembly GCA_036927795.1. NCBI lineage: Eukaryota > Viridiplantae > Streptophyta > Magnoliopsida > Asparagales > Iridaceae > Iris > Iris macrosiphon. The sequence continues at coordinate 2,921,749 of JAYESA010000007.1, read as the reverse complement.
ACAAAGTTCGCGGCTAAGTTACGCTACCAGCATTAACTAATTATGCACAACTTGAAACGGATCTTAATTTTAACATCTTAAAATCATTTTCAGTATACCTAAAGGAAAATATTGATAATAATCTGACATAACACTCTTGTTTCCAGAATGGTTAATCTCACAACCTTCTTCCTACTAGAATCCTTGATGTTTATATCTTTAAGAAGGTGAAGACTTCGACGAAGAATAAAATATATGCGCATCGACAGAAGAAACTAATTTGAGGAATGTTGACAAGCTAAGATGCGCAATTGGGGATCAATTAATGTAATATAACTCTTATTTTAGAAAATATATCTTGACAAAACTCTATGGGATATGAGCCATAGTGCTCATATTCCTATATGAGTCATGCACATGTGGACCAGTGTACTATAGTGCACATGAGATGTAGGAGTCTATTTCTATTCGTCCACATGCACATGACTCATGTAGTAATATGTAGCTCATAACCCGTTTACCCAATTATATATAAAACATAAATTATTCATTAAAAATAATAATAATAATAATAGCAAAGTAAGGATATCTTGTCATGGGAGGAGAGATGATGAAAAGAACAATTATCCAATTATGGTTTCGAGATCCGGTTTTATACAGCTCTGATGATACTAATTTGAGGAAGGTTGATGACAAGTAAATCATGAAAAAAAAAAAAACAGAATTAACCAATTCTAACAGGATGTTCATTCCATACCGGAACTCTTTTATTGCCTCATGAAAACATCAATAGAAACAGAAGTAGGAATTCATCAAACTTACTAACAAAAACCAAAACTAAACTCAATCAGTACCTAAAATAATTTTCACTAATATACCTAGAAATTGTCAAGTGCAAATATGTCCTTCCTATGTGCATAGACCTTGTGGCACAACTTAAAATATCTTGAAGGAATCCTGAAAGAATATGAAACAATACTACACAGCTCTATACAACTGATTCTTTTTCAAGGAATATTACCTTCTGAATCATGAATAAGAAAGAGAAAAATGAGCTAAATAGCTTCTTTTAGTCAGAAAGATCGATCCCCAAGAAGATCAAGAAGAAGAGGAAGGCCCTCATTTGGGACGGAGCCGGGACTCATGTTGGACATGGGCCGAGCACCCAAACAAATTAAAAAAATAATAATAATCACATCGTAAAAACAAGAACAGAGCCAATTTTACTAATGTTCTTTCAAGAGGAGCTTCAAAATTGGTCTAAAATACAGAAACAATAATAAGTAAATAATATTCTATAGATAGGAAAGAACCTGAATTAAATTTATTTCTTTTCATTTTTATCAAATTCAAGGGTGGGGGGGAGGGCAGGGGCCCTTTGGCCTTAAGGAAGCTCCGTCCCTGCTCGTTCAAGAACAAAAGAGAGTTTACTCACCAGGGAGTTCCCACGGCTCACAGGTGTGCAAATCCACCTCCACCATTGTTAATCCCTGGCGAGAGACTCCTTCCTTGTGCACTTTCTTGTATAGATAGTGGCACACCAGCTCCTCGTCGCTTGGATAGAACCTAAACCCCGGAGGCAAAGTAGATTCTACATTCCTTAGTCCCATATCTCCCATAGAGAGAGAGAGAGAGAGAGAGAAAAGGAAGGTGAGAGAGAGAGAGGGAGAGAGAAAAGGAAGGTGATTAATTGGATTGGAGGTAACTTAGGAAATATGGTCAGGGTTGTTGGGTTTGGATACCTAGAAGAGGATTAAATTCTTTGGAATACCTGAGCCTTGGATGCTTATATATACACACAAGGAAGACAAGATGCATGGGTTTTGAACTAGTTTACTCATGAAAGCTCCCTTTACTGTCAAAAAAACTTGGAGGAGACCTATGGTCACAAAGAATCTTCAAAGGGGAAACATAATTTACATGAGGAAGTTTCAGAAATTTAAGGTTGTTACATTGAGAGAAGAGACACAAATTAATTATTTGGCTACTTGTACTACTTGATTATTAATTTTCTTCCTCAATATACTTCACATATCAAATGCTTTACATATTGAATCTTTTTATTAAATCATATACATATTTGTTGTTATCATTACAGGGGGTCCATGGTGAGAACTATTGATACAAGTTATTGTAGTTGTGTGAAACTTGGTTTCTTATTTACTAAGTTAAGGAGGGTGATAAGTTCCTCATGTCAGGATGAAGAGAATATGAAGATAACGATCCCAATGTTTAATAATTGATTGGGCCAGAAATAATGGAGGGGCAAACAAAGAAAGAGCTGTACATGGAAGACAAGTGCATGCCAAATGTCCAAAGTGACCCTATAGGAGCATCCAGCTTTCAACAGATATGGATATAGTTTTTCCATCATTCATAACCTAGATGTTCAATATTTGCATAGTATCCATAAAATACTGTTAAGAATTTCCATAATTTCAAACTATATGTCAAATTAACTAAGTTTTTTTTCTTTCTGATTTATGAGTCTGTAATCTATATATGCTTTTCAGAATCGCATTCGACTGCTTTTCAGCTAATGGATGATTAGATCTGCCATGAAAATGAAAATAAAAATAAAAATAAAATAAAATAAAATAAAATAATATAATATAATAGATCTCATGTAAATTTGTTTCTATCAGTAACTAGACTGAAAACACTTAGTGTCTAATGAATTTTTTTTTCCAAAGAACGTAAAAAAAATTATTGAGTAGCACCAAAATTATAAAACTATAACCCAGTTCAGATCACAAGAAATATCTTCTGGGGTCAAAAATACTATATCAGCTTATATGTTTCTTTGTACAGCATATATACCGAGTGATAGACCCTCGAAGATACGCTGATTACATTCCCGTTAGACGTGCCAAACCACCGATACTATATCAGCTTCTATAGCTTCTATGTTTCAAAACACAGAGAGGAGATCTCTATACTGCGTAGTAGGAAGCCCAAATTTAGTGCGCTGGGTGGTCCATATTTTCCAGACAAAATTATAACAAAAAAAAGATGATCCATGGACTCATCTATATCTCCACATAGTTGGTTCATTATGCCTAATGATGCAAGAACTTAGTTTCTCTGTCGCCTTGTTATCCAACACCATTAATTCCTGGAAATAATTTCTTCCTTCAGCAGTATTATCCAACACCATTAATTCCTGGATTTTTTTTTTCTTGACAAAGAATATATAACCAATACCTAAAATTTGGTATTTGTTTTGTGCATTATAGTATTATTCCTATCCCTCCTTCTGTCCTCTAACTAAAAGTAAGATTTAGACTAAAGACCCATAAGGCTGTAGTATAGTTTCATGCACACTAGGCTATGCTTCAGAGGAGACAAAAATTCCAAGTGATAGAACACAAAACCAACTGTCTACAAAATGTAAAGATTAGGTAGGAGATGGTATGGCCCCATTCAAATACTTTTGCATGACCAATCAGATAACATTATGGACCAACTATAGGGACATTTTAGTTAATCAACACTAGCTAGGATCGATACTGGGCATACTCTATATTCAATCATAGCATTTGGAAAAAAAAGAGAAAGATCAAGATGAGAAAACTATAATCTTAGCTAAGAAGCATTGCACAAGATGGGTCCAAGGATGAAGTGAAAACACATTGGAGCAAACCAAGCTCTCTATCAAGAAAGGGAGTTAAAGAATAAATTATTAGTCCATATGATTGGGAAACCAGGGTTAGAGTTTGAGCTTTGCACAAAGAGTGACGACTCAACTCTCCTTTTTCTTCTGCCAATTGTCCTTTCCTTGTCAATATAGAACTACTTCAATTTCAAACCTTGAAATGCTTCTTCTTCTTCTTCTTTTCCCATTCTTCTAATATCCCTGTATTTTAATTTTCCCGTATCGTATTCAGATAGTGAAGTTTAGAGACGAGAGAAGAAGAAAAAAAATAGAAGAAAAGAGAATATGAAAAAGGAGATTACAAAGGCCTTGAACCCTATGTTGCATCTCATGTCTATTTATATTGATATACAATACACCCACAATTACTAGTATACCCTCATATGATAAATAATAAAATAAAATAACTCTAACACTCTCCCTCAAGCAGGAGCATATAGATCAGACATATCCAGCTTGCTACATAAATCAGAAAATGGACCACGAGCAAGTGGTTTTGTGAGGATATCACCTAATTGATCCTCTGACCGAACATAAAGAGTGACAATCTATTTCTTCAGCAACAAATCACGAACAAAATGACAATCCGCCTTGATATGCTTCATGCGCTCATGAAACACCGAATTACTTGCGATAAACACTGCCGACTGATTATCAAAATACATCTCCATCGGAATAGGAATCATAATCCCCATTTTATGAAGAAGAGACTGCACCCACATCATCTCAGAAGCTGTATGAGCCATCGCACGGTACTCGGCCTCTGCACTAGAACGAGCCACAACATTCTGCTTCTTACTATGCCACGTGACAAGATTGTCACACATAAACGTAAAATAGCCAGAAGTAGACCTCCTATCACTGCGACTGCCTGCCCAATCAGCACCACTGAACCCAGTCACCGTAAGCAACTAGGAATGTTTGTACAACAAACCCTTTCTAGGTGCACCCTTCAAGTATCGAAGAATACGAGAGATAGCCTCACAATGTGGTTGTTGAGGGGCATGCATAAAGCTACTAACTACTCCAACTATATATGTGATGTCTGGTCGAGTAACAGTAAGATATATAAGTTTGTCAACCAAATGTCTATAATATCCAACATCCTCTAATAACTCTCCCCTGTCAGCATCAATCTTGTCATGATAATCCATAGGAGTCTCAACTGGCCAACACTCCAACATCCCAGTCTCGGAGAGCAAGTCTAGAACATACTTGCGTTATGACAGATACACACCCTTCTTAGATCGAGCAACCTCGATTCCAAAAACATATTGAAGAAAACCCAAATCCTTAGTATGAAACTGACGACTAAGGTAGGCCTTCAAGTCCACAATCCCAGCATGATCATAATAATTTTATCAACATAAACTGAACTGAACTGCTAAAAAAATAAAAAAATACGATAATACCTGCTAAAAAAAATAAAAAAATACGATAATACGATAATACGACAAGTCCACAAGTCCACAATCAACACGATAATACCTGCTAAAAAAAATAAAAAAATACTGAATGATCTGATGTGGTGCGCCGAAAGCCATATTGAATAAGAACTGAAGCACGAGGTGACTATTTCAGTCCATTGTCAAACTTTCTTTCTCCATGAGCTTTTCTCTTTCTTTGTCCTCCTGCTAACAGGGCATTTTCCCTTTCTCTTATAATGCTTTCTTCAATCGACATACGAGTTTTTTATTTCCTGCTACAACATATCCCGGTGGTTGATCTATATAAACCTCCTCCTGTAAGTCACCATACAAGAAAGTATTTTTTATGTCCAGCTGATATATAGGCCATTGGTGATTAACCACGACAAAAATAAGAATCCGAACTGAATTCAGCCAAGCCACTGGAGAGAAAGTCTCCATATAATCCACACCATATGTCTGAGTATACCATTTGGTAACCAACCGTCCCTTGAGGCGCTCAACAGAACTATCAGGATGATACTTAACAATGTACACCCATCTACAACTCACTGTCTGCTTTCCAACATAAAGTGATGTAAGCTCCCAAGTCTGATTTTGATGTAAAGCATACATAACCCCATCCATTGTATTTTTTCAACCAGAAGATGACATAGCTTGCTTGTAATTTTTGGGAATAAAAATATAAGACAATTAAACAACGTTAGAAATGTGATGCTTATTCTTTGTGGTTCAAAGGTATTTTCTTTTCTGAGAGCAATAGGAAGGTCATCTGGATCTGTGGTGACGGGAGCAGAAACCTCAGGCACAGAAGCTGATTGGTTGATGGCTGAATTCTGTAGAACCACTGACATGTCCTTGGATCTCTGATAAACCTGTAAATGGGGATGGAGACAGAAATTGATTCAGGAATGACTGAAAGTGGTATACAATATATCAAATCTGTTGTAAAAGGAATACAACGGTCTCCTGAAGGAAAGAAAGGGGTAGACTCAAAGAATATAACATCCGCACTGACATAATACTTGCGTGACTGTGGACTGTAACAACGATAACCTTTTTGAGTACGGGAATAACCAAGAAAGACACACTTCAGAGATCTAAGAGCCAACTTATCTCGATTAGGTTCCAAGTTATGAATAAAAGCGACACACCCAAACACTCGAGGAGGTAAGAAAAAAGGAACGATCGACATTTGTATGTAATATAGTAAATAAAACTTTGTTATTTAATAAAGATGATAGTATACGATTAATTAGATAATATGTAGTAAGAACGACATATGTTCAATACTGTTTAGGGACATGTGTCACGTCCCGATCTCCAGCAAGTAATCGGCTGTCCCCGCTAGGCGCGAATCATCGCGCCAGCACCCCCGCGGGATGATATTTCCTATATGGGCGTGATGCCGCACGAGCGTAAGCCGCGCCCGTGCAAGGCCATGATCCGAACTGGCGGTAAGATGTCTAAGCCACAGAGTCGCATAGATAGTACAAGTGCATGGAATAAGAAACACATATGCGATTGGTAACAAGTTCACAGAATCGTCAATAGAGGAAGTATTGAATAACATAAGTATAGAAATAAAGCAAGCTCTTTATTGATATTGAACAAGTGTTACAGGAGGCGCTAGGCCGAGATTACAAGTCGCTAAAGCATCTCTCTCTCTGAAACGATAAAGGCGTGACAAGTGGCTACATTTATGGAATGATACATAGGCGATGTTCCAACATTATGTCTTGTATATGTTCTTCAGCTCCGGACACAACGCTCCAAGGCTTCAGATTGAACTCCACGCCTTAGCACGCACGAAGGAGGCATCCGCCCCGAACGAGGTTCTCCCGTACCCTGCAAGTAATCTGTTGGGTTATCAGTACATGAATGCACTGGTGGGGAGGCTTCTCGCCCGCTCGACAAATCTAAACATGTTATAAAAGTTTTATGCACCATGTATTAAGTTATCTTTCTAATCTTTCTTTAGGATTAGGTTTATGGCATTTATGAAAAGCCTAACTCGTGTGGCAGTGCACCGTGCGATATAAAGGAACACGGTGAGACTTACCAACTTACCATTCGTCCTTCCCTGTCCAAGAAAAACTAAGTTAAATTAATCACAAGCATATAAAATGAATCCAGGGGCAATAACATATGGAAACACAAGTGTAGTGAGCGAGGTTATATTTCGGATGCACGAGTTATACGGATTATCAGATGTGTTGCAGAAGATGTTCAAGTGTTCCATATGCACAAGTGTGTTATACTCACGATATTTCAGGTATTTTCGATTAGTGGATGCGATGCAATGACTCGTACGCGTATTATCGCTAAGCGATGATGACTTATCTATATTAACATGAGTCGCTGGTATAGCCATAAATGACGAGTTATAGTTTTGGGGCGATATTAGATGCGTGAGGTGAGGAGTCACTATACGCCACCTTTGCTAGGGAGGGTATGGAGTACAACGCGAGGCCAAGGGGGCGTTCACTCCATGCCGCCCACTAACATGCGACTATCGGAAAGTTTCGTCCGGATCGGATCGGCCCCGGTGCCCTGGCGACTGTCCGCAGGAACCTGAACATGAATACCTTGTGCATAAGTTGTCCGCGATATGCAATTCTTGGGTCTCAGGTTCACGGGATTCTTGACATGACATATAAATTCTTGATTCTTGTTCCGAAGGAGTATGATCCACGAGCTGTGATTCTTGATTTGCTTGACATGATTCATGTTCAGAGTTAAACTTGACATGGTACAATTCCCTGGTTCAGAGATTGCCTTGGCGACCTAACGGTCCCGGATACTTGCAGGTTCATATTGCACAGAAGGACTATTTGATAGTCTTCTGGCTAACTAGATGCATGCACGATACGAATAGTGTAACTTGATTGTGGCATATTTGTGTGACAAGCATTGAAACGTACGAGACAATAAGTACTAGCTATAATATAAGCAGGAAAGCATTCATTTATATTGAACATAAGCATTTACATTTGGTACGGGTCTAAGGGTAAAGCGAGGAGTGAAACCGTAAAGGGACATATCGAGCGACATAGTCTATGGTCGTGCAGTGTAAACAAGTAAAACAGTGCACTACGAAGAGTATATATCGATTTACTTGAGGCATAGAGGGGTCTACTTGCACAAGGCAAATGTAGCATGCGAGGGTCCATTTATAAGCAAAGTTCTATTTTCATGTTCTAACACAAGCAATACAAGTTAGAATTATTCCCTTATCTAGGTGCGTTGTATTCTTTGTTAGCATGCATGGGGTGATTCACCTAGAGGCTAGCATATATCGTCTATATTTTAAGTGTGTTGGCTAAGCAAAAATAAGTTCATCGTAGGCACCCACCTTAGTGATGATTCGCCTTGGTCGAGCGATACTCCGAACGAGCCTTTGAAAGTCTAAGTCTGAACCCTAAAGGGCCAAGTCTGGAAATACTTTGCCTCAAATGAGTATTCTCGCTGAGCAAAGCGGATCGGGTCATTGCACTTGCGTTGTTTGAATCGGTTGTCCGCTTGAACGGAACGAGTCGTTACATTATACACCACTTAGAAAAAATCTCGTCCTCGAGACTTCATGAGCGAAAACCGTTATATCGCACTATCGAATCTATCCCAAGCGTAGCAATTGGTACCACTAGATCCGTTCGAACACAATTTTCTACTCGATCCTTATATCGTATCGCGTGTATACTGGGTCGGTCTCATTGAATGACTCTATCATTCATTCCAAGTTCTAACTCGGTCTCTATTGATGCCGTAGCGTGGAACATATTGCTTAACACGGGGTCCGTTATAATCCATCTTGAATGACAATCTATGGCTGAGGCAAACTTATGCAAGTCGTTATACTTGTCCATGCGAATCTAATATATTCACTTACACTAGCATTCGAGATCAGCATATCGCGAGTCTGGATCGTGCACATATTCAAAACGTCCTTCAAACATATGCATATCAACCAACTTAGCGATAGCGAAGTCTTTGCACTCGAGTTCATCATATTACTGGGTCTTGGATCGTGCACACGTTCAAGGCATCTCTCAAATATATGCATTCAACCAAACGTAGCGATAGTGAATTCAGGCAAGCTACTTGCAAAAATTTCAAGGGTTATCGTCTTATAAATCACAATGATATCTCCAACATGGTCAATCAAAATCCAAGTTATTTCTATTCCAATCAAAGGTCAAGTATTGCATTACCATTAAGTATGATCTATCTGATCAATCGACTAGCGTCCATGCGTTCGGGTCAAACATAGCACACATTTATCGTTCTCAGTCTAACACTAAGTCTTGCTGCCTAGTTCTATGGTTTGTTCAAGCAATATGCTAAATTCGGTCACACAAGTTCTTTCACTCGGTACATGGTCGTCTGCCTAATTATTAGGTCAGCTCATAAGGTCATAGGTATAAGTTCAAGCATACGATTCATCATGCAAATTTGTCGCAAGATGCTCGCCCCAATTCCTAAGGTCAAACTATGTTCATTTGTACGGGATATTCTACCCAAGCTCATTTTACTCAGATTTCTAAACATCGAGCACGGATCATCTTACTCTCATTAACACGTTCGTTCGCACATGGTTCGAGTTCGTTCAGACAATCCATAATATATCCAAGTTACAGGACAAGCCTAGCAATTCACATAGTCTATCTTCTCAAGTATATTTGATAGAACACATATATCCATTCTAAGTCTAGATCACCAAGCCATTATTCAGTTCTAAACCTTCGATTGTAACTCCAAGTCGTCCAACAAGATTCATGTATCCGTTCATGAAACCATCAAACGTGATTTACTCCAGGTTCTAGACTAACTTATCCTTGCAATACTTTCGGTTCACTTTGTATTCCCAAATTTGTCTTATCATGTCGAACAAGTCAAGACGATCGATCAGTTATCATGCTCCGGTCTTCCGCAAGTTCAATCATCCTCGTTGGACGTAAAATCACCACGTCAACACTCCCGCTGGATAATCGTCCTAATCCGGACGTGACGTATGTACGAGCATAGAGTTACGCTCGCACTAGACAAGAACGTCGAACGTTATGGTTATCTTCAAAACGACCGAGATACCTTATCATTTCACTTTGCTCCATCAAAGTTATATATGTTTATCCACCAAGTCATGTCCGTTTAGATTATAATTCGTCTAGCAAAATTATCCAACTTCAATGTTACCGTTTGATAAATCCATAGTCTACTTCTGGCATTCCTCAAACAACTAAGTTTCAAATATTCAAGCCAAAGTCTATCCACTTTTGATACGTTCTATTCATCGAGTTCGTTTGGAATAATTACCGAACATGTTTTCGTGAGTTCATTATCCCCGTCGTACGTAAAATTACCACGTCGGTGCTCCCGCACGATAATCGTTCTCGTTTGGGACTGATTTTGAAGGTTATATTTTCGAATTAGATTCAAGATCATTCTTCCAAACTCCAAGTCGAATCTGTTATCGCTTGTCTCTTTCATCGAACCACAATATTCATTCTCGGACTAACTTCTATTCGAACGATATTGTATTCAAGCTTTAATCCGTTTGTTTCAATCCAAAATCACTCGCACAATCCACCAAGTTTTTACCAAGTTTTCTTTGACCAAGATATTGATTTCCATTTTCCTGAATTCTTATTCGATATAAGCCTTATCATTTATTCAAGACATTCTCAAATCGTTCAATCCAAGTATCGCATGAGACCTATGAATCCGTTTGGACATTTTTAAAATGAACTATACACTACTCAGGAATCGTGTCACCCAATCAAATCATCAATCGGTGTTCACATCAATCGCTAGCATACACACCATGTCATTCCTTAGAATTCTTGCACGATCCCTAAGCATTGCCTGATAAATCTTAGTCTCGTATATCTATATCCTATTGATAACCATCCAAGTAAACCATATCTGATTTGTATCTTCCGAACCGAAATACCGTTCGAGCTATTTTCCAAAATTCAAGTATGATTCACTATATTCGCCTTAGCTATAATCTGATAAAGTTTCTATCAGTTGCCATTCTAAGTCTGACTTATCCTTATCTGAACGATATCTCAATCTCGTTTGCAGCTAGCTTTCACCAAAGGGTCTTGGCACGCGATACTTAACACAACTTAGCTGAAAGGCTATGTGCAAAGCTAATCGTTCAAACAATATTCCATTTTGCATACTAACTAGATGAAAAATCATGTATAGGTATTCGAGTTTGCACATAACTTGGAAATTCTAGCACGAGTCTATTGTCATAAAGCCTAACACAGGCCGACACAAAGGCATTCGTATCACAATTTTGTACAAGCAATCATATCATTCACATGCGCTTTTTGAAATTATTTAGACTCATTGTTTGGAATATCCCATCGGTTAACGAGAGAGAGTGTATGCATATAACCCACGAACGAGCTTTCGAAACTGAAAAAATCGATACGAAGTCCAAAAGCATAAAACTATCCTCTGATACCAATATGTCATGCCTCAATCTCCAACAGGTAATCGGCCGTCCCCGCTAGGCGCGAATCACCGCGCCAGCACTCCCGCGGGACGATCTTTCCCATCTGGGCGTGATGTTGTACTAGCGTAAGCTGCGCCCGTGCAAGGCCATGATCCGAACAGGTATTACGATGTCTAAGCCACAGAGTCTCACAGATAGTCCGAGTACAGCGGAATAAGAAACGCACAGACGATTGGTAACAAGTTCATAGAGTCATCAATAGTGGAATCATTGAATAAAATAAGTATAGAAATAAAACAAGCTTTTTATTGATATTGAACAAGTGTTACAGGCGGCGCTAGGCAGATATTACAAGTCGCTGAAGCCTCTCTCTCTCTGAAACGATAAAAGTGTGCAAAGTAGCTACATTTGTGGAATGATACATAGGCGATGTTCCAACATTATGTCTTGTATATGTGCTTCAGTTCCGGACGCAACGCTCTAAGGCTTCAGAGTGAACTCCACGCCTTAGCACGAACGAAGAAGACATCCGCCCGAACGAGTTTCTTCCACACCCTACAAGCAATATGGTGGGTTATCAGTACATGAATGTACTGGTGGGGAGGCTTCTCGCCCGCTCGACAAATCCAAACACGTTATAAAGGTTCCGTGCACCATCTATTAAGTTATCTTTCTAGTCTTGCCTTAGGATCAGTTTTATGGCATTTATGAAAAACCTAACTCATGTGGCAGTACGCCATACGATATAAAGGAACACGACGAGACTTACCAACTTACCATTCGTCCTTCCCTGTCCAAGAAAAACCAAGTTAAATCAATCATGAGCATATAAAATGAATCCAGGGACAATAACATATGGAAACACAAGTGTAGTGAGCGAGGTTATATTTTGGATGCACGATTTACACGGATTATTAGGTGTGTTACAGAAGATGTTCAAGTGTTCCATATGTACAAGTGTGTTATACTCATGATCGTTCAGGTATTTTTGATTACTGGATGTGATGCAATGACTCACAAGCGGATTGCCGCTAATCGAGGATGACTTGTCTATATAAACAGGAGTCGCTGGCATAGCCATAAAGGATGCGTTATAGTCTCAGGGCGATATTAGATGCATTAGGTCAGGAGTTACTATACACCACCTTCGTACGGGATGGTATAGAGTGCAACGCGAGGCCAAGGGGGTGTTCACTCCATGCCGCCCACTAACATGCGACTATCGAAAAGTTTCGTCCGGATTGGATCGGCCCGGTGCTCCGACGACCGTTCGCAGAAACCTAAACATAAATACATTATGCACAAGTTATCCGCGATATGCAAGTCTTGGGTCTCAGGTTCATGGGATTCTTGACATGACATATAAATTCTTGATTCTTGTTCAGAACGAGTATGCTCCACAAACTATAATTCTTGATTTGCTTGACATGATTCTTGTTCAGAGTTAAACTTGTCATGGTACAATCTCCTGGTTCGGAGATAGCCTTGACAACCTAACGGTCCCGGACACTTGCAGGTTCATATTGCACAGAAGGACTATTTGATAGTCTTCTGGCTAACTAGATGCATGCACGATACGGATAATGTTACTTGATTGTAGCATAATTTGTGTGACAAGCATTGAAATGAGACAACAAGTACTAGCAACAATGTAAGCAAGCAAGCATGCATTTATATTGAACATAAGCATTTATATTTGGCACGGGTCTAAGGGTAAAGCGAAGAGTGAAACCGTAAAGAGACATATCGAGCAACATAGTCTATAGGTGTGCAGTGTAAACTAGTGAAATAGTGCACTACGGAGAGTATATATCGATCTACTCGAGGCATAACGGGGTCTACTTGCACAAGGCAAAGGTAGCATACGATGGCCCATTTATAAGCAAAGTTCTATTTCCATGTTCTAACACAAGCAATACAAGTTGGTTTTATTCCTTTAGCTAGGTGCGTTGTATTCTTTATTAGCATGCATGGGGTGATTCACCTAGTGACTAGCATGTATCGTCCATATTTTAAGTGTGCTGGCTAAGGAAAGACAAGTTTATCGTAGCCACCCACCTTAGCGATGATTTACCTCGGTCGAGTGATACTCCGAGCGAGCCTTTGAAAGTCTAAGTCTGAACTCCTGAAGGGCCAAGTCTGAAAATTCTTTGCCTCAAACGAGTATTCTTGCTGAGCAAAACAGGTTGGGTCATTGCACTTGCGCCAATTGAATCGGCTGTCCACTTGAACGGAATGGGTCGTTACAACATGCATATTGAACATGAGAGTTTGAGCCACATCTAAAATATGTCGATGTTTGCGTTCGGCTATACCATTTTGTTGAGAGGTGTGGACACAACTGGTTTGATAAATTATACCACGATCAACACATAAACTGTTCACAGAAGATCGAGTTTACTCCAAAGCATTATCAGAATGCATAATTTTGATACGTTTATCAAACTGAACTTAGACTTCATTATAAAAGGCAGATAACGCATTTGGAAACTCAGATCTTTCTTTCATTAAATAATACCAAGTCATTCTGGAATAATCATCAATAAAAATAATAAAATACTAAAATTCTTTCAGACTTTTGACTTTAGACGTGTCCAAAATATCAGAATAAACAAGATCAAAAGACTCTAATTGACTACGACTCTCACTACGACGAGGGAATGAACTACGGTGATGCTTGCCTAACTGACAAGCCACACATTCAAGACTAGAACATGACTCAAACTAGGAACAACTTGACGCAACTTAGCCAACGGCGGATGTCCCAAACGATAATGCCACTGCAATAGAGAAGTAGAAACAGAAGTGAAGGCCTTTCCAGGTAGATCCAAGTAGTACAATCCATCTTTTTCATGCCCCGAACCAATCATCTTCTTCGTCTGAAGGTCCTAAAAAACACACGAATTAAAAAAAATATCACAGAACATTAAAGAGATTTGGTTAACTGGCTCACAGATAATAAATTAAATGAAAAATTAGGCACATATAATGAATCAAATAATGATAGTGATTGAGTAGGGTGAATGGCACATTTTTTAAGCACAGGACGAGTAGACCCATCAGCCAAGATAATATTATGTTTTATGGAACTACGATTATGAAAGAGATATTATACCAGACATGTGAGAGCTTGCTTCTGAGTCAATGACCCAAGAGGTGGATGGTGACTGGGTTGCCACAAAAGCAGGATTACCTATATGGTTGCAGTAGGTTGGGAGGTGGTATTAGCAAGCGCATTCAACTTCTTGAGGATCTGTTCAAATGGAGATGAGGTATCGGAAGTTGAAGTCTGATTGAAACCCGAAGTATCATTTCTGGGAGCAGAAGTGGTAACCTGGGACTGCATACTTTTATCATGCACTTGATGTGCATATTCTGGTTTGTCCCACTTGTCCCAATAATAGTCTTCCACATGACCGAGCATTGCACAATAGTTACACTTCCGTGGTTGACCACGACTACGACCACCACCACCACTGCGGCCACCACCACGACTATTATCTCTACCACCACGGCCTCCTCCTCGACCAAAACTACGACCACCATCTCAACCGCCACATCTACCACCACGTTCACCGCCACGACCAACAATACTAGAAACTAGGACATAAGAGTCAGTACTCGGCACCATAGAACTCTGTCCCAGAATAAAATGATTGAGACGGGAGAAAGTATCTGCCACCGTATGTAACTGCTCTCAAGCAATGATTTAAATTTTATAAGGTCCGAGCGCAGGATCCAAGCCGGTTAGGCTAAGTGAAATATGAAACTCTTTCTTCTGTCTCTGGGCTTCCTTCAAATCAGTAGTAACAAGATGATATTGAAGCAGTTCCTCCCACAAAGTCTTCTTTGAAGCCATATATTCATTAACAGGCTTCCCATTTTGTTTTGTATTAAACAATAACTCGTACAACTCATAGATACGGCCAACGTTTCGTTTCTGCGAATATGATTTTTCCAGAGATGCCCAAATCTGTTTGCTTGATTCACATCACTGAACATTAGCAGTGATATGCGGTTCCATACTATGCCACAACCACGATATAACGTATGCATCTGCACTCATCCAATCTTCATACTCAATGAAAGTTTCAGGCGGGGGTTCTTCCGTCAAAAACTTCAACTTCTTCTTCGCCCTTAATACTACTTTGATAGATTTGGACCAGGCAAAGTAATTTGTACCATTGAGTTTCACCACTGTAATCGACTTTCCCAATTCATCATATGAATAACAGTAAAAGGAGAACCACCTCCGCTACCACCACCACTATTAACCTCGCTAGAAGATTCGGTCCCCCCCCCCCCCCCCAATACTTGCAGATGCAACATAAAGACGAGGTCTTTGAAACCCTAGATCTCACAACGAACCTCAACCGACTACGAACAACCAACGGATATCTATAGAAACCCTAGATCTCATAAACGAACCACGAACGATTACGAACGATGAACCACGAACGGCGAATCATGAAAAGTTCGATCGGTCCTGTCGTGGATGGGATGTACAGTACTTTCAAATATATGCTCTGATACCAAGTGAAGTTTGGAGATGGAGAGGAGCAGAAAAAAAATAGGAGAAGAGAGAATATGAGAAAGGAGATTGCAAGGACCTTGAACCCTAGGTTGTATCTCATGTCTATTTATATTGATATACCATACACCCATAATTACTATTATACACTTATATGATAAATAATAAAATAAAATAACTCTACCACAGATAATCCGTATCTTCTTGATCTCGTATAAATTGTAAATTATATTATCGTGTGGAAATTGATAGCTAGGCTTGGCGTAATCTACTCCAAGTAATCCACAACATGCTTGTATCTTGGATGGTAATGGTGACAGGAGGTCCTTTGATGTTGCTACGTCTTTGTTGTTCCCTCCATTGTAGTCATTGTGTCTCCATCATTGCAACAAATGAATGCCCAATTAAGCAGTAATGAAGAAGAAAACACGGGGAAGAGATAATTGTTGATTTGTTTATTCTAAATTTTTATGCTCCACTGTTTGAATCATTTTCTTAAGCTCTGTTAAGCTCCATCTTATCTTCTTTGTAATACTAACAAAAACTATATTATTCTTTAACTTCAAACACTGTTCGTTTTGGTTTACCTATAGTCCTAGCGGCCCCTTTAACTGTTATCTTATTTTTCCTCCTTACCGATGGACCTATTGATCTGCGTTGCGCATCTCCAAACAACATAAGCCGATTTTTTCTCCATCTTGTCCTCATTTGACGTCATCTCTAATTTTTCATGAATACACTAATTTTTCTCTTTCTATCTTGGATATTTTAAAGTATTGTTACTCATTCGTCTTAGCATTCTCATTTTCGCTACACTAATTTTCTGGATATGTTGTTTCTTAGCTACTCAATATTCTTATCCATAAAGTATGACCGGTCTTAAAATCATCTTGTAAAAATAAAGTTCTTTCAACTATATTTCGATCATAAAGTATTCCAAAAGTACTGAGTACAAGCTAGAATGCTAAATTACAAAATTAGTTCTCCCTTTGTATTATGATCACTAGACATGTAATGCGTCGATTTTGTGTAGAAGAATGTCATGGTGGGGCAATGCTCCGGCTAATTACGCATGGTTTAGGAAGCTTTAACACCCATCACAGAAGAAAATAAAACAAGTGAAGATAAAAAAGAATAATACAGTTGCATGGCCTCCCACGAGAGATTATACAGTGCGTCGGACTCATCGTGCACCTAAATTCTCATTCACTTGATGCCATGGAGAAGAATGCATTCAATGGCAGCCTGGAAGAGTCCTCCTTATGTCCATGTCATTAAGTGGAGAAGAATTAAGATGTGCGGTGAGTCCGGCTCACTCAACAAATTCTCCTCCAACAAGCACAAGAAAATAATTTAAAATATATCAATCTTTGATATGCTCACACCCTTTTAGTAGATCTAAGTCATGATGAGAGCATAATGGACAGCCAATTTGATAGACTGTCTAGTTCATTCATCAGTTTTCCGTGCTATATTGAGAAGCCAATTTCATACATAAATTGCTTTCTATGTGAAGCCTACCAATTATGATTATAAGACCATGTGTTTGTTTCTATGGTTGTTAGGACACAAAAACAAAAGGAGAAATTACACCAGCTATGGGCTTGCTTTTTCAATATATGAACACGTGGCAGTTAAATGTGCTATCATATTAAATAAACAGACTATACCCAGTTAGTTTGGGCATTCAATTAGTTCTTTTAGTCATGTAATGACTTTAATAACTCCATAGTTCTTGAGGTGTTCAGTACAAAGGTATGTAATCTTCTTTTCTCTTTATATATTTTTGTCTTTTTCATTGTATAATTTACTTCTTTTTGACATTTATCTGGGAGTGACATTCATCACTCTTTGGCTTGTATCATCTATACTAATATATCACCCAAATACCAGGGATATCATGATTTTTTGGAATAACACTTTCTTGGCTAAACATGTCATTATTTATGAATAAAATGGTCATTTACTCACACACTAACTAAAATTTCCGTACTAATCTAAAACCGTTTTCTCTCTCTCTCTCTCTGTGTGTGCCATTGTTATTCTTTCACTGAAAATTACATGTACAACGCGTGTGCCCCGACCCCTAGAATTGATAAAAGCAATTTCCTAATAAATCATATAATCTTACCATTATCTATTATCTTTTCAAGTCTTAGGGAACTTGACAGTGTACCTTGGTTGTATGAGCTTAAACTACATGACTCAAAGGTTATGCGACTATCACTGACTTGCCTTTAGCTAGGCCCTATCTTGCTCATAGCTAGCTTCTTTAGGAAGTACCGGTCCTAAAACTTTGTCGAGCTCTATAGTTGACCCCATCCTTACGGAAAAAAGTCTAAACAATGGTGACACACTGTAGGGCTGAAAATTGAACGAACGAGCTCGAACAAAGTGTGTTCGAGCTCGGTTCGATTAAACTATCGAATGAGTTTGATTCGAGCCGAGCTTAAAGTCAAGCTCAAAAATGGTATTTGAACTCGGTTCGATTAGAGACTCAAAAGGAACGAGCTCGACTCGATTTAGCTCGTGAGCTCGGACGAACACAAACCGAGCCCGAGCCAAGACTGAGCCAAAGCCTCATTATCTGTTGTAAAAACCATCACATTGTTGCTCTCAAGTCTTAAAGACTTTTTTGTTGAATTACTTTTGCTCTTTACATCATAAATTTACCATAATATAAAGAACAAAAAAAAAGTAAAATTTTTAAGGCAAAATTTATTTCCATCCATCTTACACTAGAGGAAGCCATATAATCCGAGAAACTGAGCCGAGTTCGAGCCTGCTCGCGAACAAGTCCGAGTCGAACAACTATGGTCCAACTCGGTTCAAATACACCTTCGAACAGAAAGAAAAAAAATCGATCAAGCTCGGTACCGATTAGCCCACGAATGAACTTCAAATCGAACTTGGACCGAACCGAAATCGTTTGAATCGTTTTACAGCCCTAACACCGTGCCTTTTTTAGTATCTAGTTGGAACATGTAACTTCTGATTCTATTTTTCTTAAAGGAAAGAAAACTAAATCCATGCTAATATATATCTTAGGAATACACAAATACACACTTTAAATAGGTAAAAGTTCATGATACTTTATTATACAATGTTACACCATATTAGTTGAAATTCTTTTCTCTTAGAAGAGGAATTTCTAGGAGTGGTTAAGTACTCAACCTAACCTTGGAACTTGTTAAAATATTTTAATCACAGAATGCATGAACAACCTGAGTGGACAAATAAATTCAAACATTGAATTTTAATTTCCCCTTGAAATGTTTGTGCTTTGGTAGAACACCTGTCCAGAGACCACATTGGTGGTCTCCTCCAAATGTGTATCTCTATTATGTTATATTTTTATTTGATAAGTTCAACACACAATCCTTCCCTCCCGGGTGCTAATCAAGGTTTCCCGTAAATGGCACGCCATCTTTGTTCTGAATAGCAACGTGTGGTAATATGATAAAAGAGACTAGTAGTAGTACAGAACTGGTAACTGAAGAACTACAGACAATATATTATCATTCTTGATTAGTATAGGCTGAGTAGGAATATTATGTGGGATATCCCAAGTTGCCTGCTATCAGAGTTTAGAGTCTCCGGGATTTCATTAGCCACCATACTCTAGTATCCTAAAATAAACCTACAAGCTGATGGTTACTGTTGGTGTTTTCCACTTGGTTTTGGGAGTTTTAGTCCTACATTGGAAAAACCACCAATATGTATATCTCAATATATAGCTATGCTTAATATTGGTATATGCACATGGGGTGGAAGCCCATGTGGATTAACTTTTCCTAGAGGGTTTAAGTGTAAACTACATTATAACAATCTTTGTTTTGTCACCAACTTTGGAAAGTTTTCCGTAGGAGCTAAGTCCCGCAGCGACTCGGGCTCAAGGGCGCAAAGTGACACTTTGTCACATGCGGCTCTGTCTCGGACTCGGACTCGGTCAGTTGCCCATGCGGCCAGGAGCGCATGCGGCTCGGTGCCCATGCTGCCTGTGGAGAGTCTGACATGGAGGGGACATGGCCTGCTTTTGGCGTTTGGCGGCGCTGTCTGCCTCGTGCAGTACAGCGTGTCAGGCGGCGCGAGCAACTGCTTTTGGCGTTTGGCAGCGCTGTCTGCCTCGTGCAGTGCATCGTGACTTGCGGCGCCGACGGCTCTGACACCCGGATTTGGGGGATCTGGTCGGTCAGCGCTTATGTGTCCTGGAGTTTTTCCATGCCACATATGTGTTGTTTTCTTCTATTTATATAGAGGACCTCCTATTTCATTAAGAGGGAGAGAATACATATGGAAAATCGAGAACACAAGATCTTATGCGGCCCAGAGATCTCCCTCTCACATGGCGTTTTCGAGTGTTTTCGAAGGTGACTTTGAGCGTTCCAGAAGTTCTTTTGTGAACTTGCTGGTTCTTGGGTGCAGATCGTCTGTACGGCGAATCTTGCTTTGAGCAACGGTGGTTTTGACCACCCAGCAATGAGCTTCTCTTCAGCTTTTCCTTTGCTTCATTCTTTCTCATTGTAGCGTCTGCGAACGTAAAGAAAAGAACGTTTTACTTGTTGCTTGTTGTAATCTTCATTTTCTTCGGAGCCAGTTTGTAACATGTTCTTGGTTCATGCTTCGTTGGAATCGAGAAATATCATATGAGGAACTCATGTGTGAATATCTGATCTCGACGACAACTTGGGTTCCAGTAGAGAGCGGACCTTCGGGTCTCGCTAGCAGCTCTGCTATGGCCCACGTTCTACCATCTTTGATCCGTCTCGTGACCAACAATCTCAAAGCAAGATCCGAAGAAAGATATAGAACATCCGATCAAATCTTCTCGGCAATAAGTTTTCACAAACTTGAGAAGATTGACGGGATACACTTCAAACATTTGGATGAGGGAATGAATCCTTTGTCAAATGTTGAACGTGAGTTGTCAGAACATACCATTTCCCAAAATGGAGGAGTTAGAGTTTGAAGGTCGTGCATTCCGGTTGGAAGGAAGATTATAAGTTGACTAAGGATTGCAGAGTATGCGCATAACGAAACTTAGCGCATGAAAGTTCTTGGCGATTGGCAAGACTTGGCCGCATAGAAGTCTCTTGAAGCATGAAGTCTCCTGCCGCATAAAAGACTCTTAGCATATGGCAGATTCTTGGCGCATTGAAGGTCCTGTCGCATGACAGAGGTGGCGCATAGTATCTTGGACGCATGCAGGATGCATGGAGGCTTATGCTCATGCAGGACACATGGAGGCTTATGCGCATGACATGACTTGGCGCATGGAGGTTTTGCGCATGAAGGTCCCTGCTCTGGCAGGAGTTGTAGGGAGTGAACCTCGGCTTCTATCCATGTCACAACGGCGTAGCACCGCACGGAAGCGCAAGGCTTCATGTTGGGAGGTAGTACAACACTACTAAGAGGCATGTGACCTCCTGCTACAGTAGGTGACACCACATGAGGGAGTGAACCTCGACTTTAAGCCATGTCACAGCGGCGTAGCACCATACAGGAGCGCAAGGCTCCATGTTGTGTATAGTAACGGCACTACTAAGAGGCATGCGTCCTCATGCTACAGTGGTATGACACCACAAGAGGGTGATCCTCAGCCTTGGGCGGCCATGTCATGCGGCGTAGCACCGCACAGAAGTGCAATGCTTCATGCCGGATAATAAACTCTCTATAGTGAAAGAACTCACCTAAGTGTATGGATAGAGATATATGCCGTCTCTTGAGGGAAAGCTTGTAGACGTCCAAGATACATACACTGAGACCAGGTCAGCACAAGGCCTTTAACGTGCGACCGGATGGCACAGCTGGGGTCATTGTGTGAGTGGGGAGAATAGCAGCTATGGTACAGAATTCAAGGCCTAGTCCATTCTTGTATTGTACTGAATTGTTTGACCCATGCAGGAAGATTCAAGTCGTCGGTGACATCTATCCTAAAGCATGATGGCAGTCACTATGAGGAACGCTCAACCATATATTGTGATATATGTGGGAGATTGTTGGTGTTTTCCACTCGACTTTGGGAGTTTTAGTCCTACATTGAAAAACCACCAATGTGTATATCTCAATATATAGCTATGCTTAGTATTGGTATATGCACATGGGGTGGAAGCCCATGTGGCTTGACTTTTTCTAGAGGGTTTAAGTGTAAACTCCATTATGATAATCTTTGTTTTGTCACCATCTTTGGGAAGTTTCCTTTAAGAGCTAAGCCCCGCATGGGCTTAGCGACTCAGACTCATGTTCAATGGCGCAAAGTGGCACTTTATTAGCGCACTTTGCACTTAGCACGTGAGCATAGTCGCATGGCGCTCGTGCGCTCCTTTTATGTGCGAGTTACATGAACGGTTGCTTGCTCGGGCACATGCTTCGTGGAGCCATGCTGCCTGGAGTGCATGTAGCCTGGAGCGCATGCGGCCAGGTGAGCATGCGGCCTGTGGAGAGTCTGACGTGGAGGGGACATGGCCTACTTTCGACGTTTGGCGGCGTTGTTTGCCTCGTGCAGTACAGCGTGTCAGGCGGCGCGAGCAGCTGCTTTCGACGTTTGGCGGCCCTGTTTGCCTCGTGCAGTGCAGCGTGACTTGCGGCGTCGACGGCTCTGACATCCGGATTTGGGGAATCTGGTCGGTCAGCGCTTATACGGTCTGGAGTTTCCTCTAGCCGCATAGGTGATGTTTTCTTCTATTTATATAGAGGAACTCATCTTTCATTAAGAGGGAAAGAATACATATGGATAACCGAGAACATTAGGTCTTATGCGGCCCAGAGTGTCTCCCTCTCACATGGTGTTTTCGAGTGTTTTCGAATGTGACTTTGAGCGTTCCAGAAGTTCTTTTGTGAACTTGCTGGTTCCTGGGGGGCAGATCGTCTGTACGGCGAATCTTACTTTGAGCAACGGTGGTTTTGACCATCCCAGCAAGGAGCTTCTTTTCAGTTTTTTCTTTGCTTCGTTCTTTCTCATTGTAGCGTCTGCGAACGTAAAGAGATGAACGTTTTACTTGTTGCTTGTTGTAATCTTCATTTTCTTCGGAGCCTGTTTGTAACCTCTTCTTGGTTCGTGCTTCGTTGGAATCGAGAAATATCATATGAGGAACTCATGTGTGAATCTCTGATCTCGACGACAACTTGGGTTCCAGTAGAGAGCGCGGAGCTTCGGGCCTCGCTAACAGCTCTGCTATGGCCCACGTTCTACCATCTTTGCTCAGAGTCTTAAAACTCTGTTAAGACTTTCATCTGCTATGATATATGTAAGAGTTCTTCTGGCTCAGACCAATTACCACAGGCATATTCCTCAGAAATAAAACTAGTCCAACGGTTGTCATCAGTCATCATCTCTCCCCCCTCTGATAGCAAAGGGTTCCAGACCAAGCTAGCTAGGGTTTTGAGTTGAGCATGGAGGCCCATTCTCCAATAGCTTGAGAAGGTGGGAAATGGTTGTCTACAAGCATTGCTTTGGTAAAGATACGACTGGATTCTTGAAAGGGAAATACTGCCCGCGTTTTCGTGAGAGGGCAACAGCCAGTATCATCAGGAAAAGACAAGATCAGGATTCTACCATGCACTCATATATGGAAAATGAGGACTTGATGTTTTATATGGAAATACTACCTATGAAAGGTACCAAAGAATTATTAAATGGATATGGCTGGGCAAGGTCTTAATATACACACACACACAGTGTAACATCTTTAGCAATACTCAATTAGTGAAACCAATCGTTCAATTACAACAAGTCTTTTTATCCCTCATCATCTTTCAGACTCACGGGTATATTATGATCTCGGTTTTGTCCATCTGATAGTGATGGCTCTGATCTTACAAACTCATCATGATGACAAGGCGCTTTCTATATTCAAAAAGACACATATACTAATTAACCTGGACTGAGGATTGCTATTTGTCTCTCTCTCTTGTGATGATGCATGCCTATTTAGAAATTAAATAGAACATTCACACATTGAAACACATCAGACTTGATATACCAATCAAATCTAAACAAAATCATAGTGGACCTGCTCCGTGTCTCTCGAGATCATACCCTACCAGTACTAACCTGATACTGCGATACATCAAACCAGAATCTTAGGGTAACCCAATACAACCTACATACTAGATTTCACACACACAACATTTTGGTATAAATATACAACCCTCAGGCCTCAACACAAGTTTAGAGTTTTGGTTAAGTGGCAGGGAGTTTAACACTTTACACTGGATCGATCCTGGAACCTTGCCAGTGCAGAGTGAGACCAAATTAATATTAGCGAGGACATACATGCTGAACTGTCTCTGGTATGTGTCATATCGGGAGGGGGGTAATTACGGAAAACGAGGCTTGTTATAGGTGGAGTACAATTTTAATCTTCTTTGGTAGGATGGTGTAGACACGACAAAATAGTTGGAGAGTGCGAGTATATTTTGGGTATATGTTCATTATACTCCACATTGCTGGCAGTTTAATATTACTTGGTGTTCATCCAAGGTTAGGTCCTTAACTGTGAGTCAGATATGATTAGTCTTCATTTCAGTAATGGATATAGTTCAAACAAGATTGGGTAGGCAGATAGAGACAATATGTACATCTAAAGAACAAATTTTAGTTGGGAGAAGAAAGGGGGCACACTTAATGACAACCTCTTCCATGTTCAGGTATATAAACCATCAGAAACAGTGTGCTAGATGGAGGTGGTTGCTTTAAAGTAACCTGGATAGTTTTAAGCCAGGTCCCTACAAAATATAAAACAAAACACTGGCAGGAATCCCACATGGCATTACATAAGGGCTAATGTAACTTTCTTTTGCATCCAACCATAAAACTGTTAAAACTACCTTTACCTAAACCACTTGCTGGGAGTACAGTCTGTGACAACAGGACCGAACTCGGCCAGAATTCGGTCGGCCTGGTCGAGTTCGGTTTGAACTCGGTTATTTTGAGTCAGAACCTTTTGGCAGGTCCAAACCAAACTCGGTCCGAGTTCGGTTCGGTAGGGGATGAACGAGTTCTGGGTCCAATCTGCAACGTTGGATGCTGGTGGACGATCAGATCTGATGGTGGACTATTTTGGGGTTTTCCTAAAATCCTAAGAAAGGTTTCTCCTCCTATTTATATGCGTTGAGGGTGGAGTCACAAAAAATAGCACAAGGTGGGAGATTCATAGTGCTTGTCCACAGAAAATCTAAGAGAAAGTCCGTACTTTGCTCTTATGGCTCAACGTTCGAGACAGCAGTAAGAAGAGATATGTTCGTGGAATCGTCGTCTTCGATCAAAAAAATCGCTACGGGGTTAGGTGAGTGATTTCAGTTGTAATATCTCTCTTTCTTCTTGAGTTCGGTGATGGGGTTGAACCTTTGGACAAATGATTCAACATAGTTTTTATCAATTTTGTATCTTTTGTCGGAAGTTACAAAGATTGGGATTTGTCCAAGTGACGTAGTCACCGAAAATACGTTGTTTGATATGTCTTGGCATTCGTGGTAGATTTGTTCATTATCTTTCAGGTGGGTTGGCATCGCTTACGCGTCCGTGTCAGTGGCCGAATCCGGTTTGGGCCACGCACGGGATCCCAGTGCGTGGTATTGACGCTTCTGATCCCAACACAACTTAAACCAGGTATTCCTTAATCTGTTACCAGAAGAAGTCAATATGAAGCTACATGGACAACAAATATAAAAGAGAGAAAGCAGATAAGTTGATGAATAAGAAGATCAAGTGAAAAGTAAATAGGTTAGCATGAGCTTTTCTTGCAGCAACCATTCAATCTTTAATCAAGCATCATGCATAAAGGAATAAGGTAGATGGAGGGGCAACATCATGCGCATGGGATTGGACCTAGGAGTAAGCCAAGAAACTTGGAAGAAAGATACAAATCGGAAAATAGGATGATGTCAGGTTCTATTAAGATATCACCCCCTATCTGATTCCCAAAGTAATTTATTAACTGACATCAACTGCTTAAAGTTATTTAATCTCTACTATAGACCCCACTCGGTAGTTGGACCCCCAACTTGGTGTAGTCTATATGGGGAGTGTGCTCAATTTAACTCTTTTGTTTATAGTGCAACATACGACAAATATGAATGTTATAACCTTGTAACAAAATTAGACCTCCCCCCCTCTCAATGCAAAAGTTTTCCTGATCTTGGTTTGAATATAGGCTCCACTTTGTAACTTTGTGTGGAGGTCAGTGTTGAATCCAATCAGAATAGGATCAATCCGACACCATATTCATTGAAGCTATGACTAATGACTAATAGCAATTGATTACTCAATTATGACAAGTTCAACTTCAGACTCAACCCAAAAGATTGTGAAGCTCACCACCAGAGAATCACAGAAAAGAAAAGTGCAAAGAATTGATGTGCTATAGTGAACTAATTGTTTCTGATATATAAACTCCACGCCAATGATACATAACAGTAAAACTCAACCTACTCACTTTAGGGACGACAAAGTAAAAGATATTACACAATGCAGAGAGACGAATAATAAGACAGGAAGGGTCTTTTAATTAAGGTCAAGATATATTCTTAAACTAGCTTCACCAAACACACCTTCTTATATTTTCAAGTCCCTTTCTCTGTTTTTGGAATATTTACTCTCTTGGCCTAATATTCTCTAGTTAATCCCCTCTTCCCAACTTTCTGAACACATGAACTCATCAAATCTTCACTAGATACTTTATCAAATTCCACTGTGGATGTCGGATCACATCATAAAAAAAACAAATAACTGAAATCCAAGCAGTTGGCCCAAATCATAAAACCAATAATTGCTGACATATCTTGACAGCAGGAAGATAAAAGCATTGATCACCAGAAAGGGGGTCAATTATATATCTAGCAGTAGAGAAAGATGGTGAAGTTGTAAGAAACCTTCGTGTGAGAGCTACGGGTCATAAAAATGACATAAAGCATATAAGTAGCATCACAGACGCGACGATCTGCCATATTCCAGCTCGGTGGAAGAAAAAAATATCAGGAATTTCTAAACGAATTGAAGGAAAAAGTTTGAAGAACTCTTTCAAACATGTTTACAAACTCAAATCAAATGCACCATGCACCACCTTGAATAGGTGCATATATTGTGCAATACACAAGGACACATGAAACAAAATTTAGAACATAATCTTGATGAACATTACTGTAAATAATGAAAGAAAAAGAGAGAAATTCCACAAAAGTCAACAAAAAAAGGGATAAATTTGTGTAGCTATTATATTTTACGATATATGTATGTTTTGAAACCCAATATTTTTACGAGATTTATGATTGAAGGATGTGTACCCTCCTCAGAAAATAGATGTCAGCAGCTCAAACTTTCACCTTATCCTCGGAATCTATACAAATTTCATTATACATGTGTAAGATAAACTCCAGTATTATCTTTTACCTTCGCCCCGGGCATGGGTCACTGTGTAAAAGGGCCCGAGACGGAGTTTCCATGGGTAAGCTTTGGGCTCCAAAAACCGGACATACGGTCGCTCTAGGCCTAATCTGGGCCTGGTGTTCTTCGTCGACCTGCCACTGCCAATAGTGGCCCTACCCTAAACCTTGCCTATATCTTCTAAGACGTTCTTTAACATATGTTTCATCTAAAATTGGATACTTCATATGCTTCTGTATTAATATGTTCGATATGCAATATGATGGGAACGGGGTCCATCCCCATGATGAACCAATATGGATTTGATCCATGAAAATCGGTCACCCATGGTTGGGTTCGGCCAAGTACTTAGCCATTTTTTCTGGGTGCAGTTTCTGTGACTAGATACAGTTTTGGGAGCCATTTTCGGAGCTGTTGCAGGCATAATTAGGCTCGGTCTTCAACGCGAAAGTTGTTGGAAAAAGTTTTCTCTTTCATTCCAGCTTTGAACCAGATCATTCTGAGGTGTATTGAAGAAGTTATGGCTCTCGAAAGTAGGCTATCTGTTCATATTCTGCATGTATTCATCTTGCATGCAATAATGATGTATTGCCTTTCTCCATGCATTGGAAGATGAAAGGACTAATCTTGGGAGATGAAAGGGCTGCCCTTTGGACTTCTCCATACATAGAGTGGTGTACCCAAGAGGCTTATCCTCCTTATAAATAGTGGGGAGATGGTGAAGGTTAAAACACAACTGGTAATCCTCACACTTGTAATTCTTTTCAAGTGAGTTTGAGAGATAGTGATCCTCAAGTGAAGTTGTACCAACTTGAGAGAAGAGCTCTTTGTAATCTTTCATTTGATTATAGTAAAAAAGGCGAAGAAGGAGCGGGTGAGGACGTAGGCTCAAATTGAGCCGAACCTCGGTAAATCTTGTGTGTATATCTCTCTTTTTTTTTTTTGCTTCTCTTCCATTTCTATTTTATATTCTCATCTCATCACAAGGACGGGAAAGGTCTTGTTTTTCCCAACAGTGGTATCAGAGCCAGGTTGCTAATCTTCTTGTGTTAAGATGGAGACTCCCATCGGCGGCGTTCGTATGATTAGCTTGAATGGCCGCAATTGGATGATATGGAAGGCGAAGATGATGGACCTTCTCTATTGCAAGGACCTCTATGCACCGGTTGAAGGAGTATCTTCCAAGCCGGAGTCTATGACGGCAGAAGATTGGAAGAAGCTCGACCGGAAGACCATTGGCACCATTCGACAATGGGTGGATGACACCATTTTCCACCATGTGTCAAATGAGACTTCGGCGAATAGCTTGTGGAAGAAACTTGAAGATCTCTACGAGAGGAAGACCGCCGGCAACAAAGCTTTCTTGATTCGGAAGCTTGTCAATCTCAAGTTCAAAGAAGGTGACTCTATATCTGAACATCTAAATGAAATTCAAAGTATTGTGAATCAACTTGTAGCCATGAAGATGGTGTTGGACGACGAGCTTCAAGCCCTTCTCTTGCTTAGCTCGTTGCCAGACAGTTGGGAGACTCTGGTGGTGTCTCTTAGCAACTCAGCACCTGACGGAGTTGTATCCATGAACCAAGTTACAAGCAGCCTCTTGAATGAAGAAATTCGAAGAAAGTCATCCGGATCCTCCTATTCTCATGCTCTTGTTACCGAGAATAGGGGGAGGAGCAAAAGCCGATATCCTCAGAACCGTGACAAGTCAAGAGGGAAATCAAAGGCTAGAAAGGACATCAGTTGCTATCACTGCGGGAAGAGTGGACACATAAAACGGGAATGCCGCAAGCTCAAGCGAGAACAAAAGGAAGGAAGGACCAATGAGAAGCAAGAAAAGACTGAAAGTGCAGCCGTTGCCATTGACAATGAAATTGTGCTTTTCTCGGCATGTGAAGAAGACTGTACAAATCTCACTTGCCAAGACTCGGAATGGGTGATTGATTCTGGTGCCTCCTACCATGCTACTCCCCGGAAGGACTACTTCACTTCGCTTCGTGAAGGTAACCTTGGGACGGTAAAAATGGGTAACAAAAACTCTTCTCAAATTCTTGGCATTGGAAATATTTGTGTTACCACTAACATTGGAACAAAGATGGTTCTAAAAGATGTTAGATTTGTGCCCGATCTTCGTCTTAATCTTCTCTCCACCGGCAAGCTTGATGAAGAAGGATACACAAACAACTTTGATAAAGGATGTTGGAAGCTTACCAAAGGTTCACTTGTACTTGCGAGAGGAAAGAAGTGTTGCACTCTCTACAAAACTCAGTTCCACTTGGAGAATGATGGACTTGGAACAGTGGAAGGTACCTCTATGGATTTGTGGCACAAGCGGCTTGGCCACATGAGCGAGAAAGGACTACAAACTCTCGCAAGGCGGCAACTACTTCCATCCATGCAAGGTATACCATTATCCCACTGTGATCATTGCTTAATTGGAAAACAACATCGGGTAGCTTTTGTTAAAAACTATAACAAAAAGGAAACCGGCATATTGGACTTAGTCTACTCGGACGTATGCGGACCCATAAATGTAAAAACCTTTAGTGGTGCCTCCTACTTTGTGACCTTCATTGATGATGCATCTAGAAAAGTATGGGTGTATGTCCTAAAAGCCAAAGATCAAGTCTTTGAAGTTTTCAAAGATTTTCATACCAAAGTTGAAAGAGAAACCGGAAAGCTCTTGAAGTGTATTCACACGGATAATGGTGGTGAATATACTTCAAGGATGTTTGAAGACTATTGCTCTAAATATGACATTAGACACCAAAAGTCTGTCCCACACACACCACAACACAATGGGGTTGCAGAAAGAATGAACCGCACAATTGTGGAAAGGATAAGGAGTATGTTATCCTTAGCTAAATTACCAAAAATATTTTGGGGAGAAGCAGTACGAACAGCCTGCTACTTGATAAATTTGTCCCCCTCAGTTCCTTTGGATGGAGATATTCCTGAAAGGGTTTGGAGTGGAAATGATATTTCCTATTCCCACTTGCGTGTGTTCGGGTGCAAAGCATTTGTGCATGTACCTAAGGAGAAAAGAACAAAACTTGATGACAAATCCATTCCATGCATCTTCTTGGGATATGGAAATGATGAATTTGGATATAGGTTGTGGGATCCTAAAAACAAGAAAATTGTGAGGAGCAGGGATGTTGTATTTTGTGAAGATAAAACACTTAGTGATTTTGAAAAAGAAGAGGAGCCACAAAACACTCACATCGTCCCAGATCCAATCTCCACACCGGTTGTTTTACCTTCTCCTATGTTAGAAAATAATGATTTTCAAGATGTGCAGGAAGAAGAAGAAATTACAGGTTCCCCAGGTTTTGATCAGGGGGAGCATGAACATGCAGAGCCACCTCATATGGATCAGCTACAAGTACCTCAGTTGAGACGGTCGGATAGAGATCGACAACCCTCAACCAGATATCCTACTTCAGAATATACTATGGTGACAGATGCAGGTGAACCAGAAAGTTTCCATGAAGCACAAGTACATGAAGATCATACCAAGTGGAAGAAAGCCATGCAAGAGGAGATGGATTCCTTGCATAAGAACCACACTTATGACTTGGTGGAGCTACCGAAGAACAGAAAAGCCTTGAAGAACAAATGGGTGTTCAAAATCAAGAATGAAGGAAATGACCAAGTCAAGTACAAAGCTCGCCTCGTGGTGAAAGGTTTCAGTCAGAAGCAAGGTATTGATTATGAAGAAATATTTTCTCCTGTTGTGAAGATGTCTTCTATTCGGGTTATTCTTGGTCTTGTCGCTTCTCAAGATCTTGAAGTTGAGCAGTTAGATGTGAAGACTGCATTCCTCCATGGTGATTTGGCAGAGGAAATCTATATGGAGCAGCCAGAGGGTTTCAAGGTAAAAGGCAAAGAACAGATGGTTTGCAAATTAAAGAAAAGCTTGTACGGGCTCAAGCAGGCACCGCGACAGTGGTATAAAAGGTTTGATTCTTTTATGCTTGACCATGGGTATAAAAGAACATCTGCAGATCATTGTGTTTATATCCAAAAGTTCTCTGATGATGATTTCATTATTCTCTCTTTATATGTTGACGATATGCTTGTTGTTGAAAAAGATATGTCTAAAATTGACAGGTTGAAGAAAGAGCTGAGCAAGTCCTTTGACATGAAGGACTTAGGAGCGGCACAACTTATATTGGGAATGAAAATCTCTCGGGACAGAAATGCGAAAAAGTTGTGGCTATCGCAAGAAAGATACATTGAACGTGTTCTGGAGAAGTTTAATATGTTGAACTCCAAGCCGGTCAGCACACCGCTAGCAGCTCATTTTAAGCTAAGCACACAACAAAGCCCTTCAAGAGAGAAGGAGAAGGAGGAGATGAGGAGCATTCCATTTGCCTCAGCCGTCGGTAGCTTGATGTACTCCATGGTTTGTACAAGACCCGACATAGCACATGCAGTTGGTGTGGTAAGCCGTTTTCTTGCCAATCCGGGTAAAGAACATTGGGAAGCAGTAAAATGGATCCTAAGATATCTTAGAGGAACTTCTAAATATTCTTTATGTTTTGGAAATGGCAGACCTATCTTGGAGGGTTTCACTGATTCTGATATGGCAGGTGACTTGGACAAAAGAAAGTCCACATCTGGATACTTATTTATCTTTGCAGGGGGAGCCGTATCATGGCAATCAAAGCTGCAAAAGTGTATCGCTCTATCCACCACAGAAGCTGAATATATCGCTGCCACAGAAGCTAGCAAGGAGCTCTTGTGGATGAAGAACTTCCTAAAGGAGTTATCGCTTAAGCAAGAGAAGTACACTCTTTACTGTGACAGTCAGAGCGCCATCGACTTGAGTAGAAACGCTACATATCACTCAAGGACAAAGCACATCGACGTACGCCATCACTGGATCCGAGATGCTTTGGAGAATCAACTGATGCACATTAAGAAGGTTGATACAAGCCAAAATCCGTCGGACATGATGACGAAGCCTCTACCAAAAGAGAAGCATGACTTCTGCCGAAGGAAGGCAGGTATGACTACTGTTTGAAAACCTCTCTCCTCATGTGGATGGAGGGGGAGATTGATGGGAACGGGGTCCATCCCCATGATGAACCAATATGGATTTGATCCATGAAAATCGGTCACCCATGGTTGGGTTCGGCCAAGTACTTAGCCATTTTTTCTGGGTGCAGTTTCTGTGACTAGATACAGTTTTGGGAGCCATTTTCGGAGCTGTTGCAGGCATAATTAGGCTCGGTCTTCAACGCGAAAGTTGTTGGAAAAAGTTTTCTCTTTCATTCCAGCTTTGAACCAGATCATTCTGAGGTGTATTGAAGAAGTTATGGCTCTCGAAAGTAGGCTATCTGTTCATATTCTGCATGTATTCATCTTGCATGCAATAATGATGTATTGCCTTTCTCCATGCATTGGAAGATGGAAGGACTAATCTTGGGAGATGAAAGGGCTGCCCTTTGGACTTCTCCATACATAGAGTGGTGTACCCAAGAGGCTTATCCTCCTTATAAATAGTGGGGAGATGGTGAAGGTTAAAACACAACTGGTAATCCTCACACTTGTAATTCTTTTCAAGTGAGTTTGAGAGATAGTGATCCTCAAGTGAAGTTGTACCAACTTGAGAGAAGAGCTCTTTGTAATCTTTCATTTGATTATAGTGAAAAAGGCGAAGAAGAAGCGGGTGAGGACGTAGGCTCAAATTGAGCCGAACCTCGGTAAATCTTGTGTGTGTATCTCTCTTTTTTTTTTTTGCTTCTCTTCCATTTCTATTTTATATTCTCATCTCATCACAAGGACGGGAAAGGTCTTGTTTTTCCCAACACAATATGTTCGATATGCTCGCTTTGAATACCTAGTAACACAAAATTTTCTTATGCATCTTTTGAATGGGTATGGATAAATGACTCAAAATAATAGTGCAAACGATTGCTCAAAATTCTTCCAAGGAAACTTGACTATATGGTTACCTATAGTTATTATGAAGGTGTATTATATGACACTTGCATTTAGATCACTCCTGATATCTACCTTTTTCTAAATCCTTGTCTAGGATCCACCTTCCAATTCTCAGGTATCTGACCACCAGGGGGGGTGGTCACTGGCAAGGGAGGGGAGAAGTGGAGATGATTTCGAATTCCAGTCCGGACAAAATATTATTAACCTAATGGCTCGACCACTGTACTCTTATAGTCTTGTTCCTCCTAACAATACAGTGGATATTGAGGAGTTTTATTATTTTATTACATTTATATCCTCACCAAAAATGTATAATTATAACTACTAATACTCTACCATATTTTTTCTTTCTCATCTGTGTTTCTCTTCCACTGCTTCCAAACTACGGCCACTTTCCTCAATAAGTTCTTAAAATCTTTCTCTCCTACTTTCATCCAGACGTTTCTATTATTTCATGTGCTTTTATTATTTTGATCAAATGTAGACTTTTACTTCTTGCAAACTACGACTAGTTTTCCAGTAAGTTCTTAAAATCTTTCTCTCTTACTTTCATACATACGTTTTTTTTATTATTTCACGTATTTTTATTATTTCATGTGTTTCTATTATTTTATTTATATATGGGTGTATAGGTAATTATATTCGTGTAAAATACTTTCAGAACCGCTCCTTAATGAATTACCAAACATAGGTTGGAGTGCACTACAAAAAAAATAGCTTTTTTTGACGGTTTTTTCGGTCAAGAAAGGGTTTTCTTGACGGTTTTGGATCCGTCGTCTAGGCCACAGTCAAAAAAAGTCACCACTTTTCTTGACGGTTTCTGTTTTTGTTTTCTTGACGGTTTCTATTTTTGTTTTCTTAACGGTTTTAAACCGTCAAGTAACAAGCTTGTCTTGACGGTTTTAAACCGTCAAGAAAACATATCAAAAAATCGTCAAGGTAAATGAAAACTTTTCTTGACTGAGGCCTACATGACGGGTAATGACCGTCAAATAAGCCCTTTCTTGACTGAGAAAAACCCTCAAGAAAAATATTTATTAATGTTTAAAAAACGTCAAGAGAAGTTAAATTTTGTTTATAATTATATATTATATGCTTCCTTTTGTCGCGTTTACCGACACATAATATCAACATAATCCAAAATATCACAAACATCAAAGAACAATAATAAACATAATTTTTATATTAATAAATACATGTTTGTACACCGTAAACATCCAACCAAATATCCAAATAGACCAAATATGTAATTTTCGTACAATTTCTTAAACATCCAAAACCTATATATACAAGTAAACTAAAATACATGGCACATTGTCAAACTATATAACAGAATATCTGAATCCGAAACGCATCCCATCACAACAGCCTTCATTTGGAAGCACATGTAGTTCCTTAGAGAACAAGAGCACAAGTTACTAATGTTAATGAGTTTATTGAACAAAGAACAAGAAAACGAGATCCTGGAGAAAACAAGGAGAGTATAATAACTCAACTGAACTATTATGAACAACATCTGGAAGACTAGACTACTAATAAATACAAGATGAAATTTGACTATTCACTTGCAGAACTATTTCTAGAGGAAGCTGGATCAAATTAAAAGAAGAAGAAAAAGTAATTCGCATCTTTTACTCTCAGGCTTATAGAGAGTTTGATGTGTCCACAACTGAGATAGTGAAAATACCTCTCGAAGACCTTTTGCCTTCCATGGCTTCTTTCTTGGCAATGCAACTTGAGCAAAGGAGAGGACTATCCCAGAGTTTTCCAGGTTGAGATGAACCTGCATGTATAGAGATACCCTCTCCTGGTTTTATCTCAAGTTGACAAACCTCACATATGAAAACCTTGAACATGTTGCAATTGGATACTCTGAATCTAACCTACATTTAATAAAAGCATCACACCATCAACTCACAATAAGGAAAGTGTAGAACCACATCAAACATCCCATTTAGATAAATTAATGCCTGCAGTAATTTACATTATGAGGTAATACACAAGAAAGATACAGACCTTTTAGCAAGCACTGTAGACCCATCATCGAATATTTCCTCCACAACGTCTGCTTCAATTAAAAGCATGATTGTCTAAGAAAAAAATTGAATGTGAGACTTTTAGGAAATATAAAAGATTGGCAAGGTATGTACTTCAACAATCGGAGAAGCTGCACCATCCAAATAGTTATGAAGGGAGCCAAAATTATAAATAATAAACTACATTGCAGTTCAGAGTTTGTATTTGGTAAGAAAAATGATTGCAACTAATTATGTAAGCCAAACAACACCTAATTAAATTGTCTAGTGCTTATAGATCAGTGGTAGCAGCGGACATCTGGCCAGACCGGTAGGATTCGAGCCTTGACACGGTAAAAAAAACCTAATTAAATTAATTATTTGGGCAAAGGATCCCTTTGGTAGTGTACTGTATAGTACTTCATAAATGGATGCTATTGAACAGGGGTAAAAGACTCGTAGCAGGAGATCTGAAGACCAGGTCCGTGGACTAGAGTTGTCAGTTGTAAATCTTTCTCCATAAAGGCCGAATAGGTTATTTCATGTGTACTGAGTGTCGTTAATATTAAAGTTGTACTGTCTATGTATAAATCTCTGTTCAAGAGATGTTATAATTTGTTAATATATATAAATGACATTGTTCATTTCTTTTGTTCTGACTAAGAAGTGCTGCCAAGAGTGGAAACTTTTGCTAGTGGGTAGTAGACTTCAAATATTTGCTACTTACTATTGTTATTAGTCTACTAGTTTGATTACGGTTTACAATGAATTGGAGCATAGAGCGTTTGTCACAACAGTTAGCATCAGTTGAATTAATGATGTTCTAAATTGTGAGGTTTGCTCTCATATAGCAGATTGTTATTGTTATGTTGGTGTCAGTGAAGGATTCGGATCCCCGTTCCATGAAAGCTGTGAAAGAGGATAGAACAATTCGCAACTGGGGTATTAAATAGGCATTTATGTAAAAAGGAAAAGGAATAATCAAATTTCTGAGAAATGGTAATAAATAGTTATGTAAGGTTCATGGGGGAAAATAACAAAACATACTAGTAAAGTCCTTTACAAGAAATGAAGAAAAACTATTAATGATGCACTATTAATTCCTCAACATAACAAATCAAAGCTATATATACTTGTGGATCTCTAGGAAAAGAATACTTTTACATGGTTTAAACAAGAGATAAAACATGTCGAGACCATTGCCTCTTAGCTGCTTATACAATTTAAACGGATTTAAAGGGTGTCTTGAAGCAACTACTAATGTGGAAGATTTGGGAGTAAATCAGGCCTTCGGCCCGACCAACGCACACAATAACAATCTGAGCGGCAACAAAGAGCCTTGGAAAGTTACTCTGAATCCTTGAGGCTATCATCTACTAGCCACATCTTTTTCTGGATCACAAACACCACCTGGTCATCGTCTGAGCCAGAGTTAGACTCGGCATCTGTTACCGCCATGGACACCCAGTGCAACTGTTTCAAATATTTCTTAATGAACTCCACAACCGGACGCTTATCCCTGACTATTATGAAGCCGGTGGGCCTGAGAATCCTGTCCATCTCAATGAGGAGGTCCACAGAACTGCATCCTTTCTTTTCAATTTCAGAAAAGACAGTCCAAGCATGGAGGAGATCATAGGTCCGAGGGTACGTTGAGTAGGCTTCACACCTGTCAGAAGCATTTTTGTATCATGAGCAAATTGTGTTCTTACCAAATTCTAGCTCTCTATAAAGATTTTACGGAAGATTAATAGCTTTCTTCCCAACTTCTATCTATCAAATAGTAAGGCAGGCACTGCAGTGGCCATAAAATATACTTACCGCAAATACTAAGCTCATTTGTGCACAAAACTCAACGATCATCCATTACTATGCAATATAATAGTTGTTTATCGTATCAAAATCAACTTAATAACAAGAATGTATCAATAAGATAGTGTCAAAGGGAAGAGGACGCGAGAAGATGAGAGAGCCCAAGATTATCGTGGTCACATTTCTTTCAAAATTGACCATTGAGAACTAAGGCAGATAGAATAAAAAATTGACAATGAGGAATTGGAGATGGTAGGTATAACTTAGTATGAACCTGTAGAAGCCAGATGTACATAGGGGTGAGCATTCGGTTTATTCGGTTTCAACCAAACCGATAGTCAAAGCCGAATAAACTGAAATTCTACAAATCCAAAACCGAAACCGAACCGAAATTAGCCAAAACCAAACAGAATAACGATTCAGTTTATTCGGTTGGACATTTTCTATTGTTTAATGGGAAGGGTCCAAAGTTGGAATAGTGGTTAAATGATATTAAAAATTGTAATTTTTATACATGTGTCCAAAGTTAGAATAGTTGTTAAATTACCAAAGTTTGGCTTCAAAACACATACATAGAATTGTTGCTTTCAAAATATACACATTTTAATTACAACATATGCATAGAATTAAAGGTATTTACATAATTGCATAAGTCTTATTAGGTTTTCGGTTTTTGACCGAAAATGAAACCCAAAATCGAATAAAAAAATTTAGTATTTTCAAAACAGAAACTGAACTGATTTTTTTTTTCAAACCGAACCGAATCTCTTATTCGGTTCGGATCTATTTTCGGTCCAAAACCGAATAATGCTCACCCCTAGATGTACATGCTTAGAGATACAAGTAGAAGGATACTATCAGTGCCTGCCTTCATATGCACCGTCAGAAAAGAAGAGGGAATGAAAGAGTTGGTATGTGCATCAATTTTGAGGCAGTAGTCGTCTCTGGTTAAGTAGAGGAAAAAAATATTCAAAGTCACTTGAACTGAGATGGAGAAAGGTTTGTGTGTGGGGTGTGGTGGTGGGTGGGTGGGTTTTTGGGGGGGGGGGGGGGTGGTGAGGGGGGGGGGAGATTTGCATACAATCATAAACTTCAGTGAACAAGGATGCACAATTCAAAAGTATACATTTTGTTCCAAGTAGCTTGAGCTTCGTATGTTCTAGGCTACATATCAAAATGACACTACAGTATTGAAAGCACACCTATAAGCTTGGATGCGACTACGTAAGCCAAAGGAAAGGAAACATATATCAAAAATCCTCTAATCCTCTTCTAGGTTACACATTAAAATCTACTTTCTTATATAGGAGGAGCTATTTAAATTATCAACTCTATAGGCCATTTTAGGTCCTTGGTTGCATGGTCTTAAATTACATGACTACAAAATAGGTCTATCTATTTGCCAACCGACCTTCTAGGTTTAAAGGCAAGGCCCTTTCTTGCTCATAGCTACCTTTGGTAGGAACTTAGCACAAGCTCACAAGATTGATGTGGGGTTGGCAATCGGTCATAAAAATTTCGTCGAATCTTTTATAATCGTATTCCATACCCGATTCCATTCATATGGGATAAGGTTTAGATGAAATTAGCTAGGCGGATCTCAGGTTTAGAGCATCTGCAAGCAACTGATGCTCAAGGTCAGACTAATAGTAAGAAAATGAGGGAAAAGAGGAGATATTGGAACAAAGTGACAAAGGATGATGAAGCCTTTCCACATTCTGCAGAAGCATGCTCTCGGATAGAAACTCGAGGAAATATAGAGAAGTGGCTTTATTACAACATTTGGGATTGGGATTCCTTCACTCTTTGGCTTAAGCATGCTCTTGCATAGAAACCCAACAGGAAATATAGAGAAGTGGCTTTATTACACCATTTGGGATTGTGAAGTATTACACTTAGATTTCTTCACTCTTTGGCTTAATGTATCATAGAGATGAATGCAATTCTATATAGCAAAATTGTATCATTTTACCTCTTCATCTAAGGCTTTTTATAGTCTTTGGGACTTAAGAGGGTGATCTTGATTGCATGAGCTTAAACCGCATATCAAAATGGTACATCTACCTACCTGCCAATTGGCCTAGGTTTATATAGTTATCTTGGCTGGAAATTTGGCACCAACAT
Organism: Iris macrosiphon; assembly: GCA_036927795.1. Classification (NCBI taxonomy): domain Eukaryota; kingdom Viridiplantae; phylum Streptophyta; class Magnoliopsida; order Asparagales; family Iridaceae; genus Iris; species Iris macrosiphon. The sequence continues at coordinate 2,882,405 of JAYESA010000007.1, read as the reverse complement.
AGAGGGTTGGAGTGAGGTCGACAGCTAGTCATAAAAACTGTGAAATAAAGCCAAAGAGTGAAGAAATCTAAGTTTATATAGCTTATTATCTCAAAAGAAAAACCAATTGACATATATCATTTATGTGTAGCAAAATTTCAAATTATTGCCATTATGGGGGCAACTTGATATTAACTTATAAAATGGGATAATCCTAGGTTACCCATCTAGTTTAGAAATTGAATTTGTGTATCAATTACCTTAAATATTAACCAAAAGTTGCTTATTACAGGGATTACATGTTTGCTACTCGCTAGATAATCAAGTGGACATATACTTTTGATAGAGATGCCAAAGGATTGGGACCATCCCTAAGATATATAGCATATATGATGTTTTCCATGTGTGTTTTCACAACCATGTACACATAACCACATGTACACATAACCACATACGAAAATACATATGTTGCAATATAGAGAAAGCAAGATATTACATATGTAAGTCTCTCACAAAGTCTCTCAAAAATACTACACAGGTAAACAAATATTATTGGTTTGGCCAATGTTCATATACTTTGGAGCATGTCAAGACTCAAGCACCATCTTGAATTTCCCAGGTCATAGAAAAGCCTCTTTATATGCCTTATTGCACACCCAAATAAGCTGACCATTGTTTATTCTAACAATGAGCAGCAATCAGCATTCTAACCTAGGAAGCACACACACTCCAAAATGGGTGCTGTTTCCATGTCGGACAATATACAAAGTTACAAACACTCAAAAATGCACAGGGAGATGCTAAATCGGTGCCGTGTCCTTGTTGCCTGTCAGTGTCATGTTGTGTCATATGTGTGTTCATGTAACATAATTCTAACAGATAGCTTACAATTAGTTTTATCAAATCCGATATGAGCAAACCTAATACATACCAGTCATGCATTGAGCCTATCAAGCCTCTGTCATAAATAACCTTGAGGGTATTAGGGCCATCCTGTGGAACAACATTCATAATCCAAACATCCTTGTCCTTGAGAGCGGCGGCAAAAGATCCTATGTTTGCCTTCATGTCCATGATATTTCGCAGGGTGTTTGGTCTAATTTTTGGACTCAGCAAGCTCCAATAACTATCAACCCTCTGCTGCCAAATTTCCTATAGCATAATATAAATAGAATCAGATGCCAGGAAATCTGGCTACATGTTTCCCATATATGCTAAAACTGCGGGGAAAAAAAAGTTTGACATATAGCCCAAAAGGTTCATAATGTACCGTGTCCTTTTCAAACATCTCGGTGGAGTATTCTAAATCAGCAAGGCGGGCAGGTGGTGAAGTAAGACGAGCAGGCCATGGAGCCAATCCACTCCCTCTTGCTCGATGGTTATCTGCACAACATGAACGGCATCTTGGTCAGAACATATACCAAATTGATAAGCTTTTTCAAAACAAACATCAAATTCTGCCATATGGCATAAATATCTTTTTATGCATGCACAATATGCTTGCAAAGGAATGCAATTAAAAGTCATTATTTCGAGGAAAAACATATGATAAATGGCAATAATCATTTTACTGAATCATTAAGTCTTCTTCTTTTTCTCAATAAGCAAGATAACCTCCGAAGTTAGAATACAAAAGTGCTGCAACTCTTCCCAGTTGAGCATGAATGCATTTCCAAAGGTAAGGCATCTCTTTGGCAGAGACCTTTGGTTCGGGGAGGTGAAGTCCCTTTGGTTCTTAGGAAAATGGGAAAGAAAAAGTGCATTCAAGCTTGTCCTATATGATACTATGCATCATTTTCTACCTTTCAAAAAGAAGAAAGGAAGTACAAGAATTCATACCAAAGTACATGAAGAGATATTCTGAAAATCAATTAGTTGAAATCAATTAGTTGCCTCTCAGCACTTTTAGTTCCACACTATGTTGCATGGACACGGATTTGACAAGACACGTTTCAGACACAGCGCATGGATTCGGCACCTATTTTGGTGTGTCCTAGTGTATTTTGAAGTGTCCGTAGTGTGTCCAATACATGTGACCGACACGGACACAACATGAATTTTAGAATGATCATGCTTCTTAGGTTCCACATAAATAAAGATTGGATCATAGAGTTGGGTAACAAGGTTAATTTGTTCTATATAGGAGTGATGAAAATTTGAAATATAAATATATTGAAAAGTCATGTTAGCACAATAGAGAAAAGAGAGAAACATGGAAGACTCAAAAGGTAGGGTAGTCGCACACAAAGGAAATCAATAGTCCAAAATATTTTACTGGTTTACTTCCATTTTCGAGAACAGTCAAAATTATCAATAGAATTGAAACATAAGAGAAAGCCAACATATCGTGTTTAGGACTCAGTTTGGTTTCATGGAATTGAAAATTCCATGATGAACCAGAATTGAAGTTCCGGAATTGCAATTTATGGAATTAAGGGGCATGGAGTGGAATTTGAATTCATGTTGTTTGCTGCAAAATTAACTCCTTTTCTTTTGTCGGAAAGTCACCATATGCATGTGGGCGCCACAAATTTATTCATAGGTTCCAGGAATTGGTCTTCAAATGTTTAAAAAGAGAGAATTTCTACTTCTCTACTTTTATAAGTAATAATGTCTTACTAGAAAGTTATTAACCACTATATAAGAGTATAAACCCTAGAATGAAAAGAGTGCATGCACCTAACTAAGAAATACAATGGTGGAAAAAGAACTCGCTGCAAATTGGCTAGTCGTAAGTGAAACATGATGTTAGCATACTCACGTTCAGAGTAACGAGTAATACAGGCTTCCATTGGTACACCCCAAACAGCATCCGGATCATCGTCAGGTCTGCACAAAGGGGGATGTGTACCTGGCTTTCTGTCCATGTAACAATCATTTGTAAGAGGTTTGACCCAAATAACAGTTTGGTCCTGTTTTGCAGCAATTTTCCAGCACATTCGTGAAACAAGGGCACTCATCTCCCTCCATATTCTCCGATCCTCTTCATCCTGTGCATAAGCTTCAGGTGATGAATATACAAAATAGCCTCCAGGTCTTAGCAGTCTATCTAACTCAAGCAGAAGGATCCCATCCCTTTGAAGCCAGTCTATCCTACAACGAGAACAGTGAGCAAGTTCAAAAGACCTGCTAGGATAAGGGAGCCTTTTGGTCCCCAAAACACCCAGGTAAGCAGGGATTCCTCTCTCAAGAGCAAACTGAATCTGGTTCTGATGCACATCATTCGGTGCCAATGACATAGCTATAATATTAGATGAAAGAAGATATCCTCCAAAGCTTGCAACTCCACAACCAACGTCAAGGACTGTGCGAAGCCTTCCCTCATTGTTTAAATTACTGTTGGTGAAGTTGAGCATCTGCAGATTGAGAAGGCAAATGAGTATTTCCATTTCTCGGGCCTACTTTGAATCCAGAAATAAAAAGAAAAGATATAAGAGAGTGTGGGAAACAAAGGTAGCTCATATTCCTTATCCACATAATTCCATTTGGTAAATGAGCTGTTGAAAGTCCTAAAGAGGACTCATTTGTTAACCAAAAGTTGGCCAAGGAGCTATGATCAACCCAAACTTACTCTTGCAAGTGAGGCTATATATTTATCAGCTCCATAATGGAAATGAGTGCCTCCACCTGGAAATTTAATCTTTTCGCCTGCATCAATCATCCAGTTCTGGTCAGACTTCTCATGTGCAAGGTGTGTGTGTGGTATGTTTGCTTTCCAAACTTCATCTCGACTTTTTGGCCACTTTATAGGCACCTGCAAACAGAAGCACCAATATACTCAGCATAAGAACATGTCATGTTTCTTTTTCTTTGAAATGTAATATTTATAAATGTGAAAGATGAGGTGAAAAACAAAGAAATACTCAAATGACACATCTTACCTTGTAACCATGTGGAGGAAGAATTAAGCAATTGTAACGCCTCTCAGGTTGAGGGCAATGCCTCTCATAGTGCTCCATCAAGTTCAGATCAAGCTTCAACCTTGTCTGGTAAATAAGGTGTCGATCTAAACAAGGAATCAACTCAGAGTGCCTATCGTCACAAACCTTCACAACAATAAATATCAAGCAGTTATTGAAGCAATAGCACACACCATCAACTTAAATGCAAACAGAGCAAATTAAGGAAGCACTCACTGGGAAGCTCTTGGCTATAATACCGTCATCTACATCTTCCCCCATAACAGCTTCCTCCACTTTACCATTCTCACCATTATCATCACTACCCCACCCTAGGGATCTAGAGAACTTGGTACCATACTCTAATGCAGAGCTAGCAGTTTGAGTCCGAGGGCCATAGAAAGACCCATAATATAGAAAGAGTAGACCAAGGCAGACCACCATAACACACAATGTAGTGACCAAGTGATTCTTGTGACCTCCATCCGCTCTACCCCTTGTCATTACGAAGTGCTTGACCAAGGACTTTCCAAGTTCAAGATAATATTAATTTGACATGGAACATGAGACAGTAAGTAACTTGGCACCTCCACTCAATGGTCTTCTTTGAGGCTTCTTCCCCTGGCTGATACGAATCAGGTCCGGACTGATCCAACATTAAAAGCATCTTTAGACAAATCTATTAAAATATTTAAAAATAGAAGAAAAAGATCGAATCTTTTATAAGAAGCATAGTTCACCAGAGACTTCATGGACTTAAATCTAAGCAGCAGCGAGACGTGAAAGTTTAGCAAAAGCGAATCGAATTTGATTGATTTAGAAACAGGAATGACCAATCATAAGATCTCCGACGACCCCACAGTAACAAAACCTCGACTTAAAAAGTACCCACCAACAAATAACCAATATAGACAAATTTACAATCATTTCATGACCACTCAACGAAACAAACACAAGAAAACCCAACCCAGCCTCCCATCTCCATAGCCAATTTAACCAAATTCAGCCCGGGTTTCAAAATATAGAGAGACCAACCTTGCAAAGACTACTCCTTTACTTAAAATAAATACACCCAAGGGGGAAATGTCGCATTTTTTTTCTTTTGATTTCGATTGATTGGGTTAGCTCATTGTTATCTAGAAAGTGTAAAGTGACTAAAATAAGTCCCCAACAAAAAAACAGACTTTTACACGAATCAATACTCTAAGCTCCTGATCCCGATCCGCAAGAAAACCCTAAGTTAGATGATCGAGCCAAATTAGACTGCAACAATCGGAATGGAAACCCTAATCGGAGGCGGAGTAGCATTGGATCCGGAGCAAACCCTAGAAAAAAAAAATCATTGGATGCAGAGGGAGGATCGGAGGACTTACAGGTGAATTTCGATTACAAAAAAGAAAAATTGGCGGACGCGAAGAAAGGAATTTTGATTGGAGAAAACACCCGATTTCGTTACAGAAAATTGGAAAGAGAATCTGTTTGATTGAGAGGAGTGTAGATCTGAGAGCCTTTTTAAAAGAAGGGTGAGAAAAATTAGGACATTTTTAAAAGTAGAAAATTTGATTTGCACCACATTTTATTTACCATAAATTAAGCTATATCATACTGCGTTACCATAATGTACAAACCATCTCACTTTTATTGACCATTAATTTTTGACCAAAATACCCTTAGCAAATCATCATTATTACCGGTCCCTCCCTACTCAGCCTAGAAAAAAGAAAGTCATATTTCTATGACTGTTAATTTTTGACAAAAGTGGAAGGGTTTGTACATTATGATAAAATAGTGGAGTCCATCTTGAATTATGATTAAAAAAATGTGATGCAACTCAAATTTTCTCTTATTAAAAAGCAAGTTTATATCAAATGTTTTAAGAACCGGATCAAAAATTGACCTGGTCATAATACTGGATTAGACCAAACCGGTCCAACTAGTTGAACCACATATATATATATATATATATATATATATATATATATATATATATATATATATATATATATATATATTATGCTTACAATCTTACAATGAATATTGAATATATTAAATAATACACCACTACGTATATACTACTTAGAATTTCTGCTTAGAATTAGTCAAGAGATAAATAAACTCAATTCAAAATCCAATTAGGTCGGACGGTTTGGTGGTCTGGCTGGTCGGTTAGACCGGGTTAACCTAGTTATTGGAAGAAGAAAAAAAAGAGTGGGTAGGTATTAAACTAGTCTAAAAAATTTATTGGTTCACGGATCAACCGATTCAACTGACCGGTCCAACTCGATTTTTAAAATACGGATTTACTTACTATTTGGTATTTTCATATTTCTTAATCATAATTTTTTTTCCTTCTCAACGGTTACTTTTGATTCGACGGATTTGTAGACATTTGCATACGTCACTTGGAAGAAGTTTATTATGTCAGAAGATTATAGATGGACATTTACATGTTTATCTCTCTGTAATCATTACTGGTATATGGACGATCGTTTTGGGAGCATTTGTTGAGTAAAACTTTGATACAGCTGGCAGTATCAAAGTTTTGATACAGTCGGTATATGACAAATGCCCCCCCCCCCCTCGTAAAGCGTGTAATATACGCTTCACAAAGGGGCTCACTTTTCCTACACCGTTTGTATCAAAACTTTGATATAACCGACTTCCCACATTTGTTGGCGTTAATAGGAACTAGGAAGTTGTCTAAAAGTTTATTCCAACAAAAAACCGTGAACAAGTTATTTTACTTGTTTATCTAATGGTCTTCCTAGGTTTATTTTTCATGATAGAGATTCTCTAGGATAAATTCTTATATTGTTTTCGTCATAGTATAAATAATGTAAATTCATTGTACGTCGTGTTTTCAGTCATCGCATACAAAAATGTACATTCAATTGTAGGAGTATAGGGGAGTAGGCTTCGGTAGATAAGAAGTGTCGCAAAATTCGTTAAAAATATTCTTAAATGGGTAATTTGACGCTACGGATCAAACGTCGTAGGTATCATTGCAATGTAAGTTTCACACGAAAAGATGTGAATTAGTATCGTTGCGATCAAATTAAAAAGTTACTTAAATACAAATCATGAAAAGATAGAGACTTACATGCAAAGTTTCATAAATTTGAGTAGTAGCTGTGATCACGTTGGATCGGTGGATCGGCGGGAGAAGTTAAAGGGGAGTCAGTACATTTCATTTATTCACTAGTGAAGTGTTTTCATGTTGGACTCCAATTATATTCGTGGGTTTTTCGTCGTAATTCTCACGTAAAATGTCATCTTGTTTACGTTGGGCTTGTTTGTGTGAATTTTGGCATTTGTGCATTTCACTTTGGGCCTCAACGGTTTTTTCCGTTTGAAAACGGTGTTTATTCCGTTGGTTCCATGTTCGTTTTCAACAAAAATCGTATACATGAAAAAACATAAAAATGATACAAACTCCTTTCTAACAGTTTTATTTTGCCTTAAACTGGCAGTCGGCAATCACTAGTTTTGGAGATTTTAGATCTTTTAAGAGATTTTGTGATGTCTCTTACCAGCATTAACGTAACATGCTCTACAAACTCTGTCGAAATAATTCATAATTTCAATTGAGTGGCGCTATATTACATAGCTTGACATTACTTGTTCATTATTCTATGTGTACGTCATTTGAGATCTTATCTTGCTATGTTATCAACAAATTCTGAAAAATATAATATCTACTTGCAGAACTGTTTATTTCCGCGAAGTAAAATGAAAAATCTGAAAATCGCATTGCGATGAAATTGAGTGAAATAAAAAATCTTTCGTTTCGTTTGGATACTTTGAAGAAGTGGAGGGCTAGAAGTGAAAAAAAACCTAAATTTTAATATTTTGTTAGTTGTTGAAGTGACATGTATGGTAAATATTTTTTTATTAAAGAAAGGAGAGAAAAATTGGTTCTCAAACCAAACATGCGCACCGAACTCAATTGGTTATGTGGTCAGCGAGAAGAGATATAACATTCCTGACTAGGTGGACGATCTCGGGATCAAATCGCAGGAGAGGTGTAGAACAGTGAACCCAAATGGCATGCGACGTGGCGTGCACAAAGTTCCATGCATATCGTCGAGCATCTCAAAAAAAAAAAAAAAAAAAACCAAACACGCTCGAGGTGGAAATTCGAATTTTTCACTTCTGTGCTCCACTTCAGAGGTAAATTTTCCGATGTCAAAACTCCGATTTAGTAACACACAAGATTTACCGTTCATGTCAAATCATAATAAATTTTATCTGTAAATTCTCCAACCAAATACGTGAAGCGGTCCAAAATCTCTCCAAATCTGTGAACCAAACGGTCCCATATGAAACAAGATTCCCATATGAAACAAGAAGTGAACATGGAGCATACCACTATAACAATCATACAAATCAATTATTTGCATATTGACTTAATGTGCACGAACTTTTTCTCATTGATAATATATATAAGAAAAAATATGATAGAGGTGGTTATAAATAGGAATAAAGTCATCCACATTTGGTCTTATCCACAAATCATAACACTCCCCCTTGGATATCCTCCTTAATTATTGCATCATTAAAAACTTTTCTATAAAAAATCTATCTGTGGAAAAAATTCATAGTAAAAAAAAGTACAATAATATTTTTCATGATTATGATCATTTAGGAATCTAAGTAGGTGCGACTTACACTGTCTTCTTAAAATCCTTTCGAGGAAAAAATCCAGTTAAGAAAAACTTCATAAAAAAAAGACTACAATGATCAAAGACATACTTCGAAATGTCTCCATTTGCATCTTCAGGATGCTCCCCCTCAAAAATAAAAAAAATTACATTTAGTTTTACATCAATATAAATGAAAAATTAACCCCCCAATACATTGGATATTACATCTCACCGGAACACTTCCCTTTGTCTATACATTTATATACACTAACCGGTACCTGGACCTTTCAATGTAGTAGTTTTGAACTTGTAATGCATTACCCCATAAATAAATACATCACTTGTTAAAATAAATAAACAAACAAATAAATAAAATTAAATCACTGGTTTTCTTATGAGGCAGACTAATAATTGTCCAGCTCGTGTGAAAAAAATCATTAGTTTGCATACAACTACAAGAACAAGCTCTGTAGTGTTTATGTCACAATATTCATATAAGTGATAGTTATCAGGAAACAACTAGGAAGCACCAAACATTTCAGATAAAAGCATCTAATCTGTTGTATGCAGAATCATGACTTGTTACAAATAACAAACTCCAACAATCCAAAGCCTTTTGGTTAAACTCTAGCTGATGATTCCAAAGAAAGATACTTCAGCTGGGTGTCCCAGTTACATGGTGTTAAAAACTTTATTCGTCTACAAATTCTTCAACAACAGAACTAAAACTATCCTTGTAAATCATAATAAGAAGATCACATCACACAATCGTGTCAACTAGGAAACAGATGTATAGACTCTAGTTATTACATTTCTCTTTCTACAATCTTCAGCATTAAACATTAGCACAAAGGAAGCGAGCAATACGTAAGAAATCTCCAATGGTGAATCAAAGATGAAATGATATCCCTTCAACGAGCATTGCGGGCAATTGAGAATAATGGTGTCAGCTGATTGAGGCAGATGACAAGTCAATACAATCATATACCTCGTTATCTTTACATCCCTTGAGGAAATAGAGCTGCTGTCGCAAGTGTATAACCTGCAACATTCACAAAGAGGATTTTTTTTCTTTTCTTTTTTTAGTTTGACTACTAACAAAGTGACATGATGTTATCAAGGGTACTTTTAAGCCGTTTGTATGGCAAGAAATTATAGATTTCCTCTAAAGCAAGAAGGAAAAAAAAAAATACTCTGAAAAAAGTTTAGTGGAACTAAATATATAGCGCGCCCACTATTTACTTCGTATCATGGTTGTCGATCTCAGCAACCTAGTTCATAATGCCATTTAAAGAAAGGATAATTTACTTTCAAATATCATCAACTAGACTTTTTTGCAATTTGCTACCTTAAAGTATTTTTATTAGCAAGTTGCTACCCTCAACTATCAAACTCCTTGCAACTTAATACATTCCGCTAGATTTTTCTGTTAAAGTTAATGGTTGTGTGACTGACTTTTGCAAAAATGACCTTTTCCCCTGATTACATGGTAATCCTTTATTTTACAAAAAAAAAAAGAAGCCTCCTTACTTATTTTCTAACTAGAATAGTCACATCCTCTTCCTCCATCCAACTCTCTCTCTCTCTCTCTCTCTCTCTCTCTCTCTCTCTCTCTCTCTCTCTCTCTCTCTTCCTACATTACATGCTCCGTCTTCTCTTCCCCATAACCTCAAACCCTAACCCTGGTCCACCATCCTTGGACCTTGCGATTAAAGATACAATGGTTCTATCGACAGGTGTAATGTTTACTGAAGTAACTTATTAGAATCTGTGAATGATGTGATTTTAACATATATTCTCTATCTACTTGGCTTGCGTTGATAATGCAAGCAACTTTTAGGAAGTAGATGAGTTGATCCACTTTATGCTACATGCTAGGAGATAGATTGGGAAATTTTGGATTCAACCCTCTCTTCTTTTGTTGAGAATATGGATTCAACCAAATAAGCTATAACCCAAATAAGATGTGGGTTTAAAATATGGAGTTGAAGGTGTCCTGAATGTTTGAATTAGATGATATGCATGTTTTATTTGAACCCCACACCTCTCCTTATTTCCCGGCCCCCATCCTCTTGTGCAACCAGCTGCTGCTGCTGCACACAGACCGGCACTCATTTTTGCCCAGGAGGATGGTGGGGTTGGGCAGCGGATGAGGCATGGGAGAGGGAGGGGTGGCTGTTGGGAGGGAACAATTCGTGGACAGGAGGGGCTTGGGGAGGACGCTGAGATGGGGTGTAGAGAGAAGGGGTAGGAGACTTAAGATCAAATAAGGGGCAGGTGGTGTTTCAAGATGGGTTGAGGATTGAGGAAGAAGAAGCTATGTACATAGTTTGTAATTAAGAAAGAAAATATTTAAAGACGTTTTTGAAAAACCATTTGATTTTGATTTTAGAGGGACAAATTTTATGGGGTTTTATGCTAATTTTAACACAAAATCTAACGGAAGGTATTAACTTGTAAGGAGTTTGATAGTTGAGGGTATGAACTTGCTAAATAAAATACTTAAGGTAGCAAGTTGCAAAAGCTTGATAGTTGGCCCATAACATCATCATGAAGACAAATTCCAAATTAAAATTTTAATATAAATAAAAAAGTAAGATATATAAAGGGCATGCATATGCATAACTTAGGTTAACGTCATTAAGATACAGTGCGAATATTCAATCAGCTAGACAACACAGAAGTTTTCTTCTCCATTAAACATTAGCACAATCTGGATTCTAGTCAACAAAGAACTTCTAGACATTTTTGTGCTCGGAATGGAAAGGAGGAAAGGAAGAGGGTAGAAAGACAAACCTCGTCTTGGAGAAACTTTGGAAGATTCTTTGTTGACACAAGGGCATGCATTTTGGCCTTAACATTCTCATCTCTAATGCTTGACCATGTATCGGAGGGTAATGCCATTAGAAGAATTGTTAATATATCACTATTTGCTGGAGGCATCTTGACACGATTATTTCTATCAGAATCACATGAACTTTCTTTTCTCGGTGACACAGGTACCAGTATATCAACCCCTTGTTCATTGCCACTTGATACCATCTTCCCTGAGACAACAGCCATTGGCAAGTCTCCATCAGCCTTCAAGCATTTCAAACTAGTTTCTTTACAGCAAAACCTGTCACCTGCTCCATAGGCCCCAGTCAACATCTCGGCGCCCTGACAACAAACACTAGCTGCTATCTTAGGCAATGATCCGTTTTCAATTAAAGATGGGTCCCTTGCACAACCTGAACTTTGTGGGAACAACCACTCCACCACAAGCTGAAAGAGTTCAGTATCATATACTTGTTGCAACACCTTCTCCTGAAAATAAAACGGAAATAAAATTACAAAAACAAGAAGCAACTCGAGTAGTAGTTCTCTAGAGAGGAAATATAAACGAATCGGAATTAGATTACAACAAAGCTAGACCTTAACAGCAAGCCTTCCTTTCTCCTCTTTGCTAAAGTTTGATCCATCTTCCTCTTGTCTCCTAACTTCTGCAACCCAAGTGATGAAATCTCCAATGTTGGCAGGTAGAGATTGTAATACAAGAAGAATAACTTCACGAACGCTTTTAAAATCCTCTAACTTTAGAAGATGAGGAACATCATCTAAAAAGTACTTTGCAGTTGTTAACCAGCTCTCATGCCTGCAGTTCTGCATCATGTTTTAAATGCAACTTTTCACTCATAACTGTCCCTAAAGAGTGCATTTCAGCAATTATAACACGGTGGTGATACTTCATGAAGTATACGAGCAATTGACAAAGTAGAGGCTTTAAGGTAGAGTTCATGGTAATATAAAGGCACCGCACTACCTTCTATACCTAAAGTCACCATCTATCAGAAATCACAACACAAGGTAATCTTGAATCATTGAAATAGGTAATCTACTTTTGCTATGCTTAATATTGAAATAAATCAATAGCAATACTATAACAGAACAAAGCACAAATATATCTAATAATCAAATTATGTATGATGAGATGTTAAAATAGTAACTCAATTTTTACCAGGGTATACAGCAGTGATGGTGCTTTCTGATGCTTTGATATAATCATAAACCTATAAATGAAAAACCAAATTTTGTTAGTATCAAGAATTGGGTGCAACAAAATTGAATTAGCCAAGACTCAATGGTAATTAAGCATAAGCCACAACACGCATTAACTTGAGCTAAAAAACATGATACGAACTAAAGGTACGGAGTACCCTATGAACATAATCTTTGCCATATAAATACTATAGGTATGATGTGGATAGAGTTAAATAATGGTGAACACGGTTGATTTTGTTGTTTCCTCCTTTTATAGACTGAGAAATTGCAGTTCGTAAACTGAAAGGCCTAAATTTATGTCTTTGACCAAAGAAAGTAAAATGATAGTGAAGTTTGGAGATGGAGAGGAGATGGGAAAGTAGGAGAAGAGAGAATATGAAAAAGGAGATTGCAAGGGCCTTGAACCCTAGGTTGCATCTCATGTTTATTTATATTGATATGCAATACACCCACAATTACTATTATACCCTCATATGATAAATAACAAAATAAAATAACTCTAACACCCTCCCTCAAGCAGGAGCATATAGATCAGACATGCTCAGCTTGCTACATAAATCAGAAAATGGACCACGAGCAAGTGGTTTGGTGAGGATATCACCTAATTGATCCTCTGACCGAACATAAGGAGTGACAATCTATTTCTTCAGCAACAAATCACGAACAAAATGACAATCCACCTCGATATGCTTCGTGCGCTCATGAAACACCGGATTACTTGCGATAAAACATTGCCGACTGATTATCACAATACATCTCCATCGGAATAGAAATCATAATTCCCATTTCATGAAGAAGAGACTGCACCCACATCATCTCAGAAGCTGTATGAGCCATCGCACGGTACTCGGCCTCTGCACTAAAACGAGCCACAACATTCTGCTTCTTACTACGCCACGTGACAAGATTGCCACCCACAAACGTACAATAACCAGAAGTAGACCTCCTATCACTGCGACTGCCTGCCCAATCAGCATCACTGAACCCAGTCACCGTAAGCAACTGGGAAGGTTTGTACAACAAACCCTTTCCAGGTGCACCCTTCAAGTATCGAAGAATGCGAGAAATAGCCTCCCAATGTGATTGCCGAGGGGCATGCATAAACTGACTAACTACTCCAACTGCATATGTGATGTCTGGTCGAGTAACAGTAAGATATATATAAGTTTGCCAACCAAACGTCTATAACATCCAACATCCTCAAATAACTCTCCCCTGTCAGCATCAAGCTTGTCATGATAATCCATAGGAGTCTCAACTGGCCGACACTCTAACATCCCGGTCTCGGAGAGCAAGTCTAGAACATACTTGCGTTGTGACAGATACACACCTTTCTTAGATCGAGCAACCTCAATTCCAAGAAAATATCGAAGAAGACCCAAATCCTTAGTATGAAACTGACGACTAAGGTAGGCCTTCAAGTCCAAAATTCCAGCATGAACACTCCCAGATATAAGATATCATCAACATAAACAATCAACACGATAATACCTGCTGAGGAAGAATGGCAAAATACTGAATGATCTGATGTGGTACGCCGAAAGCCATACTGAATGAGAACTGAATTGAACTTGTCAAACCAAGCACGAGGTGACTGTTTCAGTCCATATAATGCTTTCTTCAATCGACATACGAGTCTTTTATTTCCTGCTACAACATATCCAGGTGGTTGATCCATATAAACCTCCTCCTGTAAGTCACCATGCAAGAAAGCATTCTTTATGTCCAGCTGAAATATAGGCCATTGGTGATTAACCGCCACAGAAATAAGAATCCGAACTGAATTCAGCCAAGCCACTGGAGAGAAAGTCTCCATATAATCCACGCCATATGTCTGAGTATACCCTTTGGCAACCAACCGTGCCTTGAGGCGCTCAACAGAACCATCATGGTGATATTTAACAGTGTACACCCATCTACAACCCACTGTTTGTTTTCCAACAGGAAGTGATGTAAGCTCCCAAATCTGATTTTGATGTAAAGCATGCATCTCCTCATCCATTGCACTTTTCCAACCAGAAGATGACATAGCCTGCTTGTAAGTTTTGGGAATAAAAGTAGAAGACAATGAAACAACAAATGCATGAAAAGATGATGAAGGACGGTGTAATGAAACATAGTTAGAAATGTGATGCTTATTCTTTGTGGTACAAAGACGTTGTCTTTTTCTGAGAGCAATAGGAAGATCGTCTGGATCTGTGGTGATGGGAGCAGAAACCTCAGGCACGGAAGATGATTGGTTGAAGGCTGAATTTTGCAGAACCACTGGCCTGTCCTTGGATCTCTGATAAACATGTAAATGGGTAATAGAGACATAAATTGATTCAGGAATGACCGGAAGTGGTATGGAAGATATCAAATCTGTTGTAAAAGGAATACAACGGTCTCCTGAAGGAAAGAAAGGGGTAGACTCAAAGAATGTAACATCCGCACTGACATAATATTTGCGTGACTGTGGACTGTAACAACGATAACCTTTTTGAGTACGGGGATAACCAAGAAAGACACACTTCAGAGATCTAGGAGCCAACTTATCTCGATTAGGTTCCAAGTTATGAATAAAAGCGACACACCCTAACACTCGAGAAGATAAGGAAAATGGTGCGACATCTGTATGTAATATGGTAGATGAAATTTTGTTATTTAATACAGATGATGGCATGCGATTAATAAGATAACCTGCAGTAAGAACGACATCTGCCCAATACTGTTTAGGGACATGCATATTGAACATGAGAGTTCGAGCCACATCTAAAATGTGTCGATGTTTGCGTTAATCTATACCATTTTGTTGAGAGGTGTGGACACAACTGATTTGATGAATCATACCACGATCAACACAGAAACTGTTCACAGAAGATTGAGTATACTCCAAAGCATTATCAGAACGCAAAATTTTGATACGTTTATTAAACTGAACATAGACTTCATTATAAAAAACAGATAACACATTTGGAAACTCAGATATTTCTTTCATTAAATAACACCAAGTCATTCTGGAATAATCATCAATAAAAATAACAAAATACTGAAATCCTTTCGGACTTTTGACTCTAGACGGACCCCAAATATCAGAATGAACAAGATCAAAAGACTCTAATTGACGACTCTCACTACGACGAGGAAAGGAACTACGGTGATGCTTGCCTAACTGACAAGCCTCACATTCAAGACTAGAAACATGACTCAAACTAGAAACAACTTGACGCAACTTAGCCAAAGACGGATGTCCCAAACGATAGTGCCACTGCAACGGAGAAGTAGAAACAGAAGTGAAGGCTTTTCCAGGTAGATCCAAGTAGTACAGTCTATCTTTTTTATGCCCCGAACCAATCATCTTCTTCGTCCTGAGGTCCTGAAAAACACACGAACTGGGAGAAAATGTCACAAAACGTTGAAGAGATTTGGTTAACTGGCTCACAGATAACAAATTAAATGGAAAATTAGGCACATATAATGAATCAAATAATGATAGTGATTGAGTAGGGTGAATGACACATTTTCCAAGCACAGGACAAGTAGACCCATCAGCCAAGATAATATTATGTTTCATGGAACTACGATTATGAAAGATAGATGTTATACCAGACATGTGAGAGCTTGCTCCTGAGTCGATGACCCAAGAGATGGATGGTGACTGGGTTGCCACAAAAGCAGGATTACCTATATGTGCCATGGTTGCAGTAGGTTGGGAGGTGGTACTAGCAAGCACGTTCAACATCTGGAGGATCTGTTGAAATGGAGATGAGATATCGGACGTTGAAGTCTGAGAAGTCTGATTGAAACCCGAAGTATCATCTCTGGGAGCAGAAGTGGTGACCTGGGACTGCATATTTTCATCATGCACTTGATGTGCATATTCTGGTTTGCCCCACTTGTCCCAACAGTAGTTTTCTACATGACCGAGCATTCCACAATAGTTATACTTCCGTGGTTGACCACGGCCACCATCACCACCGCGGCCACCACCACGACCATTGTCTCTACCACCATGGCCTCCTCCTCGACCAAAACTACGACCACCATCTCTACCGCCACGTCCACTATCACATCCACCACCACGACCAACAATATTAGAAACTAGGGCAGAAGAGTCAGTACTCGGCACCACAGAACTGTCCCAGAAAGGAACGATTGAGACGGAAGAAAATATCTGCCACCGTAGGTAACTGCTCTCCAGCAAGGATTTGAGCTTTATAAGGTTCGAGCGCAGGATCCAAGCCGGCTAGGATAAGTGAAACATGAAACTCTTCCTTCTGTCTGCGAGCTTCCTTCAAATCAGTAGTAACAGGATGATATTGAAGCAGTTCCTCCCACAAAGCCTTCTTTGAAGCCAGATATTCATTCACAGGCTTCCCATTTTGCTTTGTATTGAACAACAATTCGTACAACTCATAGATACGGACAACGTTTCGCTTCTGCGAATATGATTCTTCCAGAGATGCCCAAATCTGTTTGCTTGATTCACACCACTGAACATTAGCAGCGATATGTGGTTCCATACTATGCCACAACCACGACATAACGTATGCATCTGCACTCATCCAATCTTCATACTCAGCGGAAGTTTCAGGCAGGGGTTCTTCCGTCAAAAACTTCAACTTCTTCTTCGCCCTTAACACCACTTTGATAGACTTGGACCAGGCAAGGTAGTTCGCACCATTGAGTTTCACCGTTGTAATCGACTTTTCCAATTCATCATTATGAATAACAATAAAAGGAGAACCACCTCCGCTACCACCACCACTATTAATCTCGCTAGAAGATTCGGTCCCCACCATACTTGCAGATGCAACAGAAAGACGAGATCTTTGAAACCCTAGATCTCACAACGAACCTCAACCGACGACGAATAACCAACGAAGATCTGTAGAAACCCTAGATCTCATAAACGAACCACGAACGACCACGAACAACGAACGGCGAATCATGAAAAGTAGACGAAAAACAGCCGATTTTTTTTTTTTTGGTTGCCGCCCCTAATCCCTGTCGAACTCACGGCCGAGTTCGATCGGCCCTGTCGTGGATGGGATATACAGTACTTACAAATATATGCTCTGATACCAAGTGAAGTTTGGAGATGGAGAGGAGATGGGAAAGTAGGAGAAGAGAGAATATGAAAAAGGAGATTGCAAGGGCCTTGAACCCTAGGTTGCATCTCATGTCTATTTATATTGATATGCAATACACCCACAATTACTATTATACCCTCATATGATAAATAACAAAATAAAATAACTCTAACAATAATCAATACCCTCTAGAATGACCGGTAGCTCCATCAATTGTATCCATGGCTTCCCAAAGAAGTGCAAGAGGAACCCAGTGAGGAGGATACTTGAAACGAGCAACATCCAAGATAAGTACCATATCCTTTCTGGCATGATAACCACCTACAGGTGAAAAATGTCCAGTTCCTGTCTGCAACCACATGATAAAACTATCATCCATTTGTCTAACCGTGTTTTTATAGTTATACAACACAAGAAAGGAACAATGTTCTTAAAACTATACATTTGTATTGCACTGTCTCATAATAGACGTTATATAAGAGAATAGATTATCATGATTATGATTAAGCATAAAATTGGAACACTGTCATTTCTGTTCTCAAAAACAATACATCAGTAGTAGTTGAGAAGACAAGAATTAGGTGCAGTAATGGAGAGAAAAATGAAAATGAGCATAGAAGTTACAGAATACGAGATTATGGGCATAGTATGCAACTCTTAAAGAAGAACAGAGTACATGTAAGTTTGATGCCACAAGAAAACAAAAGACACATAACTGGCAGAAAAATAGGAGATGTTACCAAGAATTTCTGAATTCAAATATTTTCCGCTTTTTACTGATTATTATAAGATATTTTTCCCATTGTTAGTTTGTTACAGATTATACAACCATATCCTTTGTCCATAACTCGTAGTCAAAATACCCTGATTAAAGAATATACATAAAGAACTTCCCAGTGTCCAAGACACCTGCTAATGCAGGGTCTGGAGATGGTCAAGATGTATGCATCCTTACCGATGTTATTGAGTTCATTATGTGCTCAGTCCAATTCCGGTTATCAATTTATCACAATTATGCAGACAGACGAACTTTTTGCTTAATCAACCACCTAATTAGTTGGATCTGTGACTGAAAACATATCGACTATGGAGTGAAATTGAAGATCAGAACATATTCCTATAACCGAAAACATATACTTCCACAGACAAATAATAAACAGAGTATGTATGTAAGTTGTTCTGTTGGCTTAGGGTTGACACAAGTCAATCAGATGAAATCACCATTGGAATATTGTCCAATAGCTAAAAGGTGGATAGTGAACATCTCAACTTAGCTAGGTCTAAAATCCAAAGAGCATACTAAAAATATTCGCAATTGGGAAGATAATAATATCTCAAGACTTAAAATCAGCCAGAAAAAGTATAGTTGACCTTCAACTGAAATGTTGTGCTCTCCTTAATTGATTACATCAACTAATCTTACCACCCTGAACTTTTACTGCACCTACAGACATTCTCAACCATGAAGAACAGGAAAAAAAAAAACAAGGCTCTGAAATAAGATACAAGTGATCTTTAAAAAAAATATATTGTATTTGTACAATTTAATTTTGTGAAACGAAAATTGCAAAAATGGGCTCACCCATCAAAATTAAAATTTTGAGTTTGTATAGCAGAACTTACGGGTGAGTCTGACTTTGGATGCAGTAGTAAATCCCAACGATTGTGATATTACATTATTTCTGTAAACAATGCATGATTTTGGATGTTACCTGTTAGGATGGACAGCCAAAATGTAAAACTCCCTAAATCATGGGCTTGAAAATATCTCTTTTTCCATTTTATTTCTTTATTTGTTTTTATTTATGAGTTTTTATGGGACAGATATACAGTTGGCCCCCTTAGGATATGATCATGGGACTTCCTTATCAACACCAAAATATTAACCATCCGGATCCCCCATCCTTTGTTGAAGCTTTCAAAGTTAGTAGTTGACTTTCAGCTGAAGAAAAACAGTAGGTTCATAGTACAGCTTAATGGCTTGGAAGTTCTTTCTTTTATTTTGCCCCTTCGTCACCATTCCTCTCTTTTACATGGAAGTGAGAAGTCCATTTGAAAGTAAAGAAGTATTGAATATTATTAGAAACATCCATGACAGCAGCATTTCAATCAACCCAATAAAAAGAAAGTCATAACAATCTCAAAAGGTACACATGTCAAAACAATAATAATAAATCAATAAACCTGTTTGAAGGCTTTCCTGGTGTATGAAGTGATCAGATGACAGTCCTCAGACGAAGTGCATTGGATGAGATGGTTACGGAAGTTATCCATGGTGCTTCGGTTCGTATGAAATGCTTCAACTTTGGCTCCAACACAGTGTGCCAAGCATGCAACTTTCCCGAACGTGATGCCTTCAGCTTTGACTTTCTCCAGAGGTTCACAACAGTCCAACATGGATTCATCAAACCATCTCCAGGGGCCTGCAATGAAAAGTATGTTTATTAGCAGATTACTTTCTGTTCACAATGATATCCAAAACAAAGAGCTTATGAAACGACTAAACATCTAGTATGTGGATGGATTGCAATTGGTACATGCATTGATATTGCAATTTGCAAGCAAAGACATAAGATGAAACCATTACTTCAACAATAAGTTTATTCCTACTGTTCATTACTATATGAAATATTGAAAAGGCAGATATTTAGTGGAGCAAGTCAAACAGTAAACTAAAATATAAGTTCTATATGTGTTATCTTGTTCTATCTGTGGACTTGTTTTGTTGTTCTACCTGTGCTGTGGCACTTTATTTATACCTGAGTGGCCTAGTCCACTTGTGGTTTATTGTTTCATTAAATCTCTCTTCAGTGAAATGTGGGGGTAGAGATTTCTCACACAGCTTTCTCTCAACTAAGATACTTCACTATATATCAAAATCAGAACTTGTAAGCTAGGCCATTCAAGGAGACACGAGAGAACACGATCAAGATTAAAATATCAAATCAAAAGAGCATCACAATGGAAAGTATGCTGAATTTTTGCAGTGCTTATTTATGTTTACCCTTCCACTTTTTCCCTGGATCAATTAATAGAGCATTCAAGACCATAGCCAGACTGGCTAATCCACAGTATGCAGGTTCTGACTGTGTTTGGAAGTAAGAAATCAGCTTGAAGAAACCTTCCATTGTGCCACTACCAAGAGCTTCAGAGAAGAGTTTCTGCAATCAACAAAATATCATAACGAATGAATCATGTTATTGAATTATTCCATTTTTTACAGTATATGCATGAGACACATTCCACTAATTTGATCCATTTCGGATATCCTATTTATTGCAGTCATTGCGAGGTTTATGAAATTGCCACAATGCACTCTTTTGTGTAAATTGTGAGACAACCTCCTAATATTCTCCCCTGCTTAGGAACCCACTCTTCCTCTGTCTCACTGTAATCTTCACCACCTCCAGTCAGTTATCAGCACCAATATAAAAGGCTGACGTCAGGTAGACAGCCAATCATAAAAGCTTTGTCAAAGAGCTCTCTTATGATCCATAGCTGACCCCATTCCGATGGAGAAGGCTTGGCTGATGACCATGACATGGATAACGATGTAATGTATATTGTTGGATGCATTTTGCCCCTCAAACATATTACCCCTTGTCACTCTCCTCTCTTCCCTAAAAGTCTATGTTCACAGGCAATGAGTGAAGGAAACTGGCATCTAGAAGACCTTTCCATTACACCTTCCTCTTGCGCATTCTTCCTTCTCCTGCCTCCTTCCCCTAAACCCTAGAAATTTTCTTCTTAAACTTGTGAGAATCGTTCATGCCCACCTCTCATCACCACCTAACCCCTCAACAAAGACATGGTCAAAGATAGATCTGATGTACTCAAGGCCTGCATGCATCTGCCAAGATATAGTTCAGTTGATCTACACGGATCTCTGAGAATTTCAGGTGATTTTTCTCCGCGAAATGAATGAAGATGGGCCATAACCCTTAGATGAACCACTTCATGATTGGTTTTAGGTGATCCGGCGAGCCATCTTTTACATTTTGCTTTCTAAACCGAGTAAATAACAGTCGATTTGAATCAATCACCCCGCAATGTGACAACCCTCGATTTGCTATCGCCTATAACTACATTGGTTGTGAAAGCTAAGTCATCTGAAGTAGCGGAAAGTAGTAAGTTCTGGTTATATGCGGAAGAAATATGGTTGGGGTTTCTCAAGAGAATTTGACAAGGTACCGAATGCTTCACCCGATCGCCAGCCCCTTTTTCAATGACAGGTGTGTGTGTGTGTGTGTGTGTGTGTGTGTGTGTGTGGGGGGGGGGGGGGGGGGATGAGGAAAAAGGCAGGCGACCGAAGGGAGGTTAGCAAGAATGGGATTGGGATTTCTGGATTGCAGGCCGGCTGATACTCCCGTGGATCAGAATGTTCGGCTCGGCGGCACCTCCGCCACCATAGTGTGAGCTGCTCCGAAAATCCCGGCCTACTCAAGAGCTTGAAAGTCAATGTCAACAACAACAACACTAGGTGAAATCCAATCCCTTCGCCTCGCCATGCCACTAGATCCATAATGAACGCGGGGTGTGTGGTGGGTGCGTGCGTGCGTGCGTGTGTGTGTGTGTGTGTGTGTGTGTGTGTGTGGGTGCGTGTGTGTGTGGATTGATGGGGGGGGGGGGGGGGGGGGTTTGCGTGTTAGCATGGCAGCACTAGTTCCACGCGCACTGCACTTGGCCCACCTACCATTGACAAAGGGGCGATCAAAGGACTTAGGATCTTGATTTTTTTCTTTTTTTCTTCATTCAAAGTTTTCGACTATTACACTCGAACAGTAACCAAGAGAGAGAGAGAGAGAGAGAGAGAGAGAGGGGAGGATGAATCAAAATCCAAACTTTTCATGGTCTATCGGAGGAGAACCGGTCGTCGATTCCAAGCATCCCCATTCAAATTCTAGGGTTTCGAGTAAGAACTCCAAAAGCCAAGAAAGGAACAAATTTGGGAACCCTAGAAAACTCCGACGAAGCAATCGATCAGGAGAAGACATATACCTTTCCTTCGGGAGAGGCGAATTCGATCGCCGGCGGGGAGGGGAGGACCCGCCGGTATATTCCTGCCACCGCCATTTCCTACCTCTCTCTCTCTCTCTCTCCTCTCTCTCTCTCAAATCGATCGAATATCGAGGGATTGGATTCTTCGAGTAAAGAACCCGCGAAAAAGTTCATTCTTTTAAAGGGCTGTTGATAAAGGCACACACCAAATTGACTCGGGGCATGTCCATTTAGAAAAAAAAAAATTATTCAGGTTAGTCCAAATTTTACAAAAACTGTACATTCTCTCCTCCTCCCTCCTCCCGCTCGTTCCCCACCCCAACCTCCCTCCGGCCTCCGCACCCGTGCTCCAACCGTCGGACGCGCGCGATCGCAGCGCAGCTGCCGGAGCTTGACTCGGGACGAGTTCAGTTGGAATTTTTTTATTCAGGTTAGTCCAAAATTTACTAGGACTACACACCCTCTCCTCCTCCCTCCTCCCGCTCCTCCCCCACCTCCCTCCGGCCTCTCCCGTGCTCCAACCGTCGGACGCGCGCGATCACAGCACAGCTGCCGTAGCTGCTCTTGTCACCGCTGCTTCTGCTGCTCGAGGAGTAGGAGGAGGAAGACGACGACGAGGAGGGAGAAGGAGGCAAAGCTACTCGAGGAGGAGGAAGACGACCACTGTCGCTACTCTTGCCTCCTCCTCCTCCGCCGCTTCCGCCTCCCTCCTCCTCCTCCTCCTCCTCTCTTATCTCGCCTCGCGCAGACACCCTCCCCCTCCGGACTGTCAAAATTTTGACAGTCCTACCAATTTGAAAGACTATCAAAATTTTGAGTCTTAAAGAATCAATATATTTTCTTTAGCAGCCTCGTTGTGCTCCTTGTTGCTGCTTCTCTTGGATACACAGTTGTGGCCTCTGTTGTCCATACTGTTGATTCCTCTGTTGGTCGTACATCTGAGTTTGCGTCGGCAATGGACGCTGAGCCAAAGGCCTGACTGCCAGTGCTGATCTCCTATACTGAGCTGCCCCTGGTGCTGGTAAGGCTAATCGCTGCACTAGACCTTCAATCCTCTGCATCATTGGACAATTGGCGATTCGATGGTCTGGACTACCACACTGTAGGCACAACCCTTGTGCTGCCCTACATACATCCTTGGTATGGCCTTCCTTGCCACAATACGTACATCTGACTAGGGCTCCTAACCGTTGTTGTTGTTGTTGTTGTTGCCTCGGCTGATATGGCTGAGCTGGTGTTGTTGCTGCCGATGCCACTGGCCTCCTCAGCGTTGTGTCATGAATGCGAACACCAGGAGATGGTGCTGACGTCCGTTGTGCTGGTCCTCCTCCTCCGCTTTACGCATGAGATCACTTCTGGCCTCCTGTCCTCGAAGCTAACATCTGCATTGTCAGCTCATGTCGCCTGGATGCGATCAATACTTCGTCGAAGGTCTGGTAGTTATGGCCCTCTACCAGTTGCTGAATTTTCAGATGAAGTCCATACTAAAACCTCATCGCAGGCTCTGGTTCTGTTACCACCATTGTTGGGGCAAACCTGCTAAGCCTGCAGAACTCTACTGCGTAGCCATCCACCGTCCTCCCAGATTGCTTGAGATTGATAAACCTATGTTCTAGCTCATGTTGTGCTACCACTCCGAAATACTTGACCCTGAAACGGGTTCTGAAGTTGTCCCATGAGACAGGTTGTCTTAAACCAACCTCTTCTGTTGTCCACCAATCTCTGGCAAGGCCCTGGAGTTCAATCGGACCTGATCAACTTGTTCCTTAGCTGGAACCCTTGCTGCTGTCAGTATTGTCTTAATGTTCTGTAGCCAAGCATCTGCAGTAATGGCGTCATCCGTGCCATCAAAGCACATAGGGTTGAGTCGGCAGAACCTCACCGATGCCCCTGAGTATGTTCTAACACTTCTCTCCAAAGTCGTCTGTAATCCTTGATGCAACTAGATATTTTGCTCCTGCTGCTAAAGCTGCTGATGTTGTTGAGCCGCCATCATTCTTCGAATAATCTCTAGCAATGCCGGTGTATCAAGTGTTATTGGCACTGCTAGTACAACCAGGGGTACTGGAACTCCTGGCATATGTTGTTCCTCGTGCTCCTCTACGGGTTCTACCACTCCAAGAACAGGTGATGTCTCTCGTTATGGGCCAATGGATCCTTGTCCTGTTGAGACTACTGGTGTTCCAACCACCGATTCTGGAGAAGCCCTAAAGAAAAGGACACAACATAAATCAAAAACAGGACAAGAAAAGATCGAGGAATCAATGGTTCAGAAGTCAAGCTGAGTTCGAGAAGGCAGATTCAGGATTTCAAGGAGGAACATACTTGATTGAGATTTTCTATAATCAGGCCACCCACAAGTCTGAAAAAATTAGACCTGCATGGGCCACCACTAAAACCTTGTCATGTCCCAGATCCAGAATACTGGAGAGCGGAGAAATGACTCAGCCAACCACACCTTGCGGAATATCGAAGCAACCCGCAATGTGTTAAGGTTGTCAAGAGACAAGGGGGTGCATACTACAATCAAGTCTTCTAGGGTCAAGAACTTATATATCTCAATCACTCAAAAAAGTAGCAATAACATAGAATATTTCAGAATAAGCAGTAAGGCATCCCCAACGCCGCATCAGAATATTCTAGAGATCTAGCAAATACAAGTGATATGTCAGATACACAATCAAAAATATATATGACAGTGAGTTAGCTGCAGTCTGAATATATATTACATGTCATGT
This sequence comes from Iris macrosiphon, assembly GCA_036927795.1. Classification (NCBI taxonomy): domain Eukaryota; kingdom Viridiplantae; phylum Streptophyta; class Magnoliopsida; order Asparagales; family Iridaceae; genus Iris; species Iris macrosiphon. Next base: position 2,857,035 of record JAYESA010000007.1, on the reverse strand, counting down.
AGGAAACTAGTATCTAGATTATCCGGCTAACATGTGTCGGTTGGCTAAATGCCCAAAAGATTATAGTTTACGAAAGACAAGCATTTAATGAAGGAACCCACTCGTGACCCTCAGCAGCCATCCTTCTGGTGTGTGCCATCAGTGAGGGAGAGATACGCTTGATCCTCATGTGCTGGCTCTAAACCTGGCCAAGAAAAACCAGTGGGATCAGACCCCAAATAGCAAGTACCACAAGGAAGCACGAAATAAAGAAACAAAATCAGTTCTATAACATGGGATGCTTAAACCAACAATCAATGGCATATGTCACATCCATGACATGACACGATACCCCTTCACCAAACAAGGACAGAAAGTGTCACATCACATCAAGATAGAATACGTTCCTTGATTATGGTCAAGCTAGAATAACTCTGCGTCATAATTTTAGTCCATAGGCTATCGTAACACAATAGCGCAACCCAACAACCAAGCAAGGACATGAGTTGAACTATCATGCCACGACAGTCTATGTCCCTAATTCCACTCAATATAAGACACAATACACAAGCAGGGATACAACATTAAGTAAAATAGCATAGTTATGATAAGTAGCTTTGATTCGTGTCCTGTCGTAACACAATACCGCAACTCAACAACCAAACAAGGACATGAGTTGAACTTCCATGCTGCAACTGTCTACTTTTCTAACTAAAACAGATTTAACGACCAAACATGTGTTACGGCTTGATACGTGATCTCTGAGTTATCCCAGTAATGCATTATATAAGTATCCTCATATCATGCCATAATCGAGCAGGGCTGGCTGAACCAATGATATACAAGCAATAATATGTGATGCACCAGTCCCTTGCAAGGGCCCTGAGCTAATTTAATGATCAGTAGTAGTTCCAGGCTTTCTATAGGAAAGACACTGGCTCGACTTAAAATAAGTCAGATACTGCACTCCACTAGTGCAGATGATATACAGTATCTGTAGTGACCAGCATTTACTCCCAGCTAACTTATGGTGGTTCGACATGCACGATCTCGAGATATCGTTCCCTCCCAATGCTCTACAAATTAAGTTTCCTAGTTAACCCTAGGTGATTTAGAATCTCATATCGTGGTTACATGAACATTCCTTCCTAAATGTCATACTTTAAGTACGGGCACTCTTGATATGAATCCACATTGTCTCTTAAAGCTAAATATGGATTCACCCAAGTGTGATGCAACAATCAATACTATCTAGCCACGGCTAAAGTCAATGTCCAACTACCAGATTCGTGCAAGAAAATAATTACATATATCTCGTAGCAAGTGTATGTGGTACGACGGCTCACTATATATCAAGTAGCGCTCTTGGTGCGATCAAGTATATCAGCACGGATACAATAGTCAGGGCAGAAACAAGTTATAGTATCAAGATTGTAGACAAGTTATCAAGTAGCAATGTATTCAGGATAAGCAAATGATGATCACCATAATTTGTCACTTTATTATATCGATAGATAAAATAAGAGTAGTGCAAGAATCCCTCGAGATCAGATCCACAATTCTGAAACCAAACAAGGATCGGGATAGCAGACCCTCCCTCGAGTTGAACTACGCCCCCTATTCTGTCTAACGTATAATAAGGTGATCCAGGAAAATTAGCCTAATCAGCAAGTAAGTACATGTAGGGCCATATCTACAAGCTCATGCCAGGTGCTTAGTTATTTAGCACGTAGTCATATTTGGGTCAAATAATTCATTTCTAAGTTAACACATAGCATCACAATCATTTAGTCAAACGAAAATATTAAACCAAACAGGTGTCAAAGTGGACGCATGGGAACAACTGACACATGAGTCAGTTGGTCGCATGACCGAACGGGCCGCATGAACCAACAACCGCATGAGATCAAAGCTGCATGAGCAGAGCCAAGTCCACTCTTCGGAAAATATGTGATGTGACAAACAACAAATGCAAGTCAAGTCAGAAAAGTGACTGATATGACATGTGATAAAAGTGACAGAAGAAAAGATAAAAGTAGGAAAAGTCGTGTCGAGTCAGTCAGTAGTTATGCGTCCAGAAGAAAATGGATGCATAACTCATGGTCGCATGGTCGACTAGGCCGCATGCTCCTCTGGACCGCATGCAAACTTGGCCGCATGAAATCTTTTCGGACTTAGAGAAAATTTTATTCGTTCAAGTTTCAAGCATTTGGCCAAGGGACGCATGTGCAGAAATCCATTCCATGCGTCCAACAAGATGGTCGCATAAAATATCTTGGACCAGAAGTACAGGTCGCATGCAATCTGCTGGGCGCATGGAGCTCCTTCGTCCCAATCCAGCAAGTTTGGCCACGGAAAAGCTCTGAAATCCAAACATTATTTCTTCCACAAAAACCTCAAACGAAGTCCAAATCCAGCAAAATAAAGTTCTAAACTACTCAAAATTAAGTGCTTATCAACCTAGAACAATAAGTTTTTGAAAATATCAAGTTTTAAGAGATCAAAATCCAAGAACATTCAAGAACCAAAAGAAAATCATAAAACTTAAAACTTAGATCTATAGTAATCCATCCACCAAATCCAAAAATACCAAGTTCTAAATGCATGGGAAATCATATAAGGAACATAATGGAACAAAAATATAAATGATTTATCCATTTTTTGCAAGATGTACTTGCCTATGGAGGGGGAGAAGAAAACCTAGGAAAGAGAATGGAAGAAGAAAAATAAGAGGAGAGAGAGAGTGAAGTTGGGTTATATATGGAGGGTTTGAGGTTTGGACCATGGGTTAAACTCATGATAAAACTAAACCAAATAAATAAACCAAGAGCCAAGTGAACCAAAGAATGGGTCTAGTCTCTCTACAACATATAACTACGCTAGCAAAAAAATAATTACGCTCCAAATACGTATATTAGGAACGGGGAGTAACAGCGGGGGCGGGTATGCCACGTACTTCCTTAGCTGTGACACACGGAACACATTATGGACTTCATCTAGAGTGGGTGGCAAAGCCAAACGATATGCCACTTCTCCATTTTTTTCTAATGTGTGAAATGGTCTAATAAATCTTGGACTGGGCTTTCCACTCATTCCAAATCTAATGGTGCCACGTGTCGGAGAAATTTTCAAGAATACCATCTTCAACCTCAAATTTCAACGATCTTCGATGGCTATCGGTCCAATGTTGTTGCTTGTCTTGTGCCACACGAAGTCTTTTTCTTATTTGTTTCACCTTTTCTCCTGCATTGATCACCATTTTTTGCCCCAATAAGGCTCTTTCTCTTACATGATTTCATGAAAATGGGGTACAACATCTTCGTTCATATAAAGCCTCAAAATATGCCATTTTTTTACTTGTGTGATAACTGTTGTTATAAGATAACTTCACAAAGTGTAAATATTCTTTCCATAATCCTCTAAAATCTAACACACATGTTCGGAGCATATCTTCAAGTGTTTGAATGTTACGTTTCTAATTTGTTAATGAGTTTTTCCTAAAATCTTTAATCTTAATTTCAGGTTCTAGTCTAAGACATCGTATTATTTGTGAAGTCGGACCTGCATGTGCCACCATAAAAATATGTCACGACCCGCGTCTGATTGATCGGACACGAGTATGCGAATACATCCAGCCTACACCACAGTATCGACGGTAGTACGCTATCTAGACCTCTTTCATAATCATCCAACATTCTATTGATAATTCATCAAAATTTATAACTATCTCATTCACAATAAGTAATTAAAAAGGCAGGAATAATGACAAGCAGTAGAAAATGCTAATATATCATGAAAATATAGTTTTGAGACATCCAGCAATCCAAAATTTTAATACATACCAAAAGAAAAGAAAAATCGGGACAAACCCGATTATTATGCTAAAAAATAATAATACTAACTATCTAGCTAACTGCTCCTCAAAAGTAGTCTCATGGGTAAGGACGACCTCCTTAACAGTGCCATCTACTACATCTTGTAGGCCATAAAAGGTAAGTACATAGTCCTCACCACCGCCATATGTCATGCCTCGATCTCCCGCAGGTAATTGGCCATCCCCGCTAGGCGCGAATCATATAGCGCCAGCGCTCCCGCGGGATGATCTTTCCCATCTGGACGTAATGTCGCACGAGCTCAAGCCGCGCCTGTGCAAGGCCATGATCCGAACAGGCGGTAAGATGTCTAAGCCACAGAGTCGTATGGTGTCACGCCCCAGTCCCAAAAATGTCGAGGGACTGGTGATGCGTGGCAATGGCCAGCAGCACGCACCGATGGATAACCCAATTTAATGGAGCCATCAGGGCGTACTTAAGCTATAAAGAAGGTCTACTACAACAAATCACACTAATCTCATCCATAAAGATAAAGAAATAAACTGCATGATGAAATGAAAATAAGTAGCAACAAGTCACAACCAGTCAGTCGGAGAAACAATCCGACATATGTCTGAATACACTGGCTCGATAGGCCAGGAACAAAAGAGATAAACATAAAATAAATACTGAGTACTGGAACAGGTACTCAGGAGAAGTCTTCGGCAGTCACCTCGTCTTCCGGGTTCAGTTCTGCTCCAGCAATCGCTTCAGCTCCGGTCCCGTATACCTCGGGATACGGCTCCTCAGCTAAACCTGGGGACATCATCCATTCCAGGTCCTCAGTGGACATAGCAAGGCACAAGATAAAACAAGCCAAATAAAATGCAGTGCAAATAAATAAAGGAAACAGCAGGGTAAACTATGTAACCATCTATGTGATATGCAAATGAGAGCAGCACTAGTACTCAGGCTGAGACCGCTACAAGCTCTGTGTCGGGGAGCCGGTAGCAGTAATAACACGTAAAGGGTCTAGCTCTGCTGGAGAGTCTACAACCTCACAATAATAGTGGATATATATATAGAACAACCTGTAGCCTGTGTGTCTCTCCCCACCCAATGTAATCACGCAAACCATGACCATAACATCTCATGTCCATGTCAGCAGGATTATAACTAATGCAACAAGTCATACTGTCTATAAATAAATATCTCTGTCAAGTCCTGTATCCTATACAGAATCACCATGAATATCTCAGGAAGATTCTGTCCATGCATAGTGTCAAGTGTCCTGGGTTGTAGGTACTTGATATGTCAAGTACAAGAGTAAAGGGTATCGTAAATCCATCTCTAAATGACGAACCCAACACCGCGTACGGTGTTGGCACCCGACTATGATCGGACACTAGGTACGTCATACGTTTCCTAGGTTAAGCATTTAAACAATTTTATATGAATTTACACAAGACATCCAGCAAAGTATTATTACAGAAAATATGAAGATAATGACTGCAAGTTTGGCAAGGTGCACTTGCCTGATGTTTGGATTCCACTAAGATCCTGTTTTCGGAAATTTCTAGAGATGTCTCCGAAAGCTGAAATAAATATTACCATCATGCTCAGAAGGTGTCAAACAGCTAGGAACGCCTGTCCTTGAGTCCAATTTGGAGACAAGGGCAAAAACGGCAATTTCGGGCCAAAACGGGGTCCTCCGGTGGGCCCGCTTTGCACCGAAAAACGTGTCTGGGTCAACGGTCTCTAAATTCACCAAACTTAGTGTCAACAGGTCAGGAACGCTGATACGAACCCAACGGAACTTTCAGATTTGAATTCCGATGAGCCGATCACAAAATCGCCCATCGAGCGGGGCCTGTGGGGCCCACGACACGCGATTTCGTTAACGTTCTCAGAATCGAACCAAACTTGACCCACAGGACCAGCGTATCACCACGAGTTCGATGGCGCAAGTTTTGTCTCGATCCGACGTGTGTGCACGAAGTTAGGGTGAATTACAGAAAAGTTGGATACGGAGCGATGTCCGCGGATACGCGTTGATTTCGGTGTGCACGCACACCCGAATCAGCTTCCGTGAAATCCCACACGTCCGCATCGACGGCACGCACCTATCTGTGAAGACCGCACGCGACCAAGTCGTCCCGTTTGGCGGGACGTACTCAGTTCCGGGGTGAAACAGGGTCTGGGTTTTTCCTGTTTTTGGATCGCGGTGTGCGATCACCACAGGACGTGATGTCCCGAGCGGTTTATCCGGGCACCGAGAGGGTCATACAGGCTTCACAACGTAATTTACAGAATCGAAATCGGAGTTACAGGGTGCAAGATACGAGTACCTGAACGAGGCTTCTAGAATCTGGGGTTTTCCGTGTCTGACACGTGTTCTGGACACTGTGTCTGCCGTGTCCTCTGTGTCTGCGTGTCCGCGTGTCCAGTAGCGAGTCCGGCCTAGGGCTGAGGGTAGTCGAAGCTGCGGGATTGGCCGACGGTCGGCGAGGCGTCGCCGGGCTAGGGCGGAGATGGCAGGGGGTCGTCGGTCGGGTTACCGGAGGCGGAGGAAGTGGAGGAGGCGGCGGAGGATTCTGGCTGCGAGGGGGAAGAGGAGCTCGGGCGGGTTCCGGGCACTGGCGGCTGAGGGGGGAGGAGGACGACAGGTCGAAGTGGAGAGGGCCGCCGGAGTCGGGGCGTTGCCGGAGCTAGGGTTCAGGCTTAGGGGAAAGTGTGGGAGGAGGGAGAAGGGAGAGTAGGGGTTTTATAGGGGCTCGGGCGCGGGGGTGGCGCCGGGACGTGGCCGGGGAACGCGGAGCCGAGGAGGTCGTGGGGTGAGCGGAGCGCGGGCGGCGACGTGGCCGGAGAACGCGGCCGGAATCCGCGGGGTTCGTGGGTTGGGGGAGATGGGGGACCGGGTCGGGTCGGGCGGCGGGCTCCGGGTGGGCGGACCCGCCCGACCCGTTAAGGTGGCTGGGCTGGGCTACTGGGCTTGGCCCACTGGGCCGGGCCGGGCCCAAATAATAATAAAAACAATAATAATAATAACAATAATAATAAAAATAATTAATTAATTTAATTAGTTTAAAAATAGTTTTTAGGCATTTAAAAATAGGTCAGAGGCCCAATAAAATCCAGAAAAATTACCCTAAGTCCAGTTTTCTATTTTACACCATAAAATCATATTTTCATTGCATTTTAATATTAGTTATTAGAAATTAGAAATTACATAATCTTTACAGCACCTATGTAAATTCCTGAAAATTGCAGAAAAATCCCCAAAAATTGATTTTAAAAATCTGAAAATTTTAGGGTGTTTACACATGGATAGTCAGAGTGCAGCGGAATAAGAAATGCACAGACGATTGGTAACAAGTTCACAGAGTCGTCAATAGCGGAATCATTGAATAAGACAAGTATAGAAGTAAAACTAGCACTTTATTGATATTGAACAAGTGTTACAAGCGACGCTAGGCCGAGATTACAAATCGCTCAAGCCCTTTCTCTCGAAACAGTAAAAATGTGTCAAGTGACTACATTTGTGGAATGATACATAGGCGATGTTCCAACATTATGTCTTGTATATGTGCTTCAGTTCCGGACGCAATGTTCCAAGGCTCCAGAGCGAGCTCCACGCCTTAGCACGCACGAAGGGGGTTTCTGCACCGAACGAGGTTATCCTGCATCCTGCAAGCAATCTGGTGGGTTATCAGTACATGAATGCACTGGTGGGGAGGCTTCTCGTCCGCTCGACAAATCCAAACATGTTATATAGGTTCCGTGCACCATCTATTAAGTTATCTTTCTAGTTTTTCCTTAGGATCAATTACATGGCAATGATGAATAGCCTAACTAGTGTGGCAGTGCATCGTGCGATATAAAAGAGAACACGGCGATACTTACCAACTTACCATTTGTCCTTCCTTGTCCAAGGCAAACCAAGTTAAACCAAGCACGGGCATATATAATAAAATTCGGGGGCAATAGCATATGCAAACACAAGTGTCGTAAGTGAGGTCTTGTTTCAGGTGCACGAGTTATATAGATTATTCAGGCGTGTTGCAATGGATGTTCAAGTATTCAATGGATTGCTCAGGTTGTTCAATTTATGTATATATGTCTTATACTTATATCGTTCAGGTATTTCAGATTATTGGATGCGATGGAATGACTCGCACGCAGATTTCCGCTAAGCGATGATGGCTTATCTATATAAACATGAGTCGCTGACATAGCCATAAAGGATGAGTTATAGTCATTGACGAGGATTGTATGCAACGAAAGTACACAGTGCGCTACAAGCCATCCCATCCAGTACACGAGACTATCAGTCTTATAGAGAGAATGGTGCAGCGTGAAGCGCACACACCATCCCGCTATACACGATTAAGACTGCATGAGTTTCATCCGGATCGGATCGGCCCCGGTGCCCCGGAGACCGTCTGTGGAACGAGATCCGAAAATCTCTCTTTTTAACAAGTTGTCCACGACATGAAAGTCTTGGGTCTTCCATATTCACAACTTGACATGATAATCCTTGATTCTTATTCTGAACGAGCATTTGCTCCACTAGCGGTGATTCTCGCTTTACTTGACTTGATTCTCGTTCAGTGTTCAACTTGACTTGATGCATTCTCCTGGTTCAGGGACTGCCTTGGTGACCTAACGGTCCCGAATACTTGCAAGTTCATATTACACAGAAGAACTATCTGATAGTCTTCTGGCTAACCAGATGCATGCACGATACGGATAGTGTTACTTGATTGTTGCATAATATAAGTGACAAGTATTGCAACGAGACAACGAGTACCAACTACAAAGTAAGCAGGCAAGCATGCATTTATATGAAATATAAGCATTTATGTTGGCACGGTCTAAGGGGTAGTACGGGGAGTGCAACCGTACAGAGACATACCGAGCGACATAGCTCTTAAGGGACGAGCATTGTAAACAAGTGAGCAGTGCACTACGGAGAGTATATAACGATCTACTCGAGGTATAGCGAGGTCTACTTGTACAAAGCAAAGGTAGCATGCGAGGGTCCATTTATAAGCAAAGTTTTATTTTCAAGTTCTAACACGAGCAATACAAGATGAGATTATTCCCTTAGCTAGGTGCGTTGTATTCTTTATTAGCATGCATGGGTGATTCAACTAGCGACTAGCATGTATCGTCTATATTTTAAGTGTGATGGCTAAGCAAAGACAAGTTCATCGTAGCCACCCACCTTAGCGATGATTCGCCTCGGTCGAGCAATACTCCGAGCGAGCATTTGAAAGTCTAAGTCTGAACTCCTGAAGGGCCAAGTCTGGAAATTCTTTGCCTCAAACGAGTCTCCCGCTGGGCAAAGCGGGTCGGGTCGTTGCACTTGCGCCGTTTGAATCGGCTGTCCGCTTGAATGGAACGAGTCGTTACACCTAATATGTCAACGGATCCAGTGAATGAAGCAAGTATCAATACACAAAAAAACTTATACTAAATAATCATAATAAGTAGTAAAAATTAACCAAGTATCAAGTACTGTAAATTATGGATATACGTGAAACATGAATATCATGAGACAAGAAAATGAAACCACAACAAAATAATAAAGGAATTGTGTGTGAATACGTGTATTTAAAATACATAGTCGGCATTTAGGGGGTTATAAGGCTAATACGGCAAATCATAGATGGCTAGCAGTCAGGAATAATCGAGTATAACAACTAGCAGTCATGACATGATGGAAAAGGTAAACCACATGCCTTATGGTGTTCTTCCTTCCGACACAAAATTCAATATCTATTACTAAGTGTAATCATGCGAACATGGTACTAGTAGAGCCATAAAATAAGTATCATATTTTAAAGAACAAACTTGAAGTGCATGGTACTTGCCTCAAATATGTTGGAGTCAAAGTATGGATAGAAGTCCAAAACTTGTTTTGAGTAAAGCCTGGAGTTCTTTTTTCCAAATGCAAATTGATTCTTCTTCCTTCTTTCTATGTTCTAAGTAGGAAGGAAGATGAGTAGTATTTGAAAATTTGAGGGTGATGTTTATGGTGGAGAGGAGAGAAGAGGATGAAGAAGATGATGGGGTTGATGGAAATATATAGTGAAATTGCTTTTTGGCACGCGCATGGCCGAGTTCGCCGACGCCGCCCACGCGTTTCTCCCGCTCCCTCCTGCTCATACTTTGGACCATTCAAAAATTGAAGTAGGTCCCAGTTTGACTTATCAAGAGCAACACGTGGAGATTTTGAACCGAAAGGAGAAGGTTTTAAGGAATCAGATCATTCCCCTTGTATGTGTTGCTTGGAAACATCATTCTCCAGTCGAATTCACTTGGGAGCGAGAAGATGAAATTATAGAATATTTCCCATATCTTTTTGATCTTTGATGTATATTCCAACTCTCGATCTTTCATTTCATGCCATATTTTGAATTTAATTTCCGAGGACAGAATTTTTCTAAGGAGGGTGCATGTATATATATATATGTGTGGATCTGGATCAAGAGCCCCTCTTATGAAGTTCCAAAAAAGTTCCGTCACTGAGGTCCGTTGGATTGTCTTTAAGTCATCTAATCTTGACCGTTGATCAAAACAACGGTGAAGATTAGATGACTTAACGACGATCCAACGACTAGAAATGACGAATCCTTTTTGGGACTTTATAAGCGGAACTCTTGATCCGGATCATATATATATATATATATATATATATATATATATATATATATATATATATATATATATAGTGTGTGTGTGTGTGTTATATTATAAATATTTAATATCCATAGTTATTCACTATATTAGCATGTCCAAATCCTACACCCATGTGTGCACCTCCGTTTTCATACACAAGACTTCAAATGGTTGGAGCACGTGAAGACATAACAGTTTTTCAACATACGAATAAAGTTTAAAGAAGAAAAATCCGATTTAAATACCCAAAAAGACTTAACAACTAAGTTACGGATAAGTTAATACTTTCACCAGTATCATGATCATATTAATATCATTCATTCGTATTGGACTCTTCATAAAAAAGAAAAAGAAAAAAAAGGGTTTGAGGAGCATCACATTATATTATATAGATATCAAGGTTTTATTCTGGTAATTCAAACTAAATACTACATCTGCACTCTTGTCTCAAGAAGAGAAGAAACACTACACTAGTAATCCATGCTTCATAGTTCCAAACAGCAACACAAACACACAAGCAATGAATCAAGAAAGAAGAATGATGGGTTGTTCTATTATGGTGCAGCAGGCTTAGCAGGGGTGGGGGGGTATTTGATCGCGTTCTTGACGATCTTCTTCAGCGCCGCGTCCGCGAGATCGATGCCGCAGATGTCAGCCAGTCTCACAAGGTAGAGCAGGACATCGGACAGCTCCTCCCCGAGGTGCTCCTTGTCGGATTCTTTCCAGTCGGGGAGGCTAGCCGCCACTTCGCCCCTCCACATGAATATTTCCGACAGCTCCCCCACTTCACCAACCTATATATTGGACAACAACAAGAATTACCAATTTACTCTCTCTCTCTCTCTCTCTCTCTCTCTTCCGAAAAATAAAGCATATATAATTAACTAAACCCACTTCTTAATAGTCATAGTACTGAAATTTTCAAGAATTCCCTGAAAACAGTGATTTGAATTTGAATCCAATCCATTTTGATAAGGTAAACATACTTGATCATGATAGCCATCAGCAGTGTCATTGTCAAAGCACACATTATATATATATATATATATATATATATATATATATAATCATGGAGATTGTGTGCTAGTCGATCTCAAGTTAATTTGGATGCCCCTTGAGTGGGAAACATAGTTTGCTTCAAAATGGAAATGAGAGCATGGTCCCATCATGCATCACCAGAAGGTGTTCTCGGCTTGCAGTTGCAATGAAAGTTGGTGGACAGGTTTGAGGTTTCCACCAGCTCAGTACTGTGTCCCCCCATGCACCGCTATATGTGGAAGAGAGAGCAACATCCAAACATTCTTAGTTCATCATTCATCGACAACAAGAATATGTTGGTGAGAACCTTTAAAAAAAACAGACAACTCGAATATCCATGTGACCGGGAGATCGTGACATGTTGGTTATGATGGAGGGTTCTCGTGGAAATGGACACGATTTGAATCTTTTCTGAAAAATTTAATTTCTAATCCGAGAGAAATAACATTAAAAAAAAACCCTTGAATATCGATTTCTTATATTTTCCACTGATTACTTAAAGTTGGGACTACTTTTCTCTCCCATGGTTCCAAGTCATGTTTTGATTATGTAAACAAGATGATGTTCATCTATATGATGGTTGTTCAATACATATACACTAGTAAATGCAAGTACGTTGCACGTAAAATAAATTTAAATATAAAAATTTATGATATTATTTAAAGATCGAAATATAGAAATATAGAAATTTAAATTATGTTAGAATATTTTAAATGTTATTGAAATATAGAAAATGAAAAATGTTGTATATTATTGAAATATAGAAATTTAAATTATGTTAGACTATTTTAGATATAATTTGAATATGTTAAAGATATAATTCATTATAAATATGTTTTTAAAATTTTGGATATGTGTTTAGTTAGATAATATCATTTAGTTAGTTCAAATATAATTTAAATTTTAAAATATTTTAGGATTTACGTTAGGTAGTTACAATTATAGTTACGTATTTAAAAAGATTTTTAATTTTTTTTAAATTAAGTGGGTGATGATATACATACGGCTTAGACCTTAATTTGGAACCGTTTTGAAGCCTCATTATTTAAATTTGTTATACTGTTTGTAAAACTGTAGATATATGTTTAGATATAAAAAATTAGTTTAAATATATTTTGAATATTCAATTATTTTTTGATTGGATTTGTTATATATATCTTTATATATATTTGAATATATGTTTAGATAATTATAAAGATTTCAAGATGTTTATACGTAAAGAAAATACGTACGGATAGTTAAAAAAAAATTAGAATTTTTTAATTATTAATTGGTTGAGTATTTACTTAGAGCATCCACATTGGAGATACTCCAAACACATACTCCAAATTATTAAAAATTGTACAAATTATTACTTTTGAAGTATCTTCTTGATATTGGCACACAATGATACACTCCAAACAAATACTCCAAATTAACCTCCTTCCTTCTTTTCCTCTTTTTTTTTCTTTTTTTTTCTCCCTCTCTTCTCTCTTTATTTTTCTTCCATGTTTGGTAAGAATGGTTCATTTTGGTGGACCCAAAAATTAATGTAGCGGAACTAGGCCACGCTCCAAATCTGGAGTGTCTTTTGGCTTTCTAGCAATTTTTAAGTATGGACAAGTGCCTATTGTAGGCTTCAAGTGCTACAAAATTTGACTAAAGTCAAAATATAACACTTGAAACCTCTACTACTATGGATGCTCTTACGACTTAGACGGCTCATTTTTGAGCAATTTTAAAGCCTCATTATAAGTGTATATATATATATGGATAAACGGGATATGAGAAATAGTGTTCATTTTTTTACATGAATCATACACACGTGGGCCAAAAGAAATATAGTGTACTAGTGCACATGGGTGCATAATAACCAAATAGAAAATAAAAATCAAGAGGAAAGAGAGAGGAAAAAATTTACCAAATAGAGAAAAAATAAAGAGAAAAAATTAGGGAGAAAAACTAGGAGATTAATTTGGAATGTACCATTGTGTGCCAATATTATGGAAATACTCCAAAAGTAATAATTTACACAATTTTAATAATTTAGAATATGTCTTTGGAGTGTCCTCATTGTGGATGCTCTTACATGAATTAAATTTTGATTTGGTGGTTGAGATTAAAAGGTGGTGGGGTCCACACCTTTTAATCTTAACCACACAATCACAATCCAACCCATGTAATGGTTTTATAATATGAAACCATCCGGATGGTTCTATAACATTACTATATATATATATATATATATATATATATATATAAAGTTAATTATCCATTATGGCTTCCACACCGGGATCCAAACACCACCCACTTAGGGGCCTATAGCCTATTTTTCAAAAATATATTTCCGAAAACTAAAAATATGTGGATAAATAATTTATCTACAAAACATGAAAATTATATCTCGTGAGAATAGCTGGGTATAATTTTTTTGCCAGAAAAAAAAGTATTATTTTTTTTTCTATACTTTTTTTATATCCTTTTTTTGTTTTTTCATCCCCCATCCCATTTTTAAAGTTTTTTTTTTTTTTGCTTTCTTTAAATTTTTTTCTTATTTTATTTTAAGAATGATTTTTTTTCATTTCTAAGATATTTTTGTTGTTTTTGGTTTATCTTTTTTTATTTTCAGTTTTTTTTATCATTTATTATTATTATTTTCTCCCGGATATTTATATAGTCATCAAATATGTGAATATAATTTTTCAGAAAATTTATTTACTTGAAATTTGATTTATGAAAGTATAGAATTTTCGACTATAAAGTATTACTCATACCAAACGTCTAAGAAGTTTGATGATTGATAAGTGGTTGATATATAAGTTGGACCAAAACCTACTACCAATGGTATCCCTGCAAAGTTTGATGATCGATAAGTGGTTGATATATAAGTCGGACGCAAAACCTACCAACAAGGGTATCCCTACCACGTCTGATGATCGATAAAAGGTTGATATATAGCTCGGACACAAAATCTACTAACAAGGGTATCCCTACAAGCAGTGGTGGAGCTCAACATGGGCACGGCCGGGCTGTAGTCTGACCTAATGTTTCGAAAAAATAAAATTAGGGTTTTTTTTGGAAAATGTTTTCTTAGTTATGTTCTATTCTTTTGTTTGGATTTAGAGTATGCAACAATTAAGTGACAAATAAATACTCAAAAAATTAATATTTCAGGAGATAAATGCTAGTGTCCTCGTATCGTTCACGCTATACCCAAAGTTCAGTCATTCCTATTTAGAGGCTAGTTCTGCCAATACCTACAAGATTTGATCCGGAACGGATTCAGCCTGTTGGTGGCCCACCCCCAAAAAAATTATTCTTTTTTTCTTATGTTTTTTTAATATTTTTTATATAGGTCAGTCCACCTCTAGTCCACCTGAATCCGTTGTAGTCCATCCTATCTTTAGTTTCTGGAGCCGTCCATGGATTTGATGATCGATAAGTGGTTGATATATAATTAGTAGGCTGAAATACCGTCAAACTGTCCGCACCCCCCTCCCCCCTATTATAGCACCGGATCTGTCACCGTGCGGACCAGTGGCGGATCAAAGAAATGCGGACAACCTAGCTGCTCTCTTGCTCATATCCATGGAGTTTCTGGGTTTCTTTCTCTGATGATCTGTTTTTCTCTTGTCCCTATCTGTTCCTATCATCATATGAATCCTATCGAATCTTCATAAGAAAAAAATATACTAGAAATTCTTGCTGTTTAAACAAGCAACACCTGTTTTCTTTAGCCAACAATATGAAAAAGAACAAAACTGTTTAATTAAATAGGCATATAATTACCTCTTACATTTCAAATAAATTAAAAGCAAGGGGGGGCCGCGGATATTTTCTTGGTCTACCACTACTGTCCATACGGAAAATCTGGGAGTTGATTTGAGAATATTATCAACAATAAATTATTTGGTGAATTTTCTAGTATAAATAACTTATTATTATTGATTTTCAATATAAAAATAATGATATATTAAACAAAGTAGATGCTTCAATAGTGAGGTTGATCATGGAGACCATGGATATACTATGCTATCACTAATTTGAACTTTAGAACTTATTTATTATATATATGAATCAAGAGGGACTAATTAATATAAGTTATCAAGGACCGCAAAATTAAGGTAAATAAAGGTTTTATATCAAACAGAAGAACATGTATACATAGTAACGAATGGAACAGTGTTTTTTAATCATATTATTTGAACATTAGGTTCAACAAAAACACAAGTAAAAGCAGACACATATTTTGGTCCTGGGTTATCGACAAAGTAAGTAAGAAACTTTGGAGAAGTTTATGCTTAATAAAGAAAAAGAAAAAAACAAGAATCAATAAAAATCATAGTTTGCGGTTTCACTTGGAACCGATATCGATACGGTTTGACGTGTCTCGATTCGATACCGTTCGATACCAATACCGATATTGAGTCTCTTTTTTAGTCAATTCGGTATAAAAAAAAAAATTGAACGAAAATAAAAAATAAAAAAGTGTGTAAAAACATATAATTTTTTTTTTTTTTTTTATCTATCGTAGGTATACCAATTGGACAAGGTGACTACTATTTCATTATATTTCAAAACTATTAAGAAGCAACACGAAAAATAGTTAAAGTTATGCCTAAATGTATAAAATATTTTTCTATAATTTTAATGAAAAAAAATTGATATAAAAAAATTGGATGATTTCGATCCAAAACTATCGATACCGTCAATCCCGATAATCATAATCATAGGAAGGGTCAGCCGATTGCGATATCGATACTGCGATCTTCGAATGAAGTATGTGAACTAGATGAACAGATCCAAGAAAATGAAATATCAATTGTCCATAAATTTTACTTTTCTTAGCATAAAAGAGCTAAATATATAACCAGTGAATAAAAAAATGAAATAATAAAATAAAAAATATATAACCAATGAATAAAAACATCTAGAAAACTTGCAATATCAGAACTTTCATGTTAGAAAGAGATGGCCATGCCAAACCATAGCAAGAAGGAGATTCCTTGGGCTGTGATACTGCTCCCAGTCCCTCTCCTTGGCAAACTCCTCGAGCTTCTTCGTTAGCTCCTTGAGGCTAACATCCACCACCTTCTCCTCCCTCCCTTCTCCTTCCATGGTCTCTAGCTCTTCTTTAGTTTGTTGGATGATGAAGAGAAAGAAGTATTATTGGTTCTTTATAAGAATGGAGGGAGGAGGTGGTGGAGTTAAATTAAGAAACTATTAATGATGGGCAAAACCAAAGAATATGTCCAAATCTTTATAGAAGACAGGTAAGTGGGGAAGGTGATATCCATGCATATATGTTCGAGACTAGTGAGATTAATTCCTCCACCTACCACCTTGCGAATTCCTGATGATATATTCTAAAAGGAAACTTAATTTGGAGTAATATTTACAAGTCATCTAATTATCCAACTATCCTTATTAATTTAATAAACAATATTAATTTAATTGATAAACATATCACATGATATATTTGAAAAAAAAAGTTTCAGCGTAAACATGAACTTTTTCTATTATATAGTAGTATAGATTAATCTCTCCAAAGTATTCTTCCAAACCGAAGACGGGCCTATATATAGAACAACTAGTAAATTCTTGTGCGTTGCAAGTAAAATAATTTTCTTCTTCTTCTGATATTAATATAAATTATTTAAATATTTAAATTAAAATTTATTATATATATTTTATATTTTAATTAGATTTGTTATGTATTTGATTATATTTTAATTATAATTAGTTATTGATATACTTATACTTTTTATAAAGAGTTTTGAAAACAGTTAGCTATGTAATTTGATCTAATTTTAAACAAATATCTTTTCTAACTCATGTGGTTAAGGTGGAAGGTATTCTCCCTGGCTAACTAAGTTCGAATCCTTGTAATGTTATTTATAACAAATTTAAAAAAATTTAATATTTTTTTACATTAATATTTTTTAAATAATTAATTGATGATATACATATGGTCTAGACGGATCACTTTTGAGCCGTTTTGAAGCTTCTTTATATTATGGAAGATGGGCCATGGCCATCCTTTGTCCAAAATTATATATATATATATATATATATATATATATATATATATATATATATATATATATATATATATATATATATATATATAAGTTATTTGTATTTACCCTTCCAATTGCTAACCATATCTCGACTATCCCTATTTTTATTTTAGTTAGTGCTGCCCTCTCATTCATTCACAATCTGTTAATTGTAATTGTAGTTAACCAAAAAAAAAAAAAACTAATTTTTGAGAATTTGGGCTAGTACTAATTAAAATAAAAATAGGAGGTAGTGGAGATATGATTAGCAATTGGAAAAATAAATACAAATAACTCTCTCTCTCTCTCTCTCTCTCTCTCTCTCTATATATATATATATATATATATATATATATATATATATATATATATATATGATGAGGAGGGATTCGCATCCCCAAGCATCCTCGTGTTATCAACCGTTTGGATATTTTTTAAGTCATTTAATCTTAACCGTTGATTTGAAATCAACGGTTAAGATTAGATGACTTAAACAATATCTAATGATTGTAAACATGGTTGTAGAAGCATAAAAAATATGAAAGCCATGCAGGCCGCATAGAGCCCATGCACCCTCAAAGTGAAAACATGCCGCATAGGAGCCAAAGAAAGCACATGCGGCCGAGCGACTCGTCTAGCATGTAAAGCACCCATACGGCCCCGTACAACAAAGGAGTGGGAAGCCACATAAGATCCTTGTCGTGGCAATTATGACATGTCTGACATGGCATTAATTGCACTGAAATGCTTCGAGACCCGTGAAGACGGCGGCACGCAAAAAGACAGAAACATCACATCAATGCATTGATGACCCTGTCAGGCGTACAGTGTCACGTGGTTACTCTTATGCAGCATTGCCTCTATGCGGCCAATGGTGCAGAAGACCTGGGCTAAGCGAAAGTACGTATGCGGCCAAGACATTATGGGGCTAACACGCTATGCGGCTCTCAATTTACAAGATCTTTCTGTTACAATCGAAAGGATATCCACACAATTAGTGCTGAATACATGTCCAGCTGACCAAGTCACGCACACAACGGAGTTAAAAACAACCATAAGATATATATCAACAATATATCCCAACTGAGGCTACATGGCAGCATGCCATGGTATGCGACTACAGCTGCAATCATATTCTGTTGAAGGAGCCCTATGCGGCTACCAGACAGAGGCATATGCGGCACCTATAGCCTGTCAGCATGATGGCTATAAATAGCAGGGTAGTATACCTCACACCAATGAGATAGCTACGTACGTGCACACAAGCTCGAGAGAGAGAAAATAGAAGAGAGCATCATCATTCCCTCGTCGGACCGTCAATGGAGTAAAGGAGTCGTTGCAGTACTCGATTCCCATCGTCACATTTCCCAAATCAAGAATATTTTACTTAGAATTTATGTCTAGGATTCCTTTGTACTCTCTTTTTTGTTACCCAAACTTACATTAATGGCAAACAAGATGACGACCCTGCTGGGGATGAACTTCTCCTCTAACGAGAAGTTAGTGACGCAGTCCGATGCGTCGAAGCTGGGTTCGACCAAGAAGATGATGGTTGTACGTTTCGACCCATGCAGCCGGGTCACCCATGTGGCATGGTTGTTCATACGTCCGGGTTGTCTATGCGGCTGGGCTATCCATACGGCAGTAAGAAGTTAGCGCATAGACTCATCCATGCGTCCAACTGTGTACATGTGTCTCTGTGTTCCGAACTCGACTTCGTCTTCCCCAAAGGACCTACCCTTATTCTATGGCTGAACGTCGATGAAAAACAGAGGAGGGATCGCCTCGACGATGCGACCCTTCCCCTTTTCCTTGTCCTTTCCCTTGGGGGCCTTCTTGGCAGCTGCAGCGGAGGACGAAGCTTTGGGGGAAACCATGGCAACAAGAAAGAAGAGAGAAGAAAGAATAAAGGGCTTGAGAGTTTTCGTAAAAAGTTTTTCTCTCTCCTATACCCCCTTATATATGTGGGAATATGTAGCTCAGGATAATAATGATGGTCGTTTCAAATCTTGATCTGACTCGATCTGTGAGATAACGATGGCACCTCGGTTGTTGAAACCACCTCATCTCCTATGGACTGTTGCCTTGGATTTTGTGCCAAGAGACGGCGCATAATCCCAAAGAGATCCGCTCGGAGATCGAGCCAAATCTTCTCATTTAATGAAGATATGACAGTCTGACAGAAGCGTTTATGCGACAACGCGTCTATGCGGTACCGCGGCTATGCGACAAACCTATCTATGCGGCATATCACCCATGCGGCCAAAAGTGCTCGACCATAATTCTTGTTCAAAGTATTTCAAACTTGTCATTTTGGAAACTTTGAAGGGGGTCTTGTAGAAGCATGAAAAATCTGAAAGCCATGCAGGTCGCATAGAGCCCATGCACCCTCAAAGTGAAAGCATGCCGCAAAGGAGCCACAGAAAGCACATGCGACCGAGGGACTCATCTAGCATGTAAAGCACACATGTGACCTGTACAACCAAGGAGTGGGAAGCCGCATAGGATCCTTGTCATAGCAATTATGACCTATCTGACACGACATTAATTGTACTGAAACGCTTCGAGACCCATGAAGACGGCGACACGCAAAAAGATAAAAATGTCACATCAATGCATTGATGACCCTGTTAGGCGTACAGTGCGACGTGGTTACTCTTATGCGGCCTTGCCTCTATGCGGCCAAGGTGTCCAGAAGACCTGGGCCAAGCGGAAGTACGTATGCGGCTAAGACGTTATGCAGCCAACACGCTATGCGGCTCTCGGCTTACAAGATCTTTCAGTTACAACCGAAAGGATTTTCACACAATTAGTGCTGACTACGTATCCAACTGACCAAGTCACGCACACAACGGAGTTGAAAATAACCCCGAGATATTACCAACAACATATCCCAACCGAGGCCACATGGCAGCATGCCCGTGGTATGCGGATACAGTTGCAACAATATTCTATTGAAGGAGCCCTATGCAGCCACCAAACAGGGGCATATGCAACGCCTATAGCCCATCAGCATGATGGCTATAAATAGGAGAAACTTGAACGTTCCCAGGATCCTCTTTTCAGAGACCATACCCCCTCCCAAGCGAGCTACGTACGTGCACACAAGCTCAAGAGAGAAAATAGAAGAGAGCATCCTCATTCACTCGTCGGACCGTCAACGGAGTAAAGGAGTCGCTGTTGTACTCGATCTCCATCGTCACATTTTCCATATCAAAAATATTGTACTTAGATTTTCTGTCTAGGATTTTTTTGTACTTTTTGTTTGTTGTTAAACAAAACTTTTCCAAACTTACATTAATGACGAACAATGCTATATATAAAGGGAGGAAATAATGAAAGCCTCGATTTTGGTTATATAAATTATAATTTGTTACGTGAATCGGCCCATACACTTATTTCTTTTAATCGCACAACTCAACTAGTTTTCATTTTGGTTGTATTATTTTACACCCGAAAGAAAGGGAACATATCCATTTTGGTTGTATAATATTATGTATTTGAAAAGAAAATGAATCTATCCATTTTGGTTGTATGATATTAAAAGAAATAAAAAAAAAAATCTCCCAAAATTAAAATCTCCCACTCCCTCAATTTGTGCTCCTCTCTCCTTTTCTCTTCCGCGACTATGCCCAAACCCTCATCGCCTCATGCCTCTATCTCCATCTCTCTGAATCAAACTCTTCCCAAACCCTTATGTTTGTATATATTTTTTTGGCATAAAAAATTGTAGATCACATATATTTCATTATTTTTTCTTATATTTATTTTATGTTAACATGTCCATTATGCCACCCTTAATATTAAATCCTAGTTTTGTACTTGCTCCAAATCACCCCTCATTATGTGGAGCTGAAGTGGCATGTTAAATATCGTAATGTGACCTTTAACATGGCAAATGTTAATCCAAAAATAATTATAATTTTTTAATGTTAATGTTAATCTTAATCTTAATTTTAATTTTAATGTTAATATTGAAGTTAATACTGATATTAATATTAGTGTTAAATTTAATGTTAATTTTAGTTTTAAATTTGTCATGTTAAATTATTACATCAAATTATTACAACAATTATTATACTAAACAATCTCAACCACACATTTATTTCAATAATGTGGTTATAAATCATCCCATAAAGTAGGTGCCACGTCAGCATTCTTTATAACAACACATTTTAAAAAAATGTGTGGTTGATATTGCTTGTTGCAATAATTGTTTCAATAACCCTTGATGCAATATCCCTCCCTCCCCCTCCCCCTCTCCCCTCTCTCTCTCTTCTTTTTCTCTCTCTCTCTCTCTCTCTCTCTCTATATATATATATATATATATATATATATATATATATATAAAAGATTGGGATCCCTACTTTTATGTATTTTCAATTTTTTTTATGACCACAAATGCGTTCATCTATCCTAATAAACTTGAGTTAGTAAACAAAATGTTGTTTAGCTATAAAAGTATCCCTCTTTATAAATAATCAAATTAGTAAAGAAATGTAAATAGATAATGCAAAGTTAAACTTTCTTATGAAATATTAATATTTTCTCGTATGGATCAAAGAAAAGAGGCCAAGTGTAAGTCCGGCCCAATCGTGTGTCACAAGTGGGCCTTTTCCGTAATTTGAAGCATCGTCATCATCATCATCAATGCGTGACCTAGATCCGACGGCTAGGAGAACTGAATAAAACCCCTCTCTTCGTCGCTCAAAAAATCCTCTCTTCATTTTTGAAGCCAGCCCAGCCGCGAGAGAATCAGTGGAAACCCTAATTTTCTCCAGCCATGGTGAGCGAGAGAAGAATCCATGGATATTCTCCGCAAAGAATCGATCTTTATAGTCACTATTGGATGATCTTTTGCTAATTAGGGATTTTTGTTTGGTTCTCACAGCCGTTCAAGAGGTACGTTGAGATCGGGAGGGTGGCTCTGGTCAACTACGGGAAGGACTACGGAAAGCTCGTCGTCATCGTCGACGTCGTCGACCAGAACAGAGTAAGTCTTTTGTCATTTTGCTACAGAGTTTTCTTGTGAACGGACACGGATACAACGTGACACTGTACAGGCACGCCTACGCGGATACGGCGTATATCTTGGTGTGTTTTTGTGTATTTTGGAGTGTCTGTGTCGTGTCCCAGGCAAAAATATACACAGTTATGGTTTTTGGAGTGCTGATGCTTTCTTGACTCTTCTGACATGGTGGGTTAGAACAGAGTGGGTGTTTGATCACGTAAAGTTTGAATCATCAGTGGTTTCTCAGTTTGCTACTGATTTCCCCATGTGTTGCATGGACAATAATGGCACACTACAAGCTATAGGTACCACATTGATTTTTTGCATGTCAAAGTTCATTTTGTAGTCTCCATGTCATGTCTAATTCACGCCTACCATGACACGTTGGTGTTTTATTGTATTGCCGATGACCTCTGTCAGAACGTAAAGTTTGAATCTATAATGGCTTCTGAGTTTGCGACTGATTTACCCTATGATGTGCGGACACAGATACAACATGAGACACATTTGGCATCATTGATTTTGGCACGCCATAGTGTATTTTGGAGTCTATGCAATGCGACATAGGTTGCTTCCTTGTTCATTTACCGTGAATTGGATAGTTTGTGATCTGCTGCAGATTTATCTGTTCATGAAACTCTTGGTTTTTGATGAATTGGTAATGATAACTATTAGACCTGAGGTTTAAGGACGTGGATATGATGTGCTCTTATGTTGTACTTGTGAAGGTATCATAGATCATTGGTTGGCTATGTTACATGAGACAAATACGGCGATAGATACGACAAAGATTTTGGTGTTTCCAAGTGCATTTTGGAGTGCCTGTTGTGTACTATACGTGTTTGACTCTGGATGGAGTCTTAGGTGCCATTTTTTGGAGTGTTCTTGCTTCCTATAGTTCATCAGCCTTTGATTTTATTTGGATTGTTTCTTGATTAGATTCTTAGGCTTTATGTTGGTAGGAAATGGGAAACTAGAATTTTTAACAATCGGTATTTTTATCTTGTTCTTTTGTTAAGGTTGAATGTGTTTGTCATTGTTATGATGGGTAGTAAATGTTTGTTTGTTTGTTAATGCTGATGGATTGGAAGATTGAGATTGTGTGTAAGAGCATTGAAGAACTCACAAGGTTGGAGCACTGAAAATTTATATACAAAATTCATGTTTCTACATTGAAGCTCGAGTGTCATTAGATCTATTGTGCAAGACCTAGTTGTGTTATCAATTTTGGTTTTGGTATGCTGTGTAAAATCTATCACTATTTTTTTACTAAGTATAAAGGAAACAAGAAGTTTCCGTGCATAGAATCACGAGCAAGGTTATGGTGTAATAATCCGTGGATTATAGTTTTAGTTTATACAAAAAGTTGATTTAAAGGGGAAAGAGAGTTCAACCCAATGGTTGAGATCTTTGGTATGGAAGGAGAGGTATAGGGTTCGAGCCTAGGAGGGGATAAAAGTGTTCTAAAAGGCGGATATAATCGGCGTCTAGACCCTGGGCGCCCATGGCCTGCCTAGGAATAGGCCGGAATCGGCCTCCTGGACGGCCAGGAAGAAAAGCGGGTTAAATCGGCCGATTAGGCGGTTGTAGGCGGCTAGGTGGCCGCCTAGTAGTCCGCCCCAACTTCAATGGGCGGCCGCCTAGGCAGCAACCAACAAGAAACTTAGACAGGAGACGAGAAGGAAGCACTTGAGAGGGAGAAGGGAGCAACCCGGACACCGCGGAGCTCAGGCATGTTTCTTCTTCTTCTTAGTTGTCTCCTTCTTCTTCTTCTTCTCCTTCTGTCTTTTTTTTTTTTTGGGCAGTGGGCTTCCTCTCCTTCAGCTTCTTCTTAGTCTTGAGTGAATACGAATAATATTAAGAAGAAGACAAAAGAAAAAAGTGCCTAGTCTGTGGGTGCACATCAAAAAACGTGCCTAGTATGTGGGTGCATCATAAAAAAAAAGTGCCTAGAAGAAGGAAAAACATAATAATATATAAACAAAAAAATAAGACAGAAAAAAAGTGGTCTATAGTGCCTACACTTTTGACTGCCGACCACAGTGTCTAGTCTGTTGGTTTTCTACTTTCTACACTTTTTTTTCAGGTAAAACATCAAGAAACAATGGTCTCCTTAATTCTTTTTTTTGTTCCAATGGGTAAAGAATTAAGTAATATATAAGCAGAAATTAAATAATATATTTTTTTGTTCTAATTTTTTTGATCTAAATTGTGAAGTTGCACTATTCTTGTTGGCCTGGGTCATGGATGATTTCAGGGTTGGAATTAAAATCACCTTTTCTTGAATGAACAAGGATATAAAGTGCCAATTACTCGAGGTTCTAAACGGTGATAGGCGAATGCGCGGCGGAAAGAGTCCGCCTACCGCCTAGGCCGCCTAGACGGTTGATACATTTTGGACACTTTTTACTATTTTACCACAATTTTTTGCATTATATACATATTTTAAGAATGTTGCATAAATAACTATGTTGTAGAACAAATATTTATGAAGTTTTAGTCTTGTAAAAGTGAAGTATAGGTTCATAATGCTTGCAAAACTATTTGGTCAAAACATCTTGTTAGGTATTGCTCTGTCTAGGCGTCCATCTATGCCGCCAAAGCTCCGTTGGCCGCCTACTCCACCGTCTACCGAAAAACGGTGCGGAGAGAGCCTACCGCCTAGGCGGTCGAGGCGGCTGCTATTTAGAACACTGCAATTACTATAACATAGATTGCAAAACATAAGTTGATTGATATCATATCTTCATTGTAGGATGTACTTATCATCCCTCTATTTCTCTCTATTTGAGTGATTCCTTTAGCATCATGTACTTAACCAGAGTTTCTGATCAAGCACTTGTAGGGAATCAAGGTAGTCAAAGGCGTAAGACGCCTTTCAAGGCGCAAAAGGTTCATATCATTCGAGGCGCAAGGCGCACATCCGAGCAAAGCGAGACGCAAAAGTAAAAATATTAAAAATATACCTAAATAAATAACTAAATTACTAATGTAAGAAATAAAACAAACATGAAAATATATATTTTTATTCAGTTTAATTTTCTTTTATTTAAATTATCCAAAAAAAAATTGTAATTATTAATAAAAACAAAAGCCACTTTTCAGTCTCAAAAACTGGAAATCAATATTAAAAAAATAATAGAGATCAATATTCAGTCCAGAAGAAAAAAAAAATTCCAGAAAATTATAATTATTAGTAAATAAATTAGTTTTCATTCTAAAAATTGAAGTCAAAACTCCAAAAATTTTAGAATAAAAACTGATTTTTTTTACTAATGATTATAATTTTTTGGAACTGAATATTGTTTTAACTTTCTGGTTCTGGATTGAGTATTGATCTCTACTTTTTTTTACTAACGATTTCCAGTTTTTGAGTCTGAAAATTGAAAATTGTTTTTTTGTTTTTACTAATGATTACCATTTTTTGATAATTTAAATAAAAGAAAATTAAACTGAATAGAAGAAATATATTTTCATGTTTGTTTTATTTTTATGTTTGTAATTTAGTTATTTATTTATGTATATATTTTTTATTTTTGCGTCTCGCTTCGCTCGGACACGTGTCTTAAGTGCTTCTCGGACGATATGGACCCTTGCGCCTAGTGCGACTTTGACTACCTTGATTGAAACACAAAAGTAAACTTTGGATTGTGCTGGTTATATGGTCAGCACTGTGACTCTTCACTGAATTAGGGCACTTATTCTTTTATAGTTGCCTTCGATGGGGGAATCAGAAGATAATCCTGTTATAATCACATTTTCTTAAATCTCTTCGCCATAGGTTTGGTCTAGTTCTGCTGGAACTTAAACAAGTGGCGATTGCTTTCTTTCTGACTTGAATATAAGCAAATACTTCCCACTTCTTGTTACCAGTATCCAAGGTTCCATCTTAGGCTCAGTTAGGTTTGCTTATCTAGACTGCTGCTGCTTATTTTTGGAAAGCTGTCCCAAAAGTTGTTCGACAGTTCTTTTTTCTTTTCTTTTTTGAAATGCTAGTCCAGTTATGGTGAGAATTTGCAGCAGATTGGAGGGTGCTGGCAAAAGCTGCTGCTTCTGCCGCTTTTTGAAAAGCAGAAGCAATCCCAAACCAGACCTTAGCCTTCCCTGACCAGATTAGCTCATCGATGGAAAGGTAGGTGGCATAGCCCACAATCAGCGTTGGAATTGTTTTGAACAATAAATTGCTAAAGTAGTCTAACTGGTACTCTACTATTGACAACCCTTGATTTGTGGACGGTTTATCAAAAGAAGTATGTTAAGCTTATCAAATATACTTTCCTTCAAACTAATCATGAGACAACTGTTTGTAGATATGAAGTCTGAAAGTTCATTGCTGTGAATAATAATATGCCTAGACAGTGATAGGTTGGAAACATTTGTTTGTGCCCAACCATACTTAAGATGGTGAGACAAAAAATGGCACTTGTGATTTATGTGGATCAATACGCGGTTTACATAGGGTGTTTGTGATGTGGGCTTCTTTGGCATTTAACATTTTCCCTAGAACTAAAAGAATTTGTATGTTTTGGGATGACTGTCTTATACTATGAAAAGAAGTGTATTTTGACCTAGATGTTATATATTGTTCTTGCTACTAACTGATGGTACTTGGTTTTCCTTATGGTTGCATATTCTCATAGTAGGGCAGTTAACATATGGTTTGAAGAGTCGTCCAAGGAGGTTATATAGTATTTTTTGACCTAGATGTTATATATTGTTCTTCATCGGAAGTTCTTTGAAGTCAGAACTCTCGATTAAGTTGATGACGTGTATGTAATCATTTGATTGCATAGAATGCTGGTTTTACTTGTATATTTGTGAACCTTTTCTTTTCTATTATAATATACTTTTTAGGTGCTGTTTCTTTTCTTTACATCAGCCATTATTGTGTAAATGTTTTTGAAATAATTATATCCTCTGCATGTTCTATTTGCTTTATATTTAACATTGATAAACAACATCACATGATACTGACACTGGTTTAGTAACTGAAATTGTGATGACTTATTCGTGTCATGTCCAACTTTTACAGGCTCTTGTAGATGCTCCGGACATGGTCAGAGGACAGGTCAACTTTAAGAGATTAAGCCTGACAGATATCAAGATTGATATTCCAAGGATTCCGAAGAAGAAATCTCTGATTGCTGCCATGGAAGCCGCTGGTAAGGATATTAGCGGACTCCAAAAATTTAGTATGGAGGCCCTTCTTGTTGTTGTAACTAACCGGATAAGTTATTTCTTTTACATTTATATATCGGAATTTTTGTTGCAGATGTGAAGAACAAATGGGAGAACAGCTCATGGGGAAGGAAGTTGATTGTTCAGAAGAGGAGAGCTGCTTTGAATGACTTTGACAGGTTCAAGGTTATGTTGGCGAAGATCAAGGTGAGTTATAATCTTGTGTCATACATATGTTTGCTATTTTTATATTGTTCTCTCCATCATTATGATACTTATTTGTTTCGGTTCTCTGCGTATTCAGAGAGGAGGTGCAATTAGACAGGAGCTCTCAAAACTGAAGAAGCAGACTGCAGCCTAAGCGTACATTGATTAGTTGTCTAGTTTGCTAGAGTTGGTTGTAGTGAATTGTTTCCTTGGTAACTATTTGGATATTTAGTTTTTGATCAGATAAGTTACTCCCAATATTATTCAGATTTATGTAATGTACTCCACTTTGAATGGTTTGAGGTGGTATTAAGTTCTGCTGCTTCAGGATGATGAGAGTATCCTAGTTGTTTTTAACTTTGATCTCAACTATTACAAACACTTTCTGTTCTAACAAGTTTTCTTGCATTTGTCAGTGAAAGCGAATCACGACACAGGTCGATAGCCTCCTCCGCGAGAACCTCCGCCGCACTCTGGGCGTGTTCTATGTGACGAACCAGGTCCACAGCCTCCTGGTTACTCATCACCTGCATCATCGCAAGGTTATGTACTTTTGAAGTGATTCCAAAGACGTTACGATAACTCAGCCATTAGTAGGTACCTACCATACACCATCGATGAACTCGATCCCTGCCGTTTCCAGTTATTGCATGGTAACTGTTAATTTTGAGTTTCGCTTCGACTTTTTTCCATTGCTAGCAGTACATCTCATTGGCAGTAAACCTGTCCATTGAAAATAACCTGATCCTTGATATCCTTACCCTGTATGTATCTGATCCTTATATGATAATTCAAAACATTAACCCTTAACCATTAAAGTTTTAAGGACATTAGTAGTCATTTGCAATATTTTACCAAAAAAAGATAAATAAATAAACTAGAATCTACTTTGAAAAAATTGTAAGCTTTTTCTTTTCTTTTTAATTGCAGAATGGGTGTCCATATGTATCGGACGCTGCTTTATAAATATACGATCGCGATCCGTACGAAACACATCAAAATTCTAGCATCCACATCGATAAGTAGTAGTGTTAAGCGTCTCAAGATAAATAGAAAAATTGCAAGCTTCTTTTTCTTTTTAATTGCAGAATGTGTGGACGTATGTATCGGGCCTTACTTGATAAATATCCCGCCAAGGACGGAGCCACCTTAGGGTTAACGTGGGCTTTAGACCATTTTTTTTCCATGTGTTTTGTTTTTTTGTTTTCATATGACACCCAACCTAACCTAGCCCACCCATACCCACCTAGGCCACCCGACTTTTGAGTTTCTAGTTCTGTTGTATCATGCGATACATGTCAAATTCGAAACGACTGTCCATTATCTACACCAAAAATCCTGAAATACGAATTACGTATCGTATCATACGTTACGTATGACAAGCTAGCTTACGGTTACATAGTGGTCACTAGAAGCTAGCTATCACATACATACCTGATAATGACCATTGCTTCTTGCTTTCACTTGATCTATGCGTTTTGCATGCCTGTGCTGCCACTCCATCTCTGTATACCACAGTTCTGCACCCACCATAGTTCGCCGACACGAACTCCCCTACGTCGATGACCAGCGCAGTCGCGAAACCTCCGGCTACTCCGCTGGCCGCTTCTTCCTCGCGTGCAGCTTGCTTTGTGATGAGATGAGACTTCTTCATTGTAGCAATAACATTTCTTTCTACATGAGCCTAGAGAATATTGATATAAGAATAAACTGCCAAGCATCTTTGGAATATTTTTATGATCTCGTATAATATTCAAAATTTGTCCATAGAATTTTAAATTGTCTAGCGGAGAGTTTGTATCTCATCCTGACAGTTGACTTAGACTGACTGTATAGAATGGAAACATAAACGTAAATTATAAATATTATAGGGACTTAAACGAGATTGAACGGTCAATCCAAGTCAACCATCACGAAGACAATACTCGAACCCTCCTTTAGATAATATGGAGATATAAATTCAAATTTCGATTATTATACGTGATCTTAAAACTAAATAACCCTGTATCGATAATGTTGAATCTTAACCTTGTCGAGTTTCTTGCCAAAAATGTTGGACTGCAAGTAGTTTGAGAGTGGATCTTGAATATTCTTATTGAAGGCTCCGAAGAGCCAGAGCTCCATATCTTCTACTTGTTCCCTTCGGCCGAAAATAACACCTTCAGAGCAGCAATCACCCCCTTTCGATTACTTGAAATCCAGGTGAAATGCTCTGCCAAACTTGCCTCTTCCTCATCTTCTTCTCGTTCGAACTCACCTGAAGCATGGCATGTTATTGCCGGCTACAGAAAATCGTACAAAGAACTTACAAAATGTAAATATAAACATCAAGATTACAAGAAGTCGAAAATTGAAAGATTTGTTGGAGATTGAAAGCCTTGAGAAAACTTGTAACTAAGTTGCTACAACAAAGAAACGGAAGAAAAAAACTTGTTGGGACGATGACGATCACCATTGTTCAAAACAAGATTCGACAACAATATAAAAGCATACTGAACCTTATATGAAAATTCTTACAACATTTTTCTTTTTCTTTCTAGAATACGAAATCCAACAAGGCTAGAATGGATAGTTATGTGCTTGCCACAACTAGAAACTATCTTCGTTGGACGCGATGTGTCCTTCTTCATTGGCAAATACCCTAACTCCAAATTCAACAAATAGAGAAGAGCATTGCAGAAAAATAAAGTAGGCACTTGGTTGAGTATCGTCTTGATGTGGCCCATTCCTATTCATCAAACTCCATCAAAATTATCAAGCATCATTCGATTGCTTGCTTATTCACAAACTAACAAATATACCTATGATAGAGAGAGATTCACAAAGTGGGATGATTTTAAGCACACATTGCCTCTATGATGTGGTCTCTCTCTCACCCCTACGCGATGTAGTCTCTAACTGATTTACTACTCTTGGGGGCCCATTGCTAATGGAATAGGCCGTGTATATTAATGATAGTATAATGGCCGACTTCGGGAGGCAGCGCCCCCGAAAATTTTTTTGGTAGAATTCAGAGGTCAGTGATAGATATTAAACTATTGAATACTCAAAAACATCAATGTAAATATTTCATATGATACGGTTTTATATGTTACACTTGTTTCTTTCGAGTCTTCATGGACTGCTAATACTGGATAATATCTTCATTGGGTACTTGATCAAACACTTGTTTCTCAATGTATAGAATCAAGCAATCGTTGAGCCATTCATCTCTCATTCGATTACGTAATCGATGTTTCACAATCTTCATTGCTGAAAATGCTCTTTCAACGCTCGCAGTCGCAACGGGTAAAGTCAATGCCAAAGTAATCAGTTTATATACCAATGGATATATCAAATAATTTTTTGCTTCCGCCAATTTTTCAGCAAGTCTAGTAATTCCTTGGACGTCCAAAAACAAACATGTAGTTCGTATATCAGTGATATAAACTTCAAGCTGGTACCTAAGAGCCACAAGATCAGCATTAGGGATTTCAATTGGATTTAGTTTATTAGTCTTGGATTTATGATTAAATTGGATTTGACTTTTAATTGGGCTTGGATTGAGAATCCTGTGTTATTATTGGGTCGTATAACTTTTGTATTTGCAATTAGGCTTGAGGAGTTGATATTGTTGGATTCTTAGATAGGCAAATTTAGTGGATTAGGGGGGTCAAAATAAAAAATGAGGGGACAATATTGCATTAATTATATACTTGGAGTTATTTTTTAAAATTTCAGAGGGTGGGGGGGGGGGGGGGGGGGGGGGGGGGGGGGAGTGCCCCCTCCCTCATTTCAACATAGGTCCGCTACTGAAAATATTGTATAGGTTGCAGCCAGGGCCAGTCCTGAATAATTGAAGGCCCCGTGCGAATATCAAAATGAGGTCCTAAATTTATTTATTCATATTTTTTAAAGGTATGTCTTTATCAAAATTATGGAGATGTTATTAATTGTATATTATAACTGAACCTATAGATAGTTACTAAACAAAATAACCAGAGCTCAAATTATCTATATTCAAGCACATTACATAGTATAATAAAGATGTTTTAGATAGAAGACTTACTGACCGTTAAATTGTATTAAATAAAAACTAGGCCTGCACATCAATGTTTCTTAAATAAAGACTATGCATACACATCCAAATTGCTAAATTATATAAATAAAAGAAATCTGATCATTATTGTGAAAATAAAACTCACGTCAGATCTTTATTGTAGAAAATAAATTCATCTAACAATTGAGATATCTTTAGAAGCAAAATAGCAATTGAACCGCTTAGAGATGATAGGCGGCACATTGGTCAAAGCAATATCTTTGATAAATTCTAAAAAATTTGTATGATTATAAATATGAGTCTTAGAGTCGGTAGGAAATAGAAATTGAAGAATTGGAGGTCTTGTGCGGATCGTAGAGTGAAGAATTGAGAAAAAAATTGGATGACTTAAATTACAAAATTATAAAACTGACCATAATACAAAAATTGGATGCCCTGTGCTGCCGCACTTTTGGCACGGCCCCAGAACCGGCCCTGGTTGCAGCAAATTTGGAACCACCCAACAACCATTGTGAGTTTGAAGAATGATAAGAAGCATATAATGTATTATTATGTTGGTAGAGAGAGAGCATGCAACAGAAATAATAAAAACTCATTTTCTCGTCCGTAAAATTTTAAAATTTGTCCGTCTAAGGCTAAACTTAATTAAATACACAATCCTTCCTTTGTTTCTGAAGTCTGAAGTACATAATCATGAATATATATGTAAAGTTACACAGTGTGTGTTATATATATATATATATATATATATATATATATATATATATATATATATATAAAGGAGAGAAATTACCCCCAAGAAGTTTCCTCTCTTTAATCTGAGGAGAAGAGAGCTTAGATTCTCCAAGAAAACAACATAATAATTATGATGATAAAAACTCAGCTTCCATGGAAAAGGAAAAAATATAGGAGAAAGAAACTTATCCAATCACTAGTTGTATCATCATCGGGGTGTGTATATATATATATATATATATATATATATATATATATATATATATATATATATATAAAACGCTTTACTAACTTACAAAACCAGTGTGCTTCATCTAACAATTTTAATAGTCTACGCCAAAAAAATAATGTTTTTGTCTATAAAGCCCTATTATTACTGATAGATCATACAAATTTAAGAACAAAAGCTACCATGAAAGGACAACAAGAAAGAAAATATTATTTGAAATTATGAAACAACATACTTATCAAACCTCTACGGAGAGCTCAACAATTGATGGTGGAACTGTGATCAGGAAAGAATTTAAGCTGAATAAATAGTACAATGAGAGGGCAAAGTTAGCTCCTCTCGAAAATTAGATACAGTACATAGTCAGTTGGAATCTTATGGATCTAGTGAGATTGAGACATTAAATTCCACACACAAAAGCCTGCACACAATGCACATACCAGTAACATAAGATCTACTGTCCATGGCTACATGGTGCAAGGAATATCCCATATGCTGTTATAATGCGATTGGCCGAAAAAGAAGCAGAAGATTTGCAGAAGATACAGAATCTGATGGTGAATTGATTCATGAGAGAAAAATAGCACTACTATTAGTCTCTCCAAGAACTTCAAGCAGCATTAGGCATCGGATGGGAAATAAAGAAGTCAGAACCACAACAAGAGCATGAACTTTAAGTTAACCTGAAGTAGCCTAATCTTAAGGCAACTACCAGGCATCCGACCCACATGAAGAACACTGGTAACTAACACAACTGCATAAATACCGAAAAAGAAGAAACAACATTACTGATCAGTCGTGGGTACACGCCAGGAATCAAATAACAAAACAAATTCATACCATGTTAGGTATCTGGCATTGAAGGAAACAAGCACAGGGAAGAATGGTCGCATCGCAAAAATAGAACAGTTGTTTCTCTCTCTCTCGTATAAAACACAGTATGACCCAACAAACCAAGAATATCAACATTTTTTTTTTTTTTTTTTTAACTTTGACAAATACAAATTTTACAGAAAATGCTTATAGCACAACGACATCGTAGAAAAGGACCTCCCACCATATATTCTTCCTCGGGTACAAAAATCAAGTATCTTCCAGGCCTTTTTTCAATCTGTAGGCGGTGGGCTTGTCATCAAGCTGCCATCTTCTTCTCGCTGGTCTTGCTGCTGCGGAAGGGTGAAAGTATGGAGAAAGAACGATGAGCTGTAACAAGAGCAATTTTTTAAGCAAACTTAATACCTCATGGGAAATCAATAGGTAGAAACCTAGGCTAAGGACAAGAATTTGGGAAGAACTAAGGACAATAACAAAAGGACTTCAGGAAATTAAAAAAGAGAGAAGCTTTGTAATCACCAAACAAGGTTAGGTGAAGCTGGAGTAAAAATAGGGGAAAAGAAACAAATACTTTATGAACTATTGCAAGGTCAGGGAACTTAGGGGAGACTAATCATATTTTAAGAATATGAAATTTCAGAATTGTTGGGAGGTTCTCTAAGTTATTTGATAATATTTTTCCATAAGGCAAGTATACACGCAAGATACATAGTAGCAGATATTCGTCAAAACAATGACAGTACAAAACAACACATCTAACCTTTAAGTGGAGCGCCTCCGGCATGACTATCATCTTGAGAAATTAGATTCTTCAGGATGTGAACTGAAACAAAAGCAATAGATTCGTTATCTCAGGATAACAAAAATGAAAATATAGGACAACGACCATTGACAAATTTGAAAGTTTGTGAATCCGTCTTGTCTTGTGCCCATCTCTTGGGACATCATGCCACCAAAGGCGCACTACCTTATAAGGAGTATCCCCTAGAGTAGAAGGAAGAATTTGTGCATCCATCAGATCATGTCTTATACTGACAGTCATGGTTGAGATAACGCAATTGAGCATGAAGCGCAGCATACTATAGCCAAGATGATAGGATGCAAGACAAGCTTGTTAAGGTGGCATGAAGCTGCCAGGTGGTGAGGATCAAAAGGCCTAGGCAAGGTGGAGGCCTCAAGACTAAAATTAGAGTGTGTAGTAGGTAAGTTAAGACAAGTTTGTGGTTTATGATGGGACTTTATGTTGTGATTTGCCGCACAAATTCTATGAAAATCTTGCCGCGCATGCTGCAATATATATGTCTGAGACTTCAACATCAATTGAAATATTTTTATATGAAGAAGCAACTAAATACTACTAGTATGGGTCATTCTAACGTTACATCTGTTGAATTTCATATGTGTGGGCATGTTGATGGAATGATGAGAAGAGGAGATGGTTATATATATATATATATATATATATATATATATATATATATAGAGAGAGAGAGAGAGAGAGAGAGAAGACTATGAAGAATAGAAGAGAATACAAAATTTTGGTGGAGGGAATAAACTTTATTGTCAATTCAATATCTATAAAGAAGCTTGAAGCTCTTTTCTCTCAACTTATGTATTATTACTTTCACTTGTTACTTTCCAAAGAATAGGCTCCATTTATAGGCCATAGGGCACTCCAATTGGAAACACCACCAACTAGCTAACCGACCTTTGTAGCAAACTCGGTCAAAGACCGACTTTGAACCCCATCCCCTACCCGCCCAAAGGAAACATAGTTAATACATATTGCTAATTAGGAGAATTATTAAAGATTATGGCATGAATAAAAAAATGATTGGATAGATATTTAAATCTCCATACCCAATGCCAGGTATCTAACACCGCTACATACTGTCCTATGATATTTATTTACCTAACCAATTAACAGAAAAGAACTAAAGCACAAATTTCTTGTATATAGGAAATGTTACCATCATTAGAAGGAGCAGCTTCTGCCATATCATCAGCAGCCAATCCATCTGAACCGAAGTTACCCTCCCCTGAAGCTGAGGTATGACTCTTTCTCCCAAATTTCAGTAGCTTTCTAAAACCTTTGGATTCTTTGCTGCGGGACTTCTCACTTGATTCTTGGGTTTGCTCCATTGGACCCGAGTCTGAAAAATTGGATACTTGTGCCTTAACGGATTCATTATGCACTGAAGTCATTCCTGAGTTTAATACAGCTGGTGTTCCAGAGTACTCAAAGTTATTAGCAGAAGGGTCCTCAAAGGATGTTGCTCTGGCATAAGGGGCTTGATATAGGTTCTCGGTAACAGAGTGAGAGAAATTTTGAGACTGGTCTTTCGGGATATCATTTACCACCTGGTCATAAAAATGTCGTCTAATTCAGCATATGACAACAGTAAGAACTTAACATGAAGCCAAAACATGGAGAAACAAAACAAAAGATTTGTAGACATACCAAGCAAGAAAGAACAGTAAAGTTAACATTTTCATTTTAGAAAAACTTACAAAGCACAAAATACTTGAGCATGAATCTACAGACCACTGGCAGTGGTTGTTAGGTGGGGGTATGGTTTTGGATTTGCGGGTTGTGGGGGAAGATCTAGTAAAATGTTGTGGGGTTTAGCAGAGTATACTAACCTGACCAACTGATTCATGACAGTGCCTGCTACACTGGCATATGAATGTGACTTGTTATAGATCAGTTACACGTATGGTTTTTTCCCCCTACTACCTTGGACCACACAAGGCAATAACAATTGCGAAAATACTTTTAACGCGTATAGAAATAAGAAGTGACCATATATATTGGCCTAAACAAGACCAAGTATCCTACAACCTCTAACTGATTATCATAATTTTGTAAAGCTATAATTACCACTCAGCCCCAAAAGTCAGGATCAAGCTTAGATCGCCTTTGTTGTCAGTGATACATGATACATGTCTTACGTTACAGTATGGCATGATTCGTTTAATTATACAAGTGGGCCAAATTATTTTAGGATACACTTTCTATATGGTACAATATGATACGTATCACCCGATACGGCATATTGTATGATACAGAAATCACAAGGTTAACATGGATTTAAACAGATTAACCCCAAATTTTAATTGGTTTAGAAATTAATATTTTTTCTAACCTGACTATACCACTCCAAAATTCGACTTGAACATCCATATAACCCTTAAAACCATTTACAACTTTTTTCGTTCCAAACAACCTCCCCTTCCAGATGAACTCTTTGGACGAGCATTTTGTTATTCATCAGCTTCCAACATCATCAAACAATATCCTTCTTTAGGAATGACATCGAGCACCTATGGAGACTTAACCCAAAACTGATTTTCCCTAGAAAGGGAATGTCTTGTTTTTAAATATTTCTCTTTTCTAGATTTCTTGAACCTTCTCAATGTTTTCTTTTTTAGTTTTTTAAAAGGATTTTATCTCTATTTTCTGGGGTGTTTTTATAAGTTATGCATTATTTAGAAACTAGAATGTGTAACAAAGCATTATTTGAAAAGTCAACATAATGAATGTTAAAAGTCGAGTTCTTATAGATGTAATGGTGCCAAAGTCACGAATAAATACCATCATTTAATGCTAATGCTACACTTACTTTTAGTTATCGGCTTGAACTTGTCACTTTAACGCTTGACAATGTTCCTTGTTATTACTCAATGTGTTAAACTTGTATATATGGCTGGTTATATTAGTCTCCAATCAAATTTACTATGGAATAATGAATCTTATGGTATATGATACACGAGACAGAAATCAAGACAATCAATACATGATATTTATCTCAATTTGGCAACCTAGCATATCATACTTGTGATGGGTTTGGGATTGCTAATTGTTGGCTGCTTATGCTTTTTCTTCTTGGAAAGCTGTCCAAGGCTGTTTGGTAACAAAAGTTTATCTACAAAC
Source organism: Iris macrosiphon (assembly GCA_036927795.1). NCBI lineage: Eukaryota > Viridiplantae > Streptophyta > Magnoliopsida > Asparagales > Iridaceae > Iris > Iris macrosiphon. The sequence continues at coordinate 2,819,317 of JAYESA010000007.1, read as the reverse complement.
TTTTGAAAAGCAGCAGCAATCCCACCAAGCCTTATTTGACCCTTCTGCACCTCTACAAATTTGAGTATTCTACCCTTATTTGTCTCCACTTGTATCTTTTACTACTAACTACATAGATAGTCTGACTACTCCATGACAGTACTATTACAACTGATTGAACTTAGGCACATGGATCAACTCGAATTAAAGTCAAATGGGAATTCTCATAAAAAACTAAGTCAAGCTAGATGAGAAAATTTGGAACTTAAAAAACACTCATAACACTTGCATACAAAAATCAGCACATAGCCAGGAATACATACCTCCAGGTGCTTATTTGGACAAGCATTCGGATGTTAAGTACATATATGTTTCATCCAAAATCAAATCCACACCATAATCCAACCTTTTACCGTGTAAGGCATGTGAAATAACTTTTTCTTGAGAAAAAGGAGTGCGGTAGAACTAAGAATCAAATTTCATGTGATAAGGATTCTTACATTGGATAGGTTGAGTTGTATAATAGAGTTGTTAGATGAAACTCGTACCTTTAAAAGACAACATTAGAAAAATCTGAATACCTCATTAGGAGACACCGGCAGTTACACCTAACCAAACGGACGAGCTCGTTCTGAGATTGCAGTATTTACAGTCGGAAGGAACTGAAATGTAGTAGTGGTTTACATTATTGTTAACAAACAGCCCTATAATTGCAACCATAATGTTTGTCAAGGAAGAAATGAGTAACTAGCTATATAAGACTATCAGGAGAGCAAAAGGTTGGGTAGCCCAGAGACCACTGGTATGGGAGGGGGGAGTCCTGGGTTTGATACGCGGGGGGTGGGGGGGGGGCACAATAAATGACTGGCCCTTCGGCTCCAAAAAAAAAAAAGTAAGAGAACCCAGCACGCAACAAGGGGTTTACTTTTGTGAACTTTTTCCACTTTGTGAATTGTTCCCAACTGTGAAAGAACCCAAACCTTGCTCCAAAATATTCCAGACGTCTTGGGTATGCTAACTTTTATATAGATATATTAAGTTGAGGAGGGTTAAAAGCCTTGTATCCGAGCATCGTATGTCATAGATTAGCCATCTTACAAGCATAATGCTAGGTCACATAACAAAATGTGAATTTAAAAGTTGAGAACATCAGAGCCTATGAACTTGTACCTCATAGGAACCCGGTTGGCCGTCCTTGCCATGATTTGGATCTTCAATTTCACCCATTACCACGGGCGAAGGTGGAGCACGCACAGCTGGGTATTCTGAATCTAGCCCAGTCATCCCTTTTCTATGATCTCCTACAGAACTACCATCCATGCATTCCATCCCTTCGTGTGCCTGAACAACAGGAGCAGTGATTGTCTCATTTTCAAGCATCACAACAGTTTTCTCTATTACAGGGTTGTCATCACTGTAGCTAACCCTTGGAAGTTTCTCAGTCTTTTTTCCCAGAACACTAGGAGATGTAGGAGAAGTTTTGCTTCCAGCTCCTTTCTGCAAGGCCTTTGTTTTTGACTTATTATGTACTGTATCTGAAGGGCCTCTAGCTGTTCTGATCTTCAGCTCTGGAAGAGTTGCTGACTTGTTTTTGTCCAGCTGCATTATTGCAGAGATCTTCTTCATTTGGGGCTCACTAGTTATGTTTCTTTTTGGAATAGTACTGGATCCTGACTTATGTGAAGCATGTTGGGTGTTAATCACTTTGGGTTCAGAAAGTCTTCTCAGACGTGCAGAAGCGACTTTTACTTCAGGAAGGGCACCATTACTTTCTTTCTTTAGCTCAGGCAGCGACGATACAGATCGACTTAACCCATCCGTAGTGCTACTCGGTTTCATGGTTCTCTGAGAATCATTGGAGACGATTGAAGTGCTTCTGATAGGCAACTTCGTGAGAGATGAATGTATAGATGGCTCTGAATCACTGAATTTGGAACCTTTGGAAGAGCTTGGAGACAGCTTTGTTGGCATTCTGTTTCTTGTCTGCTTTGTTACCGGTGGAGATTGAGCACTGTTTGAACCACTTCTTGCAGCGATTCTCTTTTGTCTTTCTAGTTTCAGAGCTTCCAATCGCTTTCTCTGTTCCTCTTCCTGAAAAAAAAAAAGAGAACAGACCAAATTAGCCAAACCAGGTGAAGATGGCTAGGATTTGCGGTAGTTATACATAGCAAGTTATTCACAGTTTTCATTGGTCTACTACTGTGATAAGTTTGTAAAAAAGACATCAATTACAAATGATAGTGTAATTTTCTTCTGGCAGTTTAACTATGATACGAGGAAGAAACAAAATTCACAAAGATACTGCCCAGATTGTTCATAAGAATGACTGAGAAACTACAAGGTATAGATTGTACATGAACTAACACGTAACATGCAAACTTAGTCGGTTTGAATCTCTACTTGTTTACTTAAAATGACAAAAATAAAAATTATAAAGTAGGATTCATAACATGTCAATTTGAGGATATGGGGTATCTTGAAAAGGTGGGCAAACAGTTTGAGAAATCAGAAGCTATTATAAGATACTATTCACTACAGATTCTTAGCGTCCAGGAAAATAATTTAGTTCATTCTATTTGAGGTCATTAAAAAGTTCATTAACTTCTCTCACTGTTGGTTTTACTTCAATTTTTCTTTTCATCAGCATCTTGCTCAAATAAGAAACATCCATAAAACATCAAATAAAATTGAGAAGCTTACATTTTCTTTCTTTGCCTTCTGGAGATCAACTTTGTAGGCACGTAGCTTCTCTGCACGTTTTTGTGCTTCAGTCAATGGACTCGTCTTCGAGGATACCCCTCTCCTCATTGTTGCGTCTTTCTTTCTTTTCTCCAGCCCATGTTGAACTTTTAGGTTCTTTTCCTTCTCAGATTCCCTCAGTTCTTCTTTGTTCGCTGAGATATCTTCTTGGTCTCCAGATTCTTCTTCCTTGACAGAAACGTTAACAGGTATCTGCATATCATAATCAAGAGCTGGATCATAACCAATATATTCACTCTCAATAGGACGTTCAGGCATCAAGGTTAGGTCATCTGGTTCATATCTAAGCTCAATCTTGGCCTTATTGGCAGAATCTTCTTTTCTTTGACGTGATGAGGGGAACTCCACATCCATGTCAATAGCAGCTCTGCTGTCTGTTCCAAGTTGATTTTGTGAGCCTGACCTAACGGGCACCATGAAGGACTCATCAGTTACAGCATACGAGCCTTTCTCTAAATTGGCAGGGTGCTCATACTCATGATCACCAAGTGGGTCCAAGGTAATATTACTGCCTATTGGATTTTCTCGACCATAAACCACAAAATCATCACTAGCCACTCTCTTGTATCTCCCGCCTCCACCTTCTATTTCATTAAAGTGAGGCTCTAAATGGCTATCCCTCAAACCTCTTCTTTCACGAGAAGATAAAAATTCGTCGTTTGAAACAACCTGGCTTGTCCGTCTTGCTTTTCCATCAACTGAATCAAACTCCATTATTCTTGCTTCCTGGATATCACCAAAATTTCGATCGGGAGCAAGCATAGGTTCAACTTCACTTACATTTTGCTTTCTTTTTGTTGGAGCTTCTTTCTCGCCAGCAAACATATCTCCATCAACAGTGCTTGACATCCTTTCTTCAGCTTTCAGTAAACAACTCTGAAATGCTTGCCAGTTTCCAGAATCTGCATCATGTCCACAAACCACCTCGTCATTGTCATACGTATTTGACTTTTCCAGAGATTTTGTTTGACCTTTTTTCTTTGATGAGCTTGAAGATTTCTTGTACTTCCTTTCTACAATATCAGACAGAGCACCCTCAGTTTTCTCCTCACTTTCGGAGTCAGAAACAGATTGCGACTCACCACCGGACGATTCATGTCTCTTTGATGAGATGTAATTTAGATTCTCAATTACAACTGTGCCAGATTTCTTTTTCCCTGAGCGACTAATCCTTTTGTGTGATTTACGACCACGAGATCCTTCTTTCTCAAGCTCTGACAAAATTTCGTCTAGACCATCATCTTGTGAGTCAATGTTGCTATCTTTGCTGTTCATTGAATGCCTTCTCATCATATCCATGCTTTGAGGAGTGCCAAACCTAGGATCCTCTGCAGGAGGATATGGTGGCTGGTAAAATGGGCCAGTGCCAGGGTAATTTTGATAGTAAGGCATGCCTTGCACTGGATATGGTGCAAAACCATGTGGACCTGGCGGAGGGTGCATAGGCCATGAGGGATATCTTGGTTGTTGAAATTGGCCTTGAAAATACTCATGTGATCCGTGTGCGATATGAGGATCTGAAGGGGGCCTTTTATCTGGTCATCATAAATAGAAAATATAAGTTGTAATGGTTCCTCATTGGAAATAAGATAGGGTGGATAAGGAGTATAATGCACAAGTGCACAAAAGTCTGGCAGCCCTGGATGTGTAAATGTCTTTTTAGATTTTCTTGAAATTTAGAAAGACAATCTAATAAGATAAGATAAGATAGTATGCACTAAACTCAAGCTGAAAATATCACATTTTATCTCAGAAAGATTCCATGGAAATGATCTCAACCTTAACATGAGCAGAATAAGAAACCAGGTAAACTTCTCATGAAAGACAATTAACAAGCCCGACAAAATAAAGGAAGTCCATAAATAGATCAACACTGGAATTTCATCACATAGAACATGGAGACAATTCCTTGTCTTCAATAATGGATCATCATCACCATCCAAGGGTATTTCAGTTATGGGGAAGGCTATGGAGCATGAGAAAGCTCCACACAGAATCCCCAGAACTTTTAGGTCCGACAGTCAACCTTCTCCACTGATACCAAGTTCCTAGTCCAGGTAGCTGCTATGAGCAAGAAAGGATCTTTCCATATACCCTAGAAGGTTTTTGTACTTTGCTTATGTATTGGGTTCTTATTTTGTATATTGGTAGCTGTAACCCATCACTGGGAATATATTGTTTCACTAAATCTCTTTAATTAAACACAGGGGGATGTTCTTTCTCTTTCTCTCTAGTTGTTAGGACAAGTAGAGCTACCTTTGGACCATGCAGTTTAATATCATTCAAACAAGGGTCAAGAAGCACCCCCTAGACTAGAAAATACTCAAATAGTCTATAGACAAAGAGGTTTGATGGTACAATGTACTATAGACAACTACATTCTCTATGACACTAGTCAAAAGAGAAGAAATTACCAACATCTTTAATGGAAGTTTAGTAGCAAATGTAAGATACGCACATATATATATATATATATATATATATATATATATAAGGAGGGATCGGGATCCTTGTTCTTAAGCATCCCAACATGATTCCGAAATAGCAGATGTTGGATTGTCTTTTTTGACAGTTCAGATTAGATCATTAAACTATTCAGTTTCTTGCGAGATTTTCATCTAATCTGAACAGTCAAAAAAGACAATCCAATAACTGCTATTTCGGAAAACATGAGGAAATGCTTAAGAGCGGGGATCCCGCTCCCTCCTCTCTATATATATAGTCTCCTAACTCAAGTGGCAAGGAGGTGGAGACACAAGTCCCCAAGTCGGGCGGATTTGATCCAGGTCAGAGGCATAATTTACGAGGAATGTCTAAGACATGTCTGTGTGGATTCTTGTAGGGAGTTGGTTGGCCATAGGCCGCCATGCTCGTAGATGTGCTAGACCGCAGCGGCAATTATCATGTCAGGCATAGAAGTGATGACCAGACCGACATAGTGTGGAGAAGGGTCAAGTTGCCACCGAGTTGGACACCGAACACGGGACACTGAATGTGGTGGTGAGAGAGTATGAGCGAGTTGTAATAAAGACCCAACACCGGGCAAAGAAGAATATATATATATATATATATATATATATATATGAAATGGTAATTATATATTACAATATTTGACCACCTAATGGCTCAACAACACGGCCTGAAGGCAGCTAGCCCGCAGCTCTACCCGGCTGCACCACCACTTTAATTCCCCACCACATGGGAATTAAAGTGCTTCCACCCCCCCCCCCCCCCCCCCAGCCTTGAACCCACAACCACTTGGGGATATGCCTCCCACCTTAGCCACTTGAGCTAGAGATGCTTTGCATATATATATATATATATATATATATATATATATATACATACATACATACATACATATATATATATATATATATATATATATCAAGCTGCCTTCAGGCCGTGTTGTGGGCCACTAGGTAGCCAAATATTGTAATATATAATTACCATTTCTATATATATATATATAATGGAAATTCCCGTGGTTCCCCACAAACATTACCTCTACTAAGATCTGATAAATCATCTCCATTGCTCTTTGTGGCCCATGCTTCACCAAATTCATTTTGTTTACTGGTATCTCCAGGGAGTACAATGCCAGAGGCATTAAATGGAGAAAATCCAGAGCGCGAAGACATTAGATCTACAGCTTCAACCTCAAGCCACTGCCCAGTTTCATGCTTTACCTTCCATAGTTCCATAAACTGTAAGCATGCCTGTCTGTTCCACAATAAAAAGCATGGATCATGTGTAAAAGGTGATAATACTAATCTGGACAGATTTATCACAAATATTTCATATACCTAAAGTTTGAAGTTAACATTCTTGTAGGATTATATTGGTTGAATGTCTTCCTAAACTTTCATGGTTTTTCAAATGAAATTATTTCGAATTTATGATGTTTGAAACTATATCATGTCTAGATGCAAATTAACAAGTTACATTAGCATTAACAAGATGATAATTTGTTAATTGTTCTCCTTCCACCCTTCTCTGGCATATAGGCCATGTTTTGTTCAATAGAATAAGGGAGAAGAAAGGATCCGAAATGGCATCATGTAGAAACAGGATCACATTTGTACATGGTCCTGATACTGTTTCATTCCTTACCCCTTACTTTCACCTTAACCAAACACAGCAACAAGCCTGATAACTTTCTCCTATTGGTTAACCTTGCTAAATTAGCTCAAGCGTTACCTACATGACTATGCACATCGAAAGAAACAAAATTCTTGACAAAGTTTGCTATCAAAATATGCAGCTTACTTCAGTCGTGAGGCACCAAAACTCTCAGCAAAAGATATCAAGTATGCCATGTGATCCATGTCAAATCCAGCCGCTGTGGCACGCGCAAAGGCCATACCCTGTTCTTTCTGCAATACAATCTTGCGGGTTTCAAGAACTCTTAGAAGCTGGATTCTGCAGAGAAGCATCACAACTAATTGTCTAAAAGTACATAAGAACAGCGTACTGAAATGATAGCAGCGTAGCACTGAAAATGTATCTATAAGATAGAGATGACAGTGTAAATTAGCATTTTTGCTGCCAGCAAATAGTCGGTAGAGAGTGGCAAAGCTCAACGTTTCCATCTTGACACCAATATGTGTATTTATGGATAGTAAGGCCAATAATGGAATATAAAAACTTATTACCCTCCAACAAAATATTGGCCTTGCCTTACTATCTTGCTCCTAAGTTCCTGGGTGTCACTTTGCATCTAATAGTATATGATGAGCAGTAAATAGGAATGACAATTTCGTAAATTCACTTGGACATACTTTGAATTCTCCTCCTGTGCAATAGAGCCATTTGAATCTGGCGGATTTGGCTGTGAACCAGGCTGTCATTTTATCAAAAGAAATCATATTCGGATCAACACATCATAATTGTACATTAAACTGATATCTACTAAATATACCTTATAAAGAACTATGGCCTTTTCTGCATCAGCATCAAACACAGGCTTGCTACCTACCAAGGTCATCAAAATTTTAAAATCAATATCATATTAATAATTTAAGAAGGCCAAAAGCAAGGAGCAATGACAAATACATGGCTGACATTAAAGACTAGTGCATATGAGTGCATACCATAAAAATTAGCGCTGCAGTTATTAAGACCAAATGTATAGAGGTTCCAAGAAAGGTCTATGATAATATAATAATGTCAGAAAAGGGCTATTATTGTGATGTCCAAGACTACCTAGAAACTAAGTATGGAGGTTGAGAACCAATAATATAGAGGACTGCTAACTTCAATCATTACTATACTTTTTATTAGTTAGCTGATTTTTATCTCAAAAACGATTAATACGTTGTGTTTCAGGCTTTCAGCTAGCAATATATATTATGTATGATGCTTGGCAATTTTTGACAGACTAAACAGCCAAAATTTTCCGTTAAGGATCACTCATCATCGATTTGGCTAATGGCTATTGCTCCTGCAAGGTGAGAGTGATTACTACACATGCTAAACAAGACTACATTAAGGAGAAAGTGAAAGTACAAATTTCTTTGGATCTTTTCCTTTTTTCAGAAATAGTGAGGTCTATATAGATAGACAGAGGAAATTAGCTAAAAAAAAACTCTTTTGTAATATCCATAAGGACAAACTTAAGGCACCTTCAATGCTCTCCAACGATCTTGTTTGATGGTCCTCCACCTGACAAATCACAAGACAATATGTCAATTAAAATATGCAAACTAAGAACAACCAAAATCCCCGTCCACGACTTACAGTGCTTAGACCAATATTTTCATTTCCCTGAATAGCAATTGCTTCCTCAATCTGCAACATCTCTGACTCTATGGTTGAGACCCGTTCCAAAACCTCCGGTGTGCTCACAAATCGGACAAACCTACACAGTCACAAAACAATTGGATACCAATTAGCAAAATATAATCAACCAAATCCAATGGCAATCATCTAGGAAGCTTATGGACCTTTCAACCGTGCCCTTTGTGAACCACGGAGCATCGATCATGGGATCCGGTTCGAGTGAAATAGAGTAGCCCCCCTTGGCAATCTGATCCTTGGCAGCCTTGAGGTGGGCGAGGAAAGGGTTCAACAACCCAGATGCAATCTTTTCGGTCTTCCCATTTGCTACGATCACTAAATCACATCTGAGAAAATTTAAGAATGTCACTTTCCAATAGCTATTATAGTCAAGATTGCATATTTCAATCAAAATAGCACACTAATTATACTATACACAAAGTCGATCATGATTCAATATATCCATTAAATCTGGAACAAGTAATCATAATAAAATGAACTAGATATTGCAACTTTTTTCTCACTAAAGACCACAATTCAATCAGCGTATTAATAATTTAATACCCACTAAAAACCTTAGATCAAGAGTCACTACGATGACTAAATTGTTGGGGTTTATGAATTTGGTCATTAGTGACTGGTACCCACCATTCTATATTGTGGCAAATCCCAAGTGTGTATTTCAATATTTGAGTTATCATTTATTGTTTTGTACACATGAGGTGTGTTAGCCCTAGTGGTTAGTATGGTGGATATTTTTTCGAGTGGACAAGGCTCAAATCTTACAACAAGAATTTGTTTTGTCACAAATTTTTTGGATGAAACACTTCGGACCCGGAATCGGGCGAAGGGCGCTTTGATAGTGCACTTTGCACCTATGCGTCAGGTGCAGGAGCAACGGAGCTACGCGGTGCAGCGTGGCAGCAGTAGCGCGTGGTTCCTCGGATCAACGGACAACACAACTTTGTGCCAGTGGAGCTGCAATGCCACGGAGTTGTAGCATCACGGAACTGTTGATGTCTCAACACCTCAGGTTTTTGCTACAACTAAAGGTTCTTTGGTTTGTAACCGCCTTATTCATTAAGGGTTACTGCTGGTAACTACCTCACTTATTAGGGAGTTACTCCTGGTCTTCCTTCCACGTCTTTACTGGTAACCGGCTACTTTTTAGGGGATTGTTCTCCTATTTAAGTATCTACTCCAGTAATTTGTGCTGGGACAACAGAACAGAGAGGAGACGATTGCTTTTTGTTCCGAGTCAGCACACTAGTGCTCTATCCGAGGAAGGGTGGTGACTTACAAGAGCGTTACAGTAGTTCTTCCGAACTTGTTGATTCCTGAAAGCGGATTGACGGAGACGGTCGAATCTCGCTTTGAGCAAAGATGATCTTCATCACCCTAGCAGACGATTGTGCTAATATGTTAGCAAATTTTAACATATATTACTGTTATCTTCTCTTAGAGCTATGCTCTGTCATAAGCAACTTCGTTGTTATCTTTTCAACAGCTTCACAGCTAGCTATTAGTGGTTTTCACCGCCGTCAGAACTTTTTTAGCAAATCCTACTTGCTATTATACAGCCCCTGTGGTTCAGTCTTTCACAAGACTTTGTACAGATTTTTTTCGAATTTCTGTGACAAATTACACCTGATAAATCGAAGAATGACACTTTCCCATAGCTACTAATGCCAAGATAGCAAATTTCAATCAAAATAGCACACTAGGTTAACTTCAGATTGAACCCAATCGAGATTCGATTGATCCAGTAGATCTGGAGCGAGAATTCACAACCAAAGGAGCTAAAAATGGCAACTTTTTTTCTCACTAAAGCACGTGAATTGATCACACTAAACCGCAACTCAATCAGCGTAACAGTAGAAACCCAAAATATTGCAAATTTCAATAAAAGATATCACACTAACTAAACTTTACACCGAAACTCAAACATCACTCGATTGATCCAGCGAATTTGGAGCAAGCAAGAATTCCTAACCAAACGGACTAAAAATGGCAGCTTTTTCTCACTATAACACGTGAATTGATCACACTGAACCGTAACTCAATCAGCGTACCCATAGAACCCCAAAAGATCGCAAATTTCAATCAAAAGAACAACAATAACTAACAATCATCACTCCATTGACCCCAGTGGGTCTGGTGCAAGAATTCTTAACCAAATAAAATAAAATTCGTAACTTTTTCTCACCAAAAAACCAAACAACAAAAAGTGAAAGAGTGAAGGTGTCTGGACTATCGACCTGGTGCGAGTGGGCGTGAGCTGGAAGACCGCCGAGTCCAGCCGCGCGTCCGCCCTCATTGCTTCGGTGAGCGAGGAGAAAGAGGCGAAGCTAGGGTTTGCTCTCTCTCTCTCTCTCTCTCTCTCTCTCTCTCTATAAAGAAGAAGAATCTCTTTCTCTCTCTAAAAAAGCGGCTTTTTATATAAGTAGAGAGAGAGAGAGAGAGAGAGAAAGAGAGAGGGAGTGCTGGAGGAGAGAGAAAGACAGGGACTTTGGATTCCGACAGGACAACCGAAAGATTTTTGCAATAAAAAAATTTGTCAGAAAATTTTGGGAAAGTGGAAGAAAAGTCACGGGAGTGGGAACGAGGAGGAAGAAAAAGGGTACTTTGGTAATTTAGTAAATGGTTATGCTGTTAGTACCTTCCTTTTAATACATGAACATGGGAACTACAAAACAAATAAATCCACCTAATTTGTTGGTATTTAGTGTCATGTAAGTTACCCATAATTTATTAATATTTTTATTTGAAAAATAAAGTTTTGAAGGAAGCCAATTAATGTTTTGTACATGTAGAGATCCACCATACTTTTGCTTCAGTTTTTTAAAAAAAAATTCAAAGTTGGTTGGTAACAACATATTATTACAAGTTTTTAAAAACGTAATTCAATTTCGGACCAGATAACATTTAAAACATTATTTTTAAAAGTTATTTCTTTTGCTATTTTTTCATAAAAAATAACAATCTCAAATCAATCTATTTCATTAGGCTACCTCGTCCGTAAAATACAGAACAAGCAATTGAAGAAACAATTAAGAAACCATTGTTTTAGAGAATAATATTACTTTTTATATTTATTTATTTTTGGGTTTTACATCACAAGTGTGATGAACGAAACACGAAAATCGTTTTCTAAATCAAAAAGTAACTGCGAGAGAACCGAACAAAATGTACAAAAAAAAAAATACCAAACAAAAATCGAAACCAGAGAGTACCGGCGAGAGAACTGAACAAAACGCACAAACAAAAAAATACCAAACACAAATCGCAGACACAGAAATTTTTACGTAAAAAATTCAGATGGAAAAAACCACGAGATGATCAGAGTCCAACCCTGAAGAACCTCCACTAATGGAATAAAGAGATTACACCCTCTACAAGCTACTCACCGATCTAACACGGATCACCGTAACTCTTTGGAACAGAAAATAGATTACAACCACGGAGAAAAAAGACAATGAGAAATACCCCAAATCTCTTTCTCCGAAACGACCTCCAATCCTTCTTTTTACTCTCCAAAGTTGCAATGACACTCTTGCCACCTTTTTTCTTCTTTTTTATTTATTTTTATTATATTGTTGTATATTGCATGAGCCTTTATATAAACCCTTGCATGAATTAGGGTTTCCATATGGAAATATATATATGTAAACCAAAAATATTTATGGAAATTCAATTACACTCAATCATATATTTAATGAAAATCAAATCATCAAGTAGCTTACCATAAATTAGAAATCTAATTATATGGAAAGTTAATATATGAAAGAGGCAATCATAAAAATATAATTAAAGTCAAAGATAAAAATCCAATATAATATTTGCTTACCATAAATGTTCTAATACACGGCGCTCGATACACTTTTCGAGCTTTTTCGATACACGGATGGCGCTCGTCGCATTCCGGGGTATTCTCCACATAGGTTGGGAATCCCACCCACTCCAACAAATCTCCTCATTCACAACTATGTAGAGGGGGTTATCCCGACGATCCGCCTGCAGTACTCAAACTTTTCCCTTGGAATAATCTTTGTGAACATGTTTGCTCCGTTGTCATTTGTATGAACCTTCTCAAGCGTCGCTTCCTTCTTTTTCACAACATCTCGTATCCAATGATACCGGGTCTCAATGTGCTTGGACCGGCTATAAAATATTTGGTTCTTCACAAGGTGAATAGCACTCTGACTATCGCAAAGAAAATGATAATGCTCTTGCTTTAGCCCAATTTTCTGCAACAGCTTCTTCATCCAAAGCAACTCCTTGCAAGCCTATGTTGTCGCAATGTACTATGCCTCTGTCGTTGACAAGGCAACACACTTCTGCAACCGCGACTGCCATGATACTGTTCCACCAGCAAACATCATCATATTGCCCGAAGTCGATCGTCTTGTGTCTATATCTCCAGTCATATCAGTGTATGTATACCCAACCAGCTTCGGCTAGTCCCTACCAAAAGAAAGTCTCCAATCGGCAGTGCCCTGAAGATATCATAGAATCTACTTGACCCCACTCCAATGTACCCTTCCGGGATTAGAAGTATACCTGCTAATTGTGCCAACTGCGTGAGCGATGTCTGGCCTCGTACACACCATAGCATACATAAGACTCCCCACAGCTGATGTCATGCCCCAGTTCCAAATATAAGGAACTGAGCCACGTGCCAATGGCCAGCGGGTACACTTCGACGGGCTTCCCAATCTAATGGACCCGACGGAGTGTACCTAAGCTGTAAAGTACAATGATAAAACCCAACATATAAAACATAAACAGTGAAACTAAATCTCATCCACAGACATATGAATATAGAACACATAGAGAAATCAAGTCTACTAATGTGCAGAAGGAAAATAAGACTGAAAATGTATCATAATACAATACGAATAGAGTCACACGAGAATAAACCCGCTAACACAAATACTGAATGAAAGGAAGCAGTAAGATAAATAGGGCCGATATCTGCAAACTAGATAATGACACCGGGCCCAGGGCGAAGTCACTACCAGTGATCAAACGAAGTCCTCGGGAAGAATCTTGTCCTCTGCAACAAGTCCTGCTCCTGGATATACACCCGGTCCGTACTTCTCCGGGTAGTCCTTCTCGCCTAAGCCTGGAAGAAAACCATGTCCTCAGAGCGACGTAACAAGGTACAAAAATAGTATGCCATAGTAAAACAGAAAGAAAATATGTGATACGCCTGTGTAATCTAGCATAACCACCTAAGCGAGACGAAACTTTAAATACAATGTTCGACATGTGGGCTTTCCAAATATAAAATCGTAGCTCCAAGGCACAGAGACACACGGTGCGTACCATAGCTCCGAGCACAGAGTAACACGGGTGATACTACGACTCCGGATACAGGATCTCTCTCTCTCTCTCTCTCTCTCTCTCTCTCTCTCTCTATATATATATATATATATATATATATATATATATATATATATATATATATATATATATAGCGCGTACAAAGTAGCCCAAGCGTCTAGTAACTGTCTTTCCCTCCCAATGCGGTCAACAAGACGCATCCGCTGTTCGCTGAACCTCTATCTAACAGTATGGTCATACTGAAGTATTTAGCAACAATCACGATCCTAAAGTCATCACAGATTCCGGTCATGATGACACTATCAGGATACGGGAAGTCTGGCATGATGACAGTGTCTGATTGTGTCCTAGGATTCCGATGTAACCAAGTAGGTACATCAAGGTATCGAGAACATCTATCAATCGATACTAGATGTTACCGACGAACGTTTGCACCCGGATATGACCCGGACGCTAAGTAACAATTCCGATCCAAAGTGCACACAATGTATAGATAGAATAAACAGTGAATCTGGAACTGAGATACATAATGGCAATGTAAACTTGCCTGGATCCGGATGCTGAAGGAGGGGCTCCGGTACAACGTCCAAGTCCGAGGATCCCAAAGTACCTAGAGATGATATATAAGAGATGACATCACGACTAGCATAGGTTTTTGTCTTAGTTACATAGCTCACGTCTAAGGTACTAACTAGAGGGTTGACCCAAGTTGACTAGGATAACGTTGCATCAAATACGATCATCAAAAAGCATAATATCCTCAAACAATATCTTCAAATCCTAATATTCATCACAATGATTTCATTCATCTAAGTTTAATGTTCATCATCGACCATACCATCCATGTAATCATAGACATAATTACATACACCCAATTTAGTTGTCACACCTAAATATGCATAACGTTCATATACAATATCCTCGGTCATATCATCAAACTACCTCACCGATCTCATTGGAACAACATCCCCATAATATGCATTTCACGTATATATATATATAACCTAAACAATTGATATTAAACCATGTATTTCACATATATATAATGCCAGACAAAACCATTAAAATATGCATGGGTATTACTCAGGGAACTCTAAACCTAACTAGGTTTTCTTTAACACATAGATTTAACTACACAATAACGACAAAGGAGGAGAAGTTACCTAGGTGGCTGCAGGTGGTGGCAGCGACGGTGTTGTGGCTTCGGTCAGTGACAGCGTCGACCGTGGGGGTGGTGCTCATTTTGACCATGGTGGTGGTGGTGGTGCTCGACGGTGTGAGGGTGGTGGTGCTCGACTGCGGTTGTGTAGGGGGTGGTGGAAATGTTGGTGGCTGTCGGTGGTGTGTTGGTGGTGATGTTGCCGTGGTGGTGGCAGTGGCCAACGGTGGTGGTCGTGGTCGTGGTCGGCGTGGTGAAGGTGGTGTTGTGGTGTTCGTGGTCGGGTGGTGGAGTCGTGTGGGGTGATGCTATCGTGGTGGTGGCAGTGGCCAACGGTGGTGGTCATGGTTGGGGTGGTGAAGGGGTGTCATGTGGTGTCGTGGTGGAGGTGGTGGTGTTGGCGTCGGTAAAGGTGGTGGAAATGGTAGCAGCGGTAGACGTTCGTGGTGGAGGTGGTGGTAACAGTGGGTTATGATATTGGCGTCGGTGAAGGTGGTGGAAATGGTAGTAGTGGTGGAGGTGGTGGTGTAGGAGGTGATGGTGGCAGTGGCTGCGGTCGGTGGAGATGGCGGTAAAGGTGGCTGCGGTGGAGGGTGATATCGATGGTGTAGGAGGTGATGGTGGCAGCGGGTTGTGGTGTTGGCATCGGTGAAGTTCCGGCGGGTAGTGGTGCTCAGGGTAGGAGATGGTGGTGGTGGTGTTACCGTCGGTAAAGGTCCGACCGGTAGAAGATACTCCGGCGGGGTGAAGAAGGAGAAAAAGAATAATGAAGAAGAAGAAGAAGAAGAAGAAGAAGAAGAAGATAAGAAGAAGGGAAGAAGTTGGCTAAATGTATAGGGAGGAGAGGAGAGGAGAGAGTGTGGGGGGGGGGATTTATAGTGTTCTTCTTAGGATTAGGGTCGGCCACATGTGGGGGGTTGTGTATGTTAATATAGGGGGATGAGTGGTTGTGGTGGGGGGGATTTGAATCAATGGCTATGATTTAACATGAAAGTAAAATAACACAATGGGGAGAGAGAATGCTAGGTGTCACCCTTCTATTTTGTACCCTTGTGAGTCCCAATCGAAATTGGAGACACCATCTTGTGCGTTTTGTGCAAACCGAATTTTATCAATATCCTACACTACCCCCTCTATGCCCTGACAATTTTGTCCCACCCAATTTGATCCCATATACTCCTAATTAATTCTAGAACATCGTGCGCGTTCCGATTAAATTAATTAAATCCAATTTTCGTCTTTGTGCAATTTTCCAATTGTTGGGGGCTTTTATGCAAAAATGCACTGAGGTGCCCCCACCATTGGACAATTCACAAAGAAATCGATTTTTCCCTTCACGTGGTTTTTTCTCATAATTTTCTGGAATTTCAAACGCGCAACATCGCCCTCCTATTTTAATCCAACCCTTGCAATTAAATAATTTTAATTTATAGCCCAACATCTTCATGTGAGGCCAAGACCCACTCCAAGGATTGTAGACCAAGGCCCAGCCCAAGGAATGTTGACTAAGCCCAAATTCCTAGGTCAACCCAAACCAAAAGTCCCCATGTATAAATATTCCTTTCATTAATTTTCCTTTTTCTATTAAACCTAAAAATAACCCATCCCTAACTTTTCCCCAGCCGACCCTTGCTTCTCCTCCTTCCCTGTCGAATCCGACCGGTGCAGCCTCGTCGGAGCAGTCGAACGCCGGAGCAGCCGAACGCCGGAGTCGACTCGTTCCCGGCCATCCTCACAATCGAGCCGCCCACACAGCGCCTGAGATCACCCCGGCCACCCTCATCACTTCCTCGACCCGCCGGATCCAGCACCGACTGCTCCACCAACCCCGGCCATCTCGCCTGGATCATCCCCGACTTCCTTCCTCCTCCTCGACGGCCCAGACCACCCTCTCCGGCCAGAGATCCTCCTCTCCCTCCAGTCATTCTCCTCCTTCTCCCACCGGAATCCCCTCGACCGCCGGGATCCCGAGCACAGCCCCAGTCGAACCACCACTCGACTGAACTCCTCCCGAGCCCCCTGCTGCTCACCCCATCACGACCACCACCCTGGCCTCTCCTCTCCTCGCCGACCTACTCCATGTGTGCCGTCCTCCTCCGGTCGGACATCCTCCCCTCGCTGGCCGGAGGACAACAGCCATCATCTATATCCCTACCACATCATCCTCCTCCTCTTCATCCTCTTCATCATCCTTCTTTTCATCCTCTTCATCAACCTCCTCTTCATCATCTTCGTCAACACCATCGTCCTCCTGGTCATCACCATCCTCCACATCCTCGCCCTCGTCACCACCATCTTCTATTGTCATCATCATTCCATCACCCTCATCATCATCATCTCACCATCATCCCATGCATCATCATCCATATCATCCTAGTCTTCATCCCTGTCATCGTCCTCGTCAACACCATCGTCCTTGTCATCATTATCAGCATCGCATCCTCGTCATCTCACCATCAATCCATCATCATCGCTGTAGTCGTACTCATCATCAGCACTGTCGTCCTCACCACCCTCCTCGTCGTCTTCGTCAATCTCACCGTCGTACCCGTGTTCGTATTTCGAGGGATGAACCTGTCCCGTCTCCTTCTTTTATGTGTGTTTGTGTGCATGCCAGTAGGATAATAGTATTGCTTATTGACTGTTAGTGATATCGGACCCTGAGTCGGTGAACCCAGTACTGCGTACACGAACTTGTACTCGTACGCGTATATTATTTTAGTTTGATATAATTATATATATTTAGTATGTGCATACTAGTCAACTTGGAATACGTATAATTAATGGATATATAGGGTATATATGTATATTGTAATTAATCATATATTAATAAATAAGTATGAGTAGGTGAATTCAGACTGTACGACCCTAGGACACCGTGGACTATCCCGTAATTGCCCTTAACCCTGTTGACCCCTAAGAACCATGTTGGTCTCTGCCTTGTGTATACCAACGTACTGACGAGACTGTGTTAGTTGACTGACTTATTGTGTACAGTACTTAAAGACCCGACACCCACGTAATTCAACACATAATTGACCGTGTTAGATGACTAGTATTACCCCTAGTGTACCCCTGAGTCCAGTATAAATGTTGTTGTGTGTGTACTAGTGTAATGACTAATGATTTATTTGCATTATATTATATGTACATAGGATGTTGGATTTATTCTGCGCGACTTTTGGAGCAGGTTATTGGTACATCGCAGCTTTCTTGCCAGGCAAGTATACCTTGCCATTGTACTGTTATTTATATTCCATATGTTGCATGCATCTTTATTTTCTGTCTTTAGTTCATATATTTTAACTGTTATATAAAATACGCGCGACGGTGACGTCGCGATATATTTTTATTTATGTATTGCATTGACCTTGTTCATGAGACTACCCCATTATCATGTAGCACCATTAGGTTCATTGGCCGTGACACAGTGGTTACACGAGTGTGAGTCTCATATAGATCAAGGACTGCGTTACAGGTCTGGCCTCCTGTACGTATGGACCGTGCGTTAGGAATAACTGCTGTTAGAAACTTTGCATGCTAGTAGACTTGGCAGTTATTAGAGGTTTATCGTGTCATGGACATGACATGCTTAGAGCATTGGGTGGGGAGAACAACAAGTACCGCATTTGAGCTCCTTTGCACTTTTTCTGTGACGCTCGGATTCTCCGCTGGAGATACGGGTGGTGATGACCCATATATATATTATGTACATTGGCGGGCCTCCGCCGTTCAAAAGACGACGTGCCTTTGGGCCCCTGGATCTTCAAAAGAAAACCATGCCAAATCCCAGTTTTCAGCCAGATAGCTCACTTGTGGGGAAAGTTGTTCTTAACTGCATTCACTTAGACGGTTAGGCGACCACTTTGGATATTTATTTCAGTACTTTATTGGCATGTGTTTAAGTATCTTGTTACGTCCCTCTGAGGACCTGGTCCGCTGCCAGGTGTACCTGTTCTTGAGTATTTGTAGGAGCGCAGATTTGGAAGGATATAGATGCTTCGTGGATGTCTTCTCTTCGAGACGTGATTGGTAGCTGGTACTTATATTGTTTGAGTGAGTGATACTTATATTGTATTTACTTTTCCCATTTGAGTTGGTAGTGGATTTGTTTCCATCCAACTATCATCCTTAGATACTTCTTATTGAGATCTAGTTCATAGATACTGATTATTTATTTCTATATGATTTTGGTGGATGAGATTTAGATTATACCCTGTGGCTTGCGATACATTTTATACCACTTGTGGATTTGATATTCATATTACAGCGTACGTGTGGATTTGGTTTCCATATATTGGAGTTGCCATATCCATGCGGCTGGCATGCTTACGTGTCCTAGTCCTACGTATTTTTGGGACTGGGGCGTGACAGTCCGGCTGGTAATGGTGCTCAGGGTAGGAGATGGTGGTGGTGGTGTTGCCGTCGGAAAAGGTCCGACGGGTAGAAGATACTCCGGCGGGGTGAAGAAGGAGAAAAAGAATAATGAAGAAGAAGAAGAAGAAGAAGATAAGAAGAAGGGAAGAAGTTGGCTAAATGTATAGGGAAGAGAGGAGAGAGTGTGGGGGGGGGATTTATAGTGTTCTTCTTAGGATTAGGGTCGGCCACATGTGGGGGGTTGTGTGTGTATGTTAATATAGGGGGATGAGTGGTTGTGGTGGGGGGGGATTTGAATCAATGGCTATGATTTAACATGAAAGTAAAATAATACAATGGGGAGAGAGAATGTGAGGTGAGCGGTCACATGAGGATGGGGGGAGGGGTTTCTTCATTGGTTTGCACCAATAGAAGGGTGACACCTAGCACACTTTTTGCATTTAAGCCCCTTAACATTTGGGTGTTTACACATGAAGAAAAAAGGGTGAGGATTTGATGTGGGAAGTTATGTTTGGTATTTTGTAGTATGAGAGTGTGTTGGGTGTTTTGTATGAGCCTCATGAATGGGTGTTGGGTTAAGTTAGAGTTAGGTTAAGTTGGTGTCCCCAATTTAATTAAATAAAGTGTCATATGTGCTCTTAAATTAAATGTGAGTACTTGGGTTCTCATTTGGGAGTGACATAAAGGTCATGGACGGTGTAGACTTGGTGTCAGTCTTGGGCCCTTTAATTGGTTAGGCAAAACGGGTTGAGTTTGTATCCCCAAATCGATAGCAACGATATAGGTACAAGACATAGGATTAAATAATTAATTTTTGTGACTGAGAAGTTGTGCAATTAAAATAGAGCACAAGGGTGTGTGTTTGTGAGTGACAGAAATATCCAGTGCCTAGGTTGGCTTTTCAGGTCAAGAGTGCAAAATTTGTTGAAAAGTAAATGCTATTGTTGTGCTCCAATTATTGAAGCAACGGTAAGATGCACCAAGGATTTAAATTAAAGAACCAGTCTACACAACCCTAATTTCTAATCCTTAGACAACCTGAAACTAAACCAAATTTTTTACCATAACCAGTCTACCTAAAATTATTTTAAAGGGGTTTACATCTGAGGCATATAGAACCCGCTTCATATCTTCCTTCTTGTCCTTGGTAGATGGACACTGCTCCTTAGTGAACTTAAAGTGAGCCACAAGGAGGTTACTTACTTTCTTCGACCCGTCCATCCCGAAACGCTGAAATACCCGGTGAATGTACTTCTTTGGGGACAAGTGTTGTAGCTTGGACTCTCTCTCTCTCTTGACTGATCTCCATCGCAAGAATAGTCTTCGATGTGCCCAAATTCTTCATAGAAAAGGCCGCGCCCAGTTGGCGCTTCATCCCCGCTATCCTAGTGGCATTCCGACCCACCAGTAGCATATCATCAACATAGAGCAGTAAAATGATAAAATTATCCTTGGCAAAGTATCTCACAAATACACAGTAGTCCGACGTCGTCCGTGCGTAACCATGTTTCCCCATAAACAACTCAAACTTTCTGTACCACTGTCTCGGAGCCTGCTTCAGACCATACAAGCTCTTTCTCAACTGGCAGACCAAGTGGACTTGCCCTTCCAACAGAATCCCTCTGACTGCTCCATGTACAACTTCTCCTCAAGATCATCGTGGAGGAATATCGTCTTCACGTCCATTTGCTCGACCTCCAAGTCGAAACTGGCTGTCAATGCTAGTACCACCCGAATAGATGACTACTTGACGACTGGCGAAAAGATCTCATCATAATCGACGTCTTTTCGCTGACCGTAGCCTTTAACTACCAGCCTCGCTTTGTATCGAGAGCGAGTAGCATCATCTGTCTGCTTCACTCTGAACACCCATCGATTCTTCAAAGCCTTCTTTTCCTTTGGCAACCGTACCAGATCATAAGTAGAGTTGGCCTCCAAGGAACTCATCTCCTTATGCATGGCTTCCATCTACTCATGCATGTGTTCGTCTTCCATAGTCTTTGCAAAACTTTTGGGTTCTCCACCGACAGTCAATAGCACATACTCACCCGGTGAGTATCTCGTAGATGGTCGACGCTCTCTATCACTCCTCCTCAATGGAACCACTAGTGCTGGCTGTATACCAACAGCCTTCTTTCCTTCAGGAACTACCTCCTCGGTATGCTTATCCTTTTGAGGGTCACCCTGATCACCATCAGCAGGCTGATGATCAAGGTTGGAAGCAACTCCATGTACTGGCTTCCCCATAACTGGATCCTCTACGATATCCTCTAAAAACTTCTCGAAGCAAAATAACTCCAACTCAGGCAATTTCTCAGCCTCAGAAGGCATCTCAAAATTCTTAGTGTTGGTCATGATCTTACCATGTTCCTGCTTCTGTAGAGCTTCTTTCCCACTGGATCGTAGAGTCTATAGCCAAACTCATCCCGACCGAAGCCTTCAAAGATGCACCGCCTCATCTTCGGCTCAAGTTTAGATCTCTCGTCCTTCGGTACATGCACGAAGGCCTTGCAACCAAACACTAGCAAGTAATTTTATGACGGCTCTTTGACGTACCATACTTTATCAGGCACATCATCCTGCAAAGGATCACTAGAAGATAAATTAATAATATAAGCAACTGTGTAAAGAGCCTCACCCCAATAGATGTTCGACAAGTTTGCTTCTGACAGAAAATACTGTACCCTCTCCATCAGCGTCATATTCATCCTCTCCGCTACACCATTGAGCTGAGGTATCTTTGGCGGAGTCTTCTGGTGTCGTATCCCTAGCTCTCTGCAGTATGCATCAAAGGGACCGGTGTGTAAGTAGCAAATAGTGTCATATTGTGAGATACGTGCACTGAAGCACCTGAGTCCACCAACCAAGAGTTGTTATCGCAGGCGAGGGTCATAACTACCTCATTACCTACAATGATCAGATCGTCTCAATGTACCGAGACCGCTGATGTAGTGTTCTCGTTTTGCTTTCCCTTGTCGCCCTTCTTCTCTCTCTTCCAAACGAAACAGTTCAACTTGATGTGGCCCTTCTTACCACAATGATAACACTCCGAGTCCTCGTACCAACCCTTGGATATTCTCTTGCTTTTATCTCTGCCATCGCCTAGACCCCTGCTTTTACCCCTTTTGCTACTCTCTGAAACAAGCACCTCTTAGTGGGATGTGGATGAAGTGCCCTGAGAACGTATCTGTATCTCTTCATTCAGTACCCCGCTTTTGGCAAACTCTAGACTGACCACGCCTTCCGGAGCAGAAGCGATCATAGACACTCGTACGGTCTCCCACGAGTCTGGCAATGTATACAACAGCCATAGTCCCTGAACCTCATCGTCGAACGTGACTCCCATCGAGGATATATGGTCAACCATGCGCTGGAACTCACTCAAATAATCTGTAATTAATGCCCCATCTTTGTACCGAAGACCCATCATCATCCGGATTAGGAACAATTTATTTATCCCAGTCTTCTTCGCATATAAAGATTCCAGCTTATCACACAATGTCCTCAAGTGCTCAATACTGGCAACGTGGCTGTACATGTTTTCGTCAATGAACTTCCTGATATACCCACACATGCTCGAACTTTATGTCATCTTCGAATTTGTCACTGGGTCTCTCGAAAGCAAATACCGACATATGCAGCTTCTTGACAAATAGCAGATCCTTTATCTTGCTCCTCTAGTAGTGATAGTTGGTACCTTTCAGGTTTACCATGCGCATCGACTTCGCGTTCATCTCTCCTTTTTGTTTTTTCTGTCAACTCCTGACACCCTTCTAAAATTTTAGAACCTGGCTCTGATACCACACTATTGTGAACGAAACGCAGAAACCGTTCTCCAAACCCGAGAGTACCTGTGAGAGAACCGAGAAAAATGTACAAACAAAAAAACATCAAACACAAATCGCAGACACAAAAAATTTTACGTAAAAAATTCAGATGGAAAAAACTACGGGATTATCGGAGTCCAACCCTGAAGAACCTTCATTAATGGAATAAAGATATTACACCCTCACAAGATCATCACATGTAAAACCCCAAATTCTAAAAAACGTATTAATTATTTTAACCCATAGTTATAAGCTAAATAGAGAGAATAGATTTTATTAGATTTTACTTTGAGGTGTTTGAGCATTTAGAGGATTTATGGAGCCTTTATAAAAATTTTCTAATTTATTTCATGTAGGAGACCTTTGAACAGTAGCTAGCTTAACCGTATGCACCAATATAATTTATATATATATATATATATATATATATATATATATATATATATATATATATATAATTTATTAGAATAGAATTTCCTATTGGATCAAACCCAAACCCGCAACCCGTTAACCATCACTCCCCCCCCCCCCCGTATACTTTTTCGCACGTAAAACCCAAAACCCCTTTACCCGCTTGTCCTTTTTTCGCGCGTAAACAACAGCAGTAGCAAAACCAACTTTTCGTCTCCGCGCGTAAAGTTAAACAACAGCAGTAGAAAAACCACCCCCGCGCGTAAACTAATTCCACCATTTAATTTCTTTCACCGCGCGTAAAACAACCCTCTTATGACTCATCCCCCACCGCCTCTTTATCTATTATTCCTAAACTAACCTCAACCGAAACCTAAACCAATGGCAGACCAACCAAAACCTAAACCAATGAAAGGATGAAAGCAGCATCAGCAGTAATTCTTAATCCCTAAGTTTCCCCACCGCCTCTTATTCTCTATATATATCCATGTAATACACCCCAAAACCATAAACCTCACTCCTTCAACTTAATAATGTTGTAGACGCTTGCACTATATGGATCTCTTGCTCGGCAAGTATACCTTGCCTTGTTGTACTGTTTAAATTCTGAATTAATTATTGCATGTTTATTTTATACAATTGTGCGCGTCCGAGAGAGACTCGGGTGCAGTCAACGAATGCGTTAACGTTAAGGTCTGGTGTTTGACCTAGTGTCTAGTAGACCCACCTAAAGTGTGGAGTTATCGGTATGACTTCCCAGGCCTTGACACGTATCATTTTACGTCACAGAGTGAGTTCATGTATGTCACGCCCCAGTCCCAAAATACGTAGGACCAGGAATACGTGACACGCCAGCTACGCATTCGACCAGACTCTGGTCTGACTCGAATACGTATAAGCTATAATATAAAAGGGCACTATCTAGAATTTTTTATAAATGTAAACCTCTATGTCTCAATCCACAATGTACAATAGTATACAAGAAAGAGTTAAATGTGCTAAGGTCAGCCGCCCAAAAACACACTAACTCGAATAGACTCGAGAAGAAGTATGAGTCTACAAAACTAGGCTACAATAGCAGATGAATAATCAATGTAAAATAACCATAATGCCGGTAGATATAATGTGAGTACCTGGTACCATGCTCGCAAGATATGCCACTCCATCAGTATCTTCAAGTGCTCCGTAATCGTCTATGCTGCAAAACTGGCAGGTAACCAGGTCCTCAGAGGGACGTAACAAGGTACAGAAATATAGCATGCCAAGTAAACAGAAAGTACAAGTGCACGACAGGGTACTCTATCATAACCAACTAGTGTGACACAGTTTGAAGACAATGTTCGACGCGTGGACTGTCCAAAATAAAACCGCAGCTCCGAACACAGAGACACACGGGTCGTACCGTAGCTCCGAGCACAGAGACACACGGGTGTTACCACTACACAATGAAACAGGATCACTACACTATGTAACAGGATCACTACATATACATATATAAGCGCATGCAAAGTAGCCCAAACGTCTAGTAACTGTCTTTCCCATCCCAAGCGGTCAACGATTGTGCGTTGAACCTGAACCTCTAACTACAGTCTCAACACATGGAAATAACTCAACAGACGCGACCCTAAGGTCGTCTCAGTCTCTGGTCATGATGTCAGTATCAGGATACAGGAATCTGGCACGAACACAGTATATGAGTGTGTCCTGGGGTATCGATGTACTCAGGTACGTGCATCGAGGTTCTATGAAACATCAGTAATTAATCTAAGTTGTTAAGTCGAATGACAACACCCGGTTGTGAACCGGACACGGAATATCGAACATCAACGTAAACAAGCGTACAATGTACCATAAGAAAAACAATATCTGTAAACTGAAATACTGGGTGGCAAGGTACACTTGCCTGCGTGCAGCTGCTGATGACGGAGATCGGGTACTGCGTCCAAGTCCTCAGGTCCCGCAATACCTAGAGAAGGAATATAAACCAAAAATCAATAATCTACTTAAGACAGACAGGTGTGCTACACACTGCTACGTCTAGACTCAGTCTCTGGAATTACCAAATATTATTATCGTCCTCAATTCATTGTCTCGTGATCTGATATAATACTCATTCCGGATTAATTTACCTGCTCTCCATTTGCAGGTATTTTATGACCTCAACCAATCTTCTATTCATCTGAAAAATACTGGATTTAATTATTTATTTTCAACCCTGTATATGCCAAACAATATAAATACAAACCCTAAGCACCTTATCTACAGATAATCCTCGAACCAATTACCATCCATAACCATCAATACTTATCCCTAGATAACTTAAATCCATATGTATATATACACATCCTCATTCCAATAATATTTGCATATGTCAAACACATATTTTCTTTAGTTCAATTGTTTCACTACACTATCATTTATCATCCCTATACAACACTAGTAATATATTAAATCTCTTTAGACACTACCTCATCCATATTCTCATTTAACCTTCATTAATATACTCCTCACCCATGTTAATGTTTAATCATCAAACCTATCATATATATATGTATACCAACCACATATTTCATCAACCACAATACTAAATATCTACATATGTACTCCAACAACCTTAGCTAGTAATACTCACAGCCATGCACAACAAGAACCTACTTAATAGAAGGTATGAATTCTGGAATTTAAAAGACCAGAGCGAGGGGAGGGTGAACCTCAACGAGGTCGTCGACGCCGGAGAAGGTGGTGATGGTGGTGGTGAAGAAACCAGACAGGGAGGTGGGCCGGTCGAGGAAGTCTCCCGGCCGGAGTCGTACAGCGAGTGAAGTCGAGGTAGCACTGCGCAGTCCGGTCGAGGAGCGGGCTGCACTGGCCGTGGGCTTCAGCGGGGGTGGCGGTCGGCCTGAGTGGAGGAGCGACGGTCGAACAGAGTCCAGCGGGCCGGAGATGGCACCGAGGAGCCTCTGTGGCTGCCGATCGAGCACAGGCCGCGGGGGATGTCCACAGAGCCGGTGTGTAGCGGCGTCGCCTGGCCGGAGGTGGGGAATATCAGTGGCCGGCCGGAGGTGGAGACTCTTCTTCAGTGAGAATGAGAGAGAGATGGAGGAAGAAGAAGAAAAAGAATGGAGAAGGAAGAAGGAGAAGCTTCCTTTGCATGGGAAGTAATAAATGGAGGAGGAGAGAGAGTGGTGTTGGGATTAGGGCCGGTGGAGTGTGTTAAGGGTGGGGGAGAAATGATACTTTATAGGGAGATGTGAGGGTTTGAATGTGTGGTGGTGATTCCCCTAGGAAAAATGAATGGTTGGGATTTAATATGAATAGGGGTAGGATTTCTTCATGAGGGAATTGGGTTTGGGACCCCATTTTGGGACCCAACAAATAATCATGACCAATGAGGTGTTGCCAACAATTTGTTAATTACAAATTAGCCCCCGTAAATTCGGGAATTTGCATGGACACACGAAATGACGTAAAAATTGCGGAGAAAAATATATTTAAAATTGTCATAGTGAGGGGGCGTTGCGCGTTAGGCGCAGGTCAAATTTGAAGGGCATTGGGATTATTTTAATATTAAAATAGAATTTCCCAAGTTGGTAAGTTCCGATTTAATTGAAGATAACGCGTCCCGCGAATTTAATTTAATTGGGGCCCGCGGGGTCAAAATCCGGAAACGGCACAAAGGCCAAAAATGGTGGGAGCTTGGAGTCAGTCTTGGACCCTTTAGTTGGTCCGACTCAACTGGTTAAGTTGGTACCCCAAAATCGAGGGTAACGACACAGGTGTCCGACACGGAATAAAAAAATACGGGTTACAATTTTTGAAATGTTGCGCAATTAAATTAGAGCACACGAAAGTTGATTTTAACAGTCAGAAAAGTCCAGTGCCTAATTTGGTGAGTTGAGTCGAGTGTACAATATTTGTACAGAATTTATGGGCTGATAATGGGCTCCGAATAATTAGACAAAGATCGGGTGCGCCAAAACCTTAAATAATCGGATTAAAATTCCAGGTGAATATCCTCAACTCTAAACCTCAATATCTTCTATCAAAATTTTTCCTGGCCCACTCTAACTATCTATAGAATAAATTAAGGGGGTTTACATTCTTCCCAACTTAGAAAAATTTCGTCCCCGAAATTAAAAGTAAAGCACGATAATATCTAACAGAATTTAAAATAACTAGTAATTAAAACGCTGTACGTAAATCCGTACCTTGCTCCTCAAGTAAGTACGGGAATCGCTGCCGAATAGAATCTTCGCGCTTCCAAGTAGACTCGCCTGGTGAGTGGTGCTTCCATGCCACTCTGACCAGTCGAATCGTCTGTCCTCTCAAAGTCTTCTCGCTGCGATCGAGGATCTCAACTGGCTGCTCTATATATGACAGACTAGGCCCGACTGTAATCTCCGAATGATCAAGCACGTGGCTAGGGTCTGCGACATATCTCCTCAGCTGCGATACATGAAATATGTCATGTAATCCCTCTAATGGTGGAGGTAATGTCAGACGGTAAACTACTTCGTCAACTCGTTCCAAAATGTCAAAAGGTCCGATATACCTCGGACTCAGCTTGCCTCTGCCTCCGAATCTGATGGTACCACGAGTGGACGATATCCTCAAAAATACGTGGTCACCCTCCTTGAACTCCAATGGTCTGCGGTGCGGATCTGCCCAGTGTTTCTGTCTGTCCTGTGCTGCGCGCAGGTGGCTCTGAATTTGCTTGACCTTCTCTAATGTCCGTGTCACCAATTCTGGACCATGTATCTGACGCTCTCCCACGTTACTCCAACAAACTGGCGACCTACATTTCCTGCCATACAGTGCCTTATAAGGTGCCATGTGTATGTTGGCCTGGTAACTGTTATTGTAGGAGAATTCCACCAAGTGTAGATGGTCCTCCCCAGATCCTCCAAAATCAATCATGCACGCTCTCAACATATCCTCTAATATCTGTATCTTGCGCTCTGACTGTCCATCAGTCTGTGGATGATACGCAGTGCTGAACTTGAGACGAGTTCCTAAGCTCTCCTGCATACTCCGCCAAAAATGTGACGTGAATCTGGAATCACGATCCGATACGATGCTAACAGGCACTCCATGTAATCGTACTATCTGCCTCATATACATGTCAGCTAGTATCTCTGTGGATTGCCTAACTCTGAAGGGCAAGAAATGTGCAGACTTGGTGAGTCTGTCTACAACAACCCAAACTGCATCCTTCCCGCTAGGGCTTCGCGGAAATCCTGTGACGAAGTCCATGGTAATGTGTTCCCACTTCCACTCGGGAATGGGGAGTGGCTGCAATAATCCTGCAGTCCTCTGATGTTCAGCCTTGACTTGCTGACAAACTAAACACTTCGCCACAAATCTTGCAGTTTCCCTCTTCATCCCATGCCACCAGAAATGCGGTCTCAAGTCTCGGTACATCTTTGTACCCCCGGGATGAATGAAATAAATCGAGCTATGAGCCTCGGTCATCAACTCTTGGCATAGCTCGCCACTCGGAACATATAGGCGATCTCCGCACCCCAACGTTCCATCTTCATGAATCCTGAGTCCCGTCTGCATGCCGGCTTCTGTTCTCTCTCGCAGACGTCAAAATCTCGCATCTGTAGGCAATGCTGCCTTGATCCTCTCACCCAAAGTAGACTGAACCTCAAAACTGGCCATCTGTCCATTCATACCTGGCAATACAATCTCAATCCTGAGTTCCTGGAAATCCTCTAACAACTGGCGGTGAGTCATAAACTACATTTGTCTTGCCAGAGTGGTGCTGCAACTTGATTTTATAATCCGTCATAAATTCTAGCCAATGCCTTTGTCTCATGTTGAGTTCCTTTTGCGCGTAGGCATTCTTCCGACTTTCTGTGTTTTGTATAAATCTCAATACGCTCACCGCAAAGGTAATGTCTCCATAGCTTTAGTGCAAATATCTCTGCAGCTAGCTCCAAGTCGTGCGTCAGATAGTTCTTCTCATGAACTCTCAGCTGTCTCGATGTGTAGGCTATCACCTTGCCGTGTTGCATCAGCACATATCCCAATCCGCTCCCTGACGCATCACTGTTCACTATAAATCCTCCTGATCCTGAGGGTAGTGTCAAAATCGGTGCTGATGTCAGACGCTTCTTCAGCTCATCGAAAGCCGCCTGATACTTGTCGGTCCAGATAAACTCTTCGCCTTTACGCGTCAGTCGTGTCATAGGCGCAACTATCCTCAAAAATTTTTTCCACGAACCTCCGGTAATATCCGACAAGTCCGAGGAAACTCCTAACCTCCGTAACTGATGTAGGGGTAGGTCAGGTCTCTACTGCAGCTATTTTCTCCGGATCAACTGATAGTCCATCTCCGGTGATTATGTGTCCCAGAAATGGTACTCTATGTAAGCAAAATTCATATTTGCTGAGTTTGGCGTACAGCCTCTCATGTCTCAGCGTCTCCAACACAATCCTGAGATGTCTCTTATGCTCCTCCTGACTCTTGGAATATATCAAGATATCGTCTATAAATACCACCACGAACTTATCTAAGTACTAGTGGAAAATATTGTTCATCAAACACATAAATATTGCTGGCGTGTTGGTTAAACCAACGGCATGACTAAAAACTCATAGTGGCCATACTTCGTCCGAAAGGCCGTCTTCTGGATGTCCTCTTTCCGTACCTTGATCTGATGATATCCGGATCTGAGATCGATCTTCAAACTACATATGTGCCACTTAGTTGATTCAATGAATCTTTGATGTACGGCAATGGGTACTTGTTCTTTATTGTTACTGCATTAAATCCTGTAATCGATACACAAACATACCGTCCCTGAAATCAATACGCAGATGTACCGTCTCGTCCTTCTTCGGTACTTTACGATGGTTACTCCCCATGGAGAAACACTAGCCCGACTGAAACCCTTGTCCAAGAGGTCCTCTATTATGGACTTTTAACTCAACCAAACTCTGTCGGTGCTAGTCTGAAGACAGAAAAATAATCGGCTCGGCTCTTGGAGTCAACTCGGTAACAACTCTTTCTGTCAGGTGGCAGGCCTAAAAGATTATCTAGAAATACATCCTCAAATCCTGATATAAGACGGGGTACACTGATTCACTTTCTGCAATGTGTGACTCTAAAGTAGATGGGCACCATACTCCCGGCTCCCTGAAGAAACTCAACTCAGGGTATCTTGGTGGTCTAAAAAATATAATGCACTACGTCGACAATCTAGTGTCGCGTGGTATTGGCTTAATCAACTCATGTTAGGACGGTATCATCGTCCTGACTTAACCTCAAAATAAATTCTCCTATTCTGTTTACCACAATAATCCTCCAAAAGAAAAATTCCTTCTTGCCTAATGTATAATTCCTCTTCTCCTCAAGGTCTTCTCTAAAATTTTATTCCTCGAAATTCTTCTTTTAGTTAGTTATCTCTCCAAATCACATAGTACAATAATGGTATCACTCAAACACATACTAAAATTCCTGGAATCAGATCATTATCTTCCAAGTGAGAGCCTAAAATTTCATCTTCTCTAGTCCATAATATCATTCCTGGTATTGCTTTCATGTACAACCACTAGTTTCCATCATCAGGCTATGCATTCCCATAAATCATTCTAGGTCATGATCAATAATCCTTCTAGCTCTCAGTATTCCTAAGATCACTGTTACCTCAAGCACGGGTAGGGTACTACTGGGTCCAACTCTCTTGCCAACCTTCCACACTAGTTCTAGAATCCAAAGGACCCATCAATCTATCCTGATAAGGTAACAATCTCCTCAGAGAAAGGTTTACGAAATCGGTCTTCTGCCGTCTGATCTTCAATCTTCTTCTGGAGGGAAACATCAGTCACAAACATTCGTCTCCCCGAACAATAGGGGACAAGAAACAAGGATAGCGATATTTGACGAAGATTGAACGAATGCAAAGTGGAAGTCCAAGGGCGATAATCACATACAAAGAGTTTTAAATCGATTATGGATTGAGATCCTATTCAACAATCATAATATCTTTTCCTAATTTGCAGGCTCGCTTGGCACAGTCATGTGACCAAGACGATTTAAATCGGACCTGCATGGGCCACCACAAAAATATGTCACGCCCCAGTCCCAAAATACGTAGGACCAGGAATACGTGACACGCCAGCTACGCATTCGACCAGACTCTGGTCTGACTCGAATACGTATAAGCTGTAATATAAAAGGGCACTATCTAGAATTTTCCATAAATGTAAACCTCTATGTCTCAATCCACAATGTACAACAGTATACAAGAAAGAGTTAAATGTGCTAAGGTCGGCCGCCCAATAACACACTAACTCGAATAGATTCGAGAAAAAGTATGAGTCTACAAAACTAGGATACAACAGCAGATGAATAATCAATGTAAAATAACCATAATGTCGGTAGATATAATGTGAGTACCTGTTACCATGCTCGCAAGATATGCCACTCCATCAGTATCTCCAAGTGCTCCGTAATCGTCTATGCTGCAAAACTGGCAGGTAACCAGGTCCTCAGAGGGACATAATAAGGTACAGAAATATAGCATGCCAAGTAAACAGAAAGTACAAGTGCACGACTGTCACGCCCCAGTCCCAAAATGACGAGGGACTGGAGAGGCGTGGCAATGGCCAGCAGCACGCACCGATGGACAACCCAATTTAATGGATCCATCAGGGCATGCTTAAGCTGTAGTCTAACAGTAATATGTTACAAGTCTCAGGTATTTCTAATCTCATCCACAGATAAACACTGATTAATTGCAAAAAATAATGCAATGGAATTAAATTAGCAATAGCAAATAAGGTTATCTCGGGGAAACAATTCCGAGAACTTAGTGTATTACATTTAAGGAAAATAAACAGGAAATAAAATACTGAACTGGAAATACTGTGTAGCTGAAGCAGGTGCTCAGGAGAAGTCTTCGGCCACTACTTCGTCCTCTGTTCCTGGTTCTGTTCCGAGGAGTGCTCCGGTACCGTACACTTCTGGGTAGTTCTCTTCAGCGGTACCTGGGGACATCATCCATTCCAGGTCCTCAGGGGACATAGCAAGGTACAGAAATATCTCAAGCCATAATGAATATCAGTGCAGCAATGAAATAAACAGCAGGGTAACTATGTAAACCAGCTAAGTGATATGCAATTGAGAGTTCTAGTCATACTCAGGCTGAGACTACTACAGGATCAGTGTTGGAGAAACCATAGCAGTATTTCTCGAGAGGGCCAGTACTTGTGCCAGAGCTCTGTATCAGAGACTAAGACACCTCCAGATAACCATGTTTTCATTATATTATTTTCAGCCTTGATATGATAATCCTCTCCCCACCCCATGTAATCTCACGTCACAGTTCCAGAATATCAGGTACAAGTCACGCAAGATATAACTAATGCAATGAGTCAGGATAGAATCTAAGCATGAATCTGTAAATGTCATGAATATGTAACCTATACGGAATCACCAGGTATATCTCAGGCAATTCCGTCACATGAAGTGTGTCAGGTGTCCTGGGTTGAGCAGTTAATCAAGTTTACATAAGAATCTACAGCAATCAGGTAAAATACTAAACCAGAAATATCTGAGAAATTGGCAAGCTTTACTTGCCGACTGATGTATAACCAAGTCCAGGAAATATGTAGCAAGCTGCAAGTTTTGGCGAGGTACACTTGCCTGTGGTTCTGGCTATGTTCGCGGTTCTGATCTCGGCGGGAATTGCAGGCGGTACTCCGGTTGCTGAAACAAACATCACCATCAGATCCAGAAAATATCAATCAGCTAGAAATGCCTGTCCTTGGGTCCAGTTTGGAGACAAGGGTAAAAACGGCAGTTTTGGGCCAAAACGGGGTCCACCGGTGGGCCCGCTTTGCACCGAAAAATGCGTCAGGGTCAACGGTCTCCAAATTCACCAAACTCAGTGTCAACAGGTCAGGAACGCTGATACGAACCCAACGGAACTTCCAGAATTGGATTCCGATGAGCCGAACACAAAATCGCCCGTCGAGCGGGGCCTGTGGGGCCCACGACACGCGATTTCGTCAACGTTCTCAGAATCGGACCAAACTTGACCCACAGGACCAGCATATTGCTACGAGTCCGATGGCGCAAGTTTCGTCTCGATCCGACGTGTGTGCACGAAGTTAGGTCGAATTGCAGAAAAGGCGGATACGGGGCGATGTCCGCGGATACGCGTTGATTCCGGTGTGCACGCACACCCGAATTAGCTTCCGCGAAAACTCACACGTCCGTATCGACGAGGCGCACGTATCTGTGAAGACCGCGCGCGACCAAGTCGTCCCGTTTGGCGGGGCGTACTCAGTTCCGGGGTGAAACAGGGTCTGGGTTTTTCCTGTTTTTGGATCGCGGTGTGCGATCACCACAGGACGCGATGCCCCGAACAGTTTGTCCGGACACCGAGAGGGTCATACAGGCTTCGCAACGCAATTTGCGGAATCGAAAACGGAGCTACGGATCAAAAGTTACACGCACCTGAAGGGGACCCGGAAACCGGGGTCGAACCGTGTCCGACACATGTCGGACACGTGTCCGGACACAGAACAGTAACTAGGGTTAGGGCTTGGGAAGTCGGCCGGCGGCGGGGACGGCGGCGTGGGCGGCTGGGGCTGCGGCGGAGGGGCTGGGGACGGCGCGGCGGCGCGCGGCACGGCGGCTGGGGGCTCGCCGGCGGCCGGGGACAGCGCTGCGGCCTGCCCGAGCGGCTGGAGGTGGAGGGAGGAGCTGCGGGCGGTGGCTTCTCGGCTGGGCGACGTCGGCGGCGAGGCGAGGCCGGCGGAGGGTGCAGCGGCGAGGCGGACGGTGACGTCGACGGGGAGCTAGGGTTCCGGCGAGGGGCGGCTGAGGGGAAGATCGGGGAGGCGGAGGAGAACGGGGGGGGAACGGGGTTTTATAGGGCCGTGGCGGTGGGGGACGGGGCCGAGGAAGGCGGCGACGTCGCGGTCGTGGGGTGAGGTGGCCGCCGGAGCGGGCGGCGCGCCGGGCGGGGCGGCGTGAGAAGCGGGCGGGGACGCTGGGTCGCGCAGCGTGGGGGAGACGGGTGCGGGTCTCGGCTAGCGGGTCTGGCCGACCCGCCCGACCCGCTAGGCCGGGGATGGGCCGGGTTCGGGTTAGGGCCCAATGGGCTGGGCCGACGGGCCGGGTTATAATTTAAAATAATAATAATAATAATAATATAAAATCATTTAATAAAAATAAATAATTAAACAAATAGTTTTTAGGTATTTAAAAATAGGTCCGGGGTCCGATAAATTCCAGAAAAATTGTCCTAAGTCCAGTTTTTCATTTTACATCCAAAAATGATATTTTCATAATATTTTAATACCATTTAATATCAATTAAAAATTATTTAAGAATTAAAACCCTGTTTTTAAATTACAGAAAATTCCCAGAAAATTCCAGAAAATTGTGAAAAATCCAGTTTTAAAAATTTTGAAAAATCAGGGGGTTTACAATCTACCCCCCTTAAGAGGATTGCGTCCTCGCAATCAAAGAATAACCGGTCAACAGAGATGACGCGGTCGCAACATCGTTTGAAAATACATCACAAGATACTTCAGGGAAATACCGTTTCCCTAAAATTGAAAGTTTACACTTTCCAGGAAAATCTAGTTAAAACTATAACTTTTATGAAAACCAGGTTGTTATTAACAAGTTGCAATTCACTAGGTTGGGGCTGAGGTCACGAACCAAGAGGCACGAACTACAACAAGACTAAAAATGGGATAACTATAAATCACTTACTCGCATCAGCGTCCTGCACAGCAATCGCGTAAGCTTGCTCTCGTCCTTGAGGTAGATTCCTCTGCTGCTGCTGAGTTTGCTGGTTCGCCCTCGGTGTTCCTTCTCCATGTTGAGTGCAATCCCTTACCGAATGCTGACGGGATCCGCATGCCAAACACAATCCTAGTCTGCGTCGGCATTCCTTGGCGATATGGCCTGCTTTGCCACAATAGTGACAAGTAAGGAGGACTACCGTTTGTGGTGCAGGTGCCTTCTGCTGTTGGTGCGGTCTCTTTGCAGATTCTTCTTGTGGTGTTCTGGAGGTTGATGATGGGGAAGACCTCTTCAGTCTGGCCTCTCTCTTGGTGACGCGCTCCACGCGTCGAGCCGCAGCAAGAACGTCCGAGTATGATGTTGGTGCGACGGACCCAATCAGTTTCTGCAGCTCAATGTTCAGTCCGTCGAAGAATTTCTCGGCCTTCTCTTCCTCAGTCGGGATCAGGGTGGGGGCGAAGCGACTCAGACGGATGAATTCTGCGTTGTACTCTTCTACCGTCATGGAGTCCTGAGTGAGGCGGTTGAATTTGTCCCGCAGTTCTGATCGAGCGATGGCAGGAATGTACATCTCTTGGAAGAGTCTGGAGAACTCCTCCCAAGTGACTCGGTCTGGTCCGAGTCGCGTCTCCTCGGATAGCCACCAGTGATGGGCATTGTCCGTCAATTGCATTCGGACGGCGGTCATCCAGCGTTCTCGGGGAAGCTCAGCTGCTTCAAGTTGATGCCGTATGTTGGTGAGCCACTCGTGCACTTCTGTGGGCTCCTCTTTTCCAGAAAAAGTGCGGGGCTTCAGTTGGCGGAAGTCAGTGATTGAGCCTGTAGTTGGCCGTCGAGCTGGTAGGTTGGCCTGCCCCAGTGCAGTTACGATGCTGTCCCTCAAGAAGTTAGCTTCGCGACGCTGAGCCTCGTGTTGGACTTGCTGTTGAGCTTGCATCATCGCGTAGATCATCTGAAATATTTGCTGCCCGTCGATCGGCTGTCCTGGTGGGAACACGGGCATTGGTGGGACGAACTGCGGCGGAGGCGGGATGTCATCGCGCCGGAATCGGGAGGTAGGTTGACCTGCCGGCTGGCTCTGTTGAGTTGTGGGAAATCCTCCGACTGGTGTCACTTCGTCGTCGTAGGTGACACCTGTAGCTGGTGGTGTTCTGACGGGAGTCTCGTTGCATTCTTGTGGGTCCATTTCCCTGTATCCAAAATACCCAATAAGAGGCGCACAGGAATCAAGGCAAGATGCAAGTTCAAATTAGTTTGAATACGATACAGATATCAAAAACGATTCAAGCAAGTGGATGAGATCCTAAAACTTAACCTATTCTTATTGCAGGCCTGTTCGGTCCCTAAGTTGGAACCGAACACTTTAGTCGTTGACCTGCATGGGCCACCACAAAAACCATGTCACGCCCCAGTCCCAAAATGACGAGGGACTGGAGAGGCGTGGCAATGGCCAGCAGCACGCACCGATGGACAACCCAATTTAATGGATCCATCAGGGCATGCTTAAGCTGTAGTCTAACAGTAATATGTTACAAGTCTCAGGTATTTCTAATCTCATCCACAGATAAACACTGATTAATTGCAAAAAATAATGCAATGGAATTAAATTAGCAATAGCAAATAAGGTTATCTCGGGGAAACAATTCCGAGAACTTAGTTTATTACATTTAAGGAAAATAAACAGGAAATAAAATACTGAACTGGAAATACTGTGTAGCTGAAGCAGGTGCTCAGGAGAAGTCTTCGGCCACTACTTCGTCCTCTGTTCCTGGTTCTGTTCCGAGGAGTGCTCCGGTACCGTACACTTCTGGGTAGTTCTCTTCAGCGGTACCTGGGGACATCATCCATTCCAGGTCCTCAGGGGACATAGCAAG
The DNA here is from genome assembly GCA_036927795.1 of Iris macrosiphon. Classification (NCBI taxonomy): domain Eukaryota; kingdom Viridiplantae; phylum Streptophyta; class Magnoliopsida; order Asparagales; family Iridaceae; genus Iris; species Iris macrosiphon. The sequence continues at coordinate 2,782,033 of JAYESA010000007.1, read as the reverse complement.
GTACAGAAATATCTCAAGCCATAATGAATATCAGTGCAGCAATGAAATAAACAGCAGGGTAACTATGTAAACCAGCTAAGTGATATGCAATTGAGAGTTCTAGTCATACTCAGGCTGAGACTACTACAGGATCAGTGTTGGAGAAACCATAGCAGTATTTCTCGAGAGGGCCAGTACTTGTGCCAGAGCTCTGTATCAGAGACTAAGACACCTCCAGATAACCATGTTTTCATTATATTATTTTCAGCCTTGATATGATAATCCTCTCCCCACCCCATGTAATCTCACGTCACAGTTCCAGAATATCAGGTACAAGTCACGCAAGATATAACTAATGCAATGAGTCAGGATAGAATCTAAGCATGAATCTGTAAATGTCATGAATATGTAACCTATACGGAATCACCAGGTATATCTCAGGCAATTCCGTCACATGAAGTGTGTCAGGTGTCCTGGGTTGAGCAGTTAATCAAGTTTACATAAGAATCTACAGCAATCAGGTAAAATACTAAACCAGAAATATCTGAGAAATTGGCAAGCTTTACTTGCCGACTGATGTATAACCAAGTCCAGGAAATATGTAGCAAGCTGCAAGTTTTGGCGAGGTACACTTGCCTGTGGTTCTGGCTATGTTCGCGGTTCTGATCTCGGCGGGAATTGCAGGCGGTACTCCGGTTGCTGAAACAAACATCACCATCAGATCCAGAAAATATCAATCAGCTAGAAACGCATGTCCTTGGGTCCAGTTTGGAGACAAGGGTAAAAACGGCAGTTTTGGGCCAAAACGGGGTCCACCGGTGGGCCCGCTTTGCACCGAAAAACGCGTCAGGGTCAACGGTCTCTAAATTCACCAAACTCAGTGTCAACAGGTCAGGAACGCTGATACGAACCCAACGGAACTTCCAGAATTGGATTCCGATGAGCCGAACACAAAATCGCCCGTCGAGCGGGGCCTGTGGGGCCCACGACACGCGATTTCGTCAACGTTCTCAGAATCGGACCAAACTTGACCCACAGGACCAGCGTATTGCTACGAGTCCGATGGCGCAAGTTTCGTCTCGATCCGACGTGTGTGCACGAAGTTAGGTCGAATTGCAGAAAAGGCGGATACGGGACGATGTCCGCGGATACGCGTTGATTCCGGTGTGCACGCACACCCGAATCAGCTTCCGCGAAAACCCACACGTCCGTATCGACGAGGCGCACGTATCTGTGAAGACCACGCGCGACCAAGTCGTCCCGTTTGGCGAGGCGTACTCAGTTCCGGGGTGAAACAGGGTCTGGGTTTTTCCTGTTTTTGGATCGCGGTGTGCGATCACCACAGGACGCGATGCCCCGAACAGTTTGTCCGGACACCGAGAGGGTCATACAGGCTTCGCAACGCAATTTGCGGAATCGAAAACGGAGCTACGGATCAAAAGTTACACGCACCTGAAGGGGACCCGGAAACCGGGGTCGAACCGTGTCTGACACGTGTCGGACACGTGTCCGGACACAGAACAGTAACTAGGGTTAGGGCTTGGGAAGTCGGCCGGCGGCGGGGACGGCGGCGTGGGCGGCTGGGGCTGCGGCGGAGGGGCTGGGGACGGCGCGGCGGCGCGCGGCACGGCGGCTGGGGGCTCGCCGGCGGCCGGGGACAGCGCTGCGGCCTGCCCGAGCGGCTGGAGGTGGAGGGAGGAGCTGCGGGCGGTGGCTTCTCGGCTGGGCGACGTCGGCGGCGAGGCGAGGCCGGCGGAGGGTGCAGCGGCGAGGCGGACGGTGACGTCGACGGGGAGCTAGGGTTCCGGCGAGGGGCGGCTGAGGGGAAGATCGGGGAGGCGGAGGAGAACGGGGGGGGAACGGGGTTTTATAGGGCCGTGGCGGTGGGGGACGGGGCCGAGGAAGGCGGCGACGTCGCGGTCATGGGGTGAGGTGGCCGCCGGAGCGGGCGACGCGCCGGGCGGGGCGGCGTGAGAAGCGGGCGGGGACGCTGGGTCGCGCAGCGTGGGGGAGACGGGTGCGGGTCTCGGCTAGCGGGTCTGGCCGACCCGCCCGACCCGCTAGGCCGGGGATGGGCCGGGTTCGGGTTAGGGCCCAATGGGCTGGGCCGACGGGCCGGGTTATAATTTAAAATAATAATAATAATAATAATATAAAATCATTTAATAAAAATAAATAATTAAACAAATAGTTTTTAGGTATTTAAAAATAGGTCCGGGGTCCGATAAATTCCAGAAAAATTGTCCTAAGTCCAGTTTTTCATTTTACATCCAAAAATGATATTTTCATAATATTTTAATACTATTTAATATCAATTAAAAATTATTTAAGAATTAAAACCCTGTTTTTAAATTACAGAAAATTCCCAGAAAATTCCAGAAAATTGTGAAAAATCCAGTTTTAAAAATTTTAAAAAATCAGGGGGTTTACAACGACAGGGTACTCTATCATAACCAACTAGTGTGACACAGTTTGAAGACAATGTTCGACGCGTGGGCTGTCCAAAATAAAACCGCAGCTCCGAACACAGAGACACACGGGTCGTACCGTAGCTCCGAGCACAGAGACACACGGGTGTTACCACTACACAATAAAACAGGATCACTACACTATGTAACAGGATCACTACATATACATATATAAGCGCGTGCAGAGTAGCCCAAACGTCTAGTAACTGTCTTCCCCATCCCAAGCGGTCAACGATTGTGCGTTGAACCTGAACCTCTAACTACAGTCTCAACACATGGAAATAACTCAACAGACGCGACCCTAAGGTCGTCTTAGTCTCTGGTCATGATGTCAGTATCAGGATACAGGAATCTGGCACGAACACAGTGTATGAGTGTGTCCTGGGGTATCGATGTACTCAGGTACGTGCATCGAGGTTCTATGAAACATCAGTAATTAATCTAAGTTGTTAAGTCGAATGACAACACCCGGTTGTGAACCGGACACGGAATATCGAACATCAACGTAAACAAGCGCACAATGTATCATAAGAAAAATAATATCTGTAAACTGAAATACTGGGTGGCAAGGTATACTTGCCTGCGTGCAGCTGCTGATGACGGGGATCGGGTACTGCATCCAAGTCCTCAGGTCCCGCAATACCTAGAGAAGGAATATAAACCAAAAATTAATAATCTACTTAAGACAGACAGGTGTGCTACACACTACTACGTCTAGACTCAGTCTCTGGAATTACCAAATATTATTATCGTCCTCAATTCATTGTCTCGTGATCTGATATAATACTCATTCCGGATTAATTTACCTGCTCTCCATTTGCAGGTATTTTATGACCTCAACCAATCTTCTATTCATCTGAAAAATACTGGATTTAATTATTTATTGTCAACCCTGTATATGCCAAACAATATAAATACAAACCCTAAGCACCTTATCTACAGATAATCCTCGAACCAATTACCATCCATAACCATCAATACTTATCCCTAGATAACTTAAATCCATATGTATATATACACATCCTCATTCCAATAATATTTGCATATGTCAAACACATATTTCCTTTAGTTCAATTATTTCACTACACTATCATTTATCATCCCTATACAACACTAGTAATATATTAAATCTCTTTAGACACTACCTCATCCATATTCTCATTTAACCTTCATTAATATACTCCTCACCCATGTTAATGTTTAATCATCAAACCTATCCTATATATATGTATACTAACCACATATTTCATCAACCACAATACTAAACATCTACATATGTACTCCAACAACCTTAGCTAGTAATACTCACAGCCATGCACAACAAGAACCTACTTAATAGAAGGTATGAATTCTGGAATTTAAAAGACCAGAGCGAGGGGAGGGTGAACCTCAACGAGGTCGTCGACGCCGGAGAAGGTGGTGATGGTGGTGGTGAAGAAACCAGACAGGGAGGTGGGCCGGTCGAGGAAGTCTCCCGGCCGGAGTCGCACAGCGAGTGAAGTCGAGGTAGCACTGCACAGTCCGGTCGAGGAGCGGGCTGCACTGGCCGTGGGCTTCAGCGGGGGTGGCGGTCGGCCTGAGTGGAGGAGCGGCGGTCGAACAGAGTCCAGCGGGCCAGAGATGGCACCGAGGAGCCTCTGTGGCTGCCGATCGAGCACAGGCCGCGGGGGATGTCCACAGCGCCGGTGTGTAGCGGCGCCGCCTGGCCGGAGGTGGGGAATATCAGTGGCCGGCCGGAGGTGGAGACTCTTCTTCAGTGAGAAGGAGAGAGAGATGGAGGAAGAAGAAGAAAAAGAATGGAGAAGGAAGAAGGAGAAGCTTCCTTTGCATGGGAAGTAATAAATGGAGGAGGAGAGAGAGTGGTGTTGGGATTAGGGCCGGTGGAGTGTGTTGAGTGTGGGGGAGAAATGATACTTTATAGGGAGATGTGAGGGTTTGAATGTGTGGTGGTGATTCCCCTAGGAAAAATGAATGGTTAGGATTTAATATGAATAGGGGTGGGATTTCTTCATGAGGGAATTGGGTTTGGGACCCCATTTTGGGACCCAACAAATAATCATGACCAATGAGGTGTTGCCAACAATTTGTTAATTGTAAATTAGCCCCCGTAAATTCGGGAATTTGCATGGACAAACGAAATGACGCAAAAATTGCGGAGAAAAATATATTTAAAATTGTCATAGTGAGGGGGCGTTGCGCGTTAGGCGCGGGTCAAATTTGAAGGGCATTGGGATTATTTTAATATTAAAATAGAATTTCCCAAGTTGGTAAGTTCCGATTTAATTAAAGATAACGCGTCCCGCGAATTTAATTTAATTGGGGCCCGCGGGATCAAAATTCGGAAACGGCACAAAGGCCAAAAATGGTGGGAGCTTGGAGTCGGTCTTGGACCCTTTAGTTGGTCCGACTCAACTGGTTAAGTTGGTACTCCAAAATCGAGGGTAACGACACAGGTGTCCGACACGGAATAAAAAAATACGGGTTACGATTTTTAAAATGTTGCGCAATTAAATTAGAGCACACGAAAGTTGATTTTAACAGTCAAAAAAGTCCAGTGCCTAATTTGGCGAGTTGAGTCGAGTGTACAATATTTATACAGAATTTATGGGCTGATAATGGGCTCCGAATAATTAGACAAAGATCGGGTGCGCCAAAACCTTAAATAATCGGATTAAAATTCCAGGTGAATATCCTCAACTCTAAACCTCAATATCTTCTATCAAAATTTTTTCTGGCCCACTCTAACTATCTATAGAATAAATTGAGGGGGTTTACAATGTAGGGACGCGTGCCTCATACTCGACTGGCCATCGGTGTGAGCAACACGTGTAACGGATTTAGTTTAGTTGTTTATGGAGACTTGCATCCTAGTACGTGATGTCCACGTCGTATTTATGACTGGTATATCTACATTGGGCGGGGAGGACTTCTAGCAGGCGTATGGGACCCCACTCCCTCTATACAGATACCATACTCGACAGAGTGATACAGACGTATATATATTGCAGATACCATGCTCCTCGGAGATGGACGATTACAAAGTGCCCATGTATGGAGACATATGTGGCATATACTAGTCAGTCACGACGATTGGCGAATTACGTCAGCATATGTCTAGCCTACACTTTCCCTATGCACTAAGCTGTCCTCAAATTGCATTCACTTAGATGGTTAGCACACCCTTTTTATTTATTCAGTATTTACTTTATGGTATATTTCTATGTATCTTGTTATGTCCCTCTGAGGACCTGGTCCCTTTTCAGTTATGGACGAGCAGGAGTATCCGCACATCATCCTGCAAAGGATCACTAGAAGATAAATTAATAATATAAGCAACTGTGTAAATAGCCTCACCCCAATAGATGTTCGGCAAGTTTGCTTCTGACAGAAAATACTGTACCCTCTCCATCAGCGTCATATTCATCCTCTCCGCTACACCATTGAGCTGAGGTATCTTTGGCGGAGTCTTCTGGTGTCGTATCCCTAGCTCTCTGCAGTATGCATCAAAGGGACCGGTGTGTAAGTAGCAAACAGTGTCATATTGTGAGATACGTGCACTGAAGCACCTGAGTCCACCAACCAAGAGTTGTTATCGCAGGCGAGGGTCATAACTACCTCATTACCTACAATGATCAGATCGTCTCAATGTACCGAGGCCGCCGATGTAGTGTTCTCGTTTTGCTTTCCCTTGTCGCCCTTCTTCTCTCTCTTCCAAGCGAAACAGTTCAACTTGATGTGGCCCTTCTTGCCACAATGATAACACTCCGAGTCCTCGTACCAACCCTTGGATATTCTCTTGCTTTTATCTCTGCCACCGCCTAGACCCCTGCTTTTACCCCTTTTGCTACTATCTGAAACAAGCACCTCTTAGTGGGATGTGGATGAAGTGCCCTGAGAACGTATCTGTATCTCTTCATTCAGTACCCCGCTCTTAGAAAACTCTAGACTGACCACGCCTTCCGGAGCAGAAGCGATCATAGACACTCTTACGGTCTCCTACGAGTCTGGCAATGTATACAACAGCCATAGTCCCTGAACCTCATCGTTGAACTTGACTCCCATCGAGGATATATAGTCAACCACGCGCTGGAACTCACTCAAATAATCTGTAATTAATGCCCCATCTTTGTACCGAAGATCCATCATCATCCGGATCAGGAATAATTTATTTATCCCAGTCTTCTTCGCATACAAAGATTCCAGCTTATCACACAGTGTCCTCAAGATCTCAATACTGGCAACATGGCTGTACATGTTCTCGTCAATGAACTTCCTGATGTACCCACACATGCTCGAACTTCATGTCCTCTTCGGATTTGTCACTGGGTCTCTCGAAAGCAAATACCGGCATATGCAGCTTCTTGACAAATAGCAGATCCTTTATCTTGCTCCTCTAGTAGTGATAGTTGGTACCTTTCAGGTTTACCATGCGCATCGACTTCGCGTTTATTTATATGATATACATGCTTAACCTAGGACCGTGTGACATTACTTAGCGTTCAAATAATATTCGGGTGCCAACGACGTACGCGGAGTTGTGTAACGTCACCTAAAGATGGATATCGAGACCCTATACATTCTCGTGCTTGCATTATCAAGTACGTCATACCCAGGACACCTGGTACTATTAATGAGACAGAATCTTCCTGAGATATTCATGGTGATTTTGTATAGGTTACAGGTTTCAGGACATATTCTTTATTCATATGCTTAGATATCATTATGACTTATTGCATTAGAAATGATCTTGCGTGTCATGGACATGAGACGTGTGATTACATTGGGTGGAGACAGACACACAAGCTACATGCTGATTTATATATATATATTTATTGTGAGGCCTCAGACTCTATATCAGAGCTAGGCACTCTACTAGCGATATCTCTGCTACCGGCTCCCCGACACCGAGCTTGTAGTGGTCTCATCATGAGTTTTAGTGATGCTCTCATCTTGTATTTCACTTAGCTGGTTACATAGTTTACCCTATTGTTTCATTTATTGTTGTACTGCATTATTTATTTTGGCTTGAGTTATTTTGTACCTTGCTATGTCCCCTGAGGACCTGGATCCGGATTATGTCCCCAGGATTAGCAGACGAGATCTATCCCGAGGTATACGGGACCGGAGCATTAGCAGGAGCAGAAGAAGGAACAGGTGCATACATTGGAGCAGTACCAGGAACCGAGGACGAGGTGATTGTCGAGGATTTCTCCTGAGTATATGCTTCTTCTATACTCAGTCTTTGATGCTATTAAAATTCTTGTTTAATAAACAGTTGTATCATACTTGTTATCGGGTTGTTCCCCGATTTATTTACTTGTGACTTGATGATGATTATACTTCACTTTGTTGATATTGATGTATTCATTTCTGTGGATGAGATTAGTAGACCTTTATTGTTGTAATACAGCTTAAGTACATCCTGATGGGTCCATTAAATTGGATTTGCCCATCGGTGTGTGCTGCTGGCCATTGCCACATGGCTAGTCCCTTGATATTTTGGGACTCGGGCGTGACAATAATATTCTTAAACTCTGAAGGAGCATTTTTAACCCAAATGGCATAACATTCCATTCATAGTGTCCAAATGGAACCGTGAATGTTGTTTTATATTTATTTTTTTCTTTTATTTGAATCTGCCAGTAACCTGACTTTAAATCAAATTTAGAAAATATTTTTGCATTAACAATTCTGTTAAGCAAATCCATTTATTGGGGATTGGATATCTAATACATTTTAAGACTTTATTAAGACGTTTGTAGTTAATAACTAACCTAGGAACACCTCTTTCTTTTTCAGCATTATTATTAACATAAATTGTTGTGCAACTCCATGGAGAGTATAATTTTCGAATAAGTTTCTTATCCAGAAGCTCTTTGATTTCTCTCTTACATAATTCAAGATAATTATTGTTCATTTGATATGGTCTAGCCTTAGTCGGAATATCATTTTCATTAAATGACTCTTCATAGGGTAGAGAAACAATATGTTATTTTCTGTCCCAGAAGGCATTAGGAATATTGCTACAAGTTTGACGTTTGAACTCGTCTTCAACTTGTTTTATCTTATTCTGTGTTTCAATTTTCTCAAGCTGTTGAGAAATTGATAAATGACCTATTTCTTCTTTTATAAAGTTTATCTGATTAAGTTTCAGATCAACTTCTTTTATTTCATTAAGAATTTTTACCACAAAATTTGTGATAAATTCAAATGTGATATCTTTATTTTTATAGCAAGTAGAAATTTCTTGCTTATTAATCTCTTTAGTTGGCATAAGCTTTTCTAGAAAATGAGTTCCTAGAATAATATTCTGAGATATTTCTTTAACAACTACGAGGTGTAGTGGAATATAAACTTCATTCTTACAAATATGAACATCTGTTACCTTGAAAGGTGTTGTTAGAGATTTATTATTGGCAGTACTCAAGGTTTGAGTAGTGCGCTCACAGTATTTTAAAGGAATAACTCCTTCTTTGACGCAGTTTAGATCAACACCGTTATCAACTAAAGCAATGAGATTATAAATCATATATTCATTGTTAATAATGAGATCAATTTTCATATAACTATTAATAAAATATATATATATTATGTTATATTATGTTTATGTGAAACTATTTAACTAGCATACTTACAAAATTTTAAAAATTATCTGTCCATTAAATATCAAAAGGGATATGTGATTTTAATTTTCCTGAACAATGACACCAGTAGTCGGTCCACCGGGAATACGTCCGTCATTTTGCTTATTTTGGGTATCCATCTAAAAAAAAAATTCCGTCATCATTTACCGACTTATATATCTCATTACAAAAATAATAAAAATTATAAAATGACTAAAAGAAATCAAGAAGAAGGACTAATAACCTAATTTTTCTTCTTGCTTCTCTCCTTTTTTTTCTCTGTTTTCTTCTTCTTCTTCTTCTTCTTCTTTTTTGCTTTTGGAAGGGGGTTCTCGGTTGGAAGGTGGGGTGCTCTCGATTTAGAGGTGAGGGGCTGCTGGAATATGTGGTGAGTGTGTTGATATAAAGGGGCAGGGAAGTGCTGGGCGGTCTTCGAGATTGGAGGAGATTTCGCACGGACGTGGTCTACGAGAGTAACTCGCCAATCGTTATGGTGATCCCGTACAAGCGCAGTTTACGAGACCTGACAGCTCGCCAATAGTTATGGCGGTCTGTGACCACCCTCTATAACTCGCCAACTTTGTTGGCGCGCTGTCTGCCTGACCGTTTTTTGCTCGCCAAAAGCAATGGCGAGTTATCCCTTACTTTACAATTTCCCCAAACTTCTCCTCTCACACATAATTTACTATTATTTTATCCCCTCAGACAAAAAATTATGTTGGTCTTTTGGTGTGAGTGTGGGTGTGGAAGGGGGGAGGGGGGGTACGTGGCCGTCAGGTGGCCCCCACACAGATCGTGACATGTGGGCCTATCAATTTGTTTATGACAGAAATGCGTCGGCGATAGCCGTAACATAAGTCATACGCCATCTTAGCCGTCCATTGAAAACACAGGCTCAACTGGGCCGTCGATTTGATCTATTGCGAGCATATTGACCTTCATCCCCTTTAATTAATATATGTAACAGCAAAGGACATTTGATTATCTTATCATTACTTTTGGCTTTAACCATCCTACCTATCATACGAGCATCAATAGTAAGGCTCATCCCAATTTTTAGATTCTAGATTCAGAATGCGGAGCCTATTTTGTAGAATAGTAAGATTCAATTAGAGTCCCATGATAGTCATGTTATAGCCGCATGAGCTGGACTATAGGTTGAACCTCAGAATTTCTACATTCAGAATATAATAACTCATTTTTTGTAGAATAATATGGTTCAATTTGGAGTCACAATTTCTAGATTTTATATTTTATATTATTTTTTGAAAAAAAGATGACATCTAGATCTAAATTCATTCATCTCATTTGGACTTCTATTTTTTTTTACTTCTCATACAAAGCCAATCAATTCTACATTTATTTTTTATTATTACAAATTTAGGGTTCAAGATTAAATTTTGAGGGCCCTTGATAAATGCACTAAAAAAAAAGACTCGGGGTAGTCCAGTATTGGTGCTAGCCCAGTTACAAAAAATTTGTACTCAGGTTACCCCATATTTTACTAGGGCTGTTGTCATGCCCCAGTCCCAAAATACCGAGGGACTAGACACGTGGCAATGGCCAGCAGCACACGCCAATGGGCAAACCCAATTTATTGGACCCATTAAGTGTACTTAAGCTGTAAAACAACAATAAAGGTCTATGATACTAATCTCATCCACAGAAGATAAATACAATCAATATCAGAATCATCAAGATAAAATAATAATCAATAAGTCTCAATAAATATCTCGGGGAACAACCCGATAATGAGTTTAATACATTATTCCACGAGACATGAAATAGAGTATAAAGAACAGAAATGACTGAGTATATAAAGCAAATACTCAGGATAAATCTTCTGGCATTACCTCGTCATCTAGTACTGATACTGCACCAATGTCTACTCATGTCCCGTATACGTCGGGGTAGATCTCCTCTGCTAAACCCGGGGACATAATCCGGATTCCAAGTCATCGAGGGATATAGCAAGGTACAAGAATAACTCAAGCCAAATAAATGCAGTATAAAAATATATCAGCATGGAAAACTATGTAACCAGCTAAGTGATATGCAAGTGAGAGCATTAATCATACTCAGGCTGAAACTACTAAAGCTCTGAGAAACCCATAGCAGCATTTATTATCTCGAAGGGCCAGTACGTGTGCCAAAGCTCTGGTCAGAGTCTAAGGCACTCCCAGAATAACTATATATAATATAATCAGCCTTAATATGGTAAGACTCTCCCCACCCAATGTAACCTCACGTCTCATATCCATAACACGCAAGATCATGACCTCTAACTAATGTAGCGAGTCATAATATAGATATGTATATATAAGATCTATGTCACGAATCCTGTAACCTATACAGAATCACCATGAATGACTCAGAAAAGATTATGTCTCATGAATAGTATCAAGTGTCCTATGGTATGACGTACTTGATAATGCAAGCACGAAAATATATAGGATAGTGATATCAACTCTCTAGGTAACGTTACACAACTCCACGTACGGCGTTGACACCCGAATCTTATTCGGACTCTAAGCAACATCACACGGTCCTAGGTTGAACAGATACATCATATAAATAAATCAAGAAAATAATATAAAGCAAGTACTGCAAGATTGGCAAGGTACACTTGTCTGGGGTTTGGATTCCAACAGTCGCTCCGGTGTCAGCGGGATCTTCAAGTACTCCTCCGGTTGCTGAAATAAATACTACCATCATTCTCAGAAGATATGAAATAGCTATGATTGCCTATCCATAAGTCCAATTTGGACAAAAGGGCAAAATTGACAGTTTTTTGTCAAAGCGGGATCCACATGTGACCCACTTCGCACCAAAAAATGTGCCAGAGATAAAGTTCTCCAAATTCGTCAAACTTAGTGTCTACAAGTCCAGAACGACGATACAAATCCAACAAAATGTCCAAAACTGGATTTTGATGTGCCGATCACAAAACTGTCCGTCAAATGGAGCCGTAGGGTCCACGATACGGAATTTCGTCAACATTCTCAGAATCGAACCAAACTTGGGTCACAGGACCAGCATAACGGTACGAGTATGATGGCGTAAGTTTTGTTACGAAACGACGAGCATACACGAAGTTACAATAAGTTTCAGAATAGGACCGATACGGGACAATTTTGACGGATACGCATTGATTCTGGTGTGCACGCACATCCAAATCAACTTCTACGGAATCCACACGTCCGTATTGATGATGCGCACCTTTTGGTAAAATTCGCACACCACCAAGTTGCCTCGTTTAGCGGGACGCACCCAGTTCAAAAAAATTCAGGGTTTTAAATAACCAAGTTTTTGGTCAATTTCACCCGCAAAATAATTACGAACTACAACAAAATAAATTAAACTAAATATAGGGTTTAAAACTCGGTTATATTATCTAAATTACTGTTCAAGTAAATTTTAAAATTAGTTAACAGGTTGATCGTAAAATGGGCGTGAACTTGCGAGTTCGGGACAATTTCTAAATTTTCAGAAATAGGGGTTGTTTTTCCTGTTTTTGCGTCTCAGTTTGCGACCAACACAGGAGGCGATACCCCGAACTGATTGTATAGGTTTTGAGAGGTTTACACAACGAACGTGTCGCAACAGACCGTTTGAACATCGGCGCGACGAGGAGAGAGAAATTCTCACCTGAACAGGACGTCGGAATCGACTGTTCAACGCGTACGCGAGGTGGCACGGCGCTGTGCTCGGCCGGTCGGTGGTGGCGCCGCGGCTGCTGTGCTTGGTCGTGGTCGTTGCTGTCCGTCTCGGCGCCGTCGTCGGGGAGATCGCAGGAGGTGGCGGGGTCGCAGCGTCGCTCATCGTCGAAGGGGTCAGATGGTGGCAGCGGTGGTCTCGGGGTCGAGGGTGCTCGGGATGAAGACGTCGATGGCGGTGATGGTTTGGTGCTGTCGGCTCGGGGTCACCGGATTTGGGCTAGCGGAGGAGGCGGCGTCGCTGGAGGAAGGTGGTGCTGGGGAGTCGTGGTGTTGGGGGTGGCCGAGGCTGTCGTGGTGGTTGGCGGTGGTTTATATAGTGGAGAGGGGAGGTCGACAATCGGCGGTTGGAGGCGGCCGAGAGGTAAAGTGGTAGGGCATTCGGTGGAGGAGACGTGCAGGCGGGGAGGCAAAGCGTCGGCGGCGCTGTGGGTGAACGGGAGGCGGGGAAGTCGGGGGGATTCGGGAATTAGGGTTAGTTACTGTAGCAGTCGGGTCGGGTCGGGTTAGCGGGTACGGGTCGGGCTCAAATCTGACCGGTTAGGGTTTTGGGTTGGGTTGGTTTGTTATTTTAAACCGGTTTGGTTCGGTTTATTAAGTTGGTTTAATCAGGTTTAGTTTGGTTTATTTAGGTTTATTTAAACATATTATTTTTAGCTATTTAAAAATAGTTTTTTTGTCCAATAAATTCTAGAAAAATTACAGTATATCTAATTATTTATTTTACACTCAAAATATTATTTTCATATTTAATAAAATAAAAATATTTATTTAATACCAGAAAATATTTATTTTAAATATTTAAAAATCACAGAAAAATTTCGAAAATTTATATTTAATTTCTGAAAAAATTTCGGGTGTTTACAACTGTCCACCTCTCCTCCTCCCGTTCATCCCCCTTCCTCCTCCGGTCTACGCGTCCATGCCCCAACCACAGGACCCCCGCGAGCACGGCACAGCCGCCACAGCTGCTCTTGCCGCCGCCGCTTGTGCTGCTCGAGGAGGAGGAGAGAAAGATAACGAGGAGGAGAGAGAATGAGGCGAAGGTGCTCGAGGAGGAGGAGGGAGAAGGAGGCAGAGCTGCTTGAGGAGGAGGACGACGACGAGGTGGAGGAGGAAGACGACCGTCGCCGCCGCTGCTTTTGCCTCCTCCTCCTCCTCTCTTGTCTCGTCTAGCGCAAACACTCTCCCCCTCCAAAATGTCAAAATTTTGACAGTACTATCAATTTGTTATGACTGTCAAAATTTTGACAGTCATGAAAAAAAAAATTTAGACTACCATGATCAAGTTTGAAAAGTGATAAACTTATAATTATCTGAAAAAAATTGACTATGCTAAATTTTTTTTTGTAGTGGCTTTATCAAGAACCCTTTTGAGCTCCATCCTATTGATGCTCTACCACCACTACGAGAGAGGTGGGTGGCATCTTTGTACAAACTTTAACACCTGATGATGAATGGATAAGATATTTGGTCGTCACTAAATAATTAGCGGGCCGAGATCTCGGATGATTTAGACTCAAAAGCGAAATCAGAAATTCATGCTGGAATAGACTAAAGGTGTAGATCGACTCATATAAAAAAAAATTAATTGGGTTGATTGAAATCCACTTTTGACTCCAACCTAGTTCCCATGTTAATTAGTATGAAAATGCATTCATTTTCTCTGCATCGATACCGATCTATGATACTATCGGAGTAGAATAAGGGATCTAAGGAAAAACAGAGGCTATACTTTCTTATAAAGTTGTCAGAGGACGATTAACCTCTGGATTTGAAATCACTGCTTATATATCTGGTATTGGTCATAATTCACAAGAACATTCTGTAGTATTAGTAAGAGGAGGAAGGGTTAAGGATTTACCCGGTGTGAAATATTATATTGTTCGAGAAATTCCAGATGCTTTAAATTTTGAGTGAGAACACATGACCCCACTTGTCTTGTGCTGACTCTTCCTAAAGTGTGTGTGTGTGTGTGAATGAAGATTGATGCTCCCATAAATCGGGTACTGCATGCGCCAGCATGGGATGCTGCATCATGGCAAGTCCACAAAAAGATGCTGAAAACAATCTATTTTCAGCAAACTGGATATTTCCTAAATGATAGTACGTCTAACCAATAATATTTTACAATAATATTTTACGAAGTAGAGGATCTTAGGATAATTTTTTTATTATATTGAATTAGAAATATGCAATTTAACGCTAATAATATTTTGAATTGAATTAAAAAAAAAATTACAATAAGAAAACTAGAATAGATGACCAAGATTAGATATAGCAAATAGAATTTTATGACTAATTTATGCAATTTTTTCTTTTACACTTTTATAAGTTTTTTGATTAAAAATTTACTAGTCATTTTTGATTTCGCTGCACCCAAATTCTGTCTACGCTACTGTACCTAGTCAAATTAGATAAGCATGGATCAATGATATGGGATGATTGACATCAACATGACCGTTTATGAGCATGTACAAGCCTTATGGTCGTGTCGTTGTCTAAAAAAAATAAAAGGTTTTTAACCTTTGTATATGTCGAATTTATTCGTAAGAACTTCTACATATAGTGCCAGAAAGATGATGTTATTTTGCTGCCAATCTATGATATGGCTGTTGTTCTTTCATAAGTTTGAAGCAAAAGGTAGATCAATGGCTAAGTTTGCTTCTCCTTTCTGCAAAATATAATTAATATATGTAACTATATAATAGTAACGTGCACGTGTATTATAAACACGTAAACTAAAAATTGTTCAAAATATTTTAAATTAGAATTTATTATAGATACTGTTGTCCTATATGATGGAACCTACTCAATCACGAAGAATGTCTCTCACCTTAACCACATGAGTTAAAGATGTTATATAACTAAACAATTGGTTATAATTTATTTATTTTTGTAATTTTTAATTACGTGATGATATACATACAGTCTAGACGGCTCATTTTTCGAGTCGTTTCTAAGCCGTATTATAGTAGTAGAGATGTATGTATTGTCAAAAGTATAGTCTATTTTTTTTCAACCACCAAAACTAGGAAAAATTATTCAGTGAGCCAAGCTCACGACGCATCTTGATTTTCTTTTATTTGATGGCATGGAGATGAAGAGATGCGACTGCATGCACTCATTTCCATGCCATCAAGGAAAAAAAAAAGTTTGATACAGATGGCTGTATAAAAGTTTTGATACAGCTCAAGGTGTATAATGGGCCGGGCGGTCCAAAATTTGGCCCGGGACCGACCCGATCAACGTCGGTCTGGACCGGCCCAGATCCGATCAACGACCCGGACCGACTTGGCCCACCCCCTACGAGGGTCCAGAATGGGTCGACAAAATTGGCCCGTAAGTTCGGTCCGGATTGACCCGGTCAACGCCGGTCTTGGCCGGTCCGGACCCGGTCAACGACCCGGACCGGCTCGGCCCACCCCCTACGAGGGTCTCGGCAAAATCGGCCCGTAAGCCCGGTCTTGTCCGACCCGGGTGTGCAACGTTGCGGGTCCGGACTGGTTCACGATGTGTGTGTGTGTATATATATATATATATATATATATTTAAAAAATTATAATTTTCTATTTATTATATACATAATATATTATATAACTTATATTATATATAATATATATATAAAAATAAAAACAATTGGCCGGTCCGGACTCGGACCG
Organism: Iris macrosiphon; assembly: GCA_036927795.1. Lineage (NCBI taxonomy): Eukaryota > Viridiplantae > Streptophyta > Magnoliopsida > Asparagales > Iridaceae > Iris > Iris macrosiphon. The sequence goes on along the minus strand of JAYESA010000007.1, from coordinate 2,765,585 downwards.
CCAGCCACCGGGTCCTGGATGGATCGACCTTCAGTGCTTACTGGCCGGCCCGGACCGGTACGTCCACGTCTGGATTTGAATTCGGACCGGCCCGAATTCGATCAAAATCGATCAAATCGAACCTCGGGCCGGCCCGATCCGATCCATTACACACCTTGAGATACAACAATTGTATGACAAATGGGCTCCCAGCTCTCTTTGTAAAGCGTACAAGTTTATATATATATATATATATATATATATATATATATATATATATATATATATATATATAAATTTTGTGGTGAGATACACTTGTCATACAGTAACTATATCAATTTTTTCGCCATCAAGTGAAGAAGAATCAATATGTACGTTAAGTCTGTCTCACTAAATATTTTTTTTTAAAAATTTAGATTAGTTGTTCACTCATCCGTTCAAAGGTTGCCAACATGAATGGTCGGTAGATTTGGACAAATTAAGAAGAACATCGAAGTGCACTTTGATATTCTTCACATGAATGTTTGTACTTTCTTTTCCTTTTTTGTTTAAGAGGAAGATGGATCATTTGTTGGCCCCACTTAATTAGGCGTCGAGTTCACTTCAAATCTTGATTGCAGCTGCAGTAAAGCTCGTCCCCACAGCACTGCAGCACTCGGTCAGTGGAGTCCCTACGCTTAAAATCGCGTGTCCGTGTCTCTCTCTCTCTCTCTCTCTATGTATGTATGTATGTATGTACCAAACTATCACATCGTTGCCCCCACATCATCCGCACGACCGGCACACATTAGATAACATGACACGGCTGTGGAAAAAGTCAGCAATATCCGGTTATAACGGAATCGGTAGTTTAGACTCCGTTTGATATATTGAATAAAAAGATGGAAGGAAGAAAAAAAGTAAAGAGATATATTTTTTATCTGTATGGAGAAAAAAAAATTTATTTTCTTCCTTTGTGTTTGATAGGACGGAAGGAAAATAAAAATGATATGCTTTCTTTTGTTTGATATGAAATAAAATAAAAATATAGATTTTATCAATTATATCCTCAACTAATAATATTTATTTATCATTTGCTTTTATTGAACTACTTTAAAATAATATAATTCATATAGGGTATAATTGTAAATTAAGATGTGCATCCACTTTTTCTTCCACTTTTGTAGGATTGATTTTTTTAGGTTAGGAGGAAAAACTGATTCCCTCACTTTTTTCTTCCATCAACTTTTTCTTCTGTACCAAACAAGAGAAAATGAATCATTCTTCCCACTTTTTTCTCCTCTATTTTTCTTTCTCCCATTTTTTCCTCCTACAAAACACACCCTTAGTCTTGTATCGTATAAGAACTCAGATTACGAGACGTAGATAATTGGAATTTGATCCGAATTTTTTTCTTCTTTTAAGACGTCAGTCCAATCAAATATTGTATCTCATTTAACCTTGCTCAGAACATGATTTCCGCATACGAGGCTAGGAGCTATTTTGTTTGCGGATTAGAGTAGAAAGTGGTCAAAATTCGGATTTTGGACCACTTCACGTGTTTGATTGGAGAATTTGCAGACAATATTTACTCTGATTTCACATGAACAATAAATATTTTTTGTCACAAAATCGAAGTTTTTTACATCGAAGTTTTTTTTCTCCGAAGTAGAACGCGGAAGTGGAAGTTTTTCATTCACATTTCGCGCATTTGGTTGGAGGATCACTCCATCTCTACTTTTACAAAAATAAATTTTATTATTCATGTAATTTCAAAGAAAAATTATAAATTTTTTATCAATTTCAACAATAAACCAAATATCAAATTCTAGAATTTTTTACTTATAATCTTCACTTCTTTAAAACATCTAAATAAATAATTTCTTATATACACAAAATATTAATTTTTAAATTTTCTACTTTGTTGAACTTCTTCGAACCAAACAACCCTTGGCCAATATATGCAACCGTAGCAAGACAAGCAACAACCAAAGCCAAAAACAATGGACAACTAGAAATAATATTGACAATAACTTGAATTTGGATTATAAGTTTCTCGTCCATATTACTTGATTCTCGAGAATTAAAAAGCTGAATATTTTTTTATTATCATTCTATATATATATATATATATATATATATATATATATATATATATATATATATATATGGAGAAAATTAGTATGATCACCTAATCTCACCTACAATGGAATTACACTTATACCTCATTTGGTTCGTGGAAAAAAAATAAAAAAATTTTGATTTCTTGGTATTTTTTTTGTCCTTTGAAAAATTATTTTTTTATCAAATTTTTTTTCTGGTGTTTGGAAAGACAAAAAAAAAAAAAAAAATTAAGAGGAAGAGTAGATCCTTAGTTGAAAAAAATTGAATCTTTTGTTGGGTGGGAGGAACCACTTTTCTACCTATTTTTCTTCTCCTTGAAAATTATTTTTCTTTCTTTTTCCTTTCCTGCATACATCTAAACATAGAAAATAAATAAACTTTATTTTCCAATACCATAATTCCGTCAACCAAACATGGTCTTACTTGAATCAACGAGTGAATTGGCTTTAATTAATTTGTCGAACCTTTTCTTTTCTTTTAGTTGAAGGAATCAAGTGACATATATGATCATCGAGCCTTATTTTATTATAATGGAATCGAAAATGAAGCATAAAAAAGACTACATCCAAGTTTTTATAACTAGACATTGTTAGATCGATCTAACGTAAAATTATTTGGACTTCTTTAGTTCGCAGAAAGGAAAAAAAATCGATCATTTGTTCTTTTTTTTTTTAATGAACATAAAAAATTATAATTTTTATCAAGCTTTTTTCTTGTTTAAAAAGGCAAAAAAAATTATAGTCAGAATATATCTTGAGCACAAATAATTTAGTCTTAAATTTTTGTAATAATGGAAGAAAATTGGGAAAAAAAAGTGTGAATACTTGACATGTATGGAAAACTATTTCTTCTTTATTTCTCTTTTATTTAGAAATCAGAAATTTAATTTTAAATTTTAAATTTTTCTTATTCAACGAATCAAACAGGGTCTTTATGTTACTTGTCAGATTGGAAAAAGTTAGATTTGGATGAGCACATAATGTTGTCAAACATGATCCATTGGATAAGACACCATTAATTATAGGATCAACAAGTAAAGGCACATAACATTTGACGTGTGAAACTGTCCTTTGCTTATACTGCAAATAATCGTAGGATCAGCATCATAATTATATTACTTGGACTCCATTTTGAGATTGTGTGTGACTCTTACTATTTTAAAAAAGTTGAGATAACAAGTTTTTTTTTTGCTGTCAGGAAGTATAGATACTTTACTAAGCTTTAAACCATTTTTTTCTTAATATGGAGTCCAAGTAATATAATATGGAAGGGTTATTTAGCTTAACCATTTCTATGTTTTATGTTTATTAAACAGATTAATCTTACTTTGAAACTAATTATACGGACTACCCCTCTTATTTAGAATTTTTTTTAAACATAGGAGTAGTTACTGTTATAACTTTCTATAGAAAATATAAAACACATGGGTGGTCCGTGTAATTAGTTCCAAAGTATGAGTATTCCATGTAATAAACACATAAACACATGGAAGTAGTTAACGTAAATAACCCAATATTAATGGAGGAGAAATTGTAAAAGTATGAAATGGATCAGATTTGCTGCAGCGATCTGACATGTCTAGAAGGTGAGGAACCATCGTATCTTTGAGGGGTCGGTGATTTCCACCATTGTGATCATCCATAATATTGAGCATGATGTGAGTATAATGAGAGAGAGGACGCACTATTGGGATTAAATTGTATATATGGTGATTGGCCCATGTGGCTTAGGCCCAAGTTGATATGTGAATGTATATATATGTAATATCATGATGAATGAAACACCTAGATTATTTTTTTTTCTACTACTTCTTCACATGGTATCAGAGCATGAAGGCTAGGGCACGATTTCTATTCCCATCGTGGCGGCAGGGGAGAATTGTTTCTCCACAGCGACGGTGGCGAGTCTCCTTCGGACCGGCGGTATGACGAGCGGTTGTGGTGGCGGCGAGTTTTCTACTTTGGTGGCGGCAGCAACAAGGATCGATCCCACATCCCCGTGTTACCTTGGTTATAATGACAATCCGGGTAATACACTTACGAAAGTGGTATTTCGTAGGAAAAATTATGAGGAATGGTCGAGATCTATTCGGCTTTCTCTATGGGCTCGACGGAAATTTGGGTTTATTGACGGGTCTATCGATAAACCTACGGAGAATGACAAATTGGAGGATTGTTACTATGTCTAATCGATGCTTGTGCAATGGATCTTGCATACTATTGACGCTTCGGTGAAGAAGATGATAGCCTACTTTCAGGAGGCGAAACCGCTGTGGGATTCGCTCAAGAACCGATTTAGCGTGGAAAATGGCGCTAGAATTCAACAGATTAAACATTCGTTGGTAGAGTGTCGCCAAACGAAATCCATGTTCGTGGTCGACTACTTCGGCCAATTGTAGACTTTTTGGGATGAGTTGGGGACTTATGAACCTATTCCGGCGTGCAGTTGCGACAAATGTACGTGTGATATCCCGAAGAAGCTATAGAAACGGGTTGATGATGAGCGCTTTCATCAGTTTCTTTATAGGATCAATCATGAACTCTATAGCAACGTCTGCTCGACTTTATTGGCACAAGATCTGTTTTCTACTTTGGCACATGCTTATCAATCCATGCTACAGGAGGAACGATTGCGCACGTCCATACAAGTCTCCTCTTAACGGGACGAGGTTATGGCACTTGCGGTTAAAACTCCTTCTGTTAACCGTAGGCCATCTCATTTGGATGCTCGAAATAAATCGGAGTTGCTTTACAATTTTTGCAAACACAACGGACATGAAGAAGCCACTTGCTTCGAGAAATATGGCTTTCCAGATTGGTGGGGGATAGGTCGCGTGGCGGCATACGAGGGGCTGGTCGCAGACGTGGTGGCAGACACGCAGCTGGTGATGGACGTGGATGGGGTACGGAGGTGCGTGCGATAGTGGCAGGACGTGGCGCGACAGCTGCGACACAGACACGTATGACAGGTGATGGTGCAGGCGGTGTTCCGGGAATAACTCCGGACCAATGGCAACAACTTATTTCTCTGCTTCGGTCAAATCTCCAGAGGACCGTATGGTAGGTAAGTCTATTGCACCTTGGATTGCTGATACATGCGCTTCGAATCATGTTACTGGAAATTTGGATTTATTGTCGAGGGTGACAAAAATGGAGGAATGTCAGGTTGGGCTCCCGGACGGACGGACTGCGGTTGCCTCATGCTGCGGGCGTGTTGCTCTTACACCGAGTATTGTTCTCACGAATGTTCTATTCGTACCTCAATTACATTACAATTTAATTTATGTGGCCCATCATATTGATGATACAAATTGTGTTGTACAATTCACTACAAAATTATGCGTGATACATGACCCCAGTTTGAGGACCCTGATTGGCGTCGGTGAACGGCATGATAGACTCTACTATTTTTGTATTGTACCGAAGACTCAGGCCTTGGCAGTGACTGGGACGAGTTCTCTGGACATTTGGCATCAGTGACTTGGGCATCCTTCTGATAAAGTAGTAAAGTCTCTTCATGTTGTTAGTAGCTCTAGTAGTTCAGTGAATAAGGCATGTGAAGTTTGCCATCAGGCAAAGCAAACTCGAGATATTTTTCCTGTCAGTGACTCTCGGACTGTTAAATTTTTTGATTTGACACATTGTGATTTTTGGGGGCCGTATCCTACGCCTTCTTCGTGTGGAGCTCGATATTTTTTGACGATTGTGGATGATTTTTCTCGTATTGTTTGGATTTTTTATTGATTGATAAGACTGAAATATACAAGATATTCTCGTCATTTTTTCTGTCACCCTCACTTTTCTAGCTAGGGATAGTTTGATAATTTGGCATGGATATTTATTTTAGAAATATAATATTAAATATTATGCATGTTGTAAATATTATTTATTGTATTATTTATTTATTGTTAGATGTTAGTATTTGATTTTGGACTTTTGTTAGTGGACCTAACTAGTTTAGATTAGATCCATGGACCACATTTTATTCTAATTAGATTTGAGCCCAATAATAAGCCCATTCATTAGAAGAATGAATTAATTAGTTAAAACCTTTCCTCCTTAATTAATTCCTTTATGGCAAGCCCCAAGGGGTATTGTGGACATTTCATAGTAGCTTGGAGGAGGGGTAGAGGTCGGCCATCATAGAGGGAGGAGATAGACTTTTTCTTCATTTTTTTATTCCAAATCTAGATCTAGAATTCTTCTCTTCCAAATTTCTTCATCCCTACACCAATTCCTATGCAAATTCCTTTTCAATTCCTTCTCTACTCATCATTGGAGGCTATTAGAATAAGGAGGAAGCAAGGATCTACAAGGAGTAAGTAGGGATCTACAAGGAGGAAGTAAGGATCTACAAGTTGAAGGCTCTTGACACTCATTTGGAGAATTGCATTGGGAATCCATCTTCCAATAGGTACAATTCATTTTTTTCTCTAATTAGACTCTAAATCTGTAATTTAATCATTAGAAACCCTCCCATGTACTAAGGCTTTCCATAAGAAGTGGAATTAGGTTCATAGGAGGCATATGGAGAAAGTTATGTGGTATTTTGTGTAAACTCGCTCACCCAAAATAGATATTTTGTGTATATTTTATATTATTATATTTATTATAGATGTTGAATTTATTTAGAGTATTCTCTTAGTTAATTAGAAAATAATTTTTTTAGTATATTTACTTATATAAATATTTATTTAGAATTATTTTTAGGCTATTTTAGATTATTGGAATTTTTCCATAATTTTTAGCTAATTAAAAACTAGTAAACTAATTTTCTAGAACTTTGAAGAATTTATCTTATGTTCAAACTTAACTAAAAATATCCCAAAATTTTATTTTAGGTTCTAAATAGTTACATATATTTTCTAGAATTGTTTGAGAATTTTCTGAGTATTTTTAGTATTTATTGGGAGTAATTAGGCTAATAACTAATTTTTAGGACTTGTAGAATTTATTGTGAAATCTCAGGAATATAGAATGGACCCACTTTATTTTTTAGGGTTTATAATATTATTATATATTTTCTGGAATTATTTCAGAATTTTTGGAATAATTTCAGTATTTATTTTTAGTTATATGGGTAAAACTAATGTTTAGAGCTTCTCCTAATAATAGTAGAAAACCTATGAACATAAAATTATCCCAAGTATTTTTCTAGGGTTTCTGGATTCAAAATATATTTTTTGTAATTTTTTCAGATTTTTATGATTATTTTTAATATTTATTTGAAGTTATTTAGATTTAAAACGACTTAAATAATGTTTTGATAAAGGCAAATCAAAAATAAATAATATAAATAAAACCATCCAATCAGATTCTGACACGTGTTAGCCTATATATATCCATTCAGCCACAGGTACATCTCTATATATATATAATATGATAACCCTAATTATCCTATTATTTAGAGAGAGAGATTTTGGAGAATTGCCATCTAGAGTTCCTTCATCTTCCAGAAGCCATTGCGCATAGCTCCGGACTCCAAACGAGGTATAGTTTCTTGCGTTAAAAAGATATTGAGGTTATATTTCTGATTATATAATTTTTTTTCGAAATTATTAGTATTAAATTTTGGAAAATTCGTAGAGCACAGCATGTCCGAAAATAGACGTGTTTCGATGTTTTCGCAATTTCGGGAGAACCCGGAATCAGAATCACGAACCGTTTAAAGTTTTGGAAATCTAATGTCGAGATCATCGACATATATTTTTCCTAGAATTTAATTCAAAGTATTTATATACTGTTAATTATGTAGAACTTCTAGGTTAGAATTTAACCATCGGTGCACAATACAAAATTTGTATGTGCCATAATTTCCAAACGAATTTGAATTCGGACGAGCCATAAATTCTAGTATATTTTTGACGCTAAAATATACAGGAAATCATGCATGAAAGTTGAGTTTGTGTCGGTTGACTTTTCGGTCAACAGATTGCCTCGATTTGTGTGCCATGAGTCTCGAGTTGATAAAATTTAGTTCTTTGGACAAAATTAGGGTTTAACAATAAAATTAGATTATATTAAGATTAAAATACTATTTTAGGTTATTTTATTCAGAATTAAAATAGATTAAATGGAGGAACCTATTTATCCACTTTTGTAACCTAACTTGTTTAATTTATGTGACGGGTAGATCGGACGACGCCTTGAGTGAGTTGGGAATTCATCCTTTTCAGACCAGGCAAGATACCTTGCCAAATTATTTACAGTACTTTGCATGCTATTTATATTTCTGTTTATTCATTGCATGTGTAGTCTCGTTCAGTTATATTCATTGCATGTGTAGTTCGTTCAGTCATTACTATATATATTAGATATGTTGACACACACTTGACACCTAGTATCATGAGAGGACAATCATTAGGCGTATGGGCTTTTAACCACTCTGGTAAATCGTAGTATATAGTTCGCACTATGGGCGTGTGTCGCGCTGGTCGCTACCCCCGCGGTATATCGATTTCTGGAGTCTCGCTGGTCGCTACCCCCGCGATATGTCGATTTCTGATGTCCATTGACGTGTGTGTGAGTTGTGAGGTAGATCGAGTAGCCTACCCTTGCCCATATGTCGAAAAGTTGTCCTCATTTGCATTCATATAGATGTCTTGTACAGCGTACTTATTTATTTTCAAATAATATGCATGTTTACTGTATTCAAGTTGGCTCATTTTTCTGTATCTTGTTACGTCCCTCTGAGGACCTGGTCCTCTGCCAGGTGTATCTGTTCTTGAGTAATTGCAGGAGCGCAAATTTGGATGGTTATATATGTTTCGTGGATGTCCTCTCTTCGAGCCCGTGATTGCTAGCTGGTATTCTTATATGGTGTTGTTGTGTTGTACTTATTTTGTATTTGCTCTTACATTCGAGTTGGTAGTGGATTTGTTTCCATCCAACTATCATCCTTAGATACTTATGTTGAGATCTAGTTATATAGATGCTGGTTATTCATTTATATTAATTTTTTGTGCATGAGATTTCGATTGTACCCTGTGACCTGTGACATATGTTTATACCACTTGTGGATTTTATATTCATATTACAGCGTACGTATGGATTTGGTTTCCATATATTGGAGTTTCCATATCCATGCAGTTGACATGCTTACGTGTTCCTAGTCCTACGTATTTTAGGACTGGGGCGTGACATTTTGTGTCAATTTTGGGAAAATTTCGAGATTGTGACACCTTGTGTTTGTGAATAGGTCAATTAGACCAAATTGACATATGTTTGATTGTGTGTGACTAGTGTCATGTCCATAATTGGATACGTGTAGGCCATTTTCCGATAATTTGGCGATACGGGTTGATTTGGGAAGTTTTTTCCGACACGAGGGTTTGAACATGTAACATTTTAACACGGGCACATAGATGTATAGTTAACACTTTGTGTTGCTTCTAATTATGATTTTAGACTTGCTCGTGTCCTTCGGGGTACATTTGGTGGTGTGGTAGAGTACTATCGCAAGCGTATCATAGATTGAGTGTGATACGGGTGCGGTGCACTCCACGTGTTTGATTCTTTGCATTACAATTCAATTTACCTTGGTAATAGCTATTAGAGTATTATAATTTTTATATGATATAAATATATAGTTATATAGTTATATGTATGTTTCTAATTTTATTGTGATGTGTTGGTGGTCCTTGGAGAGTAGGAGAGTTCATGTGCATCATTAGTGTGGGTATGTGTTAATATATATATATATATATATATATATATATATATATATATATATATATATATATATTTGTGTGTGTGTGTGTGTATGTGAGCTAGGGGGGGCAATAAGCAGGCCGGATAAGCAGCAGAAGCAGTAAGCTGCAGCAGAAGCAGTAAGCAGCAACAACAGAGCAGTAAGCTGCAGCAGCAGTAGCATTAGTGTGTAGCACAAGTGCTAAGAGATTAAGTTGTAGATAAGCTAAGTTAGTTAATATTGTTAGTTATATATATATATATATACGTACTAGTTAGCATTAGCATTTGTTAATATTATTTCTAGTTAACCTTGAGTTACACCAAGGTAATGGGAGTTGAGTATCATAGGGTATGGGTATTGAAATCAAATGGGTAAGTTAGTATGTTAGTTTGGTATATTATTGTTATAAGTTACGAGTATAATTGCATGTTAGCGTATAGTGAGGTATGTATGGTTAGTTAGTTAATGTTAGATATTGGATTACCTTGTGATACCAAGGTAGTGTCAAGGTATTGGTTTATACTCAAGGTTTTGAGTTTGTATATCAAGATGGATGTGTAGGTGGTATGATACCGCTTTTGGTTCAAAGCCAAGGTATCCACTCAGCATTAGTTTAGCTAGGAGTACTATATATTTTTTTATCTTATATATATATATATATATATATATATATATATATATATATATTGTATTTTTATATCTAATAACTTACGTATCTTATGATACGGTATTGTGTTGGTATCCTAGTATCCTAACATAGCTAGTATAGCCTAGTTACATAGTGTATGGACGGAATATCCTAGAGATGGACTCACACAACCTAGAAATAGCTAGTTTGACTAGTTTGACCTAGTTTGACTTATAAATGGCTTTATGACCTAGAATTGAACTAGTTTAACTTATTTTTATTCTAAAACCTTGTATTGATGCAATATTTCATATATAGGACTGTGTGACACCAGCTTGGGCATCGAGAGACACATCTTGCTCAGGACCACATATGAGTATATTTTTCTGTTAGTTTTTATTTTATGATAGTGTATATATCACTTGTTCTAGAACTGCGTACTTGATACTGACACTTGGTTACACGGACTGGTACTATATGGACTCCGTCGAGAGATGTTATCCCTTTTCGTGTTTAATGGGTACTCCTTACACATATATTTTATCGTGTGCATCGGATATCAATTTTTATGTGCTTCATGTGCATCCACTATTTTGTGTGCTAGTGTGACTATATCGTATTCATGTGCATGACGTGTCGTGATTAGAGTATTGGTTGGGGAGGGAGAGTAGAAGTTTGTTATGTGATCAAGCCCTATTTATCTCATGTGCATGTCGATTATACACCTCACGTATAATCGAGTTACCTTTATACCTTACGTGCAACCTAAGTCGATCACATAACGAACTTGAGCTCTAAACCACATACCTAGTATTCTTGTTCTTCTACTTGCAGTTTATTTCCATATTTTTAATATTTACTTTCTAGTTCTTTATTGTGATTATTTGCCTATTCTCACTTGTATTTTTATTTCTTAATACTTGTACATCTTGTATCATTTTCTATTACTCGTTATATATGCTCGATTATGTATTTGAAACTACTTTCAGAGGTATGTACTTCGCTCCAATCCTGATTGAATATATTTTTCAGATAATTTGCTATAGGAGCTGTGTCACACTTATTAAGGACCGCAGGACGATGTTCCATTAGAGGATACTCATTTAGAGCAGGAGGACTTAGTACCAGAGCCTGAGGAGGTTTAGATTATTGCTAGACTTGTATTAAACTTTTATTGAGGCTTATGGCATGTGTATATATTATTTCAGTCTTGTGAATGTATTATGACTATTTTCTTTGTTATTCCAATCGTGCTATATCTTCCTTAATTTGTATTATGATTGAGTATAGTTACATTTATCAGATACCATATCGTTCCTCCGTTTGAAGTTGAGATGATTGAAATGCACCATATATATATATATATATATATATATATATATATATATATATATATATATATATATATATATATATATATATATATATATATATATATATATATTTCGAGATGTTTAGATAGTAGAGTTGACCCAGACAGCGTTCTAGCGTCGATGCTGCGGCGTAGGTTGGACGTACCCATGTACTCGTTCCCGAATATCCGGGAGCGGGTCCTGACACATTTTTAGTGGTGGCCCATGCAGGTCGTTCCTCGAGGTCGCAACTAGTGCGATGTCATAGTAATGCTCACCTAGAATATTGCTACGAGCCTGCTTTAGGATTAGGATCTAGGATGAGAATATACTCAATCACAACTAGGAAATATTCTAATTTATCGATTTTACAACCTTTATCATTCTGAATATTGAATCTTTGAAATATTACTGTCCTTCTTTGATGATATCGTATCTTGTGTAGTATTGACTTCTTTGTTTCAATCTGTCTTCGGGACTTGCAAGAACATGACCGGGGGTGGCATTATCCTGGTCAGTGATGTTTACAAGGACCAGAGAGTTTTTTTGGAAGGCCGAGAGTTGAGTGTGTGTCTACACATAATGTCACTTCTGAGCTACGATATAGTACTCGGGATGAATTGGTTGAGTAGGCACCATGCTAGCATCGATTTTCGTGGAGGCAGAGTATTATTCAGACCGCCATGAGAGCCAGAGTTTGAGTTCGTCAGAGGAGCAGCAGAGCAGAGCGAAGAAGATTTATGTGGAGCTTTGGTAGAAGAGCAGGAGCCGCCATATCCATTGATTGTAGAGTATATGGACATTTTTCGGAGGAGTTGTCGGGGTTGCCACTAGACAGAGATATGGAGTTCTCTATAGATTTGGTGCCAGGCGCAGAGCCAATATCACAACATATCTATAGGGTGAACAACAGCAAACTGGCGGAGTTGAAGAAGCAGGTGGATGAGTTACAGGACAAGGACTTCATCTGCTCTAGTTCATCACCATGGGGTGCTCCAGTATTATTTGTACCAAAGAAGGATGGGTCGGTACGCATGTGTATTGACTACAGGGCACTCAACAACCTCACTATCAAGAACAAATACCCGTTGTCGCGGATTGACGATCTCTTCGATCATCTGAGCGGGGCAGAGGTATTCTCAAAGATAGACATGAGGTCGGGGTACCACCAGGTAAAAGTGAAGAAGGAAGACATTCTGAAGACAGCCTTCAGAACTCGGTATGGGCAGTTTGAGTCTTTAGTGATGGCGTTTGGGTTGACCAATGCCCCGTCGGTATTCATAACCTGATGAACAAGGTATTTTACCAGTATCTGGATCAGTTTGTGGTGGTATTTATTGATGATATATTGATATATTCAAAGACCCCGGAGGAGCATAAGAAGCACCTGAGGATAGTTCTGGAGACCCTCAGGAATGATAAGCTATATGGCAAGCTTTCGAAGTATGAGTTCTTCCTTGATAAGGTTGAATTTCTCGGACATGTGATTACAGGAGACGGAATCTCGCTAGACCCGAAGAAGATTTCAGCAGTTGAGTCGTGGTCTACCCCGAGTTCAGTAGCGGAGATCAGGAGTTTTTTTGGATTGACAGGCTATTATCGGAGATTTGTCAAGAATTTTCCAGGATTGCTGAGCCAATGACTAGACTAACCAGGAAGGACGTGGAGTTCGTCTGGACTGAGGATTGTTAGTTTACTTTTGAGTAGCTAAAGAAGAGGTTGACTATAGCTCCCATATTGACATTGTCATCAGGGACATGAGGATTTTCTATATATAGTGATGCATCGGGTAAGGATTTGGGTTGTGTGTTGCAGCAAAATGGAATGGTGATTGCCTATGCTTCCAGGCAATTACACCGCCCATGAGAAAAATTACCCTACCTACGACTTGGAGTTGGCAGCAGTTATTTTTGTTTTTAAACTGTGGAAGCACTACTTGTATGGAGAGCGAGTAGAGATCTTCGCAGACCATAAAAGCTTGAAGTATGTGTTTACACAAAAGAAGCTCAACATGAGGCAGAGGCGATGGTTGGAGTTGATGAAGGACTTCGACATTGCTTTGCAGTACCATCCACAGAAGGCCAACGTAGTCGCAGATGCCTTGAGCAGGTATCCAGTGGCTATATATTTGACGAGGGACAGACATTTATTGGCCGATCTTGATAGCTTGGGCATTGAGGTATTAGTTCCTAGAGTTGCAGCACAAATATGGGGACTCCAGGTACAGTCAAAGTTGATGGACCGGATCAGAGCCGCACAATTCGAGAATGAGTCTTTAAGGAGCATCAGAGCACAGGTCCGGATATGATTGGCAGAGGATTTCAGTATTGTAGATGATGGATCATTGCGGTATGGTACCAGGTTGTGTGTGCCGAGTGGAGCATTGCGCGAGGAGATTGTTCAGGTGGCACATCGATCTCAGTACTCTATGCATCCAGGTGCCAACAAGATGTATAGGGAGATGAGATAGCATGTTTGGTGGTATGGTATGAAGCGGGAGGTGGCTAGCTTCGTATCTAGATGCTTGGTATGCCAGCAGGTAAAGGTGGAGATACAGAGGCCAGATGAATTGCTTCAGCCTTTACCCATTCCAAAGTGAAAATGAGAGCATGTGACGATGGACTTTGTTTCAGGGCTTCTGCATTCTCCAGGAGGTAAAGACGCAATTTGGGTCATAGTAGACAGGTTGACCAAATTAGTCCACTTTCTGTCATTCAAAGTGGGTACGTCTACGGAGAAGCTCGCAGAGATATATGTACTTCAGATAGTCAGATTGTATGGAGTTCCCGTGAGCATAGTCTCAGATTGGGATACTCGCTTCACGTCCCACTTCTGGAGGAGTTTACAGGCTTGCTTGGGCACTCAGCTCAAGTTCAGTACCGCATATCACCCTAAGACAGACGGACAGTCGGAAAGGACTATCCAGACTCTCGAGAATATGCTACGCACTTGTGTTTTGGATTTTGGAGGTTCTTGGGAGGATCATCTTCACTTGGTAGAGTTTTCTTAAAACAACAGCTACCGGGACAGTAACGAGATGTCACCATTTGAGGTATTGTATGGACGGAGATGTCGCACTCCGTTATCGTAGGATAATAGTGGTAAGAGAGCCTTATTCGAGCCCATCCTCCATACGCCATGACAGGCATGCCCTAGAAATTGTGTTGGGTGTTCAGAACCCAACTCAATACTGGAAGACAGGGCCAAACTGCCTATCCTCGGCCAGCGCCGTAACGGGAGAAAATACAGCTTGCAAGCTGTGTGGTCGAATGTGACCCTTCCTCTCTCCTGGATGAATCGCCATATGAAATTGTTGATCATTCCGAGCAAAGGAAGCTATGATATCCTTCCAGGATCCATCGTTGCAGAGGACATTTGCTCGAAGACGCCTTCTTTTTCGGCTCCTTACATGCTGGAAGAATATGATCTTTTTCTTCCTCAAGTCAGCACGACGAATCTCGACAACCATCTCTCTTTTTGGTGAAGGAAGTGTGGAAAAATAGGTTAACCCACTCGCCTTTTTATAGGCAGAGGAGAACACACCGAATCCCAACAAAACTGCTAAAAATCTGCCGAGAAATCAGCCTCGTGGAATGAGTCAAACTTGACCGTTTCATGCTTCATTCAAAGTGTTTCAAATTACGAGAAATTTGAAAACTTTGAAGGGGGTCTTGTAGAAGCATGAAAAATACGCGGGGGAATCATACGCGTAAAACCCTCAACATGCAGGAACTCCGCATAAAGTAGAACTCCAGCGCTGGGTGGCGTGAAACATGATTCCAGCACCATTGGCGTACAACAGAGCTTCAACGCTATTCAGCGTAAAGCATAGCTTCAGAACAGCTCGCGTAATACAGTATTTTCAGACTGCTTCGGCGTAAAAAGGTTGTTACATCGCCACTTTGGCATAAAACCTGTCTGCTTTTAATGCAGCAAAAAGTTGTACGAGAATCTATTCGTATTCCTCGAATGAACCTGTCAGATCAAACAGTGAACCTGACTCCTGACAAAGAGTACAGCACGACGACCGAGAGGACGACTGTTATGATGATTCTGCACAGAGCCCCAAACTGTCGTTTAGTGACAAAATCCTTGATATAAGACGTCATTTACGCATCCAAGGGATACGCTGCCTATTTTACATAGGCAGAGGTGAGCTTTTACGCTCAGGAAGAGACAAAACCAACTGCCACGTCAAAAAGCTGTTCGTCGTACAGAACTCGAGGCACGTCTCTGCAATTAATGCGCGAGATGAGGGCAGATCTCTGCATTTAATACACGAGATTTGGTTCTATTTTCAAAGACCGGGTGAGCTATAATTAGGACTAATACGTCCACATCACCATCCCCGCACATTACGCCAATCAAGCTATGTTTAGCTATAGGAGCACGTTGTACGCTACCTCCTTGAAATACGTCGGCCAGATTATTTTTCAACTATAGGAGTATGCCGTATGCTATCTCCTTGAATTACGCCAACTCGGGCTATATTTGAGCATCAAGCTTTACACAGCTACTTGGCTTCTGCGCCAACATGACAGCTACTTGGCCTCTGCGCCAACATGACAGCTACTTGGCTTCTACGCCAACTTGACTACTACTTGGCTTTTACGCCATCAGAGCAGCTATTTGGCTTTTACGCCAACGAGACAGTTATTTGAATTTTATGCCAACCATCTCTACGCGAGGGACAGTAATTTATTGTGATTATTTGCCAGTTCTCACCATTATTTCTATTTCTTAATACTTGTGCATCTTGTATCCTTTTCTATTACTCGTTATATATGCTCGATTATGTATTTGAAACTGCTTTCAGAGGTATGTACTTTGCTCCAATCCTGATTGAATATATTTTTCAGATGATTTGCTAGAGGAGCTGTATCCCACTTATTACGGACCGCAGGACGACGTTCCATTAGAGGATACTCATTTAGAGCAGTAGGACTTAGTACCAGAGCCTGATGAGGTTTAGATTATTGCTAGACTTGTATTAGACTTTTATTGAGGCTTATGGCATGTGTATATTTTATTTCAGTCTTGTGGATGTATTGTGACTCTTTCCTTCGTTATTTTATTCGTGCTATATCTTCCTTAGTTTGCATTATTATTGAGTATATTTACATTTATCAGATACCATATCGTTCCTCCGTTTAGAGTTGAGATGATTGATATGTACCATATATATATTGTTCGAGATGTTTAGATAATAGAGTTGACCCAGACAACGTTCTACCGCCGATGCTGCGGCGCAGGTTGGACGTACCCACGTACTCGTGCTTGAATATCCGGGTACGGGTCGTGACACATTTTTAGTGGTGGCCTATACAGGTCATTCCTCGAGGTCGCAACTAGTGCGATGTCGTAGTTGTGCTCACCTAGAGTATTGCTACGAGCCTGCTTTAGGTATGTCGGTTTTCTTGCATACCGAAGAAGTGTATATGAAACTACTACCTGGTTTTTGAACCACACGTCCTGATTAGGTATGTCGGCTTCAAAAATCTCTTTATGGGCTTAAACAGGTGCCTCGTTGTTGGTTTGCGAAGTTGACGTCTTCTTTGCGGGAGTACGATTTTTGCCAATCGTACCCTGAGTAGTCACTTTTTTACTCTTCATAAGGGTGATATTCAGATGCATGTTCTTGTTTATGTCGACGATTTAATTCTCTCTGGCAATAATTCTACTGCTCTTACTGCCTTTAAGAATTATTTGAGTACATGCTTTCATATGAAGGACCTTGGGGTGTTAAAGTTTATTCTTGGAGTTGAGGTAGCTTGAAGTGCGGAGGGATTTTTTTTTTTGCCAACGAAAATATACACTTGACATTATCTCTGAGACATGATTGTTTGTGGCAAAACCCGCAAGCTTTTTCATGGAACAACATCATCAACTGGCACGCTCTACAAGTCCACGGTTGTCGGATGGGAAAGCATATCGGCGACTCGTGGGGGCGGTTGATCTATCTTTCGTTTACTCGGACGGATTTGCCTTACGCTGTTCACATCATGTCGCAGTTTATGCATTAGCCCCGGCGTAATCATTGGGATGCGGCTTTGAGGGTTGTTAGATATCTGAAGGGCAGTCATGGTCAAGGCATTCTCTTTCGCTCTGACTGTGATTTGCGGCTCCGGGGGTGGTGTGATTCCGATTGCACGAGTTGTCTCATCACGAGACGCTCTTTGTCTGGTTGGTTAATTTTTTTTGGTGATTCGCCTATCTCTTGGAAGACGAAAAAACATGTGACTGTGTTCCGCTCTTCGGCCGAAGCGGAATACCGTGCGATGACGGCGGTCACGTGTGAGCTTAAGTGGCTCAAAGGGTTGCTTGGCAGTTTGGGGGTGCCAACATTCGTGTGCTATGGATTTATGTTGTGATAGCCAATTTGCTTTACATCTTACACAGAATCCAGTTTTCCATGAGCGCACAAAACATATTGAGGTAGATTGTCACTTTTTGAGGGATGCTGTTCTTGATGGAGTTATTTGCCCATCTAATGAGGTGACAGATGGGCAATTGACGGATGTTTTCACCAAAGCTTTGGACAAACGACAATTTGAGTTTCTTTTGCTAAAGTTGGACATTTGTGACTTGTACGCTCCAACTTGAGGTTGGGGGGGGGGGGGTATTGGGATTAAATTGTATATATGGTGATTGGCCCATGTGGCTTAGGCTCAAGTATATATATATATATATATATATATATATATATATATATA
The DNA here is from genome assembly GCA_036927795.1 of Iris macrosiphon. NCBI lineage: Eukaryota > Viridiplantae > Streptophyta > Magnoliopsida > Asparagales > Iridaceae > Iris > Iris macrosiphon. The sequence goes on along the minus strand of JAYESA010000007.1, from coordinate 2,747,118 downwards.
TATATATATTCTCATGCATTTTTGATAATTCGGTTTAGAAATTATTTCTTATTTACATAATTTAATAGTATTTTTAATGATGTAGTTAGCTATAACTATGATGTGATTGTGCATACTAAATATATCTCTCTCTATTAGAGATTTGCTAATATCACAACCTCAAACACATTTTTTGTGCTTTCCTTGGGAGTGGCTTATCCATTTCTCATGTTCGAATATGTTTTTAGTTTGTTGATTTGCGATTGACTGTAATTAATGTTGAGTGGGATCGAATAATGGAAATGAGACGAACACAGTAAGAAAGGAGATACTTAGTGAGGAGGGAGATTATAGGAACTTTGATTATACATATGCAGGAAACGACCAATTGAAGGATTCCTTCTCACTTATATAAAAAAAATAGTTTCTCTTCTTCTACATATTTTCTAAAGAAAAAGAATCATTTGTCTTTCAGACTAGAACATCTACTAATTTTTTTTATATATAATAGAAGAAAAAAATACAAAATATCCAAAAATATTTGAGGATATTACATCGGAGAAAACCATTCTCACGTTCTTCCAGCCCAAGCACCCTTATATTAGAAATTTATTGGACCGACTTCCAATTTGTGGGCCTCTGACTGATTTTTTCCCTAATATTTTAGTAAATATGCTCACAAAAAATCCAGAGTAGATCAATCCGGTCCATCGATCCGGATTCATTAGTTTGGGTCTTCCAAGTAACGGCCCAAATTGTTGGTAGTTGAGTAAGGAATAGAGCTATCAAGTGGACGAGGCCAGTCCAGTCTGACACTAAATTTGGGTGGGCCGGATCGGACCTCACGAACCATATACTATAGCGGACTAGGCCAAAGGGTGAAAAATCTCAGCGTAGTCCAAAGCATGGCCCATTGCACGGTGGACTTCGTGTCGTGTTGGGTCAGTCCTGGACATGACCATGTTTGGATCAAATCAAATAAAATCAGCGAACGTAAAAAAATATTTTGGACTATAACCTGGAAAATATATTTTCTACTATATCTACGTGATTAATTTGTTTCTATCAAACAAATAACACTTTAACTTTTAAAAAATAGTTTTTCACTGTATCTAAGTGATTACTTGTCCAATATAAAAATTATAACTATGTGACTAATTAGCCGATCTTTGGGTTCAGATTCGATTGTCTGGGTAGGCCGGGTCGAGTCGGATCAAGACTTTGGAACGAGTCGAACCAGGTCTCTCAAATAAGTCGAGATAGATCCAGTACGTTCCGATATACTAGATCGAACCAGCCTGAGCGTAAGATTAATCGGACTGGACCGGTACATGGACCAATTTTTCAAATCAGGCTTTTGTTGGTTGGGCCGTTCCGGCCCAATTGACAGATCTACTCGGAAGTAACCAAAAGATGGGGCACACGCTCAACTTGCCAAGAACGCGTTATTTTTGCTACTGCTCGCTCTCTCGAGCACGACCTTGAAATAAATAAATAAATAAATCGTAAAAAAAAAGGTCGTTACATTAATTGCTGCAGGCTGCTGCTGCTTCTTATTCCTCTATTTCGGAGAGGAGAGGAGAGCATAGCAGAGAAAATGAATATTTTTGGGAAAAAACCCTCAGCTAAAGGTATAATTTTATATATTTGCTCCACAAAAATTCTTTCTTTTACAATTTGATCGCCAATTTGTTGATTGATTTTGCAGAAGTGCTTAGGGACAGCAAGAGAGAGATGGCCACTGCCACTAGAGGTCGGTCACTCTCTCTCTCAACTTTTCTTCCTTCCTTCCCTAATTTGCAATTTCAATTCTTAATTCTTGTAAAATAAAAATACAAATCTCAAATTTGTATTATTTTTGTGTGATGATTCTAACCCTAAAGTTTATAATTTTTATTGTACTATGAAATTAGCTTAAGCTCGAAATTATGCCAATAACGTAATCAATATTATAAACAATATATAGTTTGTAAAAGAGCCCTAGAAAATGGAGATGAAAGAGCCCCACTACGGAAAAGAAAAACCCAAACCAGAATTTAGATAATGTTGAAGAGATCTAAAAAAGAGAAAGAGAAAGAGAGGATAATATAAAATGAATATAGAAGGACCCATATATATATATATATATATATATATATATATATATATATATAGGGAGCGGATCAAAAGACCAGCTCCCGGAGGCCCGTCACCCCTCCCCCGCACCATCGGATTGGGGGGCCCGTGTGGGCCCCCCACGATCCAACGGTTGGGAGCAACGGGGTTCCCGCGGGGCTCCGGATCCGCTCCCATATATATATTTCTTTGAGAGTACTTTTCTTAGTAATTTTGTTGTACAAACAAATATATAAGCTGACATAGATATACTAGACCCCATATGGCCTATTTTGTAATCAGGGCTAGATCACTGTTGTAATCTTCGTGTTTTTCTATAAAATTTACCTTCTTCGATATATATATATATATATATATATATATATATATATATATATATATATAAGGGATCATGATCCTCACTATTAAGTACCCCCCGAATTTGTCCGAAATAACAGTCGTTAGATCTACCCAATTTACTCATATATATTATATATATATATGTGTGTGTGTGTGAGACAAATTCGGGAGTACTTAATAGCGGGGATCATGATCCCTCATATATATATATATATATATATATATATATATATATATATATATATATAGACACACACACCTCGAATGTTTTCAAAATTATAGCCGTTGGATCTTTCTTTTTAACCGTACATATTATATTCTTAAACTACTCAATTTCTTGCGACATTCTGAACTAATATGCACGGTTAAGGAAAATAGATCCAACGACTGCTATTTCAGGTACATTTGGAGATGCTTAAAAATAGATATACAATCTTCCAACACACACACACACATACACGTATTGCACGCACGTAAACAAAATTGTTGATTTTATTTATTTATTTGTTATAGATAACGTTGTCTCGTAGAATCGAACTCATCCAGCTAAGGAAAATGTCTCTCACTTTAACCACATGAGTTAGAGGTATTTGACTATAATTAGATAATATTAGGTAGTTAAACAATTAGTTAGATTTTTAAATTTTTTTTAATTACGTGAAAATATACATATGGCTTAGGCGGCTAGCCTTTTTTTAAGCCTCTTCATATATACTAGTAGTGTGCACGTGCAATGCACGTGCGTAAAAAATATTGAAAAATAAATTAAATATGAATTTATTATTAAAAATATATCATTTCTAGGAATTGAACTCAAGCAATCAAAGAGAATGCCTCCCACCTTAACCACTTGAGTTAAAGTTATTTAACTATAAATATATCATATTAGGTAGTTAAATGCTTGGTTAATTTTTTTAAATAATTAGTGGAGTATTTAGGTAGTTATTTAGTTATCTTATTATTTATTTTTTAATTCATTTAAATGATGATATACATACGGCTTAGACGGCTCATTTTTGAGCCGTTTCTAAGCCGCATTATATATATATATATATATATATATATATATATATATATATATTGGAGATTATAATTTTATATATAATTGGTAAGCAACACTTGACAAAAGTCAGCCTCCACTTTCTCAGCCCGGCCATGAAAGCTTAGGGTGAAGCCATGATATTGATGTAACATTCTACGTTACATCGCAGTCCTATTTGGACCGATCCCAGACCTTCTAATATGCGACGGTTGCATTCTCTCCAGACATGCTAAACCACAACAAGAAGATTGGTTCAACTTCTCCTGTATTTCGCGGTTCCCTGCGAGTCCATTGCTTTGTCGCCCTAAGAACACTCGCTATCCTTCAAGGGGGGCTGAAGGTAATCCAAGCCTGGAACATTAGTGGAGCCCAATGTCATGGGTCAGAGGACAGTGAAATAATAGGCGATCACTACTCACCCATGCATTGTTGCAGAGAACACAACTCAAATCAGTCACCTGGACTCCAAATCTCGCCAAGCGATCCTTCGTCAAACGTTGGTTGCGAACCAATTTGTACAAGCACAGCTTCATCTTAATCGCAACTCCTTTGACCCATAAAAACTCCATATAATCCACTGCAGGATGTCTTGGATGGATTTGGTTCCAGGTCACGCGGAAGGAGAGTCCTGTGCCCATGTCTCCCACACCCAATGATCATCCTCCCCACTCTCATTAATGGGTATGTTCGTTGATCTCGCAAAGTGTATAGCTGATTGATCGGCTGACTTGCTGTGTTCCAAGTCCGTTCAGGATGATGATGCTGACCTTCTCCGTGCTTCCGATCAGCTCGTAACAACCTCCAGGCTCGATAAGGATTCTCTTCTTAAGCCAAGGGTCCATCCAGAGGCTAGTCCTCTCACCATTACAAATGACCCGAGTTAACTTAGATCTCGCCCATGATCGCTGATTGAGGATTGCCTTGAAAGTCACAGAGAAGTTATCTGTCCCTTTCCAAAGGTTCAAGTTAGGTAGATATCTTCCTCTCATCCACTTTGCCCATAGAGACTTTCCCTCTAGAAATCTCCAAAACATTTTGAGTTTAGCCGTGTTTCGAAGAACTCACAGGGACCGGAGATCCACTCCTCCCTCCCTCCTCTTTAGTCCTGCACAGTTCGTTCTAGCTGATGGCATGCAATCCACCTCTCTCTCTCTCTCTCTCTCTCTCTCTCTCTCTATATATATATATATATATATATATATATATATATATATATATATGAAGGGTGACAAAAAGGAGACGCCCGTCCAAAGAGTTCACTTAGAAGAGGAGATTGAACCCCAAAAAAAAAAACGCTGTGATGAGTGTTAAAATGTAACATTGGTACTCTGGTTGAGCTTTAGAGTTGCAATGGTGTGTTATAAAAACTTAATATCTAAACCACTTAAAAAGTCTGTCTCGAGTCCTTTGAAAATTTAGGTTAACATGATAATTTTGTATCATGATAATTTTGTATCAAACAATATACTATATCAAGTGGTACATATTATATTGTACAATGCAGTAAGTGTGTCGGGAGAGAAATTGTCCCTCTTGTATCGTTCAACAAATCGTATCATTTTGAGGTTGTATCGTACCGTAAGATATGCATCGCGTATCACACGATACTAACAAAAGAGTTTACATCATGATTGTTCATTATTAAATCGTCTCAAGTGGTTTGGACATGTGCAATGTTGACCAATAGATGCCCTGGTTAGGAAAGACGTGATAAATATAGCTAAAGGAGGGGTAGGCCTAAACAAACTTGTATTGAGGGTGTAATAAAGGTATGGTTTTGTTAATGTTGTTACAGAGTTTGTGGTCCGTACAAAGCTGAATGGAAGAAACTGGTTCAAATAGCCAACACCATAATTTGGGATAAAGGTTCCGTTGTTGTTAGTGAACTATTAAGCATTTTTCGTCAGCTTGCTTTACCATTTCAATGACGTTAGTTGATGGCATGAGATGAGGAATGCTTACAAACTCATATTTGCCTATGACTCTCTCTATGACGTGTCTTCTTCATTGATTTTACTGCATCATGGTTTCTGGTGGAAGAAACAGCCAACCAACTTTCATTCCTCTCACGGGTTTATCATTAACTTAAAAAACATCTCTATCCTATCATATTGGTGTTCCTCCTTTCAGAAGCTTCTTAGGGCCCTTCCTGATCATCAATTGGGTAGGTTAAACCTGTAGCACTATATTAAAATTTGATGATTGACTAACCAGATTGAAGCAGACTGGATTAGTTTTACATTTGATGGGAACCAAAAATGTTGTATTCATCTAGGAGAGCAAAATATTCTTTCAACTTCTTGATTGTACTATGATAGCGAACTAAGAGAAGTCCAATATTCAATTTTGAGAAACCAATGGCTATTTATGTTGTATCCATATTTAGCTTGTATCAGACAAGATACTTCCTAGACACCAATGCCGGATATGAAATCTACATACTAATAGGACCAAACATGTTGAGAGTGATTTGACTAGGTGATATCATTCCTAAAATAATCGAGATATGAGAATTAACATTTCTTTGCAACTGATCCTTTTGTCAAATTTTAAAGCCTAATTACTTTCGAAATTTTGCAATGTGGATATCATTAAGATTCTAATGTGTAAAATATGTTATGGTGTATACATATTACCAACCATACCCATATACCTGTATCCTATAATTTCTATAATATGCCGTATTTAGCCAAATCATGTCTGTATCGGAATCCATTCCATGTCTATGCAACCTAAGTGGCATGCTTTTCAAATACCATGACATGAAATAATCAAGTCTGCACTACATTGGAGGACTCAATAGTGAGTATTGATGAATTTGTTGCCAGCAATATGGATTAGCAATTGAGCTTAAGTATAGAAATTTGGGAAAATAGTCACTATGGTAGGAGAAGCATTTAATCAATCTACTAGCTCAGGAATGTTGTTCCTTACAAAGTGCTGCTCGTAAATTTTTAGGAATGCTGTAGTTGCAAAAGTGGGAGCCATATTTTTCAAGCCAGGGCACGAAACTATGTAAACCCATAAGCACGGACACTTAAAAAAATCTGGGTCCTGTCGTGTTTGACATGTATCGGATAATCCGACACACCACAAAACTCCAAAATTCACTAGGACACACCAATCCAGGTGATGTGTCCTTTGTCTCCGTGATCCTTACAGTGTTGTGTCGTATCTGCGTCCGTGCAACATAGGTATAGGTGGATTTGTTTCTTGTCTAATAACATCGTCAAATGCATGTATTACAATTTACAAGTGAAGTATATAAGAGCATGAAGTCCGTTAGGCATCAATTAAACATTTGTTTTAAAGTAGGAGACGAGCTAATGGATGCTTATCATAGCATCAATAACATAGACCCTGTGCGAACAATAGGAAAATGAAAACATCACACCATTGAGTATAAACCGCACCTGTAGTGTGCACATGAATTTATAGGCAAGACTTCGATATGAGGAGTCTGGTGTCTCTTGAGTGCCTAACGTTAACTCCACATTTATTTCTCATTTCTATCCACATTTATTATTGAGAAGTGTGGGAATTTCAGTGGCTTATGTCTACTACCTTTTATTTTCTTTTGTACTTTTTCCCTTGTTAGATTGTTCTTTATGCCTATTGGAGATTTTGTGCATGGAGCGAGCTGTTTGTTTACTAATACTCTGCATGGATACCATTATCATTAATATTCACGTGTTGAATTGCGAACAAACATATTCCATATATGTATACTTGTCTATTATGGATCTCTTAGGATGATGACCGCTCCAGGAAAGTTAAATTGCTTCGGTGGCCTGTTCTTATGACATTGCACTTGTCTTGTGTTTTAGGTGTTGAGAGGGAAATTGGAAGACTGCAATTAGAGGTATGAGGAAGCATGGATGCATTGGCATTATGCATATCACTTTAGTATTCATGAGTTCTTTTGAGTTGCTAGCTATTAATCTAGACTTCCTTGTGCACTTTAGAAAGCTTGTAATAAGTGTTTGTCACGGAATGAGCACACTTAGCGATAGGATACCAAAGTATGCCAAAACACTTAAAAACTATTATAAGATTCACCTGTGAAGGCATCATAAATTACAGTATACATAAATCTGAGCAGGTTTTGGTAAATCCAAAACTAGGAAGCTTGAAAATAGACTTTCCTTGGCCATATTGTGTATGTCACTGTGCAATATAAGATCAAAAGAGTTCAGATTTGGTTGAGGCCTTTGGTACAAGGGAGGAGATGATCTCTGTTTGAATCCCAGGCCCAGGACAACCAAAGACTGACCTTATTTTTAAGAAAAGAAAAAAAAAACAAAGGAAACAAAAAAGAAGAGAGTCGGACATCTTATTGATAGCACTGGACCACTAGATGGTTGTATTTAGGTAATGAACATGTTGCATACTGTACGTGATGGGGGTAGTCTAGTGAATATATGGAGAAGTCAGAAGGTACTTTAATGTAAATTAACCATTGCTTAATGAAAATATCTGTGAAAATACACATGTATTACAACACACAATCACATACTGATCTTCACTTTTAAGATTTTTAATATCTTCAATTGCCATAGGATGTAACTGCATTTTGCTTACACTTGTTATCATACTGACAGGAAAAGAAACTGATAGCTGAGATTAAAAGGACTGCAAAATCAGGAAATGAGGTAGGCTGTTTGATGTTTATATGTTAGCTTGTAGGCTAAAGATTTCTATCATGATTAAGGTCATCTTTGAACACTTTACCTTCATCTAGAAATTGCATTGAAGGTTTGATCTATATATGTTATCTTTTGCAGGCGGCAACTAAAGTATTAGCCCGCCAACTTGTGCGGCTTAGGCAGCAAATAACTAACTTACAAGCTAACCGAGCTCAGATGCGTGGTATAGCAACCCATACTCAGGTAAATCAACAGAAGTCATTTTTTTTTCTTTTTTTTTAGTTACCCAGATTTTAGACCTATATCTTATGAAGATACAAATCTATCTGTTGACATCTAGGCCATGCATGCCAACACTTCTGTGGCTGCGGGGATGCAAGGTGCAAGCAAGGCAATGGGAGCTATGAATAAGGTTTGCTTATGTCTAACATGGTCATGGAATACTTTTATATCTTCCATGCTTACATTTTTTCTAAATGTTTATTTAAACAGTGGCTTTGTGAATTAATTTGACCTTTTACATTGAATAGTGTACTCATATTTCTTTTGTTGCATAATTTGGTTATGTTGGATATCATATGCAGCAAATGAATCCTGCAAAGCAGTTGAAGGTGATGCAAGAGTTTCAGAAGCAGTCAGCACAAATGGACCTTACAGTAAGGCTATAACTTTCTGACAAAGATAACTGTTTTAAATTATATCAGTAAAGTCATCATTGCATTCAAATCATCTTTACAATCAATTTGTATTCCCTTTGTGTTTATGCACGACAGCCAATTTGTTGAACTGTAATTTCCTCATCTTTCCCGCAAAGTTGTCCATTCGAGTTTCCCACCTTTAATTCTCACGTAAGGATGGTGCATGATGTTCTAAGGTTATCTGTTCTCTTTTTCCCTTTTTCTTTTGGTTGAATGTGTTATGGAAACCATCCATTTTCTATTACTTGACTTTTTCTTTCAAATCTTCCCTTTTCTCTAGCTACTGCTTGTCCTTTATAAGTCACATGCACTTGCATATTTCAGATGTTTACATAGTGAGAGTCCATTTGCTGCTTAATTTGTAAAGTGATACTACCAAGTCATTGGTAAAGTCCCTGCCACTGCACAAAAGCTCCAGAGTCACGGTGAGTAGGTTAAATATTTATTCCACCACCGATAAATGCCCATCGAGTTCCCTTTTTATTTTATTTTTATGTTCTTAAGAATCTGCTTAAAATGTGAACCAGAAAGATTTGAACAAGCAATGAGCATCTCGAATAGGGAAGATGCACTGAGCCGACTCTCGTTATGACCCAACTAGGCGAGCAGTAAAGCTTTGTAACTGAGTCTTCATGGTCTTGCTACATATACGAGTTACTAGAGAAGGGATTCATACCGTTTTCGATTTGTTATTTCGTAGATCGCATGATTCATTAGTTAATTAATTGATGTATTCCAAGTGGCACTTTTATCTGTCTACCGCCACCTCTTTACAGGAACATGAGGCACCATTTCCCTTCAGGTCTAGGTTAGGTTTACCTTAACCCTATTTCTTCAACATTGTCAAACAGTATTGTTCGCCTCACTTTTGAGCGTTGCTCTGGTACCATATTTAAGTCCTGCAACTTAACCAAAACTCCGATTTGAGGGATTAATCTAACAGTTCTAATCCTTTTATGCAGACTGAGATGATGTCAGATTCCATTGATGACGTCTTGGACAATGATGAGGCTGAAGAGGAGTCTGAGGATCTAACAAATCAGGTACTTCCTCTAACACTTCATGAACTGCTTCTATCAAGAATGTTACTTCTGTATTTTATCAGTTGAATGTGCTCCTTTTTTTCCTCACTCTCTTTCTTTATTGTTTATTAGGTTCTAGACGAAATTGGAGTTGATATTGCATCACAGGTTTGTTTCCGTATATTTTTTGGCTGTCTTGATTAGAGTTTCCTTTTTATTATATACTCCGTTCTAACATTGTAATTGGTTTCCGGGTCCTCTATAGCTGTCTTCTGCTCCAAAAGGAAGGATTGCTGGGAAGAATGTTCAAACTGGCGAAAGGTTCTATATCTTCAATATTCTTTGTTATACTCCTCTTTTATCTTTCCTATTTTCATTTGAAGCTTTTGACCAGTAAAGTCCCCTTTTTAATGCAAATTTTTTGATTCAGTCGATACGTTATGCTAAATTACCTTAGGCAATGCTTTATGGAATTTATGTGTCTGGATCACATTTTACTTTAGCTAGAAAAGTGGTTGGGAAAGGTTCTATTTTATTGTAGAGGGAATGTGCATCCGCGAGGCAGATTTGGTTCTTTATATGCCTTAATTTATGATATATTATTATGATCTGCATTGGGTGCACCCAGTTTACTTTTCTTAGGATGATTAGAAGCATTTCTTCGTTTAGCATGATTAGAATCATTTATTTGCTATGCATAGCAGTCAGCATTAGAAGGAACATTTGAAAGGTGCATGTCAGCATGTGTGAATGCTTAAGCAGTAAATATGGTTTTAGCCGAGTCCTATTACAGTGAAGTAAATGGTGCATCGTCAAGAAGGAGAATCCATTTAATCATGATCCCAAACATCTAAAACATTTAAACATTTAGTCATGATTCCAAATGCATTGGAGGTTTTATGCACCTATAACATCTATCTCGGCCTCCTTTCACAGGTCCAGTTTCTAAAATGAAATCATCTTCTTGGCAAACAAGTTCGAACAACAAAATCTGATTGTATATGGATACATGTAGAGAACCATTGTTATTAAGTTGATGCTAACAATTGTTCATTTTATGGATGAGAGGTTTCAATAATCTGAACTCGTTTTAAGATATTAGCTGCTTGGCTACTAAGCATTTAATAGATGACCAGCCATTTGACTCTTAGGATTTGTGTTGAAATCCTCTTAGCGATATTCCATCTTCTCTGTCCTCCTCAACTTCACAGACATTTGCTCACTCATCACTTCTATCTTTATAAATTTTTGCTCAATCATCAACCTTTGTTTATCTTATTTTGGAACTGGGTTGTTTATTTCTATAGAGATGTAGTCATCTTGGGGTGGCTTGTGAAATTTGAATACAAATATAGAGTTAAGTATAAAGGCTTTGCTATTGTTGTATCCAGAGATCAAGATGATTTTGTTTGGCTTGGACACCATAAATGTCAATATCAAGCATCAATAATTAAAGTGATAGGAGGATTATCCTTTGTGAAATTTAAGATATATCATTTGGCGATGCAATATTTTATCATTTCTGACTGTCTAACATCAATTATGTAATATGGACCTAACTCACCCAGAAAAGCTATTTGTACACAATAACTAGTGGGCCTCATTCTTTTGTCTTCAGAAATTAATGTGACTAAATTAGTTCAAGTATTCATGTATACTAGATAATTGGAACAATATTTTATTGCCTGTGAAGGTTCCCGAGTAGCAGTTTCGCTTTCAGATCCTTCTTTTGAGTATCAATATCGCCGGTTTCGGGAGTTCCGACAGTACCGGATCGGAGTTATTGGTTTCAGAAGCCAAAAGATAATAAAGATGATTTGAAAAAACTAAAAAAATATAATTTATAATTGTTACGAACTTCTTGGTTTCAGAAGCCAAAAGATAATAAAGATGGTTTGATAAACTAAAAAATATAATTTATAATTGAGGCATAATCTTATGCATTTGTTTCCTTTAGCTTTGAATGGAATAATATTTAGAATTGTTGAATTATTTATCCAGAGTAGACATTCATGTTTATTTTTTTTCGCTTTTAGACAAAGTACCGACATGATAGATAATTTGAATGAAAAAATATTAACAAGTATAAACATTGTGAATTTAAGTATACAACATCGTTAAATGGTAATAATTGCATTTTAGCGATATGAAATTTCGTATAGCATGTTGACTTTAGGAGAGGCGCAGACGGCGATGTGGAGTCTTCAGAAGAAGATGGTGAAGGCGGCCACAAAGCTTGCGACCTTTGGTGCCAGTCTGTCCTCGTCTATGACATGATCAAATAATGTCGAGATTGTCTTTACCATAATTCTCTTTTTATTTTAGTTTTTCTTTGCTAAATTGAGCTTAAAAGAGAGGCGATGATTTAGGGATCAACCAATATCGAGGAGTATCAGATAAAAATGCCAAAACCGAAACAATAATTCCAATACATATCGTCAGTAGTGGTGTAGCTAGAATTTTTATCTAGGGAGCACAATGCTTACTATTAAAATAATAATAAATTATAATAACATATTTATATATATAATCAATCTAACTATGAATATACAATTATACAAATTAAACGTACAAAATACAAAATAAAGTATGATATGTTGTAATCAATTGGACAAGATATACTTGACTGGTCCTCCAAACGACTTACGGTTGATGGCACAAAAATATATCTAGATGTCCTGAAAAGTAAGAAGAACCCAACCATAAATCATAATTTATATAACCATAATTAAATCCTAATTGCTAATGTAGTAATATTAATATAAGGTTCTAAAGGGTGAGTTTTGTAATTTTGTTCATGAGCTTTTATAAATTTCCTATTATTTTTAGATCACATGCACCACGTGAACCATGTTACACCTTGTTATTTTGCTCTTTTTTCCCTAACATGCTGCTGCTGCTGCTGCTGCTACTACTACTGTTGCTTTTATTGAAATTCCAGAGGGCGCAACTGCACCCTCTGGGGACCATGTGGCTATGCCACTGTGTATCGCAAATACCGTGAACCTTGGTTTCTATGCATCATAAGCATTTACTGGCCTTTGGTTCTCCAATCTATTATCTATGTATTTAACACCGTATGCATTCTTTTTCTCTCATACCTAGTACTGTATCATCTGTCATGCATATTGTTACTATAAATTTTTTTTTTCCTTGATTTTACTATATGATTTAGCTTATCCCTCCCTTTCTTGAACTGCAGTTCGGGGGTGGAGGAGCTTGAGAAGCGCTTGGCTGCTCTTAGACATTCATCTTGATCTGGGTATCCTGTAACTGTTCAGTTCTACCTATGTTGCAGTTTGCAATACAACGAGTTTGTCGATTTGGTGCTTTCGAATGTCTCATATCACATATGAGAGATTGTTGTAAATAGACAAAACAATTCAACTTGTAACAGTCAGCTTTGAGCATTGCCACTAAATGTGAGTGTTTTTTTTTTCCGGAGTTGGCAAAAGCTAGTGATTGTGCTTCTACATATATTGAATTTTGAAGGCCAGTTATCATTCTTTAAGTTATCGTACCAAAGTTCTTATTATCCCGCTATCCAACCTCTAGTAGGGCTAAGCTGTTGTTAAATTCACCTATTGGAAGAACTGCAGTTTATCTGATCCCACTGAAATTTCCAAACATACGAAGACCCAACTCTCAAAAAATTTAGGAGTATATGGTTTATGTTAGGGGATTACGGAGGATATAGCCTTTACCAAAGCTGAATTTAATGGAAGTAAAGTACCCAAACAGCTACATGCATTTAAGGACAATTTTATGGCATTTCTATTTGCTTCAGAATGGAGTTCATGGACATCAGCAAGCACAATTTCTTTGCTTGGTGGCTGGCTTTATCAACACATTTGAGAACAAAAACCTCCACCATACATTTAAGGTCAATTGCACAACTTGCTACTATGGCCATCATGAAGCATGAACTAATTGCTCGACTTGGCCACCATCGAAATCAAAATAAACTGCACCCTTTAGAGGACTTGAGAGGTAGAACATGACAAGTAAATGAATCCAAGAAGCTTACACTCAAATTAATAACAGTAAGGTACAAAAGCAATTAAAGCACAGGTCTACGAAGTAGAAGTCTCATATAAACAATTATCCCAGGGGAATTCTTCTTTACTTGTATTATCCTGGCAACATACCAGAAAAGCATCAATGAAACGATCAAAATATTCTGTTTTTAAGGTTTCTGGTACATGTGACGAGCAAAGAATAAATCGACTCTGATTGCTCTATCCCATTTTTTTATCTACTGTGTAAATAGCACCTTTGGTGTTGAGGGATGGATTGCTTCGTATCAAGCAAGATGGGGAAGCAAATATGAATACACAATTTGCAGAGACATGGAACATCATTAAAGCTCCGAAAGAATGGAGAGCACATCCAGATTTCACCACCGTGACATTACTTTCCTGTCTCATTTCCTCTTATCAGCACTGATCGAGAGAAGCTCGAAGCTTCGGACAGGAGGTTCGTCACGGGAACCTCTTGCCACTGCAGTTCTAGAGAGGGACGAGGATCTAGGTTCAAGCCCGGACTGATGCACCCTTTGGGCCGCCGCAGCTGGACGGCTGCTGCTGCTGCTAGAAACTAGTCGGCTTATTCGACCAAGCTGCTGGTCACTAGGTTCTATGGAAGGACTTGGGCGGCTGCTTGAGGCCACAGCCCTCTTCGAGGTACTGCTATTGCGAGTAGAGGATCCTCGGGTTCTGTCAGAATCAATAACCTGAAAAAGAAAGAAAAAGAACAATTGAGGCCAGGAATTAAACAGAATCTTGATGGCCAATCTTTCAACTTCTTTCCACTTTTAGCAAAAATTGGCCAGTATTTCCCCCAATTTTTACCATTCACAATTGCCACCCCTTTGATACACTATTGTTTGTTGGGTGGATCATACCACCATCAAGATAAATTCTATGACCATAACTCTTGTCACATAATTATCTAATCACTGTTCTCTCTTGCTTTTAGGACGGAATCATTATTTTGTTTGCCCTTTTCCTTTAATGGCACCAGTTTGGTCCAAATGGCAGTAAAATGGTGAATAATAGTGTCCGAGGGTATCTCCTTTAAAACTTTTAGAGAAAGTCATCTTAACCAAGAAAAATTACTAACCAAAACTAGGAAATAAGGGAATTATAACTTTCCATAGAGGCTTATAATGCACACCTTCGACGATTCATGAAAGATGGAATGATGATACATATATGTATATGCATCGCATGAATGTAAAAAAGATGCCAACTATTGTTGAAGACATCCAAAAGTTTTCTATATAGTGTGCCCTACTAACTTACTCTTATTTATTATTTTTCATCACTATTTTTATGCCCATTTTATTCAAAGCTAGCAAAAATGAAATTAGAGAGAAATTCGTTTGAAATTTGGAACAAAACAAACTCTACAACAGTCAACTTTTCCAAACAACAATCCACTTGATTCCTATTAGTCTAGTCAGAAACACTATGTTACGCTAACAAGAGTATGATATTTACACAACACTAGACAGATGGAGACATGAGCAGGGCACTAATTTATATCTGTTTATATTTTGGCATGCACATATATCATGTAAGAATTTTGGAGTATTTTTTCTTCCCGCCTGAAAAAAAGCAGTTATTAAGATGGGACTGGTTTGCAGGTTTTGGCTTTAGCATAAATGAGATATACCAGAAAATAGCATGGTACATCATACATTTGGAATGTGACACACACACACACACACAAAAAAAAAAATGGAGAATCTATCAAATTTACTTTTGGTGAACCATAGTGAGAAGAGATCTTCACTATGACAATCAACTGTTTCAGAACTTTGGATTCTTTTATGATGCATATGACAACTTGAGATAACTATAATAGATGCAGAAAGTACACAAATTAAATGACCTACAACCACTACTTACGGCTTCCTTAGAGGACGAAGGTGATTCCTCCAGATTCTTGCTCCTTGAATGGTCCCCATAGCGACCAGTACTGGGACTATTCCTTCTTGCAAATGCTTCAACTGCGCCTGAGAATCTATCACGAATCTCTTGGCCTACTATAAAATGTAGTACATAAGCTACTAATTTACTGCCACGTGCAAGTTTTAAGTTGCTAACACAGACAGAACAAACCTGATGTCCTTTCTGCCCTTTCCACTGATGGCCCAACAGCTCCACTTGTTCTTCCACTAGGCTGCAGGAATGGGACAGTGTGGTAAACAAAACAGAAAAAAAATACATTATTGCTTAGAGCCATACAGGAGAAAAACATAAAAGGCATACTCTTGTTCTAGCATTAGCCCCAATCTGAGGGTACTTCAATACAGTCCAGTCAAATACATAATCAAACTGATAACCTGCAGTAAAATAAGCTCAAGACCATGAGTATGGAATGGCATAAAATCAAACATGATCGAACAAACCTATGTTACATATAAATAAGTAGTTTAATTAGAAAAGGAACAGCAACATCAGAAGCATAACACATAAAAATCTACCTTCTCGAATAAAAAGATCACGGAAAAGCCTCTTCAAATAAGAATAATCTGGTTTGTCTTCAAATCGCAGGGATCGGCAATAGTGGAAGTAGGATATAAACTCCGATGGGTAAGATTTGCACAGTACCTTATTGCCAATGTTATAGACTAAATGTTAAAAACATACACAACATGCATAAAAATTAATAAAAATATCTGTACTAATATAAACGGGGCTCAATGTATTTGCAATACCTCTACTGGAGTGAGCATTTTCTTTTCACTAATTTTATCATATTTCTGCTTCTTTGTGCCAGCTTTTAGGCCCTGCCAGGGAAGGCTGATACAAAGTAAAGACCCAATTAGTTACACCTCCACTGTCAAAAGAAGCCAAAGGAAACAGAGAATTGATTGTGCTTCTAAGAGAACTCTAACCTTCCTCTTAGAAAATACATGAGCACATATCCAAGAGATTCCAGATCATCCCTCCTGCTTTGCTCTGCATATGAAAAGGTAATTACAATGTGTAAACAGATGTAAACACAAGAAACTTAATATTTCTCATAATTGTGAAGTACTAATTGAAAAAAAACTTACCAACTCCAAGATGAGTATTAACACTTGCATATCGTGCCGTTCCTGTGAGATTCTTATTCTCCCTGTTAAAAGGAAGTTTAAATTATTTCCAACAGAACAAAGCAATCATTTGAATAACAACGACGCCTTTATCCCAAAAGTTTCAGGTCAGCTATCCGAATCCTTTT
This sequence comes from Iris macrosiphon, assembly GCA_036927795.1. NCBI lineage: Eukaryota > Viridiplantae > Streptophyta > Magnoliopsida > Asparagales > Iridaceae > Iris > Iris macrosiphon. Next base: position 2,730,044 of record JAYESA010000007.1, on the reverse strand, counting down.
CTTCCATTCAGCTCTATCAAGCGCCATGTCCGTTGTAGCAGCAACAAAAACCATATCTTTTTCTTATGGCTTCAATTCAAGTTCTTTTAGGCATAACCCTCTTTCTACAACCTACTTATGGCAATTTATCTACTCGCTCATCCTAACCAGTAACATCCAACCCGGTACATCTAGTGGTCTGCATTGCACACTGTCATAACACCTGAAACGATTTTCTCTCATCTTAATTTCAATTGGTGACACTTCCAACTTCCCATTAATACACACATTTCTTATCCTCTCAATGCAAAGAATTGAGTAAGCGATTAAAGTTCTCACACTAGTAGCTTTTAGCTACTAAGATTGTGAACAACATTGCTTAGATATATGTTACTAACAAAGGTACACACCAACAACTGATACTCCAATGTTCAGGGAAAATACAAAAAATGTAATGATACCTGAATATACCTAGTCACAACTGCATTACTATAACAAATATGAAACAACAAAAGTCTAAAAGGTGACGTATATATAAAGGTTGCAAGAGGTCTCATGGAATAAGAAGAAAAAAAACTTAAAATAATTAGGTAACCATGGTAGGGGTATCTTCGTCTTGTGACTAATCCTAGCGTTCGATTAGAAGCACAACTCTTATTAGAAGCACAACGATTTTCTCTCATCTTAATTTCAATTGGTGACACTTCCAACTTCCCATTAATACACACATTTCTTATCCTCTCAATGCAAAGAATTGAGTAAGCGATTAAAGTTCTCACACTAGTAGCTTTTAGCTACTAAGATTGTGAACAACATTGCTTAGATATATGTTACTAACAAAGGTACACACCAACAACTGATACTCCAATGTTCAGGGAAAATACAAAAAATGTAATGATACCTGAATATACCTAGTCACAACTGCATTACTATAACAAATATGAAACAACAAAAGTCTAAAAGGTGACGTATATATAAAGGTTGCAAGAGGTCTCATGGAATAAGAAGAAAAAAAACTTAAAATAATTAGGTAACCATGGTAGGGGTATCTTCGTCTTGTGACTAATCCTAGCGTTCGATTAGAAGCACAACTCTTACTAGATCAAATAGGGTAAACTGCTAAGCAGAAGTGTTCGATTTCTTGAAGAATCTGTTGATATAACTGCTAAGTGGAATTCTTTACATCAACATGTTATCAATTAAGAGAAAATCCGGAAATCCCAGAGCTAATCACTAACCAAATAAGATGGCTCAAGTAGGAGGAAGCATTGCAAGAACCAATGGTTTTAAAAAACTATGCTCTTTAAAAAACCTTCCAAGGATGAAAGATGATTGATAATTAGTACTATTCAATGGACCTCTGATCGAATATCACAAGTTCGCATTCAGATTGATAATTAGTACTTCATGCAATGCTTCCTATTTCCTACAAGTGCACATTCAATGTGATGGAATATCACAAGTTCGCATTCAATGAAACTGATGGAATATCACAAGTGCACATTCAGATAGTATAACTATTTCCTACATACCTCCGTAACCCAGTTTTACAGCTTCAAGTGGAAATTACAGTTTCTTTTCACTGCATATTCTCCTTGTAGTTTATGTGAACATTACACAAATCGTGAAAGGAATGAAAAAATGGAGAGTCTCTCTAAAATTCTTTACACAATTAGGAGTTCTCAGACACTATTGATTGTTTTCCTGCATACCTTCGTAACCAGTTATTAATTACAGCTTCAAGTGGAGATTACACAAAGTTACTCTATTTATTTCACTGCATATTTCGGACTCTAAATTTCTTTATATGATTAGGAGTGTTGATCTTTACACTTTTTGCTAATTGAAGCTCTCACTTGTACCTTATTCTGAATCAACTTATGGCATTACACTTGTGCATAGGTATATTTCCTCGATAAATTGATGATTTCAGATTGCTGTCAATTGCTAAAAATGGGTCAATTGTGGCCTGTGGTAATCAACAATTCTTGATGTGGCCCACTTAAAATTCATAGCACTTCACGTGAGTAGGGATGTTACTAGCAGGTTTTAGGCCTGACATCTAGACTAAGATCAGGCCAGGCTTTGGCTCTTTTAGTCCAAGATTTTACAAAACCAAGGCCCAAGCCTGGCACATTATCAAGTCACTTGGGAATAGGTAGAATCATGGGAATAGTTATCAGGGTTTATGAAGATTGTGTTTCAACAAAAGGGCTGGTGGCTTCTAGTTCATCGAACAGTTTGACTAACAATTTGTTTAGATGCATTACACGTACTATTCAGGTTAACTATCATTTTGAATAATAGCTAGAGAGCAGGTTGCTTTTGTTATAATAGTGGCTTTGATTTGGGTGACTTTGTTGCATTGATAGACTAGAAATCCATGTACAGACATTAATACTATAAGCAATAAGTTGAACCAGCAATCATAAGTCATCATCCAAGCCTCCGGGGTCGGCTATGAAGTCATTAGAAAGCTCCATAAAAGAATGTACAAGGTTCTTAAAACCGGTTGTCGACATGACATCAATCATCCATATTGGTCCCAAATTTCTAGAGGTAAAGCTAGGAGCATGTGACGGACATGCTATAAAATCTAGACATTCAGTTGGTGCACCTATCTTTTGGCTATATGAAGGTTAAGCTCTACGATGACATCGTCGTCGGGAGAGGACCTTCAAGTCCGACCTAAAATCAGTTAAACATTGATTGAAATATGGTAAAAATTTAATATGCGGGTCTAAGTTAAGCCAACCTCATTTGTTTGTATCTGGAGATAATGTGTTAGAAAATATGGACATATCGACATTATGTCTTGTCTATGTTGGATCGTGATGGACAAAACACGGACACGCAAAAATTATATCAGACTTGGTAAACTATGGTCCAATTTCGCTATCCGTGTTGATCTCATGTTTTATGCATACGTGAGATGTAAAAAACAATAAGATTATGCTTAAAAGTGCATAAATATCATGTCACTGACAAACATATATTATGACATAGACACATTCAAGATAAGATTGCAAGTTATTATTTGGTTCATAAAATCTGGAAAAACGATTGAGTTATAAGTTTTTTTCTCATTAAATAGTTTATAATAACTTGCAATCTTATCATGAATGTGTCAATATCGTAATACGTGTATGACACCTAACTTAATATTTTTTTACACTTTTAAGCATTATCTTCTTGATCTTCACATTCAACATTTCTCACATGGGCATACGACATGATATCGACACAAAAAAGCAAAATTGGACCCTATTTTACCGAGTCTTATATGATTTTTGGCATGTTCATAATTTGTCCATCACTAATTCGATGTAGAAAATATGACAAAATGTTGATATGTCCATGCTTCCTAACGCACATACAACAAACAGTTGAGGGTGGCTTAACTCGGATCTAACCTAAAATCAAGTCAACATTAAATATTTACCATATTCCAGTTTATATAATTGATTTTAGGTCGGACTTGGAGGTTCTCTTGTTGATGTTGTCATCGTTCTTAAATTTTACAGAATGCCTACCAAATCTATCTGGCCAATATATGCATTTTATAAAACTGAACAAAAATGCTGGATTATGGGTTTATTATATAAGTGATGAAACGTGTGGATCAACTTTCAGGTGTAGGTAAGGCATCTATGTGCCAAAGAGGCTCCTTCTTATGCAAAGAGGGTATGAGGAGGGTCAAGACGTAATAATCTTAACCCCACAAATATTGAAAGGGGGTTTCCGCACTCGAACCCACATCCTCTAGGATGAAAGAAACAAGCCTTGACACCGTACCGGCTGACATCGTCATCAACTACTGTTAAAAAAGAGGTTGGCATGACGATCCTAATAAGCTAATGGCTCACAATGAACCTTTTAAATTACTTGAAAATTTCTAATAGTTGCTTAGTGCATAAGCTGAGTCAGTGCAAATAATCACCTTGCTGAGCTTCAACTGTTTTAGAACTTTTAAGAAACTCATTATTAGGGAAATCTCAGAACCCGCTAAAGCATTAGCCACAATTACATTTGAAGCTGATTTATAATGTATCAATAGCAAACGATGATAAACACGAGGAACCTAACCACAATATGCACTACAGTTCTACAATCGATTAGTATGTAGCACCTCCTCCCTTGGGACTAAATACCCAATGTTGCTTTTGATAGGAAGTAATACCACTTATAGGCCACGTAAATGGAAAACCTGCCGTTCATATCAACAGTTTTACCATACTCATTTCAATGCTAAGAAATGTTTGGCAGACACCAACTTGACCAATTTCTTGAACTCTCAATTAACCTTTTCTTATATTGTTGTCAAGAAATCTGCAAATATGCCAAGACTTGAATGCAATCCGTTTTCTTTTAACACTACATGAAGAATAACAAGAATATAGAAGTAACATGTTCCATAGAAGTAGTTCAAATTCAAATCCTTAGGTATTCCCCAAAAGGTAAAATTTACAAGCTTATTCAGCACTAAGATATGACATATCAACATAATGTTCACCTGTATGGTATGTGCTTATGGGTTTGAAGGTCTCTATACTTCTTTGCAAGTCCATAATCAATGACATAAACCTGCAAGTATAAGTGTATCCTCAGAAGAATGTGCAATTGGCTATCATACTTCACTAAGTTTAAGTAATATTAATGAGACATATTCATAAATATATTATGTATATCATATAAGTATTATTCTTCACTAGAACTGAACTGAAGCAGAACTCAGAACTAAATCCTCTTAGTAAGTAATAAATCCTTTTGGTAATCCTTATCCTCTCAGCACAAAAATAAACAATTCGTCCACTGTCTATAATTGGAACTTTTGCTATTTGTGATGAATACCAACTACAAATCCTACATGTCTTGTCCTACGTGCATGAAAGACCTATTATGGGGAAATCTTAAAAGGTTGGCCAGCTACATGCACATAAAACAACATAGCCTTTATCCCAAATGGCTATCTGAATCTTTTTGTTCCATTCAGCTTTCTTAAGAACCACGGTCAGTTAAGCACATATATATAAATCTAGGGAGCTGTATGAGCATGTGTTAATCATATCATAGCCACGTTTTGTAACATAGATTCTTCATATCAAATTTACCTACCCTCTACTTTCCAAGCAGCTTCTAGGGAATATTCTTAAGGACCTAGAAGTAAAAGGCTAAAAGTAAATTCCACTTGCCAATAACCTCCCTCCTATCAAATTGATGTTCTTGTTTCAAATGTCTATAATATGCAACAAACCATGAGATTGTTTGGTGAAGGACAATGACAATCATTCAGGGAACTTCAACACAAGTAAACTACTGAATGAACATTGTACCCTAACGGTTACAAACAAATAAGCAATCAATAATGTCGTGTAGGACGGAAACAGTATTCTACAATTTGTGTGTGTTGGTTGTGGGTTGGGGGGGGGGGGGGGGGGGGGGGGGGGTGTTGAACACTACATATTTCCACACTTGGGATCATTGTATTCCTAGGCATCCACTTCCTATTCATTTTCCATGGGAAAGGAATTCAACATTTTCATACCCATGATTGGTTAGGTTGGGAATATGTAGTCCTAAAAATTCAAAATTTCCATTCCCATGTTTCCCAATTGTGTTTTTTTTTTTTTTTTTGGTGGTGGGGGGTGCGAATTTGAACCCCCCCCCCCCCCCCCTATTTACTCCCAATTTCCAATCCCAGAGTTACCAAACATGAGTAAGGAATCAAAAACTCATTCCCAAAAGCCTCTAAGACTTGAACCGAACAGCCCCTCCTAACTATTTCCCAAACGTTTAGGGGGAGCGAGGCAATACACTGAGGATTTCAGAATTCTCAGAAAATAGTGCAAGTAATGATCATTTTCAAAAGTTAGTGAGGGGCATGCTTTGGCAACCCTGTGTTGCAAATGCTCAGATATAGATCGTAAGGCATCTATATCATGTGATTCAAAGATCGACTGTTTACTAAGTGTTGCACAACAGAAATGCCCAACGCATACTTACTTCAATATCTCATGTTTTTACTACAGCAATATCCTTAAATCAGTATTACAATCTGCTAAAAGAACACTGCAGTTCACACTCAGTAAAGCATATAAAATCTGTTATTAGACGTACTTGATTTGCTCTACGACCCAAACCCATGAGGAAGTTGTCTGGTTTAATATCACGATGAAGAAAGCCCCTTGAATGCATGTATTCAACTCGATTAATCTGGGCAGAATCACAAATCGAAAAGAAACATTACAAATAAAATTTACCAGGGTTATTAATAAGCGAGATAAAAGCAATAGCAAATTACACGTCTAATATACACCCATAATGTCCTAAGAAGAACAAGAAAGAAAAAACAACAACTAACAATATAATACCATCTGATCAGCAAGCATGAGTACTGTTTTAAGTGTAAACTTCCGGTTGCAATAGTTGAACAAGTCTTCCAGGCTTGGCCCAAGGAGGTCGATTACCATGATATTGTACTCTCCCTCAACACCAAACCACTTCAGGTGGGGAATTCCAGCTTTTTTTCAAATGCAAATAAGACAAAATCACAATATTGACTAACCAAAGATGATTAATTGATATATATAGCCTCCTAACTTACTTCCACCCTGAAGCAGCATATACAATTTTGATTCATAGTGAAGTTGAGGATGCTTAGTCTTCACAGGTTCCTGTAAAAGACAGTTAAGTTTATGTTAAATACTTGCAACAAGCTGCTTTCCCTTCAAAAATCAGAAACCAACAAAACTGTAAAAACAAGACTAGACATATCACAGTTTGAAGTAAGTCGAGCTTCTATCTACTTCAAAACCTGAAAAACATCAAAACCACAGAAGCTAGTACTAATATCACAAGTCTGCAGCCTGCATGCACCCTAGGTACCCATTTGACCTGAGACTAAGAATGGTCACTGCCATGAGTTCTACATAGACCAACATTTCCCTAATTTTATATAGACAATCTGTCTCGTTCCCACAGTTTGGAAGTTGCAAATAACTATTCAGACAGCCTAGCTACATTTCCAAATCCACTTTGAAACTGGATACTCTGCATCAGGACTTAGATGCAAGCTATAATTATTTCTCCAAAGAATCATGTGTCTTGATATTTAGATCAGAATACATGGTATTGCACGCACAACTGTGAGTAGCTCAAAATTTTCTCATTAATTCAACAAAAGGGTATGACAATTGGGACAAAAGCCATCAAATAAAGTTGCCAGATAACACAAATGCCACCAGTTATAGTGGCCAATATTGCCTTCCTCGAAACATTCTAAATCAACAAATGCTTACAATAACATAATTATCCATTACTACACCAAACAATTTCTAGCTTCCTTTATATAACAAATCACAAAGAAATTTCCACACCATACTTCCCAACAAGCATCTTTCATTATAAACAACTTCCCACTCGATATTGAACTAGTGCCACCTAATTCTTTAAACACACAAAAACTAATATTTGTATAATCAAATACTAAAAAAAATTCATACCAACTTGACTGCCACTTCCTCTCCGCTCTGAACATTCACACCTGCATCAAACAAATCCAAACCAAACCATCAATAATTAAATAAAAATAAAATCATTCACCGATTCCCCAAATAAAAAGTGTCGAGGATTCAATCTTTTACCGAGATAAAGCTCGCCGAAAGATCCGCTCCCGATCTTCCTCCCGAGCTTGAACTTCCCACCAATCACATGCTCCATAGTAAAATAAAATTACAATCGAGAAGGAAACCCTCCACACAAATATTCCCTAGATTTCCCTGGCTAAAACTACCAAAATTGTACAAAATCCCAATCTCCAATCCACCAGAGGAAAAACCTAGATTCACCAAAATTGTAGAAAACCTAACTCCGCCTCTGCGATCAGCGGGCCCACCAGTACGGATTCCTCCGCGTTAGCATGAAATTGGAGGCTCCGATCGAGACCCTAGAATCGAGAGATTCGAGGCCCCAGCTCAAATAATTGACGGATTAGGTCGAAATGAATAGATCAGTGAGAGAGGGAGGAGCGCTGACTGAAAATACGAGGAAAATGGAGGGACCTTTGCGGGAAAATTGGGGGGAAAGGTTAACCCTAGATTTGGTAATGTTTGTTGAGAGAGAGGGAGAGAGAAGGTAGAAGTGGCCGGTTAATATCGTGGCTATTAGGCTAAATTATCATAATAGCACCTCAACTTTAGCGGTGGGACATTTTTGGTACCTACATTTTTTTATATCTTAAGTTTTCAGTTCGGTCTTAGAAACCTAATTTTATAAATTGTTTCTTTAACATATTTTTAAAATTTTGAAGTATATCAGACCATTTCAAAAAATATCTGACGCTATAAATATTTAAATTACACTTTTATATTACAAAATATGTTTTGAAGTAGTATTAATGTGTTTCAAAATCGACAAAATGTACTTTAGAAAAATAATTTATAAAATTTGGATACCAAAATTAAGTTATATGCTATGACTACAACCAAATGTCTACAACCCTCTTACAACCGCCACGTGGCGACCGTCCATTGAAAAAGGGAGGAGAGGTGGGACCCGATGGCTGTCCGAGTGGATGCAACGTGGCAGAAACGTCACGTGACAGCCGTTTATTAGAGGGAGAGGTGGGTCCAGATGTGACCCACATAGCAGGAGAAAGAGAGGGTTGTAAGAATGTTGTAATCATTTGGTAGTAAACTTAGCATTATTGCAAAATTAAACCGTAGAAACTTGTCTATAGTTGGAATGAAGTATGGTGAACATGTTTTTATTTAAGAGTTTATAATAAATACCCTTTTGAATCCTATATTTGCATATAAAGCATACTTAAAAAAAAATAGAACTATTTACATTTGCTCGTATACCTCTATAAGTTTATAATTTCTTTTTATATCCTCATAAAGTGCTGCTTTTTGTACTGACGTTTCTTATAGATAAGACTATTATGCAAATAAGTATTTTAAGGGTATAAGTGCAAAATATTCAAGATTTCTATAACCGATTTTACAAAATAACAAATTTAAGGTTGATTGACTATGGAGATAATAGTTCATTTTTGTTCATCTATCAAAATTTGGATAATGTTTACCATTCCACTTAAAATTTGTCATGTATCAATTTAAAATATCATGAAGATTAAAAATTCTACCAAAAGTGTAAATTTTTTAATAATGCTATTCATCCCTCCAAAGTGTCCCTCAAAATCATTCCTACAGCTAACGTGACAAATTTTAAAATTAAAATTAAAATTAAAATTAAAATTAACATAAAAAAAAGTGTGATTATTATTTCTGGTTAAAATATGGCATGTTCATCTTAGATGTCACATAATATTATTTTACATACAATGTAGCTGCCACATAAAGAAAAATGTTTAGGGATTGTATGTTAGAATACACATCTAAATAGTTCAATCTACAAAAAATTATAAAATTTCTTTTTCAAGATTTTTAAAAATATAGAAATGTGCAATCACCAACTTCACCCAAGTTTCTGCTCAATGTTAATTTTATATTTTTTAAAAAGGACTTAAAAATAAGTAGAACAATTTCAGGTTGAGATGCATGTAGGGGCATTTATAAATTGGTATTTTTGTTATCATTTTTTTTTCTCTTAACTTCTTAGTATAATAATGCTGGAAAGGAATATTATTAAGGCGAAAAAGAACAAACTCTTCTGAATTGCCATTATACACTTCTTTCTAATTCAGCATGCTCAATATTTGTGCATTATTAAGCTATTTCTACTAATATAATACGACTTAGAACTGGTTCTAACTTGAGTCGTCTAAGTCGTATGTATATCATCAACCAATTAAATTTATATTTTTTAAAATATAACTACCACGTGTATTTTCTTCTCATATAGTTAAGAAGAAGAAAAAATTGAACATATAACAAATGATAAAATATATCTAAAATTAAAATTATATATAAACTACTACATAGTATTATCTAATTAAACACATATAAAAAAACATTTTTATAACAAATTATAAAAAAAAAATCATAAATAAAATATTTTAATATAATTTTAAAAAAATATTATTGTGCTTTTTATACGTGCAACGTACGTTAACGTGACTAGTATACAACAAACGTTTGTGTCACAACGTTTCCGTACATTTTCATTTATGAGCTCAACATGTAAAGGGAAGCTCAAGTCCTTTCCGAAGTTGCACTACATATTCAGAAGTTCAAAGAATGAATAGAATCCTCACCAAGTTACGAATTCCTATAAAATCTCTACTATATAATGCCAAAACTAGTCTCTACTATATAATGCCAAAACTAGGCTTCACCGTGAAAAATTTTCGTTCCAAAAATACCCTTCAACATATTTAGTAATTAAAAAGAATACCTACAATAAATTTCAATGACAACCATTTAAGAGATACAATAATGACAACCATTTAAGAGATGCAATAAATTCCACTGACAATCAAAGGGTTCATGCTAAAGTAAACTAATTCATCAACATCATTCACTCCAATATACGTGCAAAGCACGTGCATATATACTAGTACCTATAATTCAAATCAGTCCCAAAAATTCCATGTCGTATAAGTTACTGTTGTATACAGTGAATAAAAAAAAACTTTAAACCTTTAGTCCCACATACGCCTGCAACTCTCTTATTTCTTTGTCTTTATATACATTCATGTCACATCCGTTTCTGATTTGGTATTTTTTGAATTTCTAAAATTTAATTTTTTTCTAATAATGTATTTATGCTGTATTTTAATGAGGGTTCATGTTATTATTATTGTGTATTTGATTTTTCTGTTGTCTGGAGAGACTACCCGAGACCAGTAGAATACACATTGGCATTGTCATAGACCCGGTTTAGGACCCGCATATAGACTGGACACTTGATTTGGTTCATTTTGGTTGAACCCATGACTAAACCATCTCCATCTCTTATATATATATATATATATATATATATATAATCTCTTTACTCTCTCATTCTTCTTCATTTCTACTTTTTTTTCACTTCTTCTTCCTCTCCCCCCTTGCACTAGACCGAACCCTAACCCTAGAAGAGGTGGTTGTGATCACTTGGACCATGAGAGGTATAGGCTAAGAAGCCACTCAAGGCAAGTATATCTTGCTCAATAGTGAAACCATAGATTTTTTGAATTTTTGCATATATATGTTAATTAAAAATGTGTTCGATAGAAAATGTTCTCCTTGATGTTCTCATCTATTTTAGTTCTTGGAGTTTTTTTTGTTTTGGTGGATAGATTTGAGTAGATCTGAATTTAAAGTTAGGGTTTTTATGGGTTACATGAGTTTTTTTTTTTTTATCTATTAAAACTTATTGTTTTCGAAAACTAATTATTTCATGTTGTGGAGAATTAAATTTTGTGCTATTTTGACCTTTGAAACACTTAATTTGGAGTTAAAATGAAGGTTTTATGGCCAAAACATTTTTTGGGTTTTTTCTTGTTATCGGACCTGATAAGTTGGGGACGATGAACTCTATGCGTCGAGCATGTTATGCGTCGAGCATTCTATGCGCCGAACATTATATGCGTCGAGCATTTCATGAGGCAAGTTGTCTATGAGAAAAGCAGTCCATGAGACAAGTTGTCTACGAGGCGAGCAGTTTCATCATGCAGCATCAGTTTTTCCCTCTTGCATATTTTTTTCTGCAATTGGCTATTTTCTTGTCTATTTTGGTATTTTTTCGATTTTTAAATCATTATCTTGGTTTTGTATTGGAGCATGTTTGAATGTTGTGCTTCCCTATATTGACACGAATTTATGATCCTCACGACACCGGGTTTATTTCTATGGTTTAATTGGTTTAATTAAAACTTGGTTTTTTGGTCTTTAAAAATGCTTCCGGGGTCCAATAAAATCCAGAAAAATTACCCTATGTCTATTTTTTTATTTTACACAAAAAAATATTATTTTCATAATATTTTAATATTTAATAAACACATTTAAAAAATTATTTAATTTTAAAATATCTTGATTTAATTAGTTAAAAATTACCGAAAATTCTAGAAATTTTATTTTTAAAATCTGAAAATTTCTGGGGGTTTACATAATGGGATGATAGACAACATCGTCCATTGCGAGCTGCATACCATCAAGAATTTCTGTGGATCCTCGTGCAAACTCAAGTTCAGGTTGACCTGGTACTTTGAAAAGAATGCTTTCTCCAGAGCAATCAAAGAAAGCGTGGTACTTGCTTAGCCAGTCCATTCCAAGCACAATATCAAAAGTTGGCATAGGAAGGACTAAGAGTCGGACATTCATCTCTCTGCCACGTATCACTATAGGACACGATCTACAAATTCTACTAACAGGTACAACTCCTCCTCCGGTAAGAATTCTAATACAACTAGGTAGAGTGTAGAGGCAATGTTGTGTTTGACAATAAAACTAGATGATATGAATGAGTGTGTGGCTCCCGTATCAAACAATTTTACAACAGAAAAAGTAAAAGCAAGAGTGATACCTGCTATGACATTAATTTCCTGATTTATGTCATCCACTTCTATTGCAAAAGCTTGTCTGTTCCTCTGTGGTTGTCCTTGTCTAGCCCTCGTGAATTGATCCTCCTGTGCAGGTAGTGGTGGTCCTCGCTGAAATTCTCCTGCTGCTGGAGGTCGAGGTGCTCCTGGTCTCATTATCTGCTGAGCTGTCTTTGGTGCTGGAAGTGCTAGCCTCAGTGCTGGCGGTGGAAGTGTCGATGCCTGTAGCATAGGACAGTCTTTCAATATATGTTGTCCGGAACCACATCTCATACATTGTCCCAAACGGACCCGACAGTCCCTTGAGATGTACCCGCGTCTCCCATAATAATTGCATTGGAGTTTTTCTGGGATCTGGTACGGTCCTGCTCTGTGTTAGTATTGTTGTTGCTGAGCTAAAGGACGTTTGATAGGTCCTCCTTGTTGTGTCCTTAGCTGACCTCCCTTTCCTCTGTTGATGGTTTCTTGCAATCTGGCTTCTGTCAGTAACTCAGCATAAGAGATTCGGGACTGGGAGCTAGTGTAGTGTTGGAGCTTTTGAGTCAGTCCGCGATGAGATCTCTTAGCCTTGGCCAAGTCATCTGGTATCAGAGCAGCGCCATATTTACTAAGGCGACTAAACTCAGCATCATACTCGTCCACTGTTCGGTTTCCCTGCTCCAGGTGGAGAAACTGATCATATAATGCATCTCTGACGATGTCCGGGAAGTACTTCTATTCAAAGTACTCCAGGAATTGCTCCCATGTCTGGTATGTACCCAGATGACGCTCCATGGATTCCCATCAGTGATGAGCATTACCATCTAGAAGCGTCCTTACACCTGTCATCCATAGGTCTGCAGGTAGCTGTGTTGCCTCTAATAACTTTCGAGTGTGAGTGATCCAGTTGGTAGTTTATTCTGTGCTCTCAATACCTTTGTACGACCTTGGACCCATCTGTACAAAATTATTTACTGAACCAACTCTAGCTCGAGGTACTGGAGCTAGTGCTTGAGCTGGTACAGTAGTCTTTACAGCCATCCTTTCAAATGCTGCTAGGAATTCTTGTCTCTGTTCTGCTGCTTGCTGTCTCTGTTCCTGTATCATTATCTAGAAGAATTGGAACAGTTGAGCCTGGCCATCCTGCGGTGTTGATGAGGCTGGGAAGTTCCCATTAGATGGAACAGGAAAGTCAGATGGAACTGGATTGTGAATCTGTCCATCTGGTCCTGAAAGTCTAGGATTCGTTGAGGTCCCTCCTTGAGTCTGATCATTGACTCCAGGAGTTGTGTCACCATCGGCGACAGTACATCCCTTCTGCATATCCATCTATCTACAGGTGATGTACACAACGTTTAGAAGAAGTACAGGAATCAAACAGAGATATAAAATTGTTGACGTAAAACATAGTTTTAGAAATATCCGCGTAAAGCAGAAAAGCGTAAGGTAAGGTTTCAGAGTTGTCTGTGTAAAACAGAGATTCAAAGAAGTCAGCGTAAAATAGAGCTTCAAACCGTTCGCATAAAATAGGGCTTCAGAACTGTCTGGGTAAAAGTCTGCTTAAAATTTTCCGTGCGTAAAGTCTGCGCGTAAAATTTTGCTACACTTTCTGCGTAAAGCTCGCGCGTAAAGGATCTGTGCGTAAAATCTGTCTGCGCATAAGGTCTAGCATACGTTGCATCATAAGGTTTGTACGAGGAACTCATGAGTTTGTCAGTCAAATCAGTGAACCTGACATCTGACAAAAGTACTGCACGATGATCGAGAGGACGGCTGTGATGATGATTTTACACAGAGACCCAGGTTGTCTTTTAGTGACATATTTAATACAAGTCATTTTTACGCTTCTAAGAGGAAGAAAAGTTGAGGCTTCTGAATACGCTATCTACAGGAATGAGTCTTTACGCTCAAGATGAGACAAAATCAGACGCTTCGTCAAAAGCTATTTCTTGCACAGGGCTCGAGACATATCTCTGCATTTAATGCAAGAGATTCGGTTCTAACTATTCATGACTGGGGAAACTAAGATTGTGACAAATACGCTCATATCCTATCCTTACATTTTACGCCTAATCAGATTATTTACGCTGTTTTATCTTTTATTCAGGAATCATCAAGTTACGCTAGGGTAGTTACCTACGTGGCTTGCATGACATAATCTTATAAAGATATACGTGTCATACGTAGATTTATGAAGACTAAGGGAACGTAGGTAGCATTTGTTATAACCGTAGCGTAAAATAGTCAATCTTCTCCATAGTTTGGCTTTACGCTACCAAGTCAGTCATTTGGCCTTTACGCCAACTAGGCAGTTGTTTGGCTTTTACGCCAACAACAGTCATTTGGCTTTTACGCCAACAAGGAAAAAAGGGTTTTTAGCGTAAACTTTGGTTATCCAAACATAGGATGGTTGGAAGGAAGAATGAGGTTTCAGTCAAGCATAGATGAGATCCTTATACTCTATTCCTATACGCAGGCTTGTTTGGTACAGTTACGTAACCAAGACAATATATTCTGGACCTGCATGGGCCACCACCAAAAATATGTCACGCCACAGTCCCAAAATACGTAGGACTAGGAATACGTAACACGCCCAGTCGCATGTATACGAACTCCAATATATGGAAACCATATACACACGTACGCTGTACATGAATATACAATCCACCGGTGGTAATATACTGTCACAACAAGTCACACAGAATCTATATCTCATCCATAGCACAAATAATCAGTGGGAATAAAGAACTGAATAATACTGAATATCCAAAATGAGTATCAAGTCTGGTAGTCGGGTGGAAACAAATCCACTACAAAACGACTATACTGAAGTAGCAAAATCTATAAGCAGTGGTCATAAATTACAGATACTCTGAGGGTAAGACCTCCTCAGTCAGGTACGTAGTGTCCGGTCCAGGTCCGTACTCCTGTGGGTACTCCTGCTCGTCCATATCTGGAAAGGGACCAGGTCCTCAGAGGGACGTAACAAGATATATATAAACATGCCAATAAAGTACTGAAATATAAACATCCACTGGGTCGCCTAACCGTCTAAGTGAATGCAATTTGAGAACAACTTTCCAACACGTGGGCTATCTGGCCAATAATGGGATTGACATGATTCTCTCGGAGAATCATGGGCCTAAAAGCATGTCGTCTTTTGAACGACAGAGGCCGCCAGTAATATATAGTGGTTATCATCACCCGTTTCTCCGGCGGAGAATCCGAACGTACAGGAGAAAAGTGCAAAGGAGCCCAAACGCTTTACTTATTGTTCTCTCCACCCCATGCTCTAAGCATGCCATATCCATGACACGATAAAACCTCTAAATAACTGCCAGGTCTACTAGCATACAAAATTTCTATCAACAGTCATCCCTAACGCACGGCTCTTACGTACATGCGGCAAACCCAATACGTAGTCCGGGATCTATATGAGACTCACAACCTCGTGTAAAAACTGTGTCACGGCCAGTGAACCTCATGATGCTCCATAATACTAGGTTGATCTCATAAACAAGGTCTAAATGCAAATACATAATTAAAAACAGAATCAGGCATCATTTGGAATATAAATAATGGTACTATGGCAAGATATACTTGCCGAGCAAGATTTCTGTATAGTGCAAGCGTCCACAACAGTGTTAAGTTAAAGAAGTGAGGTTTAGGGTTTTGGGGTGTATTGCATGGATATATATAGAGAATAAGAGGCGGTAGGGAAACTTAGTGTTTAAGAAAACTAAAACTACTGCCGCTGCTGTTTCTTTCTTTTCATTGGTTTTGGTTTCGGTTGAGGGGTGTTTAGTAATATTAGTGTTAAGGAGCGGTAGAATGAGAAGCTTACATGCGTGGGAAAGCAAAGCAAAGCAAAGCAAAATTGGGTTTTGCTTCTGCTGCTGATATTTTTTCTTCTCCTAATGGGTTGTGGTTTGGGTTTTACGCTCGGTGAAAGGAAGAGTATACGCGGGGAAGAAAAAGATAAGCGGTGGTTTTGTTACTGCTGCTGCTGCTGTTTACGCACGGAGGAGTATACGCTTGGGTTTGTTTTACGCGTAGAGAAAGGAATTAGGCGGGTGGATTTTTACACGCAGATGAAGTAAGAAGCGGTGGAGAGAGTTTACGCGCGGAATTGAAAATAACAAAGTTGGTTTGCTACTGCTACAGTTGATATTTTCCTATTGGGTTTGGGTTAACGGGTTGAGATCTAATAGGAGTTCTTTATATATATATATCAATACATAGAAAACTCTAAAAATTTATATTAGTGCATACGGTTAAGCTAACAACTGTCGAAAGGGTCTCCTACATGGAATAATTTAGGATTTTTTTTTATAATGGCTCCATAAATCCCCTAGATGCACAAACACCTTAAATAAATATTAAATAAAATCTAATTGCTCTATTTAGCTCATAATTACCATAAATACGGTTTTTAAAATTAGGGGGGTTTTACATCAACCGTATATCCCAACCAAGGCTATGTGGCAGTACGCCGGTAGTATGCGGTCGAGTTACAACCGTATTCTGTTGAATGAGCCCCAATTCATCCACCAAACATAGGCATATGCGACATATATAGCCCGTCATCCTGACAGCTATAAATAGCAGGATTGCACACCCACACACAGAGGCGAGCAACAAGCACATGAGAGAGAACAAAAAAGAGCTTCCTCACGTCCGCATCGGACCGTCAACGGAGTAAAAGAGTCACTGCAACACTCAATCTCCATCGTCACGTCCCAGAATAAAAAAATTGTACTTAGATTGTCTGTCTAGGAGCTCTTTGTACTTTCTTTAGTTTGTTATTAAAACAAATTCTTTTAGACAATCCAATTTAATGGCGAACAACTCCAGCTACCTTTGCTCGTTCCCGTTAGCCGAACACGTAGGAGATTCAACATATTGTCATCTCGATCCATTCGACCACAGAACCAAATCTGACATGTTCATCCACACCACCATTGTGTGCCAACCACAACGTCCTGTTCCACCTTGGACTCGTCAGACCCACCTTTGAAGCCAATTCGTGTAGTTTATGCTCCTACACCTACTTCACCTTGAGAAGAGCCCGTATAATTATACGCATGAATGTTCAGCACTATCTGTCTCGAACCAATTAGAGTCGCTCAAATCAGTCTCATAACATTTGGGCTCTGATACCACTTGTTGGGAATACGGTGTGATCCGAACCGGAGTTGGCCCATGAGGTACGATATTGGACTGCACCCATATGTCTTAAAAGTGAATTCCCATGTAAGGCCTGAACCAATCTCAATTACCTACACCTCATGATCCCACCTCCTATCCGATGTGGGACTAAATTACCAACTCCATTGTCATCCCCTTCAGCGTTCATCCGAAAACGAGATACAATCCAACAGTAATCTTAGAAATTATAATGGGAAGACATCCGAGACGACATATCTCGTTATCTTCTTTCGATGTATATTGGATGTGCACGTCTTTCCTCCCGCTAGGAATGGAAGAGAACTAACAATTGTGTTATCTTGCCTGGAACATATTTCCCCCAACTATTTACTGGAGGCTATTCTCCAACATTTCCTAAACCTCTGCACTTGATGGAGTTCCCTGAATTGCCACGGTTAAGGTAAATTCGATCATCCTTTGTCATAATGAGATCTTTACTCCCAATACCTCTAAATTTGCACAACTACATGTATATCATTATTGGTTGTAAATTTTTCTGTGAACAGATTTCATTCTGAAGAAGGTGAATGGTAAAATGACTAGAGCTGGGACTGCCTTTTGTTATTTGTCTTGCTGTTGTTTCTGCCATGCCCGTGTATATATATGCAAGGATGGTCAAGAATTTCTCTTTGGTTTGTTTATTTTGGGAGGTGGTTTATACATGCTTCCCATTCTTGTTCATGGAGGTTCTGGCTACATCCAGGATCATGTATAGATATTGTGCTCTTAATCTCAGGAAAAATGAATAAGAGCAGAATTCATTCACTACATCCATGTTCATGTATAGATATGGTGTTCTTAATCTCAGGAAAAAAAAAATGAGTAAGAGCAAAGTTGACTAGTGCAATGTGCTACTTGTATGAATGTATTTTGCTTCCGGGAAATATGGGAAAGTGATTTGTTCATATTTTGCTAGATATTGAACTCGCTTGTATTCTATATGTTGTTCGAGTCAACCGATGGTTCAAGATCCAGATGCTAATTAGGTCCATTATGGAGATCTAAATATAAATTTTGTAACTTATTTGAGACTCAAAAGTCTAAACAACTCTAAATTTTTATTGTTGATTGCTTGTTTTCTCCATTCTCCTCCTATTGGAATGTACTTTAGAATAATAAAGCTTCTCTCAATCAATAGGCATCCCATTGCAACGAGGTTTAGATTATACATACTCTACGAAGTGTCAATATATACGCAGTCTTACCACCATATACGGAGAGACTATTATCGCAGCTCAAACACGTGTCATCTCAACTAGCGGTTAGAATAATTATTTTCTAAGACGTGGTTTGAGTCTTTGGGGTTGCTGTTGTTTTTCAAAATATCATAGCAGAAACAATTTTTTACAACATGTGAAAAGATGCTCTCAAAAGTTGTCGCAAAAATGAAGTTATTTTTCAATTTTTTTAAGACATTGTTATAAAAATTAATCTTGAACAAATTTTCAAAGGATTTTTTTTTTTTAGAAACATCCAATAAGCAATCACAAATCCAACATATGGCTTTGATTGTACACCTTACAACTTTGTATTCCAAAGGATGTAAGTTGAAGTCATAGAACAATCTCTCTAAATATTGAAGATAATAGAACATATATGTATAAACTAGTAACTTGTATATGCATTGCACGCACATAAAATTTTTTTAAGATAAAATTATTATAAATAATGTCGTTTCTAAGAATCGAACTAAAGCAACCAAGAAAAATACCTTCCACCTTAACCACTTTAGTTATAATTGTTTAGTTGTAAATAAATAATATTAGATAGTTAAATAATTAGTTATTTAAAAAAATTAGTGGAGTATTTACAAACGGCTCAATTTTGAGCCGTTTACAAGGCTCATTATAAGAGTAGAGATTTTTAAAAAATGGTTACTGGAGTATTTATAAATCGTTTAGACGGTTCAATTTTGAGCCATTTTCTAACCTCATTATAAGAGTAGAGATAATAGTGGATATCTTTTTGGCCATTTTTTGCAATTAAGATAATAGTGGAGTATTTACTTGTTTTTTTTTTTGAAGTCAAAAAAGTATAAAAAAGAAGAAGTAAATATTCCACTATTATGTTGTACAGATACGACCGGACAAAATAAACATACGACGATACAAACATAGCATCCAAACTCCAAAATTGTGAAAACCGACACTTACAGTAACGGTCTGAAATCAATACAGACACCGACACGGATACTGACATTGGAAATCTCAACAAATTATTAAGATACCAATAATTAGAAACATGGTAGCACGTCAACAAATTTACTCCCATGCCGCATCGCATTGATACGCTTCAACTCACCAAACTAAAAGATTCTACGCGATCTCCATCCAATCCAACGGCTGATACTCAACGTACCCAAAATCCAACGGTCATTTGTCCACTCAAGAAACAGTGAACTACCCGGTTTTTTTTTTCACTAAAACCCCTGCGAATCCTGTAAATTCCTTCAGAATCCACTCGGCCGAGACTCAAATAGAACAAATCTCCATTATTTTCCTCCCATTTCCCTCAAATTTCCCCAATTTTGATCCTCGATTTCACCAATTCCGCCCCAAATCTGTCGGAAAGATCCAATCTCCCCAAAGAATCGATTGTTTTGGGATTTTTTTGGAAACCAGTTCGAAAGATGTCATTTTTGGAAGAGGAGGCGGAGGAGTCGTTCGAGCACACGTTGCTGGTGGTCCGCGAGGTCTCGGTCTTCAAGATCCCGCCGCGGTCCACCAGCGGCGGCTACAAGTGCGGCGAGTGGCTCCAGTCGGACAAGATCTGGTCCGGGCGCCTCCGCGTCGTGTCGTGTCGGGACCGCTGCGAGATCCGGCTCGAGGACCCGGGCTCCGGCGACCTCTTCGCCGCCTGCTTCGTCCTCCCCGGACAGCGGGAGGGCGCGGTGGAGACCGTGCTCGACTCGTCGCGCTACTTCGTGCTCCGCATCGAGGACGGGGCGGGCAAGCACGCTTTCGTAGGGTTAGGGTTTAATGAGAGGAACGAGGCGTTTGATTTCAATGTCGCGCTGTCGGATCACGAGAAGTACGTGAAGAGGGAGGGCGAGAGGGAGTCCGGTGGGGCCGGAGAAGAGGGAGAGGACGGGGGCCACATCGATATCCACCCGGCCGTGAATCATCGGCTTAAGGTATATTATTATACGTTTCGAGTTTGCTGTAGCATTGTTAGCTAAATTTACTATAACAGATTTGGTAGGAAATCATATTATGCTTCTTTAGTTGTGTTGGCTGGTGTAGTTAAAGTTTGTTCAAGAATCATTCTTGTTTTGTCTAGGAGGAATTTCTAGGTTTTTATGAGTGTGAGGATAAGGCCTAGATGGAAGTTAACGACATTTGATCTTGTGACTGGCTTGGCGATGATAGTGTCCATATTGGTATCTGTACGGACTTGAATTGCCGGTTTAACGTGCTATCCTAATGTGGCATTATTATATGTGGAAGGTATTGAGTTGTTAAATTTGTTTATCTATATGCCTGTTGATCATGGTCGTCATCATCAATATACATCTTGCCATGATTGATCGGCTTAAGGTATAGAACTCGTTTCTGTCATGGCTTGTTATTTTAGTTAGAAATTAATAATGTAGTTCCTTACATGGCTTTTGCTTAGTGTTGTTAAGTTATTTCACATATACTCATTGGCTTCTCTTATAAGAAAATTTAAGGGATTTATGAGTAACTGATGCAGGGAATTCCCATGGTCCAACAAAAAAATCAAAGATGAAACACATCAGATAACCCCTAGTGGAGGCGTAGCCACAACTGATGCCCATCAACCTTGGCTTTTGAAGTCTAGGCAGCATGCCCAAGTATGATTTTCCATACAATTACTGTGATACCCCCCCTATAGGAACACTTTTTAGTAATTGCATTTACCATCCAAAGTTACTCAGAAACCCTTTGTTAGTTCTATATATAACACACAAATGAAGATAAAAGAGTATCTCTCCCCCGATGAAAAAAAAGTACCTTTATGATGATTGATCTGATCGTCAGAGGAAACAAGGTCAGGCTTCTTTCTGATCCTATTCTTCTAGCTGGTTCTAAGACTTATTTAACATGGTTCGGCATGCCATTGCAGTCACTGACATTTTGAAATTGGTGTTCCATGTTCTTGTGTTCGTGTTGCATTGTTTTTGTGTTTGTGCGACATAGGTAGGTAATCATGATTGCAAAAACATGAATTGGGATGTCAAAAATAACTTTTCAATCTGAATGGAAGATAAGGATGCATATAGCTAGATAAATGGAAGATAGGGATTCTTGTCACTGACCCCAAAATTTGTGATATTGGCTTTTTTTGTTCTTTAGGAGTATTGCTTCTTTCGACTAGTAGGCTAATTTGCACTTTAATATCATGTATTATCCCCGAATTGCAACTTTACCCTGGGTCTAAAGTATCCAAATTAACAACTTGCTATGCTGCGTCCTTAAAAAATGAAACTACCATGTCTTGTTACTCATAAACCTTAACCCTAAATGATCCAAAACTAACCAGTCCCCTCCTGGACGACCTACCCCTTGACTGACACCCCCCCCCCCCCCCCCCCAACACACACAGCCACCCACACACCCACCACCCCCCCCCCCCCCCCCCCCCCCTTCCTCGGTGTGGGTTGCCGGTCAAGGTTAGGTATGGGGAAGAATGGATAAGATAGTAATTTAAGGGCAGAAATGTACATAATGATTGTGTGCTTTGCATGTGACAATCAAGTTGGACAGTTGCCTAAAGGAGGGTATTAAGTGCAAAAAAATAGAAAAAGTTAAGGGTATTGACTAGCAGATAAAAATAGTTCATGAGAGAAAGTTGCAATTTGGAGGGTGTTAAAGTGCATATTAGCTCAAACTGTATTCATTATTTATCAATTCTAGGGTCCTTCTCTCCAAATATATAGGTTAAAATCTTTGAACCATCAATCCAGATGCCCTAAAATTTGTGTGGCATGACACTGTGATATGAAATATTTTAAAAGTTAAGTTACACATGAAGAAGGAGAAACCTTATATTTTCTATGAATTTATACATTGAACATCAGTAACAATAAATGCTTATCTTTTTGGTAAGACTAACCAACATAGTTTTAGGCTATTTAAATCACCCCACATCTTTATGACATCAAAATAGGCAATTGGCGTTTACTCTTCAGTCTTCATGTTTGTTCTCTTAAATAGTACGTAATGCATCTAATCTTATATGGGGTACTCATTGTATGCCTATAATATTTTTATTAGGAACCGTGGGTATTGTGGATATTTTGTGTGAAAATTGTAATTTGATAGGAAATTAAAGTAGAATTGTACCTTTAAGTGTATATAGCGATTAAAAATGTCATAGAAATTGTGAAGTATCAAAATTTGTGTAATATGTTATATATACAATTGAGGATCTGTTAAGAAACTTTAAGTTCCCATAAATGTCTTATCTGATAATGGTATGACCAATGGTATGACCTATGTTCTTAGTATCTTAGGATACACTATTTTACAATATGCTACCATTTCGCTACGTATCGGTCGATCTGATCCAATACATTTAGGTGATAGGTAGTGTCATTTTTTTACTTAGAAATGTAATATATACTTAAGATCTCGATTATGCAACTTGATAGAACTCGAAAGATGGAACAAATAAAAAAATTATGAGAAAATTATATTAAATCATCATGTTCCTATATGGATTTAGAAGTATAGACCTACTCCTAAAGTTACTATATCATACGATACACAAGCAAATCGATACGCGTTACGTATGACGAGTTGACAACCTAGGGTATGACATGAATACGACTTCATATTCTCTGTTGCATAGACCAAACTAGTAGGTCATAGGTACTTAAATTGACCATCAAACAATCTTTTAGTCTTCTGTGTTGACATGCAAGCAAATTGCTAAATGCATACTGAGAGGACACCTGAACTTTCCTTATGTTACCTCTAATTTATCTGACTCTCGTTTATAATATTGGCCTAGGTTATCAAATCGAGATATGTATTGTGTATCTATTTACTTGATTATCATATTGTGTATCGTACGTTTGTATATCATACGATACATTGCATTATAGGAAATTTGACTGAAAATTAATGTTACCATGCATACACGGATAAATTTAACATATTGAGCAACAATAAAGAGCATTGTCAATCAATAATTGACAAGTTCATCATAAAGTCAATAAGTAAGAGCAAAAATCAACATCGATATTACATGATATGATGGTATTTCATGAATATAATAACATCATTACGTTAAGAATCAATAATAATTTGATTCTTGACAATCAGCATGTTGACGTTCAAATAATATTTTATTGTACATTCTTGATAGTAAACAATATATAACTTGTCAAAACCTTCGAAAACGAATATGAAAAAGTCCACTAAGTAAAAACAAAACATGTAGAAGGTTAAAAAAATCTAAAAGAAAGAGAGAAAAGTAATTAAACATAAAAACAAAATATTCCTTTGCAAAATCAAATATACTAGTTGTTGAAATATCCATATATGCTAGATGCCATCTCCGAAGATGTTAGATGCTGCCGTTGGGGATGTTGAAAGCATATAAAGGATGTTGGAAAGAAAATACTTGTCTAAAGAGTTCACACAGAAGAGGAGGTTGAATATAAAAGTTGTGGCAAGTTTTAGAAGGTCATATGGACCCTCGATTGAAATTTAGAGTTGCAATGGACGGTTATAAAAAAATGATTTCTAAACCACTTAAAGGTTGGCTTAAACCTGTTAAAATTCAAATTAGGTTGACAATTTTCGTATTGGAGAGTACACCATATCGGGTGATACATATTGCACCATACAATAGAGAAAGTGTATCGTAAGAGAAATTGTCCCTCTTTGTATCATTCAGAGTTGTATGATGTCTCGTAAGATACGTATCATGTATCTTAAGATACTAACAACAGAGCTATTGGTACATATAATACCAAACAAGTAGTAGTTGTAGGTCTGCAGTTTGCTTCTGGTGTAAATAACAAATAGTGTTTGCCATCATCCAAATATGTTGTGAGAGGGGGGTAATTTTACAGTTGCAAGTCTTTTTGGTGCTTGCTCTTGGCTGCCTTTTGTGGCATACTGCTATGGCTAAGGTACTAATCAATATGAAAAATGAATTTCATACATATAATAAGCTAGATTTCTAGATTACATCGTTATTGTATCACACATACAATCTCAACTGTACTTTTTCCGATAATTACATACTTGTATGCTAGATGACTGATGCATGCAAATTGATGCTTTTAGTTTGCATATATATATATATATATATATATATATATATGAGGAAGGATCCACGTCCCCCCCCTATTATGCATTCCCAAGCTTCCCTATGTTTACAACTGTGGGATCTTGTTTAAGTCATCTAATCTTAATCATTGATTTTCAAATCAATGGTTAAGATTAGATGACTTAAACAAGATCTAACGGTTGTAAACATGGGGATGCATGGGAATGAAAAAATCGGAGATGTGGATCCCTCCTCTCTCTCTCTCTCTCTATATATATATATATATATATATATATTTCGGGATCCCATCTCTTAAGTATCCATGCGTGTTCACCGAAATAGCAGTCATTGGATGACCATTAAGATCAAATCTCGTGAGAAATTGGGTAGTTTAAGAATCTAATTTGAACGGTCAAAAAAGACAATCAACGACTGCTATTTCGGAGAACATATTTGAGAGCGGTTCCCAATGCAGCACATAAGAAAATTTCGCAAGGGGTGTCTACGTGTTAATTTTCAATTGAATATTAATGCCTGCGTGTATTGCAACAAATTCCAACTAAATATATACATAAAAGGATAGTTATTGGAGGATATGATGGAATATCCGGGACGGGCCGTGATTTTTTTTGGGTGGTGGTGATGGGGGGTGGGTGTGTGTGTGGGGGGGGGGGGGGGGGGGGCAGAAAAGTACCTTAAATTGAAATTAATGGGTCAGTGAGGAGTAAATTTAAGACTCTTGGTTAAAACCATGTATACTTACCACTTAGTTGCAAATTTATTATAAAACATTTATATATATATATATATATATAGAGAGAGAGAGAGAGAGAGAGTAGGAAACAGAAAATCCAGGGAGGCTGTTGTAACCTTCATTAAATTAGGCTAATTAGGAAGTCAATTTCAATTTGGATTCCTCTTTTTAAGAAGAGAAATACAAATTGAATTGGTTAAGGGCAAAATGGTAACTTTACTATAAAAATATCTAACCCCCTCATTTTTCTATATAAACACCACCCCACCCTCTTTCACTCGCCATCCCTCATCTCCCCTCAAACATATATTAGCAAGGTAATCCTCTTCATTTGTTTTATAAACTCTAACTAGGATAGATGTGTGTGTGTCAAGAGAAGAAGCAAGCAGTAGCTGCTGCAGCAGCGCGCAGCAGCAGAGCAATAGCTGCAGCAGCAGTTGCAGGAGCAGCAGCTGCACGTAGCAGCAGCAGTGCATAGCAGCAGTAGCACCACAACAACTATATATATTATATATATGTATGTATATATATATATATATCTATGTATACATGTATATATGTAAACTATATCTATGTATACTATATATCTATATATCTATCTATATGTATGTATACTATATATATCTATATATGTATACTATATTATATTTATATATATCATATACATATATGTATATATATTTGTATCTATACGTATATATATGTATCTATGTATACTATATACTATCTATCTATGTATATTATATATATCTATGTATCTATATATAATATATTATATATATATCTATATATCTATGTGTATATGTATCTATGTATACTATATACTATCTATCTATGTATATTATATATATCTATGTATCTATATATAATATTATATATATATATATATATATATATCTATATATCTATGTATCTATGTATACTATATCTATATATATCTATATATATCATATACATATTATATATATATCTATATATATCATATACATATATATATATCTATATATGCATCTATATATATGTATACTATATATTATCTATATATCTATGTATATATGTATACTATATATGTATATATATATGTAATCTATATATATCTATACATATATCATATACATATTATATCTATATATATCTATATATATCATATACATATATATGTATCTATATATGTATACTATATATTATCTATATATCTATGTATATATGTATACTATATATGTATATATATATGTAATATATATATATATATATATATATATGTATCTATATATGTATACTATATATGTAATTTATATATATCTATATATATATATCTATTATCTATATATATCATATATATATATATATGTATCTATATACGTATACTATAATGTATCTATATACGTATCTATATATATTATATATATGTGTATCTATATATGTATTTATATATATATATATATATATATCTCTCTATATTATATCTATGTATACTATATATTATCTATATATGTTTACTATATATCTATGTATCTATATATATATATATATATATGTATACTATATATGTATCTATATATGTATACTTCTTATTGTACCTGATATACGTATGTATTTATATATGTATCTACATATATATATCTATATATATATATATATATATACTATATATGTATGTATCTATACATAAGTATCTACTAAACTATATTCTTATATATACATTATTTTATATAGATATTTGTCCTACTCTATAAACCAGAAATATCATAAAAATTGACCTAGAAATCTAGTGGGTTAAATCTATTAAATTATATTTCATCAATCTAATGTGAATTATTCATGATATAGGTTATCTGGACCCCGTCACACTTTGACTTGTTTCACCCGCTTTGGACCCTCAGGCGAGTACAACTCTCTGATGGTTTTCTTACTGATAATTTCTATAACACATGTAGTATTGTTGTATTTGATTCTGACACAAAGAAACACGGACTAACATATCTTTGTGTTTTTAGACTTTGATCTTGTATAATACCTGATATTCGTGTGATTCTTGTATGCTAGTCGGGGCGAAAAAATACTAGTTTATATGTGATCATACCCTAATCCTGTGCAAATATAATTCCTCTGCAAAGGCTAACCATACACTTCACGTATGATTAACCGCGTCACATTGTGGCAATCCTAAGCCGATCACATAATCAAACTAGTATTTCAACACTTAGTGACTATAGAATTCCTTGTTGATATATGACTTATTCTCTGTTTATTCATTTCCCTGTTCATTTCTTACTATGCCTTGATGTCAGTTTATTTATCCATCATGTACTACTTTTCTATTACTGTTTTATAGTCCTTATCATGTATTGAAACTGCTATTAGAATTGTACTCGTTCAATCCTGATTGGATAATATTTCAGGTAGCACTTAGAAGGACCTGTGTCTCATCTATTATGGATTTTTGGAAAATAGCTTCGAGCCTGATTTTACCTCCTTAAGGATCGAGGAAGGCCGCAAGCAGGAGATCCAGTTATGACAATAGTTAGAGTTTACAAACTTACTATAGTTGTATGAGTTATGAATACAAAATTTTGTACTGTAAACCTTTATATACTTTATATATACTACAACATGTTTTTCACCTACCTTAGTTTTGTGATTGAGTATAATATTTGTTCTCTTTATATTATGAGGTGTTGGTTATACAGTACTAGTTCCAGACCAGCGTTCTACCGCCGACATTGCGGCGTAGGCTGGCGTACCCACGCACTCGTACCCAAACTCCCCGGTGCGGGTCGTGACACGTTTTTATGGTGGCCCTATGCAGGTCAGACTTCGCAAGAAGTGCGATGTCGTAATAGTACTTATGACTAGAGTATTATTACGAGCCTGCAATAGGATATAGGATATTAGGAATAGGAAATACTCAATCACAACTAGGAATTTTAACTCTGAATTAAATTTACTAATCTTGATCACCCCGAATGACTTGATATCTTCTCCAATTTCTGTCCTCAAATAATATCTTATCTTGTGTCTTAATGATGCCTCCTTATTGTTTTATCATATTTCAGAATGACACCTATAACATATTCCAGAAGGACACGGGAGACCAGAGCACCTGGTTGCTCAGGAGCAGCTGCAGAAGCCGCTCCAGTTGTCTCTGAATATCTTCCTTCTCCTCCTTCACTTCCATCCCAAGGAGGTGTACAATCGAACACTGGAGGTATGCCCACTGAAGGAACACATTTATAAGAGCTCTTCAGATGTATGCTGGAGACGCAGAGGGCTCAGACTGAGGCCCAGAGGGAACAAACAAAAATGATGCAAGAAAGCATTGAGAGTTCCCATCATATGGCTTTGGCATCTATGGAGAAGTTTACATCTCAGCAACAACAACCTGTTCAACAGAAAATGGGCAATATCTTGGACTTCAAGAAGATGGCTCATCGGGAGTTCAAGGGAACTGAAGGGATCTTATGCGCGGATGAAATGGCTCGAGGATATCGAGCGAATTATGCGGGTTGCTCTCGGATACCAGAAGATCTGAAAGGTAGAGCTGTAGGCTTGCAGCTTCACGATATCGCCCGTACTTGGTTCAGAAATGAGCCCAGACTTGCTGATCCAGACCTAACCTGGGACCAGTTCAAACACATTTTCAAACAGAAGTTCTTTCCTGCAGTAGTCCAGGTGTTTCTGGAGAAACAATTCTAGAACTTTGAGCAGGGTAGTCTCTCAGTAGATGAATATGCTGCAGAATTCGGCAGGCTAAGCCGATTCGCATAATATATGGTGAGAGATCCGGTGGACCGAACTCGCATATTCCGGCAAGGCTTGGCTCAGGAAATTAGAGTCATTATCCCCTCTAGTATCACAACTTTTGCTGGGATTGTTGCTGAAGCCCAAAGGATCGAGGTAGACATGGGCTTTAAACCCAAGCGGACCGGAATGCGTTCGAAGGAGGCAGCAGCCTCGGGACCAGCCAAAACGTTCCCATTTTCAGCCGAGGACTTTCCAGCATCAGCAGCATCATTGTCCTCCAACTACGATTTCCGGCACAGCCCGCATCCTCAAAACAGATCCAGCAGACCCAT
Source organism: Iris macrosiphon (assembly GCA_036927795.1). NCBI lineage: Eukaryota > Viridiplantae > Streptophyta > Magnoliopsida > Asparagales > Iridaceae > Iris > Iris macrosiphon. The sequence continues at coordinate 2,700,319 of JAYESA010000007.1, read as the reverse complement.
TTTTGCTATTTTTGCAAGAAACTGGGACATTCCTGGGAAATATGCAGAAAAAGACTTGGAGTCTGTCTATACTGTGGATTTGCGGGACATCATGTGAACAACTGTCATATTCGAGGTGCAACAAATCAAAAGGGACCAGCTAAGCCACCTATGGCACAACAGCAGAGGGGACCTCCACTTCCAACACAATAGCAACAATTTGTCCAGCACCAGCTGAGGGGAGCTCCTCAGCAGGGCAGAGCTTTTTGCTACAACTGTCTAGAAAACTGAGCCCACCGGTGATGTTATAGCAGGTTCCATTCTTCTCAATTCTATTTCAGCTGTACGCATTATTTGATTCTGGTGCATCTCATAGTTTCATATCTGTGTCTTTTGTACTTAAGCATAATTTAGTAGTGGAACCCCTTGAGTAGAAACTGTAAGATCACGACTGGGGAAGGCATCATCCTAGTCAGTGATGTTTGCAAGGGGTATCACGTTACATTGGGAGACTATGTTTTTGTCTGCTAGCTTACTCGTAATGCCACTTCCAAGTTTTGACATTGTCCTTGGAATGGATTGGTTGGGTATGCATTTCGTTAGCATTGACTGCCGCAGAGGTCGTGTGTTGTTTCGACCTCAGGAGAGCGGAGTTCGAGTTTGCTAGAAAGACAGAGAAGCCAGATCGCTAGAATTCTTTGCGAAGCTATAATGGAGGAGAAAGAGGTACCGCATCATATTATTGCTGAGTTCTTAGATGTGTTTTCGAGGAGTTACCAGGATTGCCGCTAGATAGAGATGTTGAATTCTCTATTGATCTAATACCGGGAGCAGAACCAATATCGCAGCATGTCTACCGGATCAACAACAATGAGCTGGCGGAGCTAAAGAAACAGAGTCGATGAATTAGACGACAAGGGATTCATCAGAATCAAGTTCGTCGTCCTGGGGAGCCCCGGTACTTTTTGTGCCAAAGAAGGATCGGTGCAGATGTGCATCGATTACAGGGCCCTGAACAACCTCACAATCAAGAATAAATATCCGTTGCCGAGAATAGATGATCTCTTCGATCAGTTGAGTGGCGCGAAGATATTTTCAAAGATTGACTTGAGATCCGGATATCATCAGGTAAAGGTGAAAAAGGAAGATATTCGAAGACTGATGCCGTTAGGGTTAACTAATGCCCCGGCAGTCTTCATGAACTTGATGAACAAGGTATTTCCATCAGTACCTGGACAAGTTCGTGTAGTGTTTATAGATGATATCCTTGTATACTCAAAGACGCTAGAAGAACACGAGAAGCATTTAAGGATAGTGCTTGAAACTCTCAGGAAGGAGAAAACTCTATGGAAAAAACTTTATAAATGTGAGTTTTTCTTAAACAAAGTGGAGTTTTTCGGACATGTAGTGACTGGAGATGGAATATCAGTTGATCCAAAGAAGATTGCTGCCGTAGAATCTTGGGCCACTCCAAGCTCTGTTGCAGAAATTAGAAGCTTCTTAGGATTGGCTGGATATTACAGAAAGTTCGTAAAAGATTTCTCTCGAGTTGCAGAGCCTTTGACTAAACTCACTCGGAAAGATGTAGAGTTTGTTTGGACAGAGGAGTGTCAGGTTGCTTTTGAGGAATTGAAGAAGAGGTTGTGACGTCTGCTCCTATTTTGACGTTGCCATCAGGGTCTGGAGGTTTCACTATTTATAGTGATGCATCGGGGAAAGGTTTGGGTTGTGTTCTTCAGCAGAATGGGAAAGTGATTGCCTATGCATCCAGGCAATTACGTCATCATGAGAAGAACTATCCTACCCACGATTTGGAGTTAGCAGCAGTCATCTTTGCTCTGAAGTTGTGGAAACACTATTTGTACGGAGAGCGTGTGGAGATCTTCACAGACCACAAGAGCTTGAAGTACGTTTTTACTCAGAAGGAGTTGAACATGAGGCAGCGTCGATGGTTGGAAGTGATGAAAGATTTCGACATATCTTTGCAGTATCATCCTGGAAAGCCAATGTAGTTGTCGATACCTTGAGCATATATCCGGTAGCTATGTTGTTGACACAGGATCGGTATTTGTGGAGGACTTGGAGAGCTTGGGCATGGAGGTGATAGTTCCTGGTTTTGCTATGCATATGTGGGGGTTGCAGATACACCCAGAGTTGATGGACAGGATCAAGGCAGCCCAGTATGAAGATGTATCTCTGAGGAGCATCAGAGCTCAGGTGAGAGCATGATTGGAGGATAATTTTACCATTGCTGAGTATGGTTCTTTGCGGCATGGTGTTAGATTGTGTGCCTAGTGGGGAGCTGCGTGAGGAGGTGTTACAGGAAGCGCATCGCTCTCAGTATTCCATACATCCAGGTGCCAACAAGATGTATCGGGATATGAGAGAGAGTGTGTGGTGGTATGGCATGAAGAGGGAAGTGGCACAGTTTGTATCAAGATGCTTAGTGTGCCAGTAAGTGAAAGCCGAGAGGCAGAGGCCAGGAGGTTTACTTCAGCCATTACCTATTCCAGAGTGGAAGTGGGAGCACATTACTATGGATTTTGTGTCCGGACTTCCACGATCTCCAGGAGGGAAAGACGCGATTTGGGTCATCGTTGACAGGTTGACCAAGTCGGCTCACTTTTTGCCCTTCAATGTGGGTTTGTCTACGGAGAAGCTGGCAGAGATGTATGTGAGACAGATCGTCAGGATACATGGGGTTCCCATCAGCATAGTCTCGGATCGGGATAGTCGTTTCACTTCTCATTTCTGGAGGAGTTTGCAGGCGAGTTTGGGCACTCAGCTCAAGTTCAGTACTGCATATCACCCCCAGACAGATGGGCAGTCAGAGAGGACTATTCAGACTCTCGAGGATATGCTACGCACTTGTGTACTAGATTTCGGAGGATCTTGGAAGGATCATCTTCATCTGGTGGAGTTTGCATACAACAATAGTTATCAGACAAGCATCGAGATATCTCCTTTCGAGGCTCTGTACGGCCGAAGATGTCGTACCCCATTATCTTGGGACGACGTAGGCGAGCGAGCATTGTTGGGACCAGAAATGGTAGTAGATGCTGCGGAGAAGGTAAAGCAGATTAGAGAAAGACTTCGTGTGGCTCAGGACAGACAGAAGCACTTGTCCGATAGTCGTCGGAGACCGTTAGAGTTCGAGGTTGGCAAGTTGGTGTTCTTGCGAATTTCTCCAACACGTGGCACGATTCGTTTCGGGAGAAGCGGGAAGCTCAGTCCAAGATTTATCGGACCCTTCAGTATTACCGAAAGGGTCGGTGCCGTAGCCTACCGGCTAGCTTTGCCATCTACATTAGAGGGAGTACATAACGTGTTTCATGTATCCCAGCTGAGACGATACATGGTTGATCCTAACCACGTATTAGATCACTCAGAGATTGAAGTAGGACCGAGCCTCAGCTACCAAGAGCAGCCCGTGGAGATACTAGATCGCAAATAAAAGGTATTGCGTAACCGGACGATTTTATTTGTTCGTGTCGCTTGGAGTCATCACTCCTCGGGTGAATCTACTTGGGAGAAAGAGGACGAGATGCAGTGAACGATACCCATACCTCTTTGAATTTTGAGGTATTTCTTCTTTCTTTCTGTATGATCTACTTTAAATTTTGAGGACAAAATTTTTCTAAGGAGGGTAGATTTGTAACCTTCATTAAATTAGGCTAATTAGGAAGTCAATTTCAATTTGGATTCCTCTTCTTAAGAATAGAAATCCAAATTGAATTGGTTAAGGGCAAAATAGTAACTTTACTATAAAAATATCTAATCCCCTCATTTTCCTATATAAACAACACCCCACCCTCTTTCACTCACCATCCCTCATCTCCCCTCAAACATATATTAGCAAGGTAATCCTCTTCATTTGTTTTATAAACTCTAACTAGGATAGATGTGTGTGTGTCAAGGGAAGAAGCAAGCAGTAGCTGCAGCAGCGCGCAGCAGCAGAGCAATAGCTGCAGTTGCAGGAGCAGCAGCAGCGTGCAGCGCAGAGCTGCAGTTGCAGGAGCAGCAGTAACTGCACGCAGCAGCAGAGCATAGCAGTCGCTGCAGCAGCAGCAGCGCGCACCACCAGCAGCAGCGAGCAGCAGCAGTAGCACCGCAGCAGCTATATATATTATATATATGTATTTATATATATATCTATGTATCTATATATCTATGTATACATGTATATATATAAACTATATCTATGTATACTATATATATCTATATATATCATATACATTATATATGTATACTATATTATATTTATATATATCATATACATATATGTATATATATTTGTATCTATATGTATATACTATCTATCTATGTATATTATATATATCTATGTATTTATATATAATATATTATATATATATATATATCTATATATCTATGTAGATATGTGTATACTATATACTATCTATCTATGTATATTATATATATCTATATATGCATCTATATCTATGTATATATGTATACTATATATGTATATATATATGTAATATATATATATCTATACATATATCATATACATATTATATCTATATATATCTATATATATTATATACATATATATGTATCTATATATGTATCTATATATGTATACTATATATTATCTATATATCTATGTATATATGTATACTATATATGTATATATATATGTAATCTATATATATATATATATATATATATATATATATATATATATCATATTATATCTATATATATCATATACATATATATGTATCTATATATGTATACTATATATGTATATATATATGTAATTTATATATATCTATATATATCATATTATATCTATATATATATATATATCATATATATGTATCTATATACGTATACTATAATGTATCTATATACGTATCTATATATATTATATATATGTGTATCTATATATGTATTTATCTATATATATCTCTATTTATATCTATGTATACTATATATTATCTATATATGTATACTATATATGTATCTATATATGTATACTATATCGTATCTATATACGTATCTATCTATATATATATATATATATATATATATATATATATATGTATCTATGTATTTATATATGTATCTACATATATGTGTATCTATATATATTTTTACTATATATGTATGTATCTATACATAAGTATCTATAAATATATCTTATATATACATTATTTTATATAGATATTTGTCCCATCTATAAGCCAGAAATATCATAAAATTGACCTAGAAATCTAGTGGGTTAAATCTATTAAATTATGTTTCATCAATTAATGTGAATTATTCATGATATAGGTTATCTGGACCCCGTCATACTCTGACTTGTTTCACCCGCTTTGGACCCCAGGCGAGTACAGTCTCTGATGGTTTTCTTACTGATAATTTCTATAACATATATAGTATTGTTGTATTTGATTCCTGACACAAAGAAACACGGACTAGCATATCTTGTGTTTTTAGACTTTGATCTTGTATAATACCTGATATTCGTGTGATTCTTGTATGCTAGTCGGGGCGGGAAAATACTAGTTTATATTTGATCATACCCTAATCCTGTGCAAATATAATTCATGTGCAAAGGCTAACCATACACTTCACGTATGATTAACCGGCTCACATTGTGCAATCCTAAGCCGATCACATAATCAAACTAGTATTTCAACACTTAGTGACTATAGAATTCCTTGTTGATATGTGACATATTCTCTGTTTATTCATTTTTCTGTTCATTTCTTACTATGCCTTGATGTCAGTTTATTTATCCATCATGTACTACTTTTCTATTACTGTTTTATAGTCCTTATCATGTATTGAAACTGCTATTAGAATTGTACTCGTTCAATCCTGATTGGATAATATTTCAGGTAGCACTTAGAAGGACCTGTGTCTCATCTATTATGGATTTTTGAAAAATAGCTTCGAGCCTGATTTTACCTCCTGAAGGATCGAGGAAGGCCGCAAGCAGGAGACCCAGTTATGACAATAGTTAGAGTTTACAAACTTACTATAATTGTATGAGTTATGAATACAAGATTTTGTATTGTAACCTTTATATACATATATATACTACAACATGTTTTCACCTACCTTAGTTTTGTGATTGAGTATAATATTTGTTCCCTTTATATTATGAGGTGTTGGTTATACAGTACTAGTTCCAGACAGCGTTCTACCGCCGACACTGCGGCGTAGGCTGGGCGTACCCACGCACTAGTACCCAAACTCCCGGGTGCGGGCCGTGACAGCTGCCGCCCCCCGGGTCTAAGGTGGGTCCGCCTCGTCCATATATATTTTTAGGTTGTCAGTTCACAATAGACCATTTACTCCAAATCACATTAATGTCTTTCTTTGTGGGATGGGCAATATCTACCTCATGCAGTTCACTTATAATCTATAAAAAAAAATATTGCAATTATATTCATTTTGAGAAATTTGAATTTTTAATTGATTTTGGTGATTGTCAGTGATTTTGTTATCAAATTATTAAAGTTAACATTTTTACTTCAAATCACTCGTGTATTCCTTAAAAGTAGTGATTTTCTTTACTAGACCATGCATACTGGAGGAGAATGATTAACTATACCTAAGTTGAAAATGGTTACTCCTATACTTACATGTGATTCTGTACATTCCATTCTAAAATGTATAGTTGAGTTGATATTTTAATGGATTGTCATAAATTGTATTTTTATGATAGTTTTTGTTGAAGGGGCAGGGTAATTTCTCAAATTTTTGAAGATGCTTTTGTAGATTGGTGAGAGATGTTCATTAGACAACAACATAAAACGGCTAACAAGATTGTGAAAAGCGCTAGGCTCTAGTCAGGCGGGCACCCGCCGCCTAGGGCCTAGCCCGCCTAGGCGGCCGTCTAGATGTAGGCGGTTCAAAAAATATATAAAAAAAAATCAAAAAACCTAATAAAAATTGCATAAAAAATCCATAAAATCCAATAACATACATAGTCGGACATCGGGAGGACTAGGCGGGTTGGCGCCGCCTAGATGGCCTAAGCGGCCGCCTTTTAGAACAGTGACGGCTAGTACGAGAGTATGACCTCCCATATTGATCCTCGTTTAAAATAATACTGAGAAATGAATGAGCAGTCGTATGTTTGTGTGGGATTGGTTTACATTATCCTCAAGGTTAGTATGAAGAATTGCATTAGCAAACAGATGGCAGCTCAGCGTCCTTCTCAATATAGTCTATCCAATTTCTTCTCAAAGCAGTGATTTGATACAATCTCCAGTCTTGACACGAATGAATAGGCTACTTGACTCGTTCCATCGCGTGTCGGGTTCGGTGATACTGGTTCTCAGTGCCTAAAGTCCGGTCAGTTGGTAGCGAGATGGGTTTGGTCCCTTAGTACAACCAGCTAGTCGGTACATACTCTTGAGTGAAGGTGCTTTTGAGCCCTATGGAGGGGATAGAGCACCTCGACTTGTGAACATATATTCTTGATGAGTGAGAGTTGGCAAGCAAGCTATCTCAGGTTAGAGAGGAGCGGTTGGTTGGTTAACTGCTATCACTAGTTCTATATCAGGTAGTGCAGGGGTCGAGGTGCCAAAAGATAGGTTTCCTTGTCACTGTGCTTGTGTCATTGCTTTTACGCTTTCTTCCATTCCTTTCTCCCCAGTTAGTAAACATTATTGCACAGATAGTTTATTGGAAGATTTTGATTATGGAAAAGAGTTACTGTGAGGATTCAGATTATGGCCGTAACTAGTTCATGAGGTAGTTATGAAACTCGAAGATAGATAACAAAGGAATACATCTTTGCAAGGTTTTTACATAATCTGATGTAAGTTTCACTATCAGGATACCTTCCTATTGTGCTTGATTTGCTTGAAGGATGCTCAGAACATATGGAGTTTTAAAAGAGAGATTGTTACCAATCAGATTCTTTGAATGAAAATTGGGAAGAAGAAAAAAAATTCAGTTGGTAAGTCTCATTTTTTGGATTCATGTTGGAAACAGTCACTAGTTCCATCTTCAAGCTTGATTCAAACTACTACTGCCGAATGCTGATTTTGAATATTTGGAATGTAATACATGGCTGCATATGTTTGCATGACTTGCGATTCTTAAGTTATCCTATTAGTAGTTTTGGAATAACCCATCCAAATGCTGTCTCACACTCACAATCTCAGGACATGGCCAAATTTATGTGTAGTTTCTTTGTAAGATGTAGCTTGTCCAGATCCTAAAATAGGTATATGCTATTCTCTTCTATTTTGTTACTTGATATACATTAAATCCTCACTACAAACGAGGACTGGGTATGGGGTTATTACGGAGATAAATGGTTTTGGTTGTCTCTGTGTACGCACAAATGGTTTGTCGGCATTATGTCTCAACACTGCGAATGCAACAACTAAGCGATACGTGAGCACCGTTGTAATCATTATTTATTCAACGACTATCCCTAGGAAAGTTAATTGCTAATTTTTTATAGCTATTAATTAAATGAGACTCACTATGACTATGCCTAGCTTTATTCTTGCTTGTTGCTGTAACCTGTGTATTTAGCCACTAGAAATGCCTGCCATTTTGAATTGAAAAAAGAAGAAGAGAACAGGCATCACCTAAAAGGTTGGGACATAATTCATGGAGCAAAGTTCTAAGTTGAGAAGGGTTATTGGGAGGTTTGATCACATTTTTATCCATTCTTGTCATCATGATATGAATCCCTCAATGTCGGGTCCAAGTTCTTGACCATAGCAACCATGGTGAATACGGTTACTAACCATAGAATTACATTTAGCTAGTTGGCAGGGCAAACTATTTCTGTGGACCACCTCATCCAACCAGAAAGTTTATCTACACAAGTAAATTATAGAGATTCACGAGATGAATGAGTCTAGAAGACCGGCGGTGCTAATAGTAATTTTGTTGAGCTATAGCTAAATAAAACCAATATACGAGACTTCTCATAGTTACCTAAATACCGTTTGATGTAATTCTTTCGACACATTTTGCTCTCCTTTACGTAGGGCTGCCACTTATTTGTACAATCTGCCAATCTGGCATACCCTTATAGGATGAAGTAGCTTTCGGGCCTCGTTAGAGGTTATGTAGCTCATACTTAGGCTGCTGCTGTTTTCTTTCCGTTTGTATTTGATTCAATAGAGAGATCTAATTCTTCCCTTTATTGTTACTATGCTATGATCGGACTGTTTGTCTATGGAACGCTTCCTTCTTGTAACGTACTAATTGAAATTTATCTTTTCTTACAGTTCTTGGAGTTCTTATTTTGGTGAATTTCTAAAATGTTTATAGGAAGGTGAGACCATTAGAATTAATGTGAAAAACAAACCAGCTTCTGGACCCGGCATGCTTTCAGCAGCTGGCTTGTCAGCAGGAGGTTCTGGCATAAAAAACCCAGCACCACTCCTTGCACCTCCACCTACTGGAACTGGAAAGCTCAGGTCCGCTCTTCCTCCTCCACTCAATGACCCTGCAGTTGCTCGAATGAGATCAGGTCATGGGGTTGGGCTCAAGGCTCAAGGCTCTCAAAGATTCTGCAAGAGGTTCTGGTGATTCTCTGTCAGATCTTTCTCAGATCGAGGTTTGCTTCTATTCTTCGTCATTTTGAGACTTTTTCTTCTCTTTCTTACTTTGAATGAAAATTTACAACTGCATATTAGAGATAACATGCAACTGCACTGTTCATAATAAGGTTGATCTGAATGCAAAGATTCTGATCGTCTGGTTGCTCCACAGCTTTTCTTACTAGCTTGGATTTGGACTTGTTATTTTGATCTGTTTGAGCCGATAAATCTTTGAATTCCCCTTATATTGTTCATATTGAGCATTATATCCAGTCCTATTATTAACTAAAAATATATTTGTAACTGGGATGTTGACGGCATGACTTGCAATTGCTTTTGTTTTGATTTTATATTTACCAATTATTAGGAGCTAAAGATAATCATAATTTGTATTTTAAAAGTGTTGGATATATTAAGCTAAAAAATTTGGTGTTCAAATATTAGGTGATTAACACTGGCTTTTACTAATTTCCTCTTTTCCTTATAAACAGACATTTTAGCTACTTTTCTCAAGGTTATTCTTTCATCATAAAGCTTCTTGAAGTTGCATAGTGCACTTTCGATTCATATGTAGTGCCTCTTTGAACACTTGGCAATTTGCATTGTAGTTTCTTCTTGGTGCTTCTTAGCTACTCTTGTTTGGAGATTTTATGCACTCACCCTAAATAGCTGTTAATCTTTGGGCAAATATGCAGAGAAGCCTGCCATCTACAACCGGATCTGGGTCAGCCAAAAGCACAGCATCTGGGTGGGCAGCATTTTGAATTTGCGGGGATCGATGTATTGAGTCTTGTGTCCGTATCTGTGTCTGATAGAGGAAAACAAGTGTTGCTATATATATTTAAAAAAATAACAGATAAAAAGCTTGTACCAAAGTTTTCTGTACTTGAGGTGAGCGTGGTGGGTTTGCGTATTCTTCTGAATACTCAAATAAGTTCGCATGGAAGTGTTTTCTTTTTTCTTAATGTCGTGGAAAAACTGTGGAAATATAATTCAGTCAAGTCTCCTGTTTTTACCAACAGTTGAACTTTTTTGCCACCTTTGTTGGACTTGATTTGCTGCAGTAGCCATTGTATAAAAGTCTTTTTTATACTTCATACAAGAACACATTTTTTTTGACCACATGATCCGGTAGTCCATGTGTTGATAAAATTAATGCCTATGTGTTGATAAGCTTAAAGCAGTGGTTCACAGACTGCTATATTACGGGGTCAGTAAAATATGGAAAATATGGTTAAAGTTTTCCTCTTAGCATAGTACTATTTTTTTATGAATAGGTGATCAATTGCTGATACTACAGAAGGAATGAAGCATTGGCAAATGGTGATTGATAAATGGAAGGTGGTGAGAATCACAGTTTGATTTTGTAGTTATGGTCACATTCGATTCCGATCTAGATTTCTAGAGATTGGTTCAAAAAGACATCAGAAGTTTGAGTTTAATGAAGGCTGCAGCGCTCCGACATTTTTGGTACTTTATTTTTTTTTTGCTAAATTACAACTTGGTGCTCTCAACTATTTAAGTTTTTCAACTTGATACTATGAACTTTGATAGGTACTAACTTATTATCTTCTTCCAATTCTTTTTCTACCGATGTTAACATAAGATTGAAAATGACAAAAAATATTCTCTTATTCTCTTCAACCTCTCTTTCGGCAGCGCTCCCCCCCCTCCTCCGACAACGCAGCGGCGACGCAGTAGCAGTGGTGGCAGCCGCAACTGTAGTGGGGGTGGGGCTGCGAGGGAGGGGGGAGGGTTGTGCATTTTAGTTGATTTTTTTTTATCGAAAAATTTAACGGTGAGTGACGAAGGGTATCAATACGATAGTTTAGGATATCAAGTTAAAAAACTTGAATAGTTGAGGGTATCAAGTTGTTATTTAGACTTAATAAACTTGAATAGTTGAGGGTATCAAGTTGTTATTTAGTCTTAATTTGTTGTTATTTAGTCTTAATTTTTTACTGCTTGACTTTGGTAACCCAATTTTATGAATTGTTCTTTTGAAATATATCTTGTCAATTTTTAAGCACATCGGGACCACTTCAAAAAAATATCCTACAATACAAATATTTAAATTATACTTTTGTATTACAATATATGTTTTTTTAAGTGGTCTAGATATTTAAAAATGGATGATAGGTGTTTAAAAATAGCAATGTATAAAATTAGAGGATCAGAATCGAGCAGTAACGTGTTATTAACGTTTGTGGTGTCATTGGAATCATTTAACATTTAATAAAATATGCTTTTTGACTTTTAACTTGGAGGGCCTAAAATATGATAGAGAATTGTAAGCAATGGGCTTATATTTAAACACGTTTCATAAGAAAATGCCCATAAAATATCAAATCGTCCTTATCAAAGTTGTACAAACCGCATTTTTAGTGAATGGGTTTGGTAATGGACTAAATTCAAAATCCAAAACCCGGTAAACCAATCTAATAATAATAAGTTTACATGTACAATCTACTCAGTACTGTTTTAGGATTATCTATCTCCTATACTGTGCACTTCTTTCTAAAAAGTGCTTCTTCTTTTTTCTTCTTTTTTTCTTTTTTTACATATTCATCTGTTTCGTACAACAATACATAATTTTCATCCTAGTTAGTCTGAAATAAAAATAAAAAAATATCGAAGCAAAATAAGGAAACAAAAAAATCTATGCATGAGAAGTTTTTTTTTATATATACTCTACTTATTTTCACGTAGATTGCACCTACCAAATTTTTTTATGATATATTAAAAAATTAGATAGAAATTTAAATTATATTTGAATATTTTTATATAATTGAATATACTTTCATTATGATATAATATAAATATTTTTTTATAATTTTGGATATATGTTTAGTTAGATAATATTATTTAGTTAGTTTAAATATAATTTAAATATTGAATATATTTTAGAATTTGTTATATGTTGAGTTAAAATTTTAGGTTCTTAAATTTATTTTTTAACTACTTGAGCAAGAACTATGGTAGTTAAAAAGACTTTTATTTTTTAAATAAAAAGTGATGATATACATTCGGCTTAGACGGCTCATTTCTAAGCCGCATTATATATACTAGTAATGTGCACGTGCATTGCACATGCGTAATAAAAATATTGTACAAAAATAAAACATGATTTATATTAAAAAATTACCATTCCTTGGAATTGTTCATCAAGCAATCAAGAAATATGTCTTCCACCTTAATCACTTTAGTTAGAGTTATTAATATAGCATATTATGTAGGTAAATGCTTTGTTCAATTTTTAAAAATAATTTGTGGAGTATTTAGGTAGTTATATTACTAATTTTTTTATTAAATTTTTTAATTCATTAAAATGATGATATACATACGTCTTAGACGTCTAATTTTTTAGCCATTTATAAGCCGCATTATAATAGTACTAATAAATGCACGTTTGTTGCATGTAAAATAAATTTGTCTATATTATTATAAAATAATTTAAATTTGTAAATATATTTTAATTATAGTTTATGATAGATATATTTTTACTCTTTATAAAAAGTCTTCAAAAGACTAGCCGTTTAAGCTTTACGTATATATCCTCACGTAATTAAAAATTAAATAAATTTTAACTAATTATTTAACTACATAATATTATATAACTATAATCAAACACCTCTTATAGCTCATGTGGTTAAGAAGAGATGCATTTTTCTTGGTTTGTCAAGTTCGATTCCCCATGACATTATTTATAAAAGATTTTTTTTTTCCAACAATTTGTTTTAAATTTTTAAATAAATGGTTCAATATTTACAAACGGCTTTGATTGCTTACTTTTGAGCCGTTTTGAAGCTTCGTTATAAGAGTAGAGATAATATTATATAACTATAGTCTATAATCAAACACCTCTTCTAGCTCATGTGGTTAAGGAGTACGTTATTTATAACAGATTAATTTTGTTTTAGAATTTTTTTTACGTAATATTAATTTTTAAAATAAATGGTTTAGTATTTACAAACAACTTAGACGGTTCACTTTTAAGACGTTTTGAAGCCTCATTATAAGAATATATATATATATATACCGCACCGCGCCGTACCAGCACCTACATCGCATCCGCGCACCATTCGATCCGACCCGAAGGTCTCACGTAGCCGCACCGCGCCGCACCAGATCCACCAGCACCTACATCGCATCCGCGCACCGTTCGATCCAACCCAAAGGTCTCACGTAGCCGCACCGCGCTGCACCAGATCCACCAGCACCTGCACCGCGCCGTACCAGCACCTACATCGCATCCGCGCACCATTCGATCCGACCCGAAGGTCTCACGTAGCCGCACCGCGCCGCACCAGATCCACCAGCACCTACATCGCATCCGCGCACCGTTCGATCCAACCCAAAGGTCTCACGTAGCCGCACCGCGCTGCACCAGATCCACCAGCACCTGCATCGCATCCGCGCACCGTTCGGACCTCACCGCACACATCCATCGCTCCATCATTAATTCTCCTAAAAGGGAATTAATTGGCGCCAGGGGGTCTCGAACCCACAACCTCCCTGTCTAGATGCACCGGTCTTAACCGTTAGACTATACGTCATTTGCACGTGTGTGTGTATATATATATATATATATATATATATATATATATATATATATATATATATATATATATTGGGGATTGAAAACGGTTCAAAAATTAGTCGTCTAAATCCGCATGTTTATTCTCAGTTATATCTATCTCTACTATTATAATGCGACTAAAGACGATTCAAAAATAAACTGTGTAAGCACATAGATGCTCAATTATATATATATATATATATATATATATATATATATATATATATTTAACTATCTAATGTAGAAAAAAAAAAGAAATAAAAAAAATTTCTAACTACCTGATCATATAGTAAATTATAAATTATATTTAAACAAACTATATAATATTATCTAACTAAATATATATTTAAAATTCTAAAAAAATATTTATAATCATTTTAAATAAAAAAGAATCCAAATCATGTTTTAAATTTCAATATAATAAAAAATTTAATCTAATTTTATAATACTATTATAGATTTTTTAAATATTTTTTGTACGTGCAACTAAGTAGTATATATATATATATATAGATAGGACTAGAATGTGATCCAAAATATTTAATTCGGGTTTGAATGTTACAAATATCCGACCCAAAATAGATCCGCTAACAGTCCTTGTAGTTCCTGTCTTCCAGAAGAAGGGAACAAAAAGGAGGAGATCACCATGACATACATATATTGAAAAAAAGGACCTTTCTTCTTCGGAAAAAAGCTCTCTCCAGAAAAAAAAAAAACCCTAACCCTAATCTTATTATGAGCTGTCAAACCCTAACAGTTCCTCCCGTCAGGAATTTCTAGGGCTTCGATCTGCCATGGCGATTCCTCTCGGCAAGCTCACCATCATCATCGGAGCAGGTATCCTCTCTCCATGTATGATCAACAATGTAGGGTTTGCTGGAACACGATCGTAGTTTGAATAATAAATATAGAGTACACGATTTTTGGGGTTGTTGCAGTACATATTGAGCTCTATCTATTCGTAATCTGTAGTAGGAAGGAAAAGGAGCGGCGGTACATCAGATGGTTTGAGAAATTTCGACGTTTTCTGAATGCTCTATAGTTTGAACATGTTTCATAAGATTATTTACCAATTATGTTGGAATGCACATAAGTTGGAATCTTTGTTGCAGGTTTAGTGGGGCCTCTCTCTTTATATACTCTAGGGTTTGTTCGAACTTGGTCATAGGATTTCGGTGTAGTCACAGTACATATAGAGTACTATTTCAGAAATCTTGACTTTTTTTTTTTTGATGAATACTACATCCTTACATGCATTACAAGATTGGGAAGTACCAATTGGGTAACAAAACAAATGAAAGTTGGGATCTCTATTCCAGGTTTAGTGGGGTCTGTTCTCACGAGCGAAGGGCGGATATGGGACGTCAAAGACTTCGTTTCTGGTGCTTTTAAGGTAGTTTTTTTGAGTTTTTGATGCGATGATTTGCATGTTTTAATGAAATACTCCGAAACTGACATTTTTGGGACATATTATGTCGCAGATCGTTACAAAGAACCTTCACCAGGAAAAGGATAAGAGTTCGTCCACCGGAAAACCTCAATCAGATTTTCTTATAGCTCAGGTTTGGATTTGGCCTTGTAGATTTGGGATTTCTCAAATCATTTACTTGCAATACAAATTCACTTTTGGATCCATGGTCATAAATGTCCCATTACACGTTCAATAGGTTACCTTCCTAAACTAGTTGAACCGAGACGTGTGAGTTTTACCATTTGAACAATGCCAAGTATAAGAACCTTGATTTCATAAAGATCTCGAGAACAATACCAATCATTGAATCTGTTTCAAATTGGCTTTCCGGTGTATCTTAAGTAACAATAAACTGTGTGTTTTATGAGGAAATGGATTATCCTCTACATTCTTGTGGAGGAGATGCTTGAGAATTTGGTTGTTATTGCTTGATCTATACGTCTATGTGGATATGGATATCAATGAGAGCGCCAATTTGATTAGCACAAACATTCATGAGTATCCAATTTTCCCAAGAATCTAAGGCTTCTTTGCAAGGTATCGTGTGTTGTGGTATGTCAGGGCCTAAGATCAAGTTGAAAGATGCATATGAAAGGTCTTCCCTTCTCTTGTGCAAACTATAAAGTGGTATTCATTTCAGTTTCTCCTGGATTGTAGAGAGGACTTTTCATTTTCATTCTTTATTGATTACCTTGCTTGCATTTGGCAAGATGTAATTCATTCAATTTCATTCGTAGCCCTCGACTGGCCGGTATATAAATGTCAGTCAAATATATATTCACCGTGAAGACTTATCCTCTAAATGTTGATTTTGATACTTTCAAGGATCAATTACTCCGTCTCCTTGGTTGTCTCAAATGTAATCTGTCAAAATACTCACAAGAGAATAAATAAATGTTGGACTAGTTTTTTTCATGACACTCGATTTTTTAATCTAAATATAAGTATTTATGTAGGTCTTTTTACCTATCACTAAATGGGTTTGTCAAGGGCCACAGGAACCAATAGATGTTTATAGTGGTGGATGTTTAGAACCTATTTTCACATTTGATCCTACAAAATTGGGATAAAGGCTTTATTGTTGTCTAGTTGTGGTGGATGCTGAAGTTCAAAAGTATCTCCACGATCTATTTACCATTACACTCAACACTGTTAAGAAAAGGATTAATTGGTGATAAACATGTCGAGTGATCGGCCACTCTATCCAATTAATTGAATATTCCAATTGTTTACGATTAATCGGCTGTGTAATCTGATTAATCAGTAACCAGCAATAGAACGAGTGCGTAAAGAAAACCGCTGAATATGATATTGCACTTAGAAAGGCATATTTATCATCGTAAGGTAAACCAGAACTAGCAGTATTCGGTCGTGGTTGGGTCACAATATTATTTTTTTGGGTCACAATATTATTTTTGAGTTTTGGTAACAATTTATTTAATTATTTATCGAAGCTAGTTCAATACATATTGCACTTGTCACCTACTTTTTGTTAATTTTACCACGTGATACATGCAATACAGTAACTACACTAATTGACAATAACATCTTACTCATTTAACATTTTTACTGTATTTGTGTTTGATCAAATTACAAATATTGCAGGTTAACAATCTACGACAGGAGTTGCAGCTTTTGGCATCATCGAGATCGGTTACAATTGTAACTGGTAGATCAGGTTAGATATTAGGTGTTAACCTAACGGTACTAAGTTAAAGATATGATTAACAAACTTGTAGTGTTTTGTTTACAAGTGTTTCCATGGCGTATCTGTCACTTTGAAATGAATCACTTAAGCAAGATAAATGAATGCTCACAATAGTTACCAAAATATTATATGAGAATTTCCTTGTCATGGTAATGAAATTCCTAGTTACCTATGGGCTACTTCTCCTAACCATCTGAAACAGTTAAATTTCTGCCTGTATAGATTCTTTACAGGTGAATGTAAGGCTTACTCCTAGTTTTATGTAATGCTAGTAAAGTTCTAGTTATCTAAGGGCTAATTTGTAGTTATATGCATGTTCAGTTTTCTACAAAATGGACCCAATACGAAGTACCAAGTTTTGTTTGGTAGAAAGAATGAAAGTGGTTAAGAATATATTATTGGATGAGGAGCAAAAATCAATAATATATAGCACACAATGTTGCTTAGAAATAGGGCTCAAAATATTCCCCATGGTGATACAAAGTCTGATGAATTTATAAAGCTTCAAATACAATGTCTTTACGAGAATAAAGTGGACTAACATTGGTCTTTTCTGCAAATTATGGTGATGTAATATGATTGGAAAGGTAAATTATTAACTGCCAGATATAGTGCTATCTAGCCTCCTTTAGTCTCATGTAACTCACGTCTAATAATATACTATGAGGAAACCTCTCCTCATCCTATATATATATATATATATATATATATACACACGATCTCGTACCACCTCAATAAAGCATACCGGTTAATCAAGCCTTACCCTAAACATGGTATCATAACAGGTAAAATCCTAACCCTTTTTCCTACCTTCTCCATCCACCCAAGCTATATCCACTGTCCCAACCCAAACCAAATCCTAACCCAACCTTCACTCCACCCCTACCGTCACCGTTCTTCCCACTCTTTCTCTAGATGCTCCTGCCCTATCCCAGCCCTGCCCCACCCCTCCCTCCTTCGATGTCCAGGCGCTCCACTTCCCTCCGTCTTGTCCGAGGCTACCGTCCACCCTCCTTCCAGCAGCCCCGCCCCCTTTCTTTCCAGGCCGCCCACCCCCATTCATCAGAATGACAACTCCATCAATTGATCTTAGCGTGTGAAAATTCTTACATTCATATCATTGAATGCCTTTTTTAGATGGGACTGACTAACAAAAATGACAGCAGCAATGCTTCTAACCCAAATCCCTTGGATCAACTACACTAGCATGGTTTTCATTCAGCTCTATTAAGGGTCATCTCCACTGTTAAAGTATCATATAATTCATGAGGTGCATATTGGTGTGTGTTAGTTTAAGGAAATCTACCTTTGAACTTTGAATGACATGAATACATTTTTGATGTACATAGCTAAATCTTTTCAGGTGGAGTTGGTCATTAGGTATTAAATTAGTGGTATGAAAAATTGGGAGGTCCTTTTAATTAACTGTGGACTTTTATGGTTGATACTTCATTTTTATCCTTACTGATTAGAAAATAATGTTTCCTGTCTTGAACCATTCCAATTAGGATACGATAATATTTTTTGCTGCTTTTGGAGTTGGTAGCTGGCTGACCAGTTTTTAGCGGTCTGCATTATCATAAAATGTTTCATTTCTTGCTTTGTTCTATAAAAAGGATATAACTATTTAATTCATTCTTCCGAAGTGATTCATATCTTGTTTTTGCCTACAAATATAATACAAGCATACCTCTGGTTTCAGCCACAATTAGAATATAGTAACTACACTGTTGTAGATCTATAACTTATATTTTCCATTGGCGGTTTCATAACATAAGTGAACATTCATCACATGCAGGCTCTCGTACCTATTCAATAGCAGCCATTATAGTTGTTGGAGCTGTAGGATATGGGTATATCTGGTGGAAGGTAATGGCTCTTTTCCTGATAAATATATTATGCTATTATATTCTTTTATGAGATCTGTAATAGAGCAAAATATGAGCATTAATGAAGAAAGATACACATCTTGTGCTTCATTGGGGCGTGTAATTTTCTTGCTACTTGGGCCAAAACCTCTTGAGTGCGGCTTTCACCTTTGACTGCAATGGTTATTATTTAAAGCAAAAGAAATTTGACTATACTCATGTTAAAGCAAAAGAAATTTGACTATACTCATGTTGAATTGACTTCAATTTTTTCAAAACAAGTTGTGAAGTTACATCACACAATAAATGCTAAAAACTAAAAGAAGGAATCGAATTATGAAAAAGTTAAAAGCTACATGATCCTGCCGAATTAGGATCATGTTTTGATAGCAATTGCAAGAACAAAGCAGACAAATATTGCTGGATTTGTTTGATTAATTTTGTTATGATTACCACTGCAGTGGGTATGATAACCCATCTTTTGTTTCATGTCGTTATAAGGAGTTAGCTTTAAGCTTCATCTTTTTTTCCCTTTTCAAATTATCATGCATGTAGTAGTAAACTAATATTGGCATACTAGTTGCTCAATATTTAGTACTATAGAAGGTCTGTATTATTAACCTTGTATATTGCAATATATAAGAGAGTTTGGAGGGTTCTACCTTATTTTAAAGAATGGGTCTTTGTCAAGAGAAGTAGCAGAGAAGAGCGGCAGATGTCATCAGTGAGTTGAGGTCTGTTCTTAGCTGGTTGAGTTAGACCTACAAAGATAGCATGAGAAAAGGATAGGTATGCGGTTTCATTTGGTTAAAGTATCTAACAAGTCAATACATGCATAATAACAATAATTTTTTTTTGGCAGACTAGCAATGTTGAGTTTCTTCTTCTTCTCAATGATCGATATTCAGGACCCTTAGCAGAGATGAATGGAAGAAAAGGATTCACACAGTTGACCCCAAAAATTTGGGATAAAGGCTTACTCATTGTATATAAACATTCAGAGAGACATCTGTTCCCACAAATATTGCAATATTCTAAAATTTGCAGAGTTCTATAACATCTAGCAGCATAATCCGTGATCAAGGAGAAGCTAATGGTGTGTGGCTGGTGAAGAGATGTCCTTTGAGATTTGGCCAGTGCTTCGGCTGTTTGGCACTAGACCAACCGAGGCAGGGAATGACAGGAAGTGGCTTTCTAGAGGATTTTCCAAGTAGGGTCTTAGTATAAGGCAAGCCTAGGATGCTGTTGTTCTTACCATTTGGTAGATGTGGTAACAAGTTGATGAAATTGCTCCTAGATGATATAAATAGTTTCATGAAATACAAACAATATTTTTTTCTTTTCTGACAGATGGTCATGACTTTGGATTTTAATCCCATTTAGGAAGTTTACAAGTTTAGGAATTGGGAATGTATGAAGAGAAAACATGAGGCCTCAGACATTCTGTACTTGAGGAACCTATTGGAAGGATCTTGACAAGTTCGCTGGCCATTTTAGGATATAGCCATATAGGAAGAGGAATTACTCTCGTAGTTGATGAATTCATGGAGAATGGTCTGCATGATATATAGTGTTCCGGATATCGACTGGTTTGACCGGTATACAGTAATATATATCATTATTACTGTTTCACCTGATTAGGTTTTCAACATAGAATGGGGTTTTAGGGTTGTCCATGTGTCGAATTCGGATAAAGATAATTTTGAGTTCAATGATAACCCGACCCGATAACCTGATCCAGTGATAAGAGTTTGTACACCAGTTATAGAGTTTATAATTTGTATTTTAAAATCCGATCAAAACCTCTAATCAATTTTCAATCCCCAATTTCCAATTAAAAACTCCTCAAAACCCCACAAACAAGTAATCCCTCAAAACTTTAGTTTTCATTTATGTTGCTTTTCTATGTTGTGTATCAGGATATTATTTTGTGTTATTTTGTGTTATCAAACGTGGTCTATGTTGTCAATCTTGTACGACATACAATAAGTATTGTACTATGATGCAAAAGATTTTCGATATAGATCGTATAGGTGTATCGGATGGAACAAAAACTCGTGTGAAACGTTTTTGTATCGTTCGATACGATACATTTTTCTTTTTATTTAATTTTTTTACCTTTTCTATTTTCTTTGTCTATTTATTGACTTTTCTTCTCCTTTGTTTTTGGATTATTTTCCCTTTCTTTTTGGTGTTTCATTTACCTTCGTTTATTATGGACCTTATGGTGTTTAGTTGATATATTTATGGATGTGGATAACTTGAGACAATTGTTTAACTTGTTATTGTTGCTCAATGTTTTCAACTTAGCACCGACACGATACATATCGTGATATGACAACATAGAACCTAATCCCTCAGATCCTACAAACTGGTAAAACGAATCTACGGTTTCAGTTTTGAAAATTGAACACTATAATAGGTTTTTTTTTTTTTTTTTTTTGCATAGAAGTCCTTCAAATCTACTATATTTTAAGCAAAAAAAAACTAGTTCAACCCAAAGGTTAACTGTATAAGAAGACAAAATTGCTCGTCTTCCACCCATACAACTCCCTCTCCTGTCAGTTCCATAAATCCTTCCTTTGCAGTCTGATCAACCCTACCCCTCCCTCTCTTGGCACAGGAAAGTAACCCTTCCCCTCCCTCCAATCCTCGGAACAGAAAAAATGACCCTCCCTCTCTCAACATAGGAAAATTGAGAGTCCTTTGACGTTGACATGATCAAAGATCTATGGCTAAAGCTGTTTGGAAAGAGCATTAGTAGTAGATGTGGCTTGAGATCAATTTAGTGTGTATTAGAGGCATTTGTAAGAGCAGATGTGTGAGCCAACCCATGTGAATGGTTGAATACTGGTTGTGACAGTGGTTTAGTTGCTTCTTCCTTCGATCCAGACTCCAAAACTACCTCGAATGTCAAAGTATCAAACATAGGCAGTTGATGACAAATTTGGAAAGAAGAATAGGAAAATGGCAACGAGTAGAAACAAATCTCTTTTTCATCATTTTATGCAAAGAAGTGAGTGATCTATGGAGCAAGTAGGAACAAAGTCTCTACTTTGATTTCTTTGTTTCTTTGAATTGTTGACAAATGTCTTAAGAGTGTGCGTCTTGTTAGTGGGAAAACTAATAATTAATGTCTGGAGCAGTAGCATTTATATAAAAGAGAATTACATGTGTAATACCAATATGAACTTGTTTTTAGTTTGGAATGCCAAAGTGTGAGTTGAAAATAGACTTGAGGGAAGGTCATCCCTGAGATTTAGAGATTCTGGAAGGAATCTTGAATGGCACCATTGAGCCTGTTATTGTTGAGGTGGAGAACCAATAACAATACCAATCCGTGTATCATCGTGTCAAGGAATCATAAGTAACATTTCTAAATACTTGAATTATAGTAGTAATCAAATAATGGAAACTATTAGAGATGTACTCGCCTGAAATCTGGTGCTGAATCTCAATGGTGTCCGAACGTATTACGGACCTCGACCTATAGATGGTGCAGACGTGGACCCACTAGTTCATGAATGATTGCCGGGAGGTTTATCCGGATCATTAAGTCTTTTATAGTTACTCTATTAGTACATTGGTATCGGACTTGTCTCCGGTTCATTTTGATTTTTTGGATATTGTATTGAGATTTGATGTTATTGATATGTGTTGAAGATGTTTAGAGTTTAAATATTATTTTAGAATTCCTTGATTCCTATCGTGCTTAGTTATTGTGATTGAATATCATATCTTATTAATATCTTTTATCCTCCGTTCGGAGTTGAGACATATATATATATATATATATATATATATATATATATATATATATATATATATATACACTGAGTGAGATAGATCGTATGACAACCTAGACAACGTTCTACCGTCGATGCTGCGGCGTAGGCTGGACGTATCCACGTTCTCGTGCCCTTCACCGGGTGCGGGTCGTGACAAATTTGTTGTCATTTACGAAATCTTAGCATTAACAATAATCTAGGTCACATAATGGGCATAATCAAAGAGAACAAATCGATCAAACAATTAGAATATTGCAAAAAAAAAATTCCTTTAGGATTCAGTTGAGCAATTCATAACTCTATTTTCTATAATTTTGAGGGACTTTTAAGCAATTCATAAGATTTAGCTGACTTATTTAAGAATTTGATAGATTTAAAGATTTATATGCAAAAAGCCCTTTAGGTTTTTGGAAAATAAAATAGGTGTTTAGGGTTGTCCACGTCGGCTTCGGGTCGGGTTTAAGAAGAATTTCTTCACACATTAAATAAGGGGTGGTGGAGACTAATTTGGAATGTCTGATATGTTTCCTAGGTTTTAAATTAGGCATGCAACACCATTTCTTAGATTTAAATTAAATGCCAACTTGACTTAACATGAAGTATAAATTGTTATTAAGTTAAAATATAGGAAATGTTGTTGCATGTCTAATTTAAAATATAGGGAACATAATAGACATCCCAATCATGGTAGTCAAAGGCGCACCTGGGCGCGCTTAAGATGTGCCTCGCAGAAAGGCGCATCAACTGCGCCTCTCACCTCACTAGGTGAGGCGTCTTTCTCCAGACGCACCCAAGACACGCCTTTCAGCAATACAACCAAGAAAATGCACGTCTATTCGCGTCTTATGGTGTTTTTTTATTTATACATAATCCTTATCTCATACAAGTGGGAGGGTGGTAGCCATTTACACGGTTGCCAAAGTTGGTTACAGTTGAACTAGAAGAACTAAAATTTATTAAAATCGTGGTAGGGAGAATACTAACTCTTATTAGTTCTGATGATTGTTACTGCCACTTTGCTAGTTCACTTGGTTATGTTTTAATATGTTTTTGTTGGTTTATTATGTCATTTGGTTTTATTTCTTACATTACTAATTTATGTATATTTTTATTTTTGTCTCACTTTACTCTGGCGTGCGTCTTAAGTGCGCCTTGGTCGATATTGACCATTTGAGTCTCGAGTGCGCTTGCGCCTTTGACTACCTTGATCCCAATTTAGCCTTCGCCGCTCACTTGTTTAATGTGTAAATAAATTCTTCACAAATCCGTCCCGAATCCTACGTGTGGTCATCCCTGAAAGGCTAAAACTAGTGTTGTTAAAGGTGCCCCTAAGGCGCCCAAAAGGCTAGAGGAAATGTGTTATTGCTTAAACCAAAGGCATGCGAGGTATCTTCTCTAAGCAACGCCTAGATAAGAAATGCGCCAAAAGTGAGATTAGGCGAGCCTAGGCGCACGCTTAGATGTGTTGGGTGTTTGATGTAGTTTTTTAGGATTTGTTTATAAGTTTTTTGGTCTTGTTTAGGAAGAAGAGAGAGATGATGAGACAAAAGAGAAAAATGATGAATAAACTATATCAATCAATGGTGACAAATATTTTATTTTCGATGCTGATATTGATGATAATGTTCAAGATGATCTCTTAGACTTCGGTGATGAAGATGAATGATTTTATAGGAAGAGAAGGATTCATTAAGTCATATATAGGAAATATATAGGAATATGGGAGATTGACTCATTGATTATCTTATCTTTGAATAATTTGTCTTCTATTATAATGACTTATTTGTGATGTTATTGTTTTTAAACTTAATGTTGTATTTCATAGACTATTTTGTAAACTTATAAAGTTACTTTGTTGTTTTCTATTGGTAATTTAGTATTGCTATAGACTCTTTTCTTTATTTTGTCTAAAAACTCAAGTTCCAAGTTCGATGAGTTTTTTGAGATATATGACAGATTTGGATAGCCTAACATGAGCTAAAAATGTGACAAAATGTGTTATGAAAATAAAATTTGAGAAGTTATCCGAATGACACTTCTGTACTCCAAGCTAGGCTAGGCTAGGCTAGGCGCTCCTAGGCTCTTCCAGATGACGAGGCGAGACAACTCGTCTATGAGCGCCTAGAACTTTTTAAAACACTACCTGAACCCCCTATCATGTCTCCCAAATCCTAAAACCCAATTATAATGTTTAATTTTCAAAATTGAAACCGCATATTCTTTTTACCAACTCGTGGTGTTTTGAGGGATTACATTTGATAACATAAGACAAACTAAAATCATCATACACAACATGAAATACAACATAAATGAAAATTGGAGTTTTGAGGGATCATCTATCCGAGAGATTTTGTTGAAAATATATTTAGGATTTTTATTAGATTTTAAAGTACAAACTTCTTCACTGGGTCATGTTACCGGTTGGACAATCGTTGAACTCCAAATTGTAATAACCAGAATCTGACACATTCCGAGAATCCGACACATTCCGATACATGATCGCTCCTAGAACCCCATTCTATGTTGAAAACCTAATCATTATAGTTGTATGTCCAGTAAATCTTGGAACACTACATGTCATGCAAAACTTTATATTATAGTTGTATGGCGCATATACATATCATTTTTACAGTTTGACCCGATATGTATATATCAAGCATAACAGACTAATGATAAGAGTCTTGGAACACTATATTTTGACAACTATCGGCTGGTTTGTCCGGATATAGTTGTATGTCCCATGACTCAATCGATGAAGCTTGGAATGTTTAAAATATTCTTTTGAGACATGTTCAAAATAATGATGCTTAATAACAACGAAACCATCAAGACTTTTTGTAAGCAAAGATCACGTCTAATGAGTTACTTTTCTTTCAATGTTGCTTGTTAGTTAAATTTGTGATTTGCTATTGCCGTTAGTCATTATGCTTCAAATCCTTGGTTGCATAGACGAGGACATGATACAAACTAGAAACCAATTTGGAATACTATACACGATTATTAAAAAAGATGGGATACAGGAACAACATGGATATGTATATATATATACATAGTATTTGGTTCGAAAAAGTTCTAAAAAGACATGTTTCAAAAGAAATGTTAATTTCTAATCTCAATTATGTTTCAAATGATGACGATCATACCTTTGGAACCTAGACATCTGAGGTCTATATGTGACTTAAGTGTCAAAGTGGTACCATGTCAAACACAGATTTGGATGCGATAATCTGACAAGTATCCCTGCAAAATTGTCCAAGTTCAATGTACACACAATGTCCTAGTTCCCAACATATCGACATAGTGCTTTGAAAAGTTTTTTTTCCCAGTTTCTATATTGACTTATCTTTTCTCGAATAATCTTCAAACTATGATGTGACCTCAAGTTGGAAGTAATAACAAGCAAGTCCTTTTCATGATTTCAAGTTAAAGCTTTTTGTTATGGAATTTCGACAGTTGCTTTCATAATTTCTCATGCATAAGTTCAATGTTGAGGAAGGGTTCTTCCCCCCTATGAATTACCTTTCAGCCATGAAAGTTCTTGTATATGATTCATGTTTGCTTGCAATTTATCAGGGCTGGAAACTATCTGATATGATGTTTGTGACAAGACGTGGTTTCTCTGATGCCTGCAAATCCATAGGCAAAGATGTTGATGGACTCTCATCTTCTATTGTTGTAAGTTGCTGTTTTGTTTGAGCACCGAATTTCCATTTTCTCATTGCACTTGTCTTAATGTAATTTTGTTTTCAATTGTTGAAACCTTTGACTTTGCTGTAAATACTAATTACTATTTCTAGATCATGAGATTCATCGTATCCTAGTTATGAAATTTGGACAAGTTCTGTGATAGAGGAATATTTTCCTGCCTTCTTCAACATATATAATCTTTTGGGTAGCATTTGCCTTTTTTGCTTTCGTATGCCCAGTGAACAATTTTGCCAGATTTCTCGTAGGAAATATAGAATTTGACTAATATAAATAAGCTCTTAAATAAAAGCTGACATTTGAGTATAAGAAAAATTGATTTATCATTTATTTTTTATATAGCACTTCTACTGTGTTACCTACATATTTTTATTTTGAAATAAAGATAAGAGTGGAAACTAATTGAACATGTTCCATCAATTATTTAATGTCATAAGTCTATTTTTTTGGCCCTTGTGTGCATAAAATTGCAGAACTGATAAGGTACTAATCATTGTGAATATTTGGTTATGGCCTTGAGTCATAATCTTACAGTAATGGGCAAGGTTCTAAACGGCGGTAGGCGGCTGCGCGGCGGAAAGAGTCCGCCTAGGCCGTCTAGGCGGTTGATACATTTTGGATTTTTTTTACTATTTTACCACAGTTTTTTGTATTTTATATATATATTTTAAGGATTTTTCATGCATAACTATGTTGTAGAACAAAAATTTATTAAGTTTTAGTCGTGTTAAAGTGAACCATAGGTCCATAATGCTTGCAAAACCGTTTGGCCAAAACATATTGTTAGGTATTGTTCCGCCTAGGTGCCCACCTACGCCGCAAAAGCTCCGTTGGCCGCCTACTCCACTGCCTACCGAAAAGCGGTGCGGTGAGAGACCGCCTACCGCCTAGGTGCCGCCTAGGCGGTCGAGGCGGCCGCCATTTAGAACACTGGTAATGAGAAGGCTTCTATGATGATGAAACTGATGATAAGGCTATGAAGTAGATTGTTAAGTGTGACAAGCAAGGCTAAATGTCAAACATGGTTAAACATAAAAAAGTGAAGATTTCTCAGCTGTCAGTATCTTACAGTAAATGATACCTATCTTACGAAGTGGTACAATACAACCTTAAAATGTATGATATAGTGAGGCAATATGAAGGAGACAATTATCTTATGATACAATTTATGTATATGATTGATATCATCCGATGCATTGTATCAACCGATACGAAATAATCATATTCAAATCAACTAAATGGGTTAAACTGAACCCGACTTTTAAGTGGTTTTGAAATTGATGGTTCTATAATCCCGATACAACAATCTTCCCTTCCGAGATAGCTTTTGGAAGTGCATCTCGTTTCTGGCACCCTCCTTCAATTTCTAGCATCTCCAAAAATGACATTCAACATTTACGAAGATGGTATATAGGATCTCTAGAAATTTCAACAATTCTAACAAGTGTTTATTCTTAGAGAAGGAAGCATTTCTTTATTTTTAGATTTCTTGACCCTTTATGTTTTGGATCTTCTCTTGGAGTTTTTTTCATCCCTAGTTTCTAGGATAATAACAAGCTATACATTGTTTACAAATTGGAATTTGTAACGGTAACATTTTTTGAATATGAACTTAGTGGTTGGTATGGTTAAGTTCTTATTAATGATGTTCCTTATTATTCCTTAATGAGTTAAAATTATCTATATATGTAATATTATGTTATTTTCAAATTTCGTATCTATCTTACGGTACACAATACCAATGTGATAATGAAGCAAAGCGATAGACAATACACACCTTGAATTGACCAGAGTTAAAATTATCTATATATGTAATATTATGTTATTTTCAAATTTCCTATCTATCTTACGGTACACAATACCAATGCGATAATGAAGCAAAGCGATAGACAATACACACCTTGAATTGACCATGGTAGTCAAAGGCGCGTCTCGCACATCACTAGGCAAGGCCCCTTTCTCCAAGTGCACCCAAGGCACGCCTTAGATGTGCCTTTCTTCAAGGCACAACCAAGAAAAGACGTACCTTATGGTTTCTTTTATTTATACATAAAATCTTTGAGGTAAGGAGATAACTCTTACCTCGTACAAGTAGTTGGTTATAATTCAACTGGAAAAACTAAAATTTACAAAAAACGTGGTAGAGATAATACACTCTTGTTAGTTCTGTTGACTGCTGCTCTGCTAGTTCACTTGGTTATGTTTTAGTATATTTTTGTTGGTTTTAATATATTATTTGGTTTTATTTCTTATATCACTAATTTATTTATTTATCTATGTATATTTTTTATATTTGTCTCACTTTGTTCGGACGTGCGCCTCAAATGCGTCTTGCGTCTCGGGTGATATGGACTTTTTGCGCCTCGAGTGCGCCGTCTTTGACTACCTTGGAATTGACAACCTAGGCCAAGATCTAATGGCCAAGATCTAATGGAGAGCAGAACTTTTTATTCCATAGTCACAAGTTCGACATTAGGGAATATACTTCGGCAAGGTTAAATAATTTGGAGTTCAGAAAATATCCAAGAAGTTCTACAATTTTTCTGAAAAGGTTGCATTATAATAAAAATCATAGATAAATTAAACAGTATGTTCTTCAACTTGTATAAAAGTCATCACATTAAGCTATTTAACTAGTATGTTTTTAAAATTGTATAAAATAGCAGTGTTTTAAAAATCGTCATGTTCGCGTGTGCCTAGACGCTAGGCGCCCCTAGGCCGAAGTGAAAACTCCCTATTCGGCAGGATAATGCGGTTTTGTCTTTGTGCGGCCCTGTTCGGACACGTTCGACGTCTAGGCGGCTTGTGTGGCTTGTGTTGGAAGACTATGGAGAGAGAATTTGATGCTGAGGAGTTAAGGATACTTTTTATGTTTTGTCATGTTATGTTTTGGATGTCTTATTGTTCATACAAAAGTAAAAAAATACAATGAATCTGTGTTATCGTTCATACAAAATGATAGTTTGATCCAATGTTTTCTTTGTTGCAGTCCTGTAGAAGTGTTTGAACCCTGTAATAGATAACAAGAGATGTTTAGAGATGAGAAAATAGTAAATAGAACCCAAATTAGTTTTAAAAAACACTATATAAGCTGTTACAAGAGAGTAGGAGAAGAGAAAACAAAAACAAACTGCATGATACCTGTTTGGCGCCTGGGCATCTGGCTCCTTTTCATTTATTGATGTGGGTCGATGGTTACTGCACACCTGAATTCCGAATAAAATAAAATGTCTTGATGGGATCACATTACAGCACTTGTACAATATTAGCTGCTTTCTATGGTAATTATTTAGCATGTCCATATATATTTTTGCGTAAATCAAGTTTATTATGATTTGCAGACTACCAAGCGACATGTAGGTTCAAGGATCGATCAGACAGAGAATAGTATAGATGAGGTTACTGCACTCAATACTTGCACCAAAAATGAGGTAGGCTGTTGAACTTTCCTGAGTATGGATTTGATACTTGATAAGTTATTAAGTTTAAATATGTCTGTAGGTCTCAATGCTAAATGGAGAAATGAGAGAGATCCGAGAGAAAACAGACATTGTATATGGTGTTGTTCATACCTTGGTAAAATATCCCCTCACTTCACAACCTATAATTTTCTTTGAAGATACATCTGATTCTCATATTTGTTGTTCCTCAGGAATCAAGGCTTGTTCAAATAGACAGTAATCAGGTGCTACATGTTATCAATGATTCAATATATTTACAACCAATAAAATCTAGTATTATTATCTTACCCTTTTTATCGACTGATGGATATATGTTTGAAATGCATGTCAGGATGTTAATAACCAAGGAGTAGTTCTACTGTGTGATTTTGTTCATCAGAACTTGGAGCAGAGCAAAAATGCAGAAAGAATTCAGGCAAGCTAGAGTAATTTGATCTCTCTCTCTCTCTCTCTCTCTCTCTCTCTCTCTCTCTGATAGAGGGCCAGTCACTTAATTGCCCCCCACCGCCACCCCCACCCCCACCACCCTCCGCAACCGAGGAACTCCCCTTCACATACCAATGGAGTGCCGCTACACTTCACATACCATTGGAGTGTTATTGGGCTACCCAACCTTTGGTTAATATGTGTGCTCCAGCTATAAACAATTAAATATCACTTCTGTTCTGCTGTACAGTGCATATGTCAGATAGCTCCTTGATTCACTTGTGAGATCATCAAGGATATTGAACTTTGAATGTGAGGGTTTACGCCACAATGCGTAACTCTGAATCAAGACAACTAATTCAGAACTAAGCAATTATTCAATTTCTGGAGCTTTAGCTAAATTGTTTGTCCTAATGTTTCCAAGCAAAAGACCAAATGCGTGGGCATATGCATATTGAGAGAGACAGGGAAGTTAGAACTATTTATGTATCTGAAATTTGTATAATTATGTTTTTCCATAGTTCAGTTTTGCTAACATAGCCAAAGAAGAAGATATGTTAGCATTACCCAACATACTTCCAGTAAATGGCCCTATAGATTCATTATGTTAGAGACTTTTTAGTAAGTACACTTTGCTTTTTTGAATTTAAAAAATCCATGTTCATTAATATTTGGTAGGGAAATTAATTTACAAACTCATTTAACGAGTCAAGTTTACTTTTTCCCTGTTATATATATATATATATATCACATCCTGATGGAAAAGCTCGCAAAATCCAACCACTTCATATATATATATGTGTGTGTGTGGGTGTGTGGGTAAATGGAATATGAGCCATAGTGCTCATTTTTCTACATGAGCCATGCACATGTAGACCAATATGAATAGACTTCCACATCCCATGTGCACTAGTACTCTATTCCTATTGGTCCACATGTGCATGGCTCATGTAGGAAAATGAGCACTATGGCTCATATCCGGTTTACCATATATATATATATATATATATATATATATATATATATATATATATATCAAACACAACTAATATGTTATCTAAATATAGATATCCTATTATACTATTCTGGCTATCTAGGACGATCAGGGCGAAATGATCATTCAAGAACTACGAGTTTTTATTTATCTTTCTATTATTGTCATCATTTTCGAAGCACTTAAATTGAAACTGTAGTGCACTGTGCTTGGAGCACAAGTCCAGTCGTCGGTTTTGGAAGTTCAGAACCATGTAATAGCTTTCTGAAGGATCAATATAATACCAAATAACTTACTGCATCTTAATGCTTGAAGTCGTAGAATAACATTGCCTGATCTTTTTTTTTTATCAGTATTGCCTCTTAGGTCCAGAAATTTTGAAGTCCAGTCAAATTTGAATAAATTGGAACCTCAAGCATTTGGAGCAATTGTCTGTATGTATTGTGTCTATTTGAATAGGGTAGAAACTTTCTATTTCTTTTATAATGCTAAGATGCTTTTGCTTGTTACTTTCAGATCCTTCACTTGTGGGTTCTTATCAACCCATCTCTTTTGCCAAATATAGTTTATTGATGGTTGTTTGCAACATGTGTTTATTTACTTTGCCATGGAGTGATAGAACCATATAATTAACTCTTACTTTAGTAAGATCCGGAGTAGTTTTTTTCATCTTCACCCTATTTACTTTCTGCAGTTCTTTGAGATGTTTGAAATGTTATATTACTACAATTTTTTGTTGGAATGACAGTGTTCTCAACTAATTTGGCGTAGTAGCATTTACTTCCATTTATATTTTTTGATATTCTTGAAGTGTCAACTTTATTGTCAGTTAATATAACTCTCATCATATGGAAATTCTCTTCAGAGCTCACAGTCTCGTTCACCTCGGCAAGCTATAGAACATGAACAAAATGCAGCTATTTCAAGGGTATGCCTATTATCTTTTCTCCATTTGACCAGTTTTCTGCTCTGCCTTATCTTATTGTACTTGATGTTCAATTGTTCCTGAACAGACTATTTCTATGCCACCATTAGCACTGGAAGCGCCTTCACCTTCACCTTCTGCTGATTCCTCTCCAAAGGTTTGAAAAATACGCACGAGAAAATGATATTGTTAACGTCAATCTCCCATGTCTGATTGACATCATATTCTCCAGGTTTTGCGTCCATCATGTGCTGTATCGTCTTCAGGTCTAAAGGTTGGCATTAAACTCATGCTTTTTGCTAATTTTCCTTTCCCCTTATAAATCTGTAATATTCAAATATTAAATTAGCTTACCTTACAATCTGCACGGCTATGTTCTATTCTATTGACAAGTTATTGGCTGCATGATATATGTACAACAAGAGTGGGTGGTGTCTACTGGCAGGCTTTCTTGGGCCCTGTGACTTCCTATTGTTTTGTTCAATTCCCAGTAGTGTGGTCTGTTGTCACGCCAGATCTGGTTAGGTCTGGTTTTGGTGAGAATGGTAGTCCTTGAAGAATGGTAGTCCTTGAAGAAATCGGTTTCTCGTTTCATAAGTCTTTCATCTTTCATATAGGGGATGCTGGTTCTCAGCTGTTTTTGTTGATTGAAACAGCTATTATCAGTCGGTCCATAAAGAATGGATTGGAGCCCCAAGTTCCTCTTATATAATAGACATTACTCCTTCCATTTTTAAACTGTACGGAAATTTCGTTGTATTTTCTGAATTTATTTCAGGAGCTGCAAGAGGTCTCAAATGAAATCAAAGCATGGAAGTCGAGACTAAGTTCAGGGATTTCAAATGGATCTCCAACCGTCGAGGAGCCAAGCAGCAGATCTTCAAGTTCCAGCAGCTTTTGGTCGAAGCTTCCTGGTGGCAGTATTCTTTCTAGAGCACGTAGTGCTGTCAGCTGATGATCTGCCACTTTTTTTAATACCCTTTTCAATTGTTTTTTCTTACACCTTCGAATTGCAAGCATCGGGGAGTTGAATGCCCTCCAGATTAAACCCATACATGTCCTCAGGAGGAACCATCCAGTTTCGAGCAGAGGTTTTCTAGAAAAATGTTGGTTATAAAAGAGGATGTAATTTTGCATTTCCGTTTTTTTTTTTGGTTGTTCATGGTAAATTTGGCAGAGTAAGGAAAGGATAGACTCCTTGAGAAGCTATTTGTAAAATAAGCAGGTCACGTATCTCTCGCATGTAGTTGCAACATGCCAAATGTGTTCCTTGCGATCTTCAATTTTTGCAAATGGGAGGAATTTGCTTCGTAGCGTCTTCCTGTATATTCTAATTATCTGTGCCTGGTTTATGATTCCAGTAGTGGAACACATCTATGTAAAGTGATGTTTCCGACTAAATCTTTTAACTTTCATGGTGTCTAGTTAAAAAGTTGACCAACATGGTTGAATCTGGAGACCATGATTGTTAGATCAGTAAGATCAAGTTCTTTTTGAAGAGATTTATGGCCTTGCAGTGCTTTTTTGGCATAGAGGTTAGCTGGTCGACGGGTGCAATTCCAAACAATTGAACCCCATTGTCAATTGTTTCCAGGAAATCGTCTAGTCCGAGATGAAACTTTTGGATTAAATTACTGCACAGTTGTTGAAATTGTTGGAAAAAATAAGACATTTTTCGTCTTGTGATGAGATGAGAATAAAATAAAAATGAAATGAGAAATTAAGAGAGCAAACATACAAGATTTATCGAT
This sequence comes from Iris macrosiphon, assembly GCA_036927795.1. Classification (NCBI taxonomy): domain Eukaryota; kingdom Viridiplantae; phylum Streptophyta; class Magnoliopsida; order Asparagales; family Iridaceae; genus Iris; species Iris macrosiphon. The sequence goes on along the minus strand of JAYESA010000007.1, from coordinate 2,666,114 downwards.
GTTCAGGTCAATTTGAGCTTATGTCTTTCGTCCGTCTCTTCTTCACCGTTTTCACTATAATCAAATGAAAAGTTACAAGGGCCTCCTCTCAAGTTGATACAACTTAACTTGAGGATTACTTTTTCACAAACTCACTTGAGGTGGATTACAAGTGTGAGGATTAAAAGTTGTGTCGTTCTTCTTGCTACTTATGTTCAATTTTCATCATCTCGCCTCTATTTATAGGGAGGATATGCCTCCAGGGTACATCACATTCGTTGCATGGAACCTCCAGGGTACATCACATTCGTTGCATGGAAAAGTTCAATGGGCAGCCTCTTCATTTTTTCAAGATTCGTTCAACCAACATTAATGTTTCATGTAAGCTGAATGCATGCAGAATACGAATAGATATGCTACTTCATATGGTCATAATTTTTTCAATACACCTCCAAATGACCTGGGTCAAAGACTGTATGAAAGAGAAAAATGTTCTCAACAACTTTCGTATTGAAGTCCGAGCAAAATAATGACTTTAACATATCCAAAACAGTCTCCCAAAACTGAATCTTGTCACAAAAACTGCACCCAGAAAATGGTACTTGGCTGAACCCAACCATGGGTGACTGATTTACATGGATCAAATCCACGTTGTTTTATCATGGGGATGAATCCCGTTCCCATCAATCTCCCCCTCCATCTTCACGAGGAGAGAGTTCTCAAACAATAGTCATACATGCCCTCCTTCGGCAGAAGTCATGCTTCTTTTTTGGTAGAGGTTTCGTCATTATGTCAGACGAATTTTGGCTTGTATCAATCTTCTTAATATGCATCAGGAGTTTCTCCAAAACATCTCAGATCCAGTGATGACTTACGTCGATGTGTTTTGTCCTTGAATGATAGGTAGCATTTTTACTTAAGTTAGTGGCGCTCTGACTGTCACAATATAGAGTGTACTTCTTGCTTGAGAGATAAGTCCTTCAGAAAATTTTTCATCCACAAGAGCTCATTGCTGGCTTCTGTAGCAGGATATATGTCACGCCCCGGTTCCATAGGTAAGGAACCGAGTCACGTGGCAATGGCCAGCAGCGCACTTCGACGGGCATCCCAATCTAATGGGCCCGTCGGAGTGCACCTAAGCTGTAAAGTACAATGAATAACCCATCACATAACACATAAATAGTCAATCTAAATCTCATCCACATGCAACAAATATAAGAGCACATAGAGGTAATCACGACAACTAATGTGCAGAAAGGAAATGTCCAAGATAAAGTATCAAGTACGAATACTAGAGTAGTCACACGAGAACAAATCCGCTAGTACAAAATAATGGAATGAAAGTAAGCAATAAGATAACTTGGAACGGCATCAGGTAACTAGGTAGTAATACCGTCCCAAGGAAAGAGTCACTACCAGCGATCAGGCGAAGTCCTCCGGGATGACCTCGTCCTCGGCTGTGGGTCCTGCTGCAGGATACGTACCCGGACCGTACTCCTCCGGGTAATCCTCGTCGCCTAAACCTGGAAGGGAACCAGGTCCTCAGAGGGACGTAATAAGGTACAAAAATACAGCATGCCAAGTAAACATAAAGTACAAGTGCAACGACAGGGTACTCTATCATAACCAAACAAGTGTGACACAGTTTAAAGACAATGTTCGACGCGTGGGCTATCCAAAATAAAATCGTAGCTCCGGACACAGAAACACACGGGACGTACCGCAGCTCCGGGCAAAGAGTCACACGGGTGATACTACTACACTAGATACAGGATCACTACATAAATACTACATAAATATATATAAGCGCGTGTAGAGGAGCCCAAACGTCTAGTAACTGTCTTCCCCTTCCCAAGCGGTCAACGATTGTGCGCTGAACCTGAACCTCTATCTAACAGTCTCGACACACAAATAACTCAACAGACGTGACCCTAAGGTCGTCCAGTCTCTGGTCATGATGTCAGTATCACGATACAGGAGTCTGGTACGATCACAGTGTATGAGTGTGTCCTGGGGTGTCGATATACTCAGGTACGTACATCGAAGTGCTACAAAACATCTAACAATTATTCTAAGACGTTACAACGAACGTCTGCACCCGATTGTGATCTGGTTGCGAAGTATCGAACGTCAACATAAATACGTGCACAATGTACATAAAGAAACTACAAATATCTGTAATCTGAAATACAGGGTGGCAAGGTACACTTGCCTGCGTGCGGCTGCTGATGACGGGGATCCGGTACTACGTCCAAGTCCTCAGATCCCGCAGTATCTAGAGATGAGATGCAAACCAAACATCAATAAACTATCACACGGCAACAGGGATGCGACACACATCTATACCTAAGCTCAGTCTCAATCTCAAATAATTAACTAATATTTCACAATCCTCAATCTCTGACTCATAATTCGATATTATACCTATTTCAAAATCAATCACCTGCTCCCAATGTCCATCAACCTTTTGATTATCATTTTATTTTTTCAGCAATAGTTTAAAACAGCTGGACAACAATAACCAATGCGCGTTTAATAATTAGGATTTTACCCTAACCGTCTCATATGGCACTAACATCCAACCTCATTATATATCACAATTCCCATCCTCGCATGTATATATTCATAACCTCTAATTGAAATCAAACCCTAAACTCACCATTAATCCTAATCTCATATCATCATCACATGCTCATCTATACTACACTACATCAACACAACCATTATTTAAACACAAACCTAGCTAATGTACACAAAACCATATATATCAAGAACCCTAACCATAAACACATTATATGTCAATAACCCTAACTAAACACATAAAAAATCAATAACAAAGAGAGGGGGAGGGAGTCTTATACCTCGACGACGAGGTGGTGTTGAAGCTGGAGGTCGTGGTGGAGTAGTCGGTGGTGGGAGGCCGGGTGATGAGATGGAGGTGGTGCGGGAGGATGTCGATCGGAAATGGTGGTGGAGCTGTTGGTAAATGCTGGTGGAGGTTGTGGCGGTGGATAGGTGCGGGTTGGCCGGACTGAGGGTTGCAGCGGCGCCGACGAACGTCGAGAGGAGGTCGGCGTAGCGGAGGAAGCTATGGAGAATGGGGAGCAGTAAAGTCGGGGGGGCTCGACGTCGGGACAGCGGCTCGTCGGAGCTGCTGGTTGCACGGGCCGGAGTCGCTGAGGGAGGCTCGACGTCGGGATACGGCTCGTCAGAGCTGCGGGCTCGAACGACGGAGCAGTGGATTCACAGCGGGATGACAGCAGGCCGGGGGTGGAGAGACAGTGCGGGCTCAACGTCGTGAAGTCGGAGGCCGGTGGAGAATGGGGTGGACGTAGGCCGGAGTATGGGTGGCCAGATTTGGAAATGGGGTTGAATAAGGAGAAGAGAGGAAGAAGAAGAAGAAGAAGGAAGAATAAATATGTATGGAGGAGGGAGGCTCGGTTCTCTAGGTGGAGGAAGGAGGAGAGAGAGAGGAGAGGGTGGTTTTCAATGCCTAGGGATTAGGGCCTGCATTGGGGAGAGGGGGAAAGGATACTTTATTGGGGTTGGTGTGGAGGATGGAGGGTTGTGATGCTCCCTATTCAAATGGAGGATGGGGATTCTAGATGAAGGGTTAGGTTTCTTCATGCAAAGGAAGGGGGAGAGGGTTGACTACGGTCAAAGAAGGGTAGCCTCTCCATTTGGCCTTGGCCAATGAGGTGAGGACACCTAATTCAATAATTTCAACTAAGCCCTTTAAATTTGGGTAATTGCACAAACACATGAAATGATGCAAAAATTATGGGAAAAATGGTGTTTGGTGTTTTGTATGGTGAGGGGGTGTTGTGTGTTTGGCATAGGTTTAATTAAATGGGCATTGTGATTAATTTGGGAATTAAAATATGATTAGTCAAAATTTGTATCCCCGATTTAAATAGAATTAAAGTGTCCCGCGCTTTTAATTTAAATGGGGGCACTTGAGGTCAAAATTTGGAAATGACGCAAGGTCAAAAATGGTGGGGGCTTGGAGTCAGTCTTGGACCCTTTAGTTGGTCCGGCTCAACGGGTTAAGTTGGTATCTCAAAATTGAGGGTAACGACACAGGTGTCCGACACGGAATTAAATTATGGGATTTAGGATACGGAAAATTGTGCAATTAATTTAAGGCACAACGGATTTGATTTTTGTGTGAAGGAAAGGTCTAGTGCCTAAATTGGCGAGTCAAGTCAGAAGTACAATAGTTCGATGGAATTTATGGGCTGATATTGGGCTCCGAATAATTTAGCAATGGTAGGGCGCGCCAAGGGTTTAATTAATAAATAACAGACATATGCAACTCTACTCTAAACCTCAAACATCTGCTGCTAAACCAAAATTTTCCAATCCATACCTGACTATCTATAGAATTAATTGAGGGGGTTTACAATATATTCAGCTTCTGTGGTGGATAGAGCGATACACTTTTGCAGCTTTGATTGCCATGATACGACCCCCTTGCAAAGATAAATAAGTATCCCGATGTGGACTTTCTTTTGTCCAAGTCACCTGCTATGTCAGAATCAGTGTAACCTTCCAAGATAGGTTTGCCATCTCTAAAACATAAAGAATATTTAGAGGTTCCTCTAAGATATCTTAGAATCCACTTTACTGCTTCCCAATGTACTTTACCAGGATTGGCAAGAAAATGACTTACCACTCCAAATGCATGTGCTATGTCGGGTCTTGTACAAACCATTGAGTACATCAAACTTCTGACGGCCGAGGCAAATGGAATGCTCTTCATCTCCTCCTTCTCCTTCTCACTTAAAGGGCTTTATTGTGCACTTAGCTTAAAATGAGCTGCTAGCAGTGTGCTGACTTGCATAGAGTTCAACATATTGAATCTCTCCAGAACACATTCAATGTATCTTTCTTGTAATAGCCACAAGTTTCTGACACTTCTGTCCCGAGAGATCTTCATTTCCAGTATATGTTGTGCTGCTCCTAAGTCCTTCATGTCAAAGGACTTGCTCAATTCTTTCTTCAACTTGTCAATCTTAGATATATCTTTTCCAACAACAAGCATATCATCAACATATAAGAGAGAGAATAATGAAATCATCATTAGAGAACCTCTGGATATAAACACAATGATCTGCAGATGTTCTTTTGTACCCATGGTCAAGCATAAAAGAATCAAACATTTTATACCATTATCGCGGTGCCTGCTTGAGCCCGTACAAGCTATTCTTCAATTTGCAAACCAATTGTTCTTTGTCCTTTACCTTGAAACCTTCTAGCTGCTCCATATAGATTTCTTCCGCTAAATCACCATGGAGGAATGCAATCTTCACATCTAACTGCCCAACTTCAAGATCTTTGGAAGCAACAAGACCGAGAATAAACCGAATAGAAGACATCTTCACAACCGGAGAAAATATTTTTTCATAGTCAATACCATACTTCTGACTGAATTTTTTTACCACGAGGCGAGCTTTGTACTTGACTTGGTCATTTCCTTAATTCTTGATTTTGAACACCCATTTGTTCTTCAAGGCTTTTCTGTTCTTCGGTAGCTCCACCATGTCATAAGTGTGGTTCTTATGCAAGGAATCCATCTCTTGAATAGCTTTCTTCCATTTGGCGCGATCTTCATGAACTTGTGTTTCATGGAAACTTTTTGGTTCACCTGCATCTGTCACCATAGTATATTCTGAAGCAGGATATCTAGTTGAGGGCTATCGTTCTCTCTCCGACCGCCTCAACTGAGGTGCTGGTGGCTGATCCATATGCGGCGGCTTTGCATGTTCATGCTCCCCCTGATCAAAACCTGGGGAACCTGTAATTTCTTCTTCTTCCTGCACATCTTGAAAATCATTATTTTCTGGCATAGGATAAGGAATAACAATAGGTGTGGATATTGGATCTGGGACAATGTGAGTATTTTGTGGCTATTCTTCTTTTTTAAAATCAGCAAGTGTTTTATCTTCACAAAATACAACATCCCTGCTTCTCACAAATTTCTTATTTATAGGATACCACAACCTATATCCAAATTCATCATTTCCATATCCTAAGAAGATGCATGAAATGACTTTATCATCAAGTTTTGTTCTTTTCTCCTTAGGTACATGCACAAATATTTTGCATCCGAAAAATGCAAGTAGGAATAGGAAATATCCTTTCCACTCCAAACCCTTTCTGGAATATCTCCATCCAAAGGAACCGAGGGGGACAAGTTTATTAAGTAGCAGACTGTTCACACTGCTTCTCCCCAAAATATTTTTGGTAATTTAGCCAATGATAACATACTCCTTATCCTTTCCGCAATTGTGCGGTTCATTCTTTCTGCAACCCCATTATGTTGTGGTGTGTGTGAAAAAGTCTTTTGGTGTCTAATGCCATATTTAGAACAATAATCTTCAAACATCATTGAAATATACTCACCACCATTATCCGTATAAATACACTTCAAGAGCTTTCCAGTTTCTCTTTCAACTTTGGTATGAAAGTCCTTAAAAACTTCAAAGACTTGATCTTTGGCTTTTAGGACATACACCCACACCTTTCTAGATGCATCATTTATGAAGGTCACGAAGTAGGAGGCACCACTAAAGATTTTTACATTTATGGATCCACACACATCTGAATAGACTAAGTCTAATATGCCGATTTCCTTTTTGTTATAATTTTTAACAGAAGCTACCAGGTGTTGTTTTCCAATCAAGCAATGATCACAGTGGAACAATGTTGTACCTTGCATGGATGGAAGTAGTTGTCGTCTTGCGAGAGTTTGTAGCCCTTTCTCGCACATGTGGCCAAGCTGCTTATGCCACAAATTCATAGAGGTATCTTCCACTGTTCCAAGTTTATCATTCTCTAAGTAAAACTGAGTCTTGTAGAGAGTACAACACTTCTTTCCTCTCGTCAATACAAGTGATCCTTTGGTAAGCTTCCAGCATCCTTTACCAAAGCTGCTTGTATATCCTTCTTCATCAAAGAAGATTGATACGAAGATCTGACACAAATTTAATATCTTTTAGAACCATCTTTGTTCTAAGGTTAGTGTTAACACAAATATTTTCAATGCCAAGAATTTGAGAAGAGTTTTTGTTATCCATTTTTATCGTTCCAAGGTTACCTTCACGAAGCGAAGTGAAGTAGTCCTTCCGGAGAGTAGCATGATAGGAGACATCAGAATCAATCACCCATTCTGAGTCTTGGCAAGTGAGATTTGCACAATCTTCTTCTTCACGTGCAGAAAAAAGCACAATTTTATTTTTACTGACAACGACTGCACTTTCATTCTTTTCTTGCTTCTCATTGATCCTTCCTTCCATTTTTTCTCGCTTAAGCTTGCGGCATTCCCATTTTGTGTCCATTCTTCCGCAGTGATAGCAATTAATGTCCTTCCTAGTATTCAATTTTTCTCTCGACTTGTCTCGGTTCTGAGGCTGTCGACTTTTGCTCCTCCCTCTATTTTCGGTGACAAGGGCATGCGAATGGGAGGACCCGGATAACTTTCTTTGGATTTCTTCACTCAGAAGGCTGCTTGTAACTTGGTTCATGGATATAACTATGTCAGGTACAGAGTTACTAAGAGACACTATCAGAGTCTCCCAACTATCCGGTAACGAGCTAAGCAAAAGAAGGACTTGAAACTCATCGTCCAACACCATTTTCATGGCTGCAAGTTGATTTACAATACTTTGAATTTCATTCAGATGTTCAGATATGGAATCACCTTTCTTGAACTTGAGATTGACAAGATTTTGGATTAAGAAAGCTTTGTTGCCGACGGTCTTCCTCTCTTAGATATCTTCAAGTTTCTTCCACAAGCTGTTCGCCAAAGTCTCATTTAACACATGATGGAATACAGTGTCATCCATCCATTGCCGAATGGTGCCGATAGTCTTTCGGTCGAGCTTCTTCTATTCTTTCGCCGTCATGGTCTCCGGCTTGGAAGATTCACCTTCAACCGGTGCATAGAGGTTCTTGTAATAAAGAAGGTCCATCATCTTCGCCTTCCATATCATCCAGTTATGGCCATTCAAGCTGGTCATTCAAATGCCACTAATGGGAGTCTCCATCTCAACACAAGAAGATTAACAACCTGTGCTATAATTCCAATGTTGGGAAAACCAAGATCTTTTTCGTCTTTGTGATGAGATGAGAATAAAATAAAAATATAAGAGAAGAGAAATTAAGAGAAATAACACACACACAAGATTTACCGAGGTTTACCTCAATTTGAGCCTACGTCCTCCGTCCGCCCCTTCTTCGTCATTTTCACTATAATCAAATGAAAGATTACAAGGGCCTTCTCTCAAGTTGATACAACTTAACTTGAGGATCACTTTCTCTCACAAACTCATTGAGGTGGATTACAAGTGTGAGGATTACAAGTTGTGTGTTATTCTTCTTGCTATGACGTCGGTCCTAAGGTCGACAAATCCTAGTATCTCAATCCATCAACACAAGTACAAGAGTATATTATATATGAAAGTAAAAGGCATCTCAAATTATATACCACATATGATCATGAAGCTAATGAATACAAAATGCTGCACTAGCAGAGTATAATTATACATGATCAAATATACCAGCCATGGTCTAATATATACATCATGCTGACCGAAGTCAGAGAAGTGATCACAAAATAAGGGGCTAACACTATCCCTTGCTAGAACACCACAAAATGAAATAACACTACGAGGGGTGAAGGAAAGAAATCCACTCGCGAGCTTCGGCCGCAGTCCTACGAGTGCGAGCCATCTTGCTGGAAGTGCGGTGGATCCTGGTTCTCTTCGGGGTAATCTGGCCATACAAAACCAGTGGATTCAGAATCCAAGCAACAAGTACCACAAAGGAGCTCAAGGTGATAGACCAAACATATCACAACATACAACATAAATGAGACATAAAAATAAATGCAGATTAAGACTTGTACGGTACCAATGTACTTGTCTCAAAAATAATACTAGAAGAACTGATAAATACTAAAAAGAAAAGTAAGGCGATGAGCGAAAAGAGAGCATAGGAACTACTCTGGATCAGGACCATAACCCTTAAACCAAATAAGGACCCGGGGTGCAAACCTTCATCCGAGCAGAACTTAGCACCCTAACTACGCACTGAAAGAAAATAAAACTAAAGGGGCAAGCTTAACTTATAGACAAACACTCATTACACGGCTAAACATGGCTACGACTTGTTATAATTAACTAACTAGGGTTATCACAAACATAGTTACTAACAAATGCATGCTTTGAAGAATATCGCTACCACCGGCACTGCAGTTAACCCGGATGGCCAATGGTACGCTTGTCTAGTACTTATAGTGCACATCACAAACAATAATGAATAAATAACTAAAGCAGATAACTGATAGCATCACACAAGATAACGTAAGCATAAACAAAAAGGGGTTTTGTAATGAAACTAATTTTGTAAACATAAAGAGATTTTTAAATGAAACTGATTTTGTAAACATAAACTTATCTGTAAATGGTCTTGTAACATAACTGAAACTGAAATATAACTGAAACAAATACTGGAATGCATATACTGAAATACATAATGTTATGAACCGCGGCTCAATAACAATAACTTGTAGTGCCGCAACACGCGTTAACTTGGTCAGTCATGGAGCCCTTGTCTAGCAGGATTGTTCCATGCTGCATGGGGCCCTTAGAGATTTGGGTAGCCGGTAGTGTCACGACCCACACCCGGTATAGGGGTACGAGTACGTGGGTACGTCCAGCCTACGCTGCAGAATCGACGGTAGAACGCTGTCTTGGTCTACTATACTACCTTATCTCACACAATGTATATAAATACTGCCATGTCATCTCAATTCCAAATAATACTCAATCATATATAAAACTAAAAGAAGATGTACGCACGATATGGAATAGAAAGAAAAGAAATACAAGTCTCAATACATCACATAACCATCTCCAAACTAAACACAACTCCAGATCTCAAATAATAATACAAACCAATGTCTAAAATAGAAATAACTACTACAATGTATGGAAATCTAAAAGGCCTCAGTCTCTGGCACTATCCTCGGGTGACACTCCATCCGTCGGTCCGTAGTGAGTGGGACACATCCTCTTTAACCATTCATCTGAAAAATATTTTTCAGTCAGGAATGGAGCGAAGTACAACCCAATAGCAGTTTCAATTAATTGATAATGACTACAAACAGAAATTAAGAATATAATACAAGACGAAAAATAATGAACAATATCAACTATAATGGATAAACATGTAAACAATGAACAATATGGTAAACACTGATCACAATGAATAGAACGAGACAATAGAATAAAACAATGAACTAGAATGTGGTGAAGAACAGTAACCATGCTAAGTGATTGAAATACTAGATAGATATGTGATCGGCTTGGGTGAACATTGTCTACTTTAACGTTGGATAAATATTGTCTAAGTTAAACATTTAACATTGTCTAGGATTTGATCACATACCTAGCTAACACTTCCCCTTTTCCCCAACTAGTACAATGGATCCAACCATGGCACGTTGTGATACAAGATACTCAAGGCCATGTAAACAATAAACCTTGAACATGAAATATTGAACATTGAAACATTGACATTGAAACATTGTCTAAGTTAAACATTGAACGTTGAACACGAAACATTGTCTAAGTTAAACATTGAGAACACGAGGAACAATGAACAATATATATATATATATATATATATATATATATATATATATATATATATATATATATATATATATATATATAACATCCCATGACTGATCCATGTGTATACTAGTTCATGTACCAATGTGTCAAGAGTCATGTAAAACATTTCTAGATACTTACATTATAGTAATTATCAAATAATAGAAACTATCATAGAATGTACTCGCCTGTCGTCCAAGCAATGAATGTCAAACTGTGTCCCAACTGGTGTCACACAAACCTATATATGGAATATAGCATTAATACAAGGTGTTGAAATGAATTTAACTTAAACTAGTCAACATCTAGGTCACAAAGCCATTTCTAAGTCAAACCGACTATGTCTAGGGTGTATGAGTCTAACACTATGATACTAAGTCAAAATACTATGAAACTAAGCTATACTAGCTATGCTAAGCTACCGGGATACACACAAAATGTCGTATCTCAGGATACGTAGGTTTCTAATATGAAAATAAGGTTTTATATATATATTCAAGTCAAATATTCATAACAATATAACAAAACAATAAAATATGATACCTTGGTCCTGCACCAATGCGTATCACACTTATCACGATACCCAAACTCAATACCTTGGGTATCGGCCCATTACCTTGGTATCCCGAGGTAATCCAAAACCTCTATATTATAGCTAATATATACACAACCCTCAATACTAACTATATCAATATAACTAATTTATATGCTAACTTAACATATCATACACATTGCTAATATATAGCTAATACCCCCAAATACTAAACTACACTAATCATACTAACTATTAAAACTATTTAACTACTGAATATATATAATATACTAATATACATATCTAACTACGATCAAACTAGCCTTAACACTAAACCGCTAACCAACTAGAACATTACCTTACTAACAACTGATGCTGAATCCTATGCACGATACTGTGCTGATACCTTGTTGCTGTTAACTGATTTGGTCACTGCACATTGTACATGAAACTGATATTCTGTAAATACTTGCTGAACTTACTGTTGATGGCTCTGCTGATATGTTACTCAACTGTAATTTCTCAGGTTGCACTCCTAAGTATGCTGCTATGTCTCGAGCTGCAGTGCTCAGTTGAAACTTGCTGATGCTCCTTAACCCTTGTTGTAATGCAGTGTTTCCTCTACTGCAGTTTCTCAATGTTGTGCACTGCAGTTGCAGTGAGCTTAATCTCCTACTGAAGACTGCACTGCTCCCTATTGTTATTAATTTAACTGCTACTGCAGTTGCTCTTCTTTCTTCCCTTGCTGCCTTTGCTGCAACTGCCTCGACTCGCTGTTGGTGAAGGCTCTGTTGTACCCACTGTTGATTGCACTGTGATAAGCTTGTTGTAGTGGACTTAGCTGCACACTGCAGTGTTGTAGGGTGCTACACTAATAAGCTACTGCACCTTGATGGCATAGCACCTTGCTGTGCTCACTGAATGGAAACCCCTTGCTGAAATGCTCCCTGTGCTGCACTGCTAGTGCAAGTCTCTCCTTGTTGCACTGCTACTGTTCTACTGATGTGTTCCCTGCCGATCCCTGCTTTTGCTGATACTTCCACTGAGTTGCTGGGCTTCCCTCAATTGGCTGCACTCTGCACATCTGCACTGAGCAGTGCATGAGTTGCTGCAGTGAACCCAAGCTTCACTGATTTTACTGTTGATAATGCCTGCACAGTGCAATTGGCTTGCTGTGTGCTAAAGTTCATGATGCACATTGCTGTTGAAGCTACTGTATATTACTGCTCTGCTGCAGCAATCACCTTACAGCTATCTTATTGCATTTCTTTCATGCTGCTGCTGAGGTTGCTGCAGGCTCTCGATGCAGTAATTTGCTGCAGTATGCAGTGTGGTGCATGCTGATGTGCAGTTGCTCAGTTTCTCCCATGCGCTGCTCACTCGAGCAGTGATGCACCAGAGCCCCCTTCAGTGTTGCTCGAGCTGACTTTCCTGCTAGGCCACTGTCTTGCCTCGCTGCTTGCTGTGTGCTCTTTCAACTTGCTGTTACTACCAATGTAGTTAGCTACTGCAGTGGTTTGAAACATTTCTGCAGAATGTTGATTTACTGCAGGCTCTTGATGTACACTGCTCACTGCTCAGCTACTCAGTCGAGGTACACTGCTGTTGGCTGTCCATTCTCCTGTTGAAAGTAGTAGAACTACTACTGTGCAATGGCTGCACACCTCTTTCCTATTACTGTGCAGCATACTGCACTGTGAATGGCTGTTGTGCTCTCCTCGAGCACTACCTCACTTGCTGTGCATATCTTGATGTACGAGTTGCTGGCTGCTACTATTGTTCAGTGCTCCTCTCTGATACTGCTATACCCGATCCTCCTTTGCTCGAGCTGAAGCTGCTATTGCTATTGCTGAGCTTTCCCTTCAGTTGTTGAACTGCCTGAGCTCCTCGAGTTGTTGGTTTTCCCTCACTCAATATGCACACTTACACACACAATCGAACATACATACACCCACATATAGATAACAATATATATATATCTATATACCTCTCTAGCAATATGTATATATTCTCCTTATGTATATATACATACAACACAGTTACCTATTGATAGATACACATATATATGTATACCATCACACACAAACACATACATGAATATACACTAGTACATATGTAAATACATATAGATCTAGATCTAAACATAGCTATAAACACTAGTATATACACACAAAGACACACACACATATACACTAAACACAATATACACTATTATATATATATATATATATATATATATATATATATATATATATATATATACCATCTATATATAATTATACATGCACGTATAATGATAAGAACAAAACATCAAACACATGGAGCGCATCGCACCCGTATCACACTTTTCTATGACACGCTTGCGATACGGCCTCAACTCACAACCAAACGTATTCCGGAGGACACGAACAAGTCCAATACATAAATTATGAACAATACATATAGTAATTAGAGTGTCTACGTGTCAGTGTCACAATGCGATATGCACAAGGCTCCGTGTCGGAGGAAAACCCCCAAAATCAACCCGTTTCGTCAAATTAACGAGATACGGCCTACACGTATCCAACTGTGGATACGACACTAGTCACAAACAAGCAATCATATATCAATTTGGTCTAATTGACCAATTGACAAACGCAACATGTGCCAATCTCGGAATTTCCCCAAAATTGGCACCAAAATATACGTACTTTCCACCGTAGGTCTCCGATTGTCCCAAAACCAAATCCTATGGGTAGCCTATGCATGTGGGTTAGTTTCTCATGGTAAAATCTCAGATCTAGAGTCTAATATAAGGGGGAAAAACTGAATTGTACCTATTGGGAGATGGATTCCCAATAAAAAGTCTCCAAATGCAAAGTAGCTCATCTTCTTATAGATATTGGCCTCCTCTTCCTTGCTTCCTTCTTGTAGATCCTTGGTGTAGAAGCCTCAATGATGAATTTAGAAAGAGATTTGTGAAGAATTGGTGAAGAATTGATGGGGGAATGGAGAAAAATTGGAAGAGGAAAAAGTAGATCTAGAAATTTGGGGAAGAAATAAAATGAGAGCACTCTCTCTCCTCATAATTATGGCTGGTCATAAACCTCTCTCCAAGCAATGTATAATGTCCCAAATACCCCTTGGGGCCTCTCATGAAGAAATTAATTAAGGGGGAAGGTTCTAGTCTAATGGTTTCACTAATTAATCCAACCTCCTAATCCATGAGCCTAATTCATGGGCTCAACTAAACTCATCCAAATATTGGGTTCATGCATCTAATAAAATAGGTTAGGTCCACTACACAAGGTTTAAAATAAATATTGCATCTAATCAAACACTAAACAATACATCAAATAATTAATTACTCATGCACAATATTAATTACAACCCTCCTAAAAATAAATTTCCCGTATCACTTACCAAACTACCATTGATTGAAAAAGTGAGGGTGACAGGTAGCGCAATATTCTTCCCTCCCAATGATCTAGGTGAATCTTATCTTGTTTAATTATTACTAAATTATTTCATGTTCTCGAGTCGTGAACACTTGAGAACTTTCCTAGAATGACGAATCACGGGTATGAGCTTTTCACGAGTTATCGTATCCTCGACACGCGATACATGGGACAATACTCACACTCGATTGTCCGATGCCAAAATACAATAAATTATCATACAAAAACATTTCCACGGTGTCGTGAGGATCCAAAGCACGTGTTAATATAGGGAAGTACATCATCCAACTATGCTCCAATACTCAACTAGCTAAAACAGTTTATGCATTAGAAAAAATACAATATAATAAATTGAGGATAACTCTCATATATGAACTCCAAATAAGATGATTCAAAAATATTTGGAAAGAAAAAACATAGATCTATAACTTTCATGTTTTGAGTTTTACCAAATTCTAGCCAAAAAATAGCTTAAATAGGCAAAAACAGGCATTCGGGTCACCAAGCGCGCATCATAAATTTTGTCCTCGGCGCACTACTGCGGCAAGAAAATCCATGCGCGGCGTACTGCGCGGCAGAGATTGATGCACGCGGCCACTGATGTACGCGGTGAGGGTGTGATGCGTACGACGCACTACTACGGCATGAAACTTTATGCGTGGTGCACTACTGCGGCATGAAACTCCATGCGCGGTGCACTGCGCGGCAAGAAAGTGATACGCGGCGCATTAATGCGCGGCGCATTGCTGCGGCATAAAACTTCATGCGCGGCACACTACTGCGACATGAAAATCCATGTGCGATGGACTGCTGCGCGGTACTGTTCATCGTCCCTGCCAGACAGGTCCGAAAGCGAAGCTCCAAAATTTATTTTGGCCATAAAAACTTTAATTTAACTCCAAATGAGGCGATTCAAAAGCCAAAATTCTTGAAATGAAAAAATCCATCAAATAAAATAACTAGATTTTTGAAAACAATAATTTTTAATAGATCGAACCAAGAAAAAACTCGTGGAACCCATATAAAATTTTAAGTTAAAACTCAGATCTACACAAATCTATACATCAAAATCCAAAACTCCAAGAACTAAAAATGATGAGAACATCAAGGAGACATTTTTTATCAAACACATTTTTAAAACAACATATATGTATAAAATCTAAAAATTAAGACTTCACCATTGAGCAAGATGTACTTGCCTTGGGTGGCTCCTAGCCTCTCCTCTCACAGTCCAAATGACAATAACTTCTCCCTAGGACTAGGGTTTGTCTAGAGGGACCTTGAAGGAGAGGAGAAAGAAGGAAGCAAGAAGAATAAAATGAGAAAATGAGCGAGGAGAGAGAAAATACTCATATATATACTATGAAGAGAGAAAAAATGATTTAGTCATGGGTTCAATCAAACGAACGGAACCAAGTGTCCATTCTACATGTGGGTCCTAAATCGGGTCTATGGTAGTGCCAATAGATATTCTTCTGGTCTCGGATAGTCTCTCTCAACAACAGAAAAAATAATAATAAATAAAATGGCAGGAACCAACACTGAGAAATACAACAAGAGTACATTATCAGAAAAAATTAAATTCTAGAAATACAAAAAATGCCAAATCTGGAATCGGATGTGACATATCTACCCTCCTTAGAAAAATTTTGTCCTCAAAATTTTACCAAGGCTAGTCGAGCTGGAACACACAAAAATGCTCAAGAAACCACATGCCACAAATCAAAGGATCATACTAAGCAAGTAACTAAAATAAAAGATAACTGCAGAAAGTAACTAATGAATAAATGCACAGAAGCAGCACAAAAAAATGGAGGCATATGGATACATATACCCCTGAGTCAGTCAATTAGGAATTTGTCCTCGCTTGCCTTATGCTGACTCACGAAAATGGACAAGAGCCAAGCCTTGAGTAAGTCGGTACCAACGATCTTATCAAGGACATGACTTCGATCCATGACGTTCCTTCGCAGTCGGGTCGCATGATAGCATAACGTACCACGAGATACGGAGGCAGAAGAGCGGGACGAAAAACTCGTCTTCACTCGTCGAATAAGTCAAGCTAATTGTTGCACTCTGGACATAGTAGAATACAATGCCATCGACAAGAACTCAAGATGTAGTGCCACTACCTGATCTGTTACTGAAAGATAAAACTGGAACAAACTCAGGAAGATGGTATCTACGACCGTCGAGGTACTGCCCTTTGGCTGACTAGGATACTGAAACTTCATCTGGGACTGCACATATAACCGTGCTCTGCGCTGCCTGACCTTCTGAGCTCGAGATGGGGGAGAATGTTGTGCCAATGGCTATACTATTATTATTGGCTCATCTTGGTCTACCACTACAGGTTTTGATAATCGAGGTGACTGAAATGTCTGAGATGGCATGGCGGGCGTAGCTGGTCATTCTTGAGGCAACAATTGCTGACAATTTCTAACTGTATGACATATAGCTAAATAGTGAGAACATCGCCCATTTGCCTTCCAACAATCTAATCTAAAATGCCCTATTTTTCCACAGTAGGTACATCCTTCTGGTTCTGTAGGGTGCTGTTGCGGGTGATATTCTGGTATCGAGGTATGAGACATTGCTCGTCGTCCAGGTGATAGTCGTGGGCAGAAAGCAATCATATGATATGGTGCTCTGTATAGAATACATAGGTGATTAGTCCTCCGACATGTTACACGAGTGTGTCCTTCCTTTCCGTCGAAGGAACATACGACTGGAGTCTCCGGGCACTGATACGAATGACTGTAAGCTGATACTGCTGAGGGATGTTGAAATGAAGAGTCTAACGGGGGTGCACAATTCCTCTTACGACCCTCAATTGATGTGGTCCCCCTGACTATATACTCATGTCCTAGCGATGCTTCTGCGGTTGACCGGGCTAGACATGCCAACTTACTGAACGACTGGTACTGTCCTTCTTCAATCCCTACTCCATCTGGGCGCAAGTCTTTGATTTGGAATTTTCCTGACAAACCATGCCTGTTGAGTTCTAACAACATCTTAAGACTCTGTTGGATGGTGCGGTTATGCTTTAGTTGGGACTCCTGGTAAAGCTGGAATACTTGTTGCTGGAGCTGAAGTTGTTATTGCTGCTTCTGTGTCACCATCATGGTCCTGATTATCTCTAGCATAGCCTGCGAGCTTAACTGCTCCGGTTGTGCTAAGGGAACTAGTGGAACTTATTGGCCTAGCATGACTGGCGGAGCTGACTGATGATGAGAGGCTGCTGGCTCTTGATTATGACTTGGCAATGAAATCTGGTTCTAGCCTACTACTGGATCTGCTGGAGTTATCGGTGCAACGAAACCTTCAGAAAGGTGGGGTGTCCCTGAAGGATAAGGACACAAGGATATCAACGAGGGACGATAATGGAACAATCATGTCAAGCAAGCTTGTAGTTCAAGGAGAGCGAGAAGTACATGTCACAAGTGGAGTTCAATCGGAGATAAGTAAAGGATTAAGATTCTAACAAGATGAGTCCTCTTACAAGTCTGAAATACAGACCTGCATGGGACACTACTAAAATCTTGTCACGTCCCGCTCCCAGAATACTGGATAAATACGAGGACTGACATGACCAACCGCACTTTGCAGAATACCGAAGTAAGCCACTGTCACGACCCGATTCCTTAGAATCGTTGGGGCGTCCCCCGAATCGTGATGCCGTGCGGGCCTGGGGTTGCGCCCGCACAAGGCTAAAGTATTTTGCATAGCAAGCACATATTCAGAGTACGCAGATAAATTGAAACACAGATTTGAAATATGGAAAAGTTCTCTTTATTGATAATGAACATCTATTACAAACTCCTGAACGAGTCAGCTAATATGCCGAACGGCTTACAAAAGTGTTGACTCAAAATGAGATAGCAGTCATGTATATTACATCCCTTTATAAACTTCAAAATATATGGACCTCCAGGCTGGAGGATAGCTTTGCCACGGAGCTGCATTTGTGTATGAAGAGTTGCAGCTTCTGGCTTCAAAATGCTTCAAGGGGCACGGTGAAGATGCGCCAACAGCTAGACTGGATCGGGAAGAAGACTTCGGCTCCTCGCTCGGTTCGCCTTGGTGTGGAGAACCTATTTCAACGAGGGTCAGCATGTCAAAACATACTGGTGAAGGCGAGCTAACCTGACTATACCAATCAACATGTTGTTTTAATGAAGCATGCATATTTGTGGGTTTATATCTTGCCTTAGTTCATTTACAAGTAAGCAACATATAGAATTTACTGAAAATAAACGTACCACCGTTTGGTGGATTTTACCTGCCCGTCTGAATTACCTGCACAATACTTACCATGCCTTCCCTGCCACGAAGACACAAGTTAGTATGCAACAGGTTTAAATATACAATTTAGATCACTGGCTTGATGCCACAAAGGGACGAGTTATAGTCACGGGATAGAAAATGATATGCGACGCAGGTGGCGAGCCCCGCCCCATGCCGTTTACTTCCTCAATTCCAATTGACTAATCCATATGTTCCGTCCGGATCGGATCGGTCCCAATGCCCTGGCGACCGTCCGCGAAACCTCCAAAACCTTGTGCACAAGTTGTCCGTGATCAAAACGTTCGTTAAGTTTTCCATCAATCCATGCACGTTTCAAGTTAAATTCTAGTACGATACAAGTTTCATACACAACAGTCTTTGCATAGTCTTTAAGATCCATCTATGGCAAAGAAAAGTGTGTTCCATATGCATAACAATATTCATAAAAGATATATATTCTAACTAAACTTGAAGCATATAATGAACATTCCAAACGAACAAGCATGCAATACAAGTAATCGTTCACAAGTTTGATTGACAAGCAGTATTACCAAGTCTATTCTCTTTTATCTTGGTATCTTTTATTATTACTTGGTATCGTTTGATCGGGACAACAAGAATGCAAGGGTTTTGGTGTGAAGACTTGGAAGCAGGGCTAGCTAATCGGGATGGTAGCCACTCACTTGGATTGTTGGAAGGGAGAAGGAAAGAGGCGCTTCACGACTCCGCTCGCAAGCCGCCTACTGCTCGTTTACCTGCACACGAACAGCTCGATTAATACTTCTTCCTCTCTTTCCAATCTCGGAATAGAAGTACAAGTTGATGAACGAAAATAATGAAAACCATCGAAACCGTTCAAGGAAAACAGGCAAATCCTAAAACCAACTCAAAGCACGAAAGCAACAAACGACATCGAAAACCGAGGCAATGAAAGATAGCAGCGGAGAGGTCCCTCCTGACTCTGCTGCTAAGTCGATCCCGGGGGCACGGTCCACTGAATGTGGGAATCGATTCCGAAGAAACAAATCCATAACGAGGACGAGTTCTTGTTTCAATCTATCCCGATCGAACTATACCGTCTTGTATTTCTTAGCCGCGCTCTCCGCACCGGAAGAACGGGGCGCTACAGCCACAATGCGTTAAGGTTGTCTAGAAGACATATGGGTGAACTCTAGCATGCTATGACGTTATTCCTAAGGCCAACAAATTCTAATATCTTAATCCATCAACATAAGTACAAAAGTATATCATATATGAAAGTAAAAGGCGTCCCAAATTATATACCACATATGATCATGAAGCTAGTGAATATAAAATACTGCACTAGCAGAGTATAATTATACATTATCAAATATACCAGCCATGGTCTAATATATACATCATGTTGACCGAAGTCAGAGAAGTGATCTTAAAATAAGGGGCTAACACTGCCCCTTGCTAGAACACAATAAAATAAAATAACACTACGAGGGGTGAATAAAAGAAACCCACTCGCGAGCTTTAGTCACAGTCTTACGAGTGCGAGCCATCTTGCTGGAAGTGCGGTGGATCCTGATTCTCTTCGGGGTAATCTGGCCATACAAAATTAGTGGGGTCAGAACCCCAAGCAACAAGTATCACAAAGGAGCTCAAGGTGATAGACCAAACATATCACAACATACAACATAAATAAGACATAAAATAAATGCATATCAAGACTTGTACGGTACCAATGTACTTGTCTCAAAAATAATACTGGAAGAACTGATAAGTGCTAAAAAGGAAAGTAAAGCGACGAGCGGTAATAGAGCATAGGAACTACTCTGGATCGGGATCACAACCCTTAAACCAAAAATGGACCGGGGTTGCAGACCTTCACCCTAGCAGAACTTAGCACCCTAACCATGCACCTAAAGAAAATGAAACTAAAGGGACGAGCTTAACTTATAGACAAACATTTATTACATGACCAAACATGCCTACGGCTTGCTATAATTAACTAACTAGGGTTATCACAAAACCAGTTACTAACAAATGCATGATTTAAAGAATATCGCTACCACCGATACTGTAGTTAACCCGGATGGCCAAGATTATACTTGTCTAGTACTTATGGTGCACATCACAAACAATAATGAATAAAGAACTAAAACAGATAACTGATAACATCACATAACATAAAGTAAGCATAAACAAAAAGGGGTTTAGTAAATGAAACTGATTTTGTAAACTTAAAGATATTTTTGTAATTGAAACTGATTTTGTAAACATAAAGAGATTTTGTAAATGAAACTAATTTTGTAAACATAAACTTATCTGTAAATGGTCATGTAACATAACTGGAACTGAAACATAACTAGAATATATACTGGAATGCATATACTAAAATATATAATGTTATGAACCGCGGCTCAATAACAACAACTTGTAGTGCCGCAGCATGCGTAAACTTGGTTAGTTATGGAGCCCTTGCCTAGCAGGGTTGTTCCATGTTGCATGGGGCCCTTGGAGATCGGGGTAGCCGGTAGCACAATATTCTTCCCTTCCAGTGATCTAGGTGAATCTTATCTTGTTTAATCATTACTAAATTATTTTAAGTTCTCGAGTCGTGGACACTTGAGAACTTTCCTAGAATGGCGAATCACGGGTACGAGCTTTTCACGAGTTATCGTATCCGCGACACGCGATACATGGGGCAATACTCACACTCGGTTGCCCGATGGCAAAATATAATAAATTATCATAAAAAATATTTCCATGGTATTGTGAGGATCAAAATCATGTGTTAATATAGGGAAGCACAACATCCAACTATGCTCCAATACTTAACTTGGCTAAAATAGTTTATGCATTAGAAAAAATAATACAATATAGTAAATTGAGGATAACTCTCACATATGAACTCAAAATGAGATGATTCAAAATGATTTGGAAAGTGAAAACAGAGATCTACAACTTTCATGTTTTGAGTTTTATAAAATTCTAGCCAAAAATATCTTAAATAGGCAAAAACAGGCATTTGGGTCACCATGCGCGCAACGCACTACGCGCAGCATAAATTATGTGCGTGGCGCACTGCTGCGGCAAGAAAATCCATGCGCGGTGCACTGCACGGCAGATATTGATGCGCGCAACCACTGATGCGCACAATGAGGGTATGATGTGCGTGACGTACTACTGCAACATGAAACTCCATTCGCGACGCACTGCGAGCGGCAAAAAAGTGATGCGTGGCACATCATTGCGTGACGCATTGCTGTGGCATAAAACTTCATGCACGGTGCATTGTTGCGGCATAAAAATTCATGCACGGCACACTGCTGCGTAGCACTGTTAATCGTCCCTGTCAGATAGGTTCGAGAACGAAGCTCCATAATTTGTTTTGGCCATAAAAACTTTAATTTAACTCCAAATGAGACGATTCAAAAGCCAAAATGCTCGAAATGGAAAGCTCCATCAAATAAAAAAACTAGTTTTTAAAAAAAAAACTACTTTTAATAGATCAAACCAAGGAAAAATCATAGAACCCATATAAAATTTTAAGTTAAAACTAAGATCTATACAAATCTATACATCAAAATAAAACTCCAAGAACTAAAAATGATGAGAACATCAAGGAGAACATTTTCCATCAAACACATTTTTTAAAACAATATATATGTATAAAAGCCAAAAATCAAGGCTTCACCATTGAGCAAGGTGTACTTGCCTTGGTGGCTCCTAGCCTCTCCTCTTACGGTCCAAGTCACAACAACTTCTCCCTAGGGCTAGGGTTTGGCTAGAGGGAGCTTGAAGGAGAGGAGGAAGAAGGAAGCAAGAAGAGTGAAATGAGAAAATGAGTGATGAGAGAGAAAATACTCATATATAAACTAAGAAGAGAGGAAAATAATTTAGTCATGGGTTCAATCAAACGAACCAAACCAAGTGTCCATTCTACATGTGGATCCAAAATCAGGTCTATGACAGTGCCAATGGTTATTCTACTGGTCTCGAGTAGTCTCTCTCAACAACATAAAAAATAACAATAAATAAAATGGCAGGAACAAACACTGAGAAATACAACAAGAGTACCTTATCAGAAAAATTAAATTCTAGAAATACAAGAAATACCAAATCTAAAATCGGGTGTGACAAGTTCAAAGAGAAATCTACTAGGCATCTATCTTTTGGTTCAAGGGTGGACCACTGACTGGAAAAATATCAGGCATAATGGGTAGTCCTCTGGGACAGTATGGGATACGTACCTGGAACCACTGTAGTCTACTATTTTGTTCTTTAGAATAAATCCTATGTAAGGGTGGCTTCGACGTCTTAATGAGTTCTCGGGCATAGTGAATGTCTGGCATGCGTTATAGGAAGCACGAGTAGTTTAGCACTATAAGGGACTTGCAATCAATGCTGCAGTGGCGTGACACCATCATGAGATAAAATATATAAAGCCTCGACTCCGGGCCATATCATAGCGGCAATAACACCGCTAATAGGCAGGTAGCCTAATGCTGAAAAGATAGAGAGTTGTAGCACAACACTACTAAGAGGTTGGTGGCCTCATGTTACAGTGGGTGACACCACATGAGGTAGTTAACCTTGTCTTTAAGCCATGTCCCGCCGGCCCCCTTCACCTCCATCACCACCACCTCCTCCATCATCATCATCTTCCTATCCTCTTTCCTATTTTCCTCATCTCTTTAAAAAAAGAAGAAGAAGGATAAGGGTTTGAGGTAGAAGAAGATGGTGAGTTGGGGAAGGAGAAGGAGATCAAGTCCTAATTTCCTTGTAGGTATATTCCTCTCCCAAATCTTTGTTTTTTTATATACCTAGGTTAGACTTGTATATTTTAATTAATCCCAATTTCTGAATAGAATCTCTTGAGGAAGAGAAATAAAGGATCAAGGCTCAATTTTTAAAATTTAGAATCAAATCAAAGGCAAGCCCTCTCATTTTCTTTATTTTTCAAATTCTTTAATTATATATATATATATATATATATATATATATATATATATATATATAACATGTTTGTTAAAAATCTTCTTACATGAACTTTTGAGTTAAAATTTTTTATTTGTAGGAATTATATTTATTTTGATTTTGATATGTTAACCTAAGTATGTAAGTTTGAAAATTGGAAATGGATGAAATTGGATATATGAATTCAGGGTTTCAGATGGTTATATAAATATTCACATGTTTGTTAAAAAGACCTTTTAGGGGATTTAGAATTGAAAACTTTGCATGTCAATATTTTTAATTGTTTTGATATGTTACCTAGATATGAAGCTAAAAATTTGGAATGTATGAATTTAGATATATGAAAGTATAGCCATTGAACTATATGCTTGATTGGTCTCAAAAATTTGTTATGTAGATTCTAAGTTATATAGGAACCCTACTTGCTCATTGAAATGGATTGTGATTTATGGCATGAATACCATAATCATTAAATTTTGATTTTGAAAGGGACACCATATGAACATATAAACCAAATTGAATATAAGTGTTATGTTGTGTTAGGATATATGTGTGGGATTGTATTCTTGGTATGGTGTTAGCAATTACTTGTTGTATGTGTGTATGGTTAAAATTAGATATGTGATATCTGTATAGTAAGGAAATACAATTATGAATCGTATATTTGTTTGAATAGGTGAAATGGTTTTTAAGGATTTAATTTCGTATCCATAGCTATATTGGAACCATCACGTTAACAAATAAGTGTTTTATGAACTCAAATACTTGTATCTAAATAGTACAAGTTTATATATAATTTCTATGAATCGTGTAGCTATAACAAGAATCTTTTCGATTTAGTTTAGATTAATTAATTAGGTGGTTACTCATCATTTTCTTGAGGTATATATTGCTGCCCTAATTGTAAATTTGGTATTAATTGATGAATCTTGAAGTAATCATTGGTAAAAGAAATGGAATAGGTGAAGTCTTGTTACCATAGAATTGGTCAAGAATAGGATGTAGACGCTTTTGGACCATATTGGATCTCTAGGTACCGCATTCGAGATCAAATTTCTAAAGATTGTAGACTCTCTACTTTAAGTCTATCATAAGTGTAGACTATGTTGGGTAAGTTATAAAAGATACTAGAGTATCAAAATCGACATGTTAACCTATGCATAGATTTTCGATGTATATTCTAGTATAGTTCTTGATTTTAGTGCTCAAGAAAAAATCTTACATTATCACAAGTAAGCTTCGAATAGGTGCACTTACGAATGAAAATTCCTTCCAAAACAAAATGGGCATATATGAAACTCTAGAAATTATTGGATATAGCCTATCCTAATCTAATAGCTAAGTCAAGTTGGATTTTGGGTAATCATAAATGCTTTCGTGCATAGAGAGTATATATTAAAGTCTCTCGAATCATTTTTCTAAGGTCATTTCTATATTAAGATTTCTCTAGAGATGTAATGATTAAATAAATAATGTTGATTATATGTGCTTGTGTTTTGTATATAAATTTTATAATTGTAGACTTGAAGTTATAAATTTTCTAAGACTGTTCAAGTGCTTTCTTGAAACCCTACAGTTGCTAAGAAATAAAGTAAATTGCTAAATTGCATGGTAAGAGGCATGGTAAGCAAATTCTAGTCCTGAGAATTTATTTTACTGTCCAAATTAACTGCGTGTGTTACCTGTGTTGAGAGTTGCTCCATCGAAGGGGTCGGCGAATCCAAAAATTCTACGGAGGTTTGTTCCAGGTATATATTATAAATTGTGAAAATTTTGGAGTCCAGAATACAAAGGAGATTTTGCCAAAATTTTTAAGAAATTCGTGAGAGACCATTTTCGAAAAAATCCAAATAAATTGGTTAGTCTCTATTTCAAGATATTTAGAAGTTATCTGTCTTAGAGTCAAACTCTAAAAATCTTAGATTCAGGATCTATAATGTAAGATGTGTAGGACACTCTTACACGTGCACAAAAGAGCAATAAAACTTTCAATGTTTCACATTCCAATGTAAGGTGTACCAAATTCTATATTTTTTGATTGGTCCTACCAAATAAAATGTTACTGTTTAAACGTGATGCCTTGAGCACACAAAATAGATACATGATTGAATATTTAATATTTTCGCTAAGACAAAATATCTTGCAGAATAGTATTCTCGTAAAGCGTGTGATTGCTGACACACGAGGCGAGATGCGAATCGGGCGAGTACTTTAACTTAAATAGTATGATAGATAGGAATGATTGTGAATTTGTAGAATTGCATTGGGGCGAAAGAGAATATTTGGATCACACCGGCGAACTATTTGCAATATTAATTGTTTTAAAAAGTAATGCTGATCAGTAGTTCCGGCGTACGTATGGTCATACGATGACCGAGGTGAGGCTTAGCTCACTTACCTGCCATTGGATCCGAAATCTTGAAAGAGATCAAGAGATTTGACAATTGTGTATATCCAATGTTGACATATTTTTCGAATTCTTGGAGAAGTTCAAGAAGTTTGACAATTGTTTATATCATGTGTTATCACATTAAATGTGATTAAATGGTTATTATAGTGATACAATGATATCACAATACTGGGGGACTGGAATCTAAGCACCATCCATCCAGTATTTACCTGATCCTGGGTATATGAGATTATTGCGGAGACAACTAATGTTGGTGGTGATCCAAAAGCATTCTCTAAATTGCATTGCATACAAGAATTTCTGTTTGTGACTTGTGATTTATGATTTGGACACCAAGTAGAATATGATTCAAGATTAGTGTGAGTGTGGATTATGATTTGGACAGTAAGTAGAGCAAGTTTTAATAAGAGTTATAATACCCTGTTTCAGGATTTCGCTATAAAAGATGGAACATCCTACTTCATGATTTCATTAAATGTATTCAAGGAATATATTATTCCATTTCTTTATCATGAAACTCGAGAATCATATCATTTTTAGATTTTCATTTTATTTTTATTTATTTTTTTCGTCCTTGACTGAGGGCTTACATGTCGTTTGACGACCTAGTTTTGTTCACTAGATTTTGTAGAAAATATTTTGGAGGAAGCAAAAATTGTACTTTGACAAGGAGCTGGAGAACAAGAAAGATATGTTGCAACGGAAGGCAATTTTAATTGGAATAATATTATTTTTTATCGTGTATTAAGGTATAAAAGATGTTATATGTATATTGGGATAAAAGTTGTAATTGGGCAGAATAGCCCATTTCTATATAGATTTAGAATATCCTTTATCAAGAATATTATTTAGAAAATTTTGCGAATTGTGACCTGTGATATATCTATCCTAGAAAAATTACAGGTGATCGCTGATACGGGTACCGGCGTATTCGTATGGTGCATAGCCTGAAGATGTAGTTACGTACCCGGTTCATCGTATTCTGAAAAGCGGGACCTGCCAGGGGCTATGCGGCCAGGAGCTATGCTACAAGCGAGTTTGTATGAGCGAGTCACATATGGAGGGGACATGGTCTGCTGTTGGCGGCGCATCTCACATTCCAATCTCCCACAAGTTCGATATTTTTCGCTGAATGTGAATCACCATATTACAACGCTCCCGCAGGACAGTCGTTCTCATCGGAACGTGATGCCGTACGAGCCTGGAGTTGTGCTCGCATAAGGTTATGACGTCAAATGTCATAGTTATTATCTAAACGATCAAGTTGCTGCGAAAGTCAAGTATTGTGTACCAAGCACACATCAGAGTATACGCAGCGAAGCTTTCGAAGGGTCTAATGAAGATGCCACAAGGGAGAATGCCACAAAGGCGATGCAACACTCTTGCTCTTTCTCTTGCCCCCAAAGGTACTTACCGTTCCATACATCATGTCCCGTATATCCAAGCTGAGCCACTACACCTGCGTACCTGGAAATAATGCCCACAAACGTAGGTCAGTACACAGCCGTACTGGTGAGTGGGGTAACCCACTCGTCTAAACCGACACTAAGTAGGTAGTGAATGCAAACAGTTATATTGTGATCTTTCTACTTGAATTCTAGATTCATTTCATGGCAGAGGTATGACATGTTAAAAAAAACTGTAAAGCAGGTTAAGCATGCAAGCATTCAACTCAAGCAAATATACTAGCAGTTATATCCAAACTCAAAGGAATACTAAACATGCAAACCGTTTTACTCAAATCCGAAACAAAGCGTGAACCTATCGAACCACATCTCACTCCAAGCCTCAAATCTATCAACTCATGCCATAATCAAAACCTTGCTAATCCAATCATCGCTATGCACACTCTTGCCCGAGGCAAGGTGGCCGCCCGCCGTCTACACGAATGCACAAACTCAAATCGAACCAATTCTTATCTATATGAAGTCACTGGCCAAGCCATAAAGGACTATCCAACTGCAGTTTGATCCGATCCAGCACTGAGTAGCTAGCCCATTTGGAGGTCTCGAACTGCAAGTACCGTGCCTAAAGTACGTTACCATTTGTTTCCTTCATGGCCGAACGGTCCCGGTGTCCCGGAGCCTATCCCGTTCGAGAAAACCAAACCATGTGCGCAACATGTTGTTCGTGACCAATGCAAACTCCAACTGTAGGTATGACGAGAGAATTGAGCCTTCTCGTCCCACCAAACGATACTCGCCTCGATCCATCCAATTCACCATAACTATTCTCCAACTTATAGCCCAAGACACCATCTCAAGTTATCTCCATTATGTACTATGTCGCTTCTTGACCCAGTGCTCCGATTGGTGCAACACCCCCCTCTCCGAAAGCTCCGTGGTACAATGTCCCAACAGTGGCACAGTGCCCTCTCCGATGCAGTTGTCCATTTTCGACCATAATTGCATGCTTTGCTTGACAAAACGTCCAACTTGATACTCGTGTACAACGCACGCTCGCTCGCCCGTCCGATGAAATGTTTTGCTTCTACAACCAAATACTCGTGTGCAACTTGATACACATGTAACACATAGCACCACTACTAAAATATATTTCTGTAGAGAATTATTTAATACTTTAGTAAACTCACAGAGGACAGGAAAGTTTCATACGGAACTCTGTCTACTAGTCCATCTGTGAGGCGTGATATTTCGCTGCGTGATATTTGTCATATAGTTTTGTGCCGAACCAATGTCTCATTCCATCTTCTCCAAAGGCATATCTTGAGCAAGGACATAAGACGATGTTTTGAGCACCTTATGTACCCTGCCGTACAAACAATACCTTTACGGGCTAAAATAACAAATTTGGAATATTTTAATGAAAATTTATAACATCAATGCTATACTCAAACATGTCAGGCTAGTTGGCGCCTAGGCAGAATTAGACGACACCTAGGCGGAATTAGGCGTTAGGACTTCGGTGTCTGCATGACTATCGCCTAGCGACTTTTACAACCTTGATCAACATACAAGGGTTTGAATATGGCTTTGGAGCATAGTATAAGAAGTAGCAAATCTATAGTATTTCATACACATTGCATTCCATAAAGGTAAACCTTGTATACATGGCCATTATTCTGTCTATGGTGCTCTATTATTAATCATCTTTAGACATCCAAAAAATATATTTTGGTTTTGCAAGTAATATTGATGTAAACTTCCATGTAAGAAAATCAACATATCATGATTATTTTGTTCTTATACCTTGTTAGGTACCTATGGTGCGGTATTAGTTTGGTCAGTGTTTTCTAAGGTTGATTATGCTTTCCTTTTTCAATATCATTTGTCCAGACTCCAGTGTTTATTACCTTTGCACTTCTGGCATGTCCCCTTTGTGAAATATGGATATTATTGATGTTTTTGGTAGACATTCCCTTGAAGTTTTGAGAACTTTACCCCCTTTCATGTTGAAAGCATTATCCCAAATCATGCTCTAAAGATACCTTAGTTCTGTTGGTGATAATCTTGTTAGTTTGTTTAGATTGTTTAGTTGGTTTAGATTATTAGTTGGTTTAGATTGATAAGTTGTTTGTTGAAACAACTTTGATATATTTATTATTTAGTCTATCTCTTTACATCAAATGTTCAACTATATATAGCTACCATTTTATTCAATAAAAATCACCAAGTTTATTCATCCTCCACAAAACTTGTGTCCTGTTTCCTCGTTACTGGACTATTTTACTACATTTGGTATCAGAGCTCGGGTTGAGGAACAGAGAAGCTATGGCAACCAACGACGAACAAGGCCCCACGACGTCGACGTCATTCATCTTCAAGTACCCCATGCTGACACGGACCAACTACGCGGATTGGGCTCCCTTAATGAGAGTCAACATACAGGCGCAAGGCCTGTGGGAGGCGATCGAACCCGGGAAAGCCGACTACCGCGACGACAGGATGGCCTTGTCCGTCATACTCCGTGTCGTGCCGCCAGAGATATTGCGGACACTGGCAGTAAAAGACACTGCCAAGAAAGCATGGGACGCTGTGAAGATGATGCGGATGGGGGTCGAGCGCGTGTGCGAGGCCAAGGCACAGAAATTGTGCGCTGACTTCGAATCAATGAAGTTCAAGGACGGTGAGTCCGTCGAGGACTTCGCGATGCGGCTCACGGGACTCGTCAGCGACCTGCAACTACTCGGCGATGAAATGGACGACGAGAAGGTAGTTAAAAAATTCCTTCGAGTCATTCCATCCAAGTACACGCAAGTCGCCATCGCTATTGAGACTTTAGTGGATCTCAAGACGCTGTCAATTGAAGAGCTTACCGGTCGTCTTCTAGCCGTTGAGGAGCGGTACGATCTTGGCAACAACTCCTGCGACACAAGTAGCCGCCTTCTCCTCTCCGAAGAGGAGTGGCTCGCTCGCACGAAGCAGAGGAAGGAAGGTGACGCCTACTCCGACGGTGGCAAAAGTTATGGTCGTGGGCGCGGCAAGCCAAGAGGTCGTGGCCGCGGCAACACGAACTATGGCAACGGCAACGCGTCCGGTGGCACGCGCGACAAGAAGGGTAAGTGCCACAATTGTGGCATCTACGGCCACTGGTCGAAGGATTGCAGCAAGCCGAAGCGCGATGAGCGTGCCAATCTGATGCAAATCGACGACGATGAACCAATACTGCTCATGGCCATGCTTCATGAGGAAAAAGTACAGATCCATGAAGAGAAGGTGCAACAAAGATCAAAAGGCGACGAGAAGGACGAGAACCACCTATGGTATCTCGACAATGAGGCTGCAGCTTCGGATGGCCTCTCTGAAGCTGAAGATGAAGTTTGTGCCTTGCCAAATGATCCTGAATGCTCTCCTGGAACTCTTGTCTTGGAGAGGCTCCCTTATGGGCGAAAGTACTGGTCTGATTCTCCCAAAGGGTCTAGTGGAAACTCCCCTTCAGCTCATGGACAATCAAACTTTTCATCAGATGTTAACTCACATGTCAGTGATGAAATACCAAACTTAACAGTTGAGGTTGAGGAAAAGTCTGAGAATTCATCCAATGGCCAGAAGGGGAAGCAATGTCGTCCTCCGCTGGGTATTGGTCTTAATGTGCCTGATGACCAGGTTCTTGAAGACATGGCCTCTCAGAACTCTCCGCAGTGGCTCGGCCCCCAGGTGGAGGTGATCCGGTCCGCGACCAAGTCCATCGAGCGGGAGATCAACTCGGTCAACGACAACCCGCTGATCGACGTATCCCACAACAAGGCGCTGCACGGGGGCAACTTCCAGGGCACGCCGATCGGCGTGTCGATGGACAACACCCAGCTGGCCGTCGCCGCCATTGGGTGTCACGCCCCGATCCCGAAAGGGTCAATCGTCCTCGCTGGATCCTTCACGGAACCGATTCGTCCTCGCTGGGGCATGATGCCGTACGAGCCTGGAGTTGCGCTCGTACAAGGCAAGAACTTGCAGTTATAGGAACCCACTTTGAAACACAATTTAGAAAACACATTCACAGATAATTGAACACAAGTACAGGAAGGAAACATGCTTTTTCATTGATAATTCAGAGTAATTTACATAGAGTCTACATTGATGCGCCTTCTCGGCTACTTGAATTACATTAGAAAAGATAACTCAAAATGTAGGGCGCGCTCCATCAGATAGTCCCCGTCGTCCATACATTACGCCCTTGTATAGGTTGAAAGTCCAAGCCTCCAAAATGATCTGACTTCAACTATACTTCAAAATAGAGGTGCTCCTAACGCCTCTTCGTCTATCCACTAGCGTTGCACCGTCTGAGTGCCTGAAATAGTTGCCCACAACGTGGGTCAGTACTCAACTTGTACTGGTGAGCGGGATGAATCCCACTCGACTAAATCGACACTAGCTTATTAGGGGCGAGCATGCATTAAGATTACTTCTATAAAGAAGCAAGTGAATTCAATTCATATCAGTTGTATGTTCTGATAGAAATGAAAATAACATCGAATCCAACCAGTACATCGGTTGCTTACTCAACCGATGCACGCCTTCCCTGCAATGAAACACAAGTATACTTACCATCTGCATAAGATAATAATTAGCATGTATTCCATTCTTTACGGTCATTGGTGTGATCGACACCTTAGGGACATCTTTCCAAGCATTAGCGGCGCGCCCTATCAGCCCGGGTAGCAAGCCCTGCTGGAGGTCCCGCTAAGCATCGTGACTAGCACGAATCGAATATTTCCCTCCGGATCGATACGGTTCCAGTGCCCCAGAAAACCGTTTTGAGAAAATGCTAAACCTTGTGCACAAGTTGTCCCAGACCATGCAAATGCATGAACATTTTATATCTCATACAATGCATCGAATTAAACAGATGAAGTAAAGCAGCAATATATATCTTATGCAACAGTTCACATTTTCTCAATGCGGTGTTCCGATTTTGATATCCCATGGGTCCAAACTCTATCCGAGGCACCAGGCCGTAACCAACAGCCAATTTCCTTTCCAACCAACTCGAATTATAAGGTGTGTAAGCATATAGTAAAATTAGTCTACAATTCCCATGTTCCTTTCTTAGTGGCTGGCATGCATTGTGGCTAAGCATTTCCTAGGCGTCCAACCGGGCATCATCGAGTGAACGTTTGAAACATTAGAGATGTTGGCGTGAAGAAGTAGGAAAGAAGGGACCAAACCACTCACTGGTTAAGGGAAAAGTTGCTGAAACAAGGAATCCCGCCTAGCGACGATCAAACGTCAGTTACGCGGACCTGCAACAGCACGAGCACCGAGTTAGAATTCTTGCCTATCCTTCCTTGCCGAACTCTCCAAAATTCAAGCTCCAATCAATAAAACCAACAACGAAAACCAAGCAACTCGAAAGCAACACCAAATCAAATCCCAAAGCGGCAATCAAGAAAACCAAGCAACCAAACACGAAAACTATTGTACTCGTTTCAATAGAGGCCTTTCCATGAGTTGGAAAGGATCATCGCATTTCGTCCGTGGCAATAAGATGCCGAAGATCTAAGCATACTCTGACGGACTAGCCACAAGCCCAATTATATAGTGCACATCCCGGTCGGATCGGGATTTGAGGCACTACATAATATACCACTAAGAAAAAGTTTTGTCCCGAAACTTAAGAACAAGGCCCTACCTCCGACTGAATGAACAACGAAGGATATTTCTCCTTCATCTCTGATTCCATCTCCCAGGTTGATTCCCCAACTGAATGGTTCCGCCACAGACGCGAACCAAGGACATCGTACGGTTGCGAAGTACTTTTTCCTTACGATCCAGAATCTGCACCGGCTCTTCTGAGTATGATAAATCTGTGCGCAGTTCCAATTGTTCGAAGCTAACCACATGACTCGGGTCATGCACATACTTCCGAAGTTGAAAAACATGGAACACGTCATGCACTTCAGCCAAGGCGGGAGGTAGTGCAATCCGGTATGCCACAGCTGTCACTCGTTCCAGAATCTCGAAGGGGCCGACAAACCTGGGACTCAGTTTGCCCTTCACGCCGAAACGCATCACCCCACGCATCGGCATCACTTTCAAGAATACATGATCCCCGACCATGAATTCCAAAGGTCTACGATGAGCATCGGCATAACTTTTCTGTCGGCTCTGCGCCGTGCGGAGTCTTTCCCGAATCAAGCGAACTTTCTCAACTGCCTGTTCTACCAGCTCTGGCCCGAGTACTTGCCGCTCGCCGACTTCGTCCCAACAAATTGGAGATCGACACTTGCGCCCATAAAGTGCTTCGTACGGTGCCATCTGGATGCTCGATTGGTAGCTGTTGTTGTACACAAACTCCGCCAACGTGAGATGCGTGTCCCAACTAGTCTTCAAATCGATTGCACACAGCCGTAACATATCTTCAAGTATCTGATTTGTCCTTTCCGTCTGTCCATCAGTCTGGGGGTGGTATGCAGTACTGAACTGTAGCTTGGTTCCCAAAGCAGACTGTAGGCTTGTCCAAAAACGAGATAAGAAGCGTCCGTCACGGTCAGAGACGATTGAGGCAGGTACTCCGTGTAATCGAACAATCTCGTCTATGTAAATCTGTGCTAACCGATCGACGCTCCAAGTAATTTTTATAGGAAGAAAGTGGGCTGATTTGGTCAATCGATCAACTATGACCCAAATCGCATCATGCCCCCGCGGCGTCTTCAGAAATCCCACAATGAAATCCATAGTGATTTTGTCCCATTTCCACTCAGGAATAGCGAGGTTCTGCAGCTCCCCGCCGGGCCTCTGATGTTCAGCTTTCACCTGTTGAAAGGCCATGCACTGTGACACAAAGGTCGCCACATCCCGCTTCATACCTTGCCACCAGAAGGTTCTGCGTAAGTCCATATACATCTTAGTGCTCCCCGGATGTAAGGAATACTTCGCATAGTGTACTTCCGCCATAATTTCCCTTCGGAGTTCTGGGTCGCTAGGAACACATATCCTTCCTTTCATTTGTAAGGTCCCATCTTCGCCTGCCACAAAGTCAGACGTCTTCCCCGCCGAAATCAGTCCGCGTGCCTTCGCTAGGAACTGATCGCCCTCCTGAGCTGATTTGATTCTATCACGCAGACTTGGTTCAAGATGGAGTGATGCCAGCTGCACTCCTTGATGCTGAACACGGAGCTCGATGCCCATCGCCTCAAGATCTCGAAGTAAATGGTTGTTTATGGATAACGAGCCCACATACTTCCGACTCAGAGCATCAGCAACGACGTTTCCCTTGCCCGGTGTGTAAGCGATCGTCAAATCATAGTCCTTAATCAGTTCTAGCCAACGCCGCTGTCGGAGGTTCAGTTCTCGTTGTGTGAATAGATACTTGAGGCTCTTGTGATCTGTGAAGATTTTGCAAGTAACACCGTAAAGATAATGCCTCCACAACTTCAGTACAAATACAATTGCCGCCAATTCCAAGTCGTGCGTCGGGTAGTTTTTCTCGTGCGGCTTCAGTTGTATGGAGGCGTACGATATTACCTTATCCCTCTACATGAGCACACATCCCAAACCAAGTCCCGAGGCGTCACTGTATATCTGAAACTCCTCTACCCCATCTGGAAGAGCAAGGATCGGAGCTGAAACAAGACGCTGCTTAAGTTCTTGAAAGCTGGCTTCGCAGTCATCACTCCATTTGTATACAATCCCTTTTTGAGTGAGGCGAGTCAAAGGCGAGGTCAGTTTAGAAAAATCCTTCACGAACCTACGGTAGTATCCCGCTAGGCCCAGAAAGTTTCGTACTTCGCTGGCTGATGTAGGTTGCTTCCAATCCACCACTGCCATTATTTTCTTCGGGTCTACGGCGATGCCTTCTGCCGAGACAACATGACCCAGAAATGCTACGCTGTTCAACCAGAACTCACACTTGCTGAGCTTAGCGTACAACTGATGCTCTCGTAATGTCTGCAGCACGATCTTTAGGTGTTCCTTGTGTTCCGCCTCGTTCTTGGAATATATTAGAATGTCGTCGATGAACACGACCACAAACTTGTCTACGTACGGCCGAAACACGCGGTTCATCAGATCCATGAAAGCTGCAGGGGCGTTCGTCAAACCGAACGACATCACAAGAAATTCGTAGTGTCCGTATCGGGTCCTGAATGCAGATTTTTGAACATCATCTGATTTGATTTTCAATTGGTGATATCCTGACCTGAGATCAATTTTAGAGAAAACTGTTGCACCTTGTAGTTGATCAAACAAGTCATCTATCCTTGGCAATGGGTATTGGTTCCGCACGGTCACCTTATTTATTTCTCGATAGTCGATACACAGCCGCATGGATCCATCCTTTTTCTTCACGAACAGCACCGGAGCACCCCACGGAGAAACGCTTGGACGAATGTATCCTCGGTCCAACAGATCTTGTAACTGAATCTTAAGTTCCTTCAGCTCTGCTGGGGCCATTCGATAAGGTGCCTTCGATATCGGTCGCGAATCCTGAAAAGTGTCAATGCTGAATTCGATCTCACGATCTGGAGGCATTCCAGGCAGCTCGTCCGGAAAAACGTCGAGGAAATCTGCTATGATTTCAGCCTGAGCTGCATTTGTACTTTCCTGTCGGGTATCTCGAACAGAAGCTAAGTACCCTTCACAGCCCTAATGCAACATACGCCTAGCCGAAATTGCTGATATTATCATTGCCGTCTTCGGTGCAGCGCTGCACGAATAGTAAAAGTCTGCCTCGCCAGGTAGACGGAATACGACTCGCTTCTCCGCGCACTCAATTGTTGCATGACAAGCACCCAACCAATCCATCCCGAGAATAATATCGTAATCCTTAATGTCTAATACAATGACATCTAAGGAAAGCTTCCTGCCTCCGATACAAATATAACCATCCTTACAGATCGCATGGGCGGGCATGTCGACTCCTGAAGGTGTGCTCACGCAAAGATTCATATTTAAGGGAGTAGAAGCTAATTTATGCTCATTAGTAAAATTAGCAGATATGAAACTATGCGTAGCACCTGAATCGAATAAGACTCTAGCGGGCAATTCTCTGAAAAGTAGAGTACCTGTCACGACAATTTCAGAGGCGGATGCATCATCCCGAGTCAGCGCATAGACTCGTCCTTGAGCACCCTGGCGTTGTGGATTCACTGGCACAGCATTGGCATCATTTGCTGGAGGCCCCCTGTTCTGATTCCAGTTGTTCCGGTTCCCGTGGTGCTGATTCCCATTGTTATGATTCCCATTGTTATTATTCTCATTGTTCCGATTTCCGTTGCCCTCCGGACAGTGAAAGTGTTTGTGGTCCAGACGGCCACATTTAAAACACCCTTTAGCTCGGCATTCAATCATTCGATGCCCTAATCTGCCGCACCTATGGCAGTGCAGTGCCTGGGGTGGACCCCTATTTTCCGATGTGTGCGGACGTTTTTGTGCTCCCTGCCCTCCCGTTTCCAGAGGTCGTTTGATGTTGTTGGTACGGGGGGTTTGCACATCGACCTTTGGGAGATTGCGCCCAAAGATCCGCTCGCTATTCAGGGCTGCTTCGTAGCATTCCCTGTATGTTTGGCACCTCTGGTTGATGACGTCCCTACGCAAATCATCATTCAAACCCTTCTGGAAGCGATAGCACCACGCCTGCTGGTTAGGCAAGAAGTGCCCAGCAAACTTAGCCAGCTTAGCAAATA
The DNA here is from genome assembly GCA_036927795.1 of Iris macrosiphon. Classification (NCBI taxonomy): domain Eukaryota; kingdom Viridiplantae; phylum Streptophyta; class Magnoliopsida; order Asparagales; family Iridaceae; genus Iris; species Iris macrosiphon. Next base: position 2,628,757 of record JAYESA010000007.1, on the reverse strand, counting down.
CTGAGTCGTACTCATCAACAGACATACTTCCTTGCACCAGATTGCTGAAGTCATCTTCCTTCTGTTGACGCACGGCCCGGGGAATATATTGTTCAATGAAGGCAGATTTGAACATTCCCCAAGTAATTTTGCAGTTGGGATTGGCATCATAAATCCCTTGCTTAGTGGCTTCCCACCAATCATGCGCACGCAGTTCCAGCTGAACCGATGCACAGACAACTCGCTTGGATCCCCGGATGCCGACCAGATTGAAGAGTCCCTCCAGCTTAGCAATCCATCCCATTACCACGTCCGGTTCTGCTCGTCCGTTGAACGTTGGTGGATGCATCTTAGTGAACTCTGCGGCACGGCAGGTGTTCCTTGCTGGATGCTGTGTTTCTTCGGACTCATCCTCTACCGCCACAGCCGGCGGTGCAGCAGGCGTCACCGTGGCTCCCCCGTTGTTGGGTACCAAGGATGCAATCAGTTGCATCATGGTATCCATCTGCTTTTGTTGAGCAGCCAACTGTGCTTGTTGAGAAATGGCTTGTTGTTGCTGCACCTCCATGAGATGCATAAGTCGTTCGGACATATCCATTGAACCCGCTCCTCCGGATTCTCCAGAACTTGCCGGATCGTTCTGGACGGGCTGAGCACTGCTTGCAGCGGCAGTGTTTTTCTTAGCCATTGCTACAAAAGAGAGTAGCTTGTTAACACCTCAAAAATAATAGATTTTTGTATCTATGGGCTCATTGTATAGGCGACTCATCTCATGCAGCGGACACCGAATGCAACTCAACCGAGAGACGCATCAAACTCCTTTATAATCTTTTTGAAATCCCAAGGATGTAAAGCCTAAGCTCTGATACCAATATGTCACGCCCCGATCCCGAAAGGGTCAATCGTCCTCGCTGGATCCTTCACGGAACCGATTCGTCCTCGCTGGGGCGTGATGCCGTACGAGCCTGGAGTTGCGCTCGTACAAGGCAAGAACTTGCAGTTATAGGAACCCACTTTGAAACACAATTTAGAAAACACATTCACAGATAATTGAACACAAGTGCAGGAAGGAAACATGCTTTTTCATTGATAATTCAGAGTAATTTACATAGAGTCTACATTGATGCGCCTTCTCGGCTACTTGAATTACACTAGAAAAGATAACTCAAAATGTAGGGCGCGCTCCATCAGATAGTCTCCGTCGTCCATACATTACGCCCTTGTATAGGTTGAAAGTCCAAGCCTCCAAAATGATCTGACTTCAACTATACTTCAAAATAGAGGTGCTCCTAACGCCTCTTCGTCTATCCACTAGTGTTGCACCGTCTGAGTGCCTGAAATAGTTGCCCACAACGTGGGTCAGTACTCAACTTGTACTGGTGAGCGGGATGAATCCCACTCGACTAAATCGACACTAGCTTATTAGGGGCGAGCATGCATTAAGATTACTTCTATAAAGAAGCAAGTGAATTCAATTCATATCAGTTGCATGTTCTGATAGAAATGAAAATAACATCGAATCCAACCAGTACATCGGTTGCTTACTCAACCGATGCACGCCTTCCCTGCAATAAAACACAAGTATACTTACCATCTGCATAAGACAATAATTAGCATGTATTCCATTCTTTACGGTCATTGGTGTGATCGACACCTTAGGGATATCTTTCCAAGCATTAGCGGCGCGCCCTATCAGCCCGGGTAGCAAGCCCTGCTGGAGGTCCCGCTAAGCATCGTGACTAGCACGAATCGAATATTTCCCTCCGGATCGATACGGTTCCAGTGCCCCGGAAAACCGTTTCGAGGAAATGCCAAACCTTGTGCACAAGCTGTCCCAGACCATGCAAATGCATGAACATTTTATATCTCATACAATGCATCGAATTAAACAGATGAAGTAAAGCAGCAATATATATCTTATGCAACAGTTCACATTTTTTCAATGCGGTGTTCCGATTTTGATATCCCATGGGTCCAAACTCTATCCGAGGCACCAGGCCGTAACCAACAGCCAATTTCCTTTCCAACCAACTCGAATTATAAGGTGTGCAAGCATATAGTAAAATTAGTCTACAATTCCCATGTTCCTTTCTTAGTGGCTGGCATGCATTGTGGCTAAGCATTTCCTAGGCGTCCAACCGGACATCATCGAGTGAACGTTTGAAACATTAGAGATGTTGGCGTGAAGAAGTAGGAAAGAAGGGACCAAACCACTCACTGGTTAAGGGAAAAGTTGCTGAAACAAGGAATCCCGCCTAGCGACGATCAAACGTCAGTTACGCGGACCTGCAACAGCACGAGCACCGAGTTAGAATTCTTGCCTATCCTTCCTTGCCGAACTTCCCAAAATTCAAGCTCCAATCAATAAAACCAACAGCGAAAACCAAGCAACTCGAAAGCAACACCAAATCAAATCCCAAAGCGGCAATCAAGAAAACCAAGCAACCAAACACGAAAACTATTGGACTCGTTTCAATAGAGGCCTTTCCATGAGTTGGAAAGGATCATCGTATTTCGTCCGTGGCAATAAGATGCCGAAGATCTAAGCATACTCCGACGGACTAGCCACAAGCCCAATTATATAGTGCACATCCCGGTCGGATCGGGATTTGAGGCACTACATCGGGAAGCTCATGTTCGCGCAGTTCTCCGAGCTCGTCAACGACTTCTACAACAACGGCCTCCCTTCGAACCTCTCCAGGGGGAGGAACCCGGGCCTCGACTACGGGTTCAAGGGGGCGGAGATCGCGATGGCCTCCTACTGCTCGGAGCTCCAGTTTCTGGCCAACCCGGTCACCAACCACGTCCAGAGCGCGGAGCAGCACGTGAACTCGCTAGACCTGATCTCCTCCCGGAAGACCGCGGAGGCGGTGGAGATACTCAAGCTCATGACCTCCACCTACTTGGTGGGGCTCTGCCAGGCCGTCGACTTGCGGCATTTGGAGGAGAACTTGAGGAGCGCCGTCAAGAACACGGTGGGGCAGGTGGCGAAGAAGGTCCTGACGATGGGCGCCAACGACGAGTTTCATCCTTCGCGGTTCTGTGAGAAGGACCTGATCAAGGTGATCGACCGCGAGCACGTATTCACGTACGTGGACGACCCCTGCAGCACGACGTACCCGCTGATGTAGAAGCTGAGGCAGGTGCTGGTCGAGCACGCGCTGGCGAACGGCCAGAACGAGAAGGAGATCGGGAAGCAGGGGCTCAAGAAGAAGCTCGTCAAGGAAGGGGAAGGATGGGAGACTCCGGAGGTCGGCGACGAAGTCGAAGTGCACTACTCCGGAACATTGCTCGACGGGTCGAAGTTTGATTCCAGCCGTGACCGTGCGGAGCCATTCAAGTTCATGCTCGGCCAAGGGCAAGTTATCAAAGGATGGGACCAAGGCATCAAGACCATGAAAAAAGGCGAGAATGCAATCTTCACCATCCCCCCGGAACTGGCATATGGTGAATCGGGTTCTCCACCCATGATTCTTCCTAATGCCACACTCCAATTTGATGTTGAGCTCCTCTCCTGGTCTAGTGTCAAGGACATTTGTAAGGATGGAGGCATCATTAAGAAGATCCTAAAGGAAGGAGAAAAGTGGGAGAATCCCAAGGACCTTGATGAAGTTTTAGTAAAATACGAGGCTAGACTTGAGGATTATCACCAGGTGGTCTTGGATGCTAATGATGTCGCACAATCTAAAGAGGAGCCCAGAAATGGAATAATCATCAGCTGGTCTCCGATGGGCAGATCGAAAATGGGAAAACTGTTGAAGTTGTTTCCGAAGTCACAGAACATGAACAAGAAGTTAAAGTGATCAATGAGTTAAAAAAGAAGGCACATGCGCTAAAAGATATGCGGGATTATTCATTCCTGCTCTCGGATGATGCTGATTTTCCTGTTTTGGATAAGGGGCAGCAGTAGCAGCCTGCAGTCCGAAAGCTAGCTCCAAATTCTGATGATCGTCCAGCTCAAGATTCATTGAAGTTCAAACCACCCATGGGCAAGCATATGCCTGCGAGGCCCGTGTCCAATGGCGACCATATGAAGACTTCTTTTGCGAAAAATCTTCAATCAAAGACTAGACTGGACCCAGTCAAGGAAGCTGTTATGAGCAGATCCACGCCAATTTCAGCTGAGAATAGAAAAGTTGTTTGTGGTAATGGCTCCAGCCGGTCTGTAGGGCATAAACCTTTACCTTCAAAGGTTTCTTGTACTACTACAGGTGCAAATAGACCTGCAAAGGTCATGAATGACCCCACTTTAAAAAAGAAGGTTCTATCTGCAGTGCCTCATTCTTCAAGTCAGAAGAATGCTTAGTCTGAACAGAAGAGGAGACCGAGTGAAAGGATGTATGAAGTTAGACCAGCACCAAGACAGCCACCGCCTTTGTCCAAACCTCCGCCTTCTCAGAAAATCCGTGTCCGGGATGGCCGTGAGGACCAGCTGAAGAAGAAGCCGTTGAAAAGGAGAACTGATGAGGATGACGAAGAGAATCCTTTCCTAATGATCAGAAGAAAGTGAAGCATTGATGCAACAAGATTAAGGGAGTGATTGTTGGTGATAATCTTGTTAGTTTGTTTAGATTGTTTAGTTGGTTTAGATTATTAGTTGGTTTAGATTGATAAGTTGTTTGTTGAAACAACTTTGATATATTTATTATTTAGTCTATCTCTTTACATCAAATGTTCAACTATATATAGCTACCATTTCATTCAATAAAAATTACCAAGTTTATTCATCCTCCACAAAACTTGTGTCATGTTTCCTCGTTACTGGACTATTTTACTACAAGTTCTTTAAGTGCTTGTGGAGATTATTCTTGAATTAAGAGGCATTATTACTTTTTTATTTGTTATAACTATTGCTGTAATTTAAAAATAACATAATTATTTAAAAATAACTTCTTCTTCTTCTGCAATCATGCATATCATATTCTTCCCTTGAATTTGTGTCAACAAGCCTTGCCACAAGTAACCTTGCTAGAATATACTGTGCTTGTGAGTGATTTTTTATGTTTCTTCCCGTGGAGATTGGTTGTGGAGTCATGAAATTAAGCCCAGTTGAATGTTATCATATGCTTCTATTTTTAGATTCTGATGTATTTCTACCTTTTAATAACTTGAGATTTATTGAAATTTTGGACATTTTCTTCTACTTTCAGAGAACATGTGCTATTTGTTTAGGCATCGTGAAAGCAGGCCAAGGTCATGCCATCTTCACTGCCGAGTGCTCCCACACCTTCCACTTCCACTGCATAGCATCTAACGTAAAGCGTGGCAATCAGGTTTGCCCAGTATGCAGGGCTAAATGGAAGGAGATTCCTTTCCAGATCTCTTCAACCTCCGCGGAGCCTCATCATGGAAGATCACGAGCGAACCCGCTCAATTGGAGCTGTGATGATAGTTATTTCAATCTCTTGCGTCGGCTACCTCGAGCGAACTCCTCTAATCGGCAACACCATCTCACCCCTCTTTTCCACTCTTCAGAGCCAAATGCTTTTGATGACGACGAGCCTTTAGATTTAAAGTCTGATACAGCTAGAGGTCATAGTTTAAAGTATCGGCCGATACCGATCCGATACGGCTGATACCGATACAGTTTGACATGTTCCGATCCGATACCGACCGATACCCGATACTGACCGATACCGACATTAGATGTCTCTTTTTCAATCAATTCGGCAAAAAAAATTGAATTAAAAAGACCAATTAGAAATGGTGTAAAAGCATAGTAAAGTTGTAAAAACATATAAAAGAGGAAAACTTATCTATCGCATATAAATCAATCGACAAGGATGACTACTATTTCATTCAATATAAAAAATACTAAGAAACAATACTGGAAATACTTTAAATTATACATAAATGTATAAAATATATTCTCTAAAATGTTAATAATTTACTAATAGTTGTTTGCTTTCCGATACCAAAAAATTTGATACTCCAATCCGAAACCGCCGATACTACTGATACTGCCGATCCCGATACTCATAGGAATAGTCCGATTCCGATACCGATACTTTGAACCTTGCTAGAGATACACAACAAGGTTCCATCAAAACATTAGATATGAAGATCTATCCAGAATTCTCAGTCATTCCTAAATCGGCTTCTGAAGATAAATTTGCTGTCCTTGACCATCTCAAGGCCCCACATGCCAGCACTAGAACTGTTCCTGGTAGAGGTTTCCAATCTAACAATTTGTCAGTCTCGCAAACTTCTCGTGCGCCTGTTGATCTGGTCACGGTTCTTGATATCAGTGGCAGCATGGCCGGTACCAAGCCTGCTCTTCTGAAGCGAGCTATGGGATTTGTGATTCAAAACCTTGGACCATCTGATAGGCTGTCAGTAATTGCCTTCTCATCAACTGCACGCCGCCTCTTCCACCTCCGCCGGATGTCCGAGTCTGGCCGTCAGCAGGCACTGCAAGCTGTCAATTCCCTGGTGTCTAGTGGCAGGACCAACATTGCTGAGGGCCTGAGGAAGGGCGTGAAGGTACTTGAAGAGCGAAAGGAGAAGAGGCCGCTCTGCAGCATCATACTTCTCTCTGATGGCCAGGACACATACACTGTCTCTTCCTCTGGCAGTGTAACACCTGGGATGCAACCGGATTACCGGTCGCTTGTGCCATCCTCCATACAAGACGGTAGTGGCAGCACCCACCAGATACCAGTCCACGCATTTGGTTTTGGTGTTGACCACGACTCAGCATCTATGCACTCTATTTCAGAGGCTTCTGGTGGGACCTTCTCCTTTATTGAGGCTGAGGGCGTTATTCAGGAAGCATTTGCTCAATGCATTGGTGGACTTCTCAGTGTGGTGGTGCAAGAGTTGCGAGTCACTGTGGAGTGTATGCACTCAGGAGTCCACCTTGCTCCGATCAAATCAGGTTGCTACGCCAGCCAGGTTGCCGATGATGGACTCAAAGGATCTATCGATGTGGGGAACTTGTATGCAGATGAAGAAAAGGGATTTCCTGGTGTCCGTAAATGTTCCAATTGTTTCTCTTGAGGAAATAGTGTTGCTAAAGGTGGCTTGTGCTTATAGAGACCCCGTGTCAAATGAGGTGGTCAATTTGGAAGGTGAAGATGTCAGAATACAAAGGCTGGAATGTGTTGCATCAAGAACAATGTCGATCGAGGTGGACCGGGAGAGGAACCGAGTGCGAGCAACAGAGGCCATGGCTGAGGCAAGGACTGTTGCTGAGCAGGGCTTGCTGTCTGAGGCAGTTTCGATATTGGAGGCTTGCCCGTAGGATACTGTCAGAGTCATTGGCAGGACGATCTGGCGACAGACTGTGCCTGGCGTTGGATGCGGAACTGAAAGAAATGCAAGAGAGGATGGCAAGCAGGCAGAGGTATGAGGCTTCGGGAAGGGCTTATGTGCTCTCAGGGTTGAGCTCTCATTCATGGCAGAGGGCGACAGCTCGTGGCGACTCAACCAGCAGTGCCAGCCTTGTTCATTCTTACCAGACACCAACCATGGTCGGTATGGTGAACCGATCTCAAGTATTGTGTCTGTCAGCTTGGCAACCCACTCCACCAATCCGGCCAACAAAGTCTTTTCTGGCTCCACCGGAGCCTAGGTAACATCAGCTTGTTAGTTTTTGAGGAATAGCACTAGAGAAGGAACTCTTCAAAGTATTTTCTCAGTACCTTGCATTTTTCATCTAATTTTTCCTTTCTGGTTTGGGTGATGTATGTAGGAGATTTGCGTATAAGCTTGTGATATTTTGGAATATTTAGGGTGCATTATTCACTTCATAATATTTATGTATAATAAATCCATTTCTCTTGCAAATCGATACTAAGCAGAGTTGATTTTTGGATTGTATGCTACATTGGTAGTAATATGTGGTTGCCTGTCTGCTGAATATATCATTTTCTTACTGAACTTTATGGTATTGGTTGGTACAAGCCAGGAAGAAGCTTGTGCGGTCTGCAAGAAGGCTAGTTTGATTGGAAGTTTAGCTCATCCGATGGACACGGAGGCTAGTTTGATTGGAAGTTTAGCTAATCCGCTGAACACGGAGGCTATGATTCCACTTTGTAAAATACAAAGATAACACAAAAAAAATATTTGATTTTAGGGGCTGAATAGAATCACCTTGTTTCTTTGCTTGCTTGAATTTTTTTTCATCCACCTTACTTTAACCATTTGCTTACATAGCTATATATATAGGGCTCAAGATACATCAAGAGCAATGAACATGACTCTTAGTTTTCCTAAATACATTCATGCATGCAACAATAAACTTGATTATTCCTAGATTCATTCATGCATAGATTCATCTAGACATGCAACAATGAATTTGATTTACATTTCCAACAATGCCTCCCGTAAACCAAATTTGCTTTTGACTCCTAAAGCTTCAATATTTCTTCTGAATACTTGTCCTCCTAGAGGTTTTGTAAACACATTTGCAAGTTGATCTTCAGTTCTGCAATATTCAATGTTAATTTCACCTTCATGAACAAGTTTCCTTAGGAAGTGAAATCATATGCGAATATGTGTTGTCCTTCCATGTAGGACTGGATCCTTTGAAACAGAGATAGCTGATTTGTTGTCATAACAAATTGTTGTTGGTCCTTTTTGCTTGAACTTCATGCTTTCTAAAACACCTTTTAGCCAAATACTTTGACATGCTGCAGAAGATGCAGCAATATACTCTGCTTCTGTGGTAGAAAGTGCCACAATTGGTTGCTTCTTTGAACTCCATGAAATTGCTCCGCTGCCAAGGTTGAAGACATAACCAGAAGTGCTTCGAGAATCATCAATACTTCCTCCCAAATCACTGTCAGTAAAACCGACAAGTTTGACATGAACATTAGCTTGATAGTAAATGCCATAGTTAGTAGTTCCCTTGACATATCGTAATATTCTTTTGGCCGTTTCCCAGTGATTTGAATAAGGCTTCTCCATGAACCGGCTCACCAGACTTACTGCATACACAATGTACACAATGTCTGGTCTTGTGGCAGTCAAATATATCAAATTTTCTACTAAGCTTCGGAACATAGTGGAATTAACAAGCTTGCCTTCACCATCTTTACTTAATTTCATTCCAGGTAAGCATGGAGATGAGACTGGATTTGCATTCTCCATATTAAACTTCTTCAAAATTTTTTTTGCATAGCTTTCTTGTGAAATGAAGATACCTTTCTTGGATTGATGAGCCTCAATACCATGTAGTTCTTCCAAGTCAGTCATTTCAAATTCTTTCATCATGGAAAGCTTGAATTCCCTCAGCATTTCCATATTGTTTCCTGTGAAGATAAGATCATCAACATAAAGACTTACTATAATAAAGCTTCCATCTGGTCTTTCTTTGGTGTAAAGAGTATGCTCATATGGACATTTATGAAATCCATGCTTCTCAAAGTATAAGTTGATACGACTGTACCAAGCTCTTGGAGTTTGTTTAAGGCCATATAAAGTTTTCTTCAATTTGTAGACTTTGTCTTCTTCTCCTTTCTTCACAAAGCCAAGAGGTTGCTCAAGATAAATCTCTTCTTCAATGATGCCATTTAAGAATGTCGACTTTACATCCATTTGGAATATTTTCCAACAGTTTTGAGCTGCAAGAGATACCATTAGTCTAACAGTTTCAATTCTGGAAACAGGTGCAAAAACTTCTGTGTAGTCTTCTCCTTCCTTCTGCCTGTATCCTTTTGCTACGAGCCTTGCTTTGTACTTGTTGGTTGAACCATCAGGATTCTTCTTGATTTTGTACACCCATTTTATACCAATGAAAATCTTGTTTGGTGGAAGATCTATGAGCTCCCACGTATCATTCTTCTCAATAGACTTTATCTCCTCCTTCATTGCTTGCCTCCAAGTTTCTTCCTTATTTGCATCTTCAAATAAAATTGGATCTTCTCCTGCAAAGAAAGCAAAATAGACAGTATCATTTGATTCAACTTGCTCAGTTGAGTCACACAATTCTTGTATACTTCTCATTTTTCTAGAAGGTCTTTGATGCACATCTTCTCTTGGTAAAGTTGGAGATGCAGTTTCATTTTGAAAGCCAACTTCTTCATCTTTTTGTATGAGAGTATGAGTTGTACTTGTATCACCTTCATAGGTTGAAGCTTCGTCAAATCGAACATCTCGCGCGACTGATTATTATCTTCTTTGTTGCTGGATTGTATAACTTGTAGGCTTTGCTTCTTTCACTATAGCCAACAAATATACACTTTTCTGCCTTGTCATCAAGCTTGGACCTTATAGCATCAGGAATGTGTGCATAGGCAGTACTTCCAAAGATTCTTAAGTGTTGAACATTTGGCTTCAATCCGTACCATGCTTCATGAGGTGTGATGTTCTGTAGACATTTTGTTGGTGATCTGTTTATCAAGTAAACAACACAAGAAACAACTTCGGCCCATAGAGCTTTGTCCATTTTTTTTCTACTGAGCATGCACCTCACCATGTCCATAATGGTGCGGTTCTTTCTTTCAGAAACACCATTTTGCTGTGGTGTATATCTGACAGTTAGTTGATGCTTTATTCCATGATCTCTACAAAATCTTTCAAATTCATTTGGAAGATATTCACCACTATGATCAGTTCTTAATGTTTGAATACGAAGCCCGAAAAAATTTTCAACTTCAGCTTTGAAATCTTTAAAGGCTTGAAAAGCATCAGATTTTTCTTTGAGCAAATAAATCCATACTTTTCTTGAGTAATCATCAATAAAGGAGATAAAATATCGATTACCTCCATGAGATGTAACTTGCATTGATCCACATAAGTCTGAATGAACAAGTTGAAGTGGCTTCTTGGCTCGCCATGTGGACTGCAATGGGAATGAAGATCTATGAAGCTTCCCGATTTGACAATCTTCACAGACATCATCAGAGGAATAGATTTGGGGCAGCCCTTTGACCATCTTCTTTGTCACTAATTGCTTCAAGCTTCCATAATTCAAATGACCAAACCTGTTATGCCACTGAAACATGACAAGTTAGTGGATTGTAGTGTTAGGGGAAACAGATTATTTTCTGCGATAGCAATTTTTGCAACAAGTTGACCGTTCTTTGACAAGAAACAAGCATTGCTTCAAAAATGAATGTCAAACCCTTTTCTTAAGAGATGACCGACACTTAGGAGATTGCTTTTTAGCCCTGGGATGTAGTATACATCTTTCATCTTCTCGATACCTCCAGATTTTGTTTTGAAAGTTATTTCACCAACTCCTTCTATTTTGTATGCTCTGTCATCACCAATCTTCACTTGGCCACGGTCAGATTTTGTTAAGTTTGTAAATAAATTTTTATTTCCTGTCATATGCATCCTAGCACCACTATCAAGATACCACAAATTATCCAAGTTATCACCATGACAAGCAAGCAACAAAGTATCTTGATGGTTACTTTGTGCTTCATGTACGTAACCTGCTTCTTTTTTCTTGTCATCCTCTTGCTTATACCAGCATTCATTGATTGTGTGACCTGGTTTGTGGCAATGGTAGCATTCAATGTAGCCACGACCTCTTCCTCTTTGATGACCACGACCTCTTCCTCTTTGTGATCCTCTTTGTGGGTATCTGGAGTTGAAATTTTCTTCTTCTTCATTTTGGTTATTGCTTGAATAACCCTTTCCTTTGCCATGAAAATTTGAACTTCGCCCTCGAAAATTTTTGCCTCTTCCGCGTCCACGGTTCTGAGAAGAACCACGGCCTCCCGTAGACATGACATTGGATTTGAGAGCTTGATCAGGCTGGGAAGAGACACTTTGCGGACATCTTTTGTTAATCCGAAATTCATGAGCTTCTAACCTTCCTTGTAAACTTTTCAAAGACAGAGATGCAAGATCTTTAGTTTCTTCAATGGCAACTACAACATAATCATATTTGCTTGGTAGACTTCGAAGAACTTTTTCAACAAATTTTTGAGTTTCTAAAATTTCTCCATTTGAACTCATTTGATTCATAATAGAGTTCACTTTAGTAAAATATTCTTCAATCTTTTCATTATCTTTCATTTCTAGCTTCTAAAATTCAGCCCTTAGAGCTTGCAAGCGTATTTTTTTTACTTGATCTTGGCCAGAATATGCTATCTCAAGAGTTGTCCATGCCTCCTGGGAGCTTTTTGCCTTGGATATTCTCTCATAGACTGGAATTTCAATTGCTTGATAGATTTGGAAGAGCGCCTTCTTGTCTTTTTGTCTCTTTTCCTTCAACACTTTTTTTTGTGCTTCAGATAGTTGATCTTCATTTGTTGGTTGCTCTACTCCTTCTTCAACGGCACTCCATAGATCTTGAGATTCAAGACATAGCTTCATGAGATTGCTCAAATAATCATATTTTTCTCCAGTGAAGCGAGGCACAAGATAGACAAGGTTGTTGTTTGAGGTGGACATTTTTTTTTTTAGGCTCTGATACCAATTGTTGGGGTATTCACAGATACCACTTTACTGGATTTAGATAGCTTGTCCTCTTAACAAGAAGGCTAGTTTGATTGGAAGTTTAGCTCATCCGATGAACACGGAGGCTAGTTTGATTGGAAGTTTAGCTAATCCACTGAACACGGAGGCTATGATTCAACTTTGTAAAATACAAAGATAACACACAAAAAATATTTGATTTTAGGGGCTGAATAGAATCACCTTGTTTCTTTGCTTGCTTGAATTTTTTTCCATCCACCTTACTTTAACCATTTGTTTACATAGATATATATATATGGCTCAAGATACATCAAGAGCAATGAACATGACTCTTAGTTTTCCTAAATACATTCATGCATGCAACAATGAACTTGATTATTCCTAGATTCATTCATGCATAGATTCATCTAGACATGCAATGAATTTGGTTTACATTTCCAACAACCATGAGTGGTGTTAGAAAAAACAATGATATAGTTCCTACTACTGACATCACTGATTACATATATTTACTACTGACATCACTGATTACACCAACTTCCTATTTTATTTGGTGTTAGAAAACCCACTCCACCAATCCGGCCAATAAAGTCTTTTCTGGCTCCACCGGAGCCTAGGTAACATCAGCTTGTTAGTTTTTGAAGAATAGCACTAGAGAAGGAACTCTTCAAAGTATTTTCTCAGTACCTTGCATTTTTCATCTAATTTTGGGATGGTGGTGGGGGTATTGTATACTGGAGGGAGATAAAGAGAAGGCATTTTTTTTTGGGAGTGGGGGGGGGGGTGGGGTTGGGAGGGGTATATTCCTATGAATGTGAATGAATAAAACATGGGTGGATGGGTAAAATTGGGAGAGAGAGAGAATGTTTTCAAGGGGAAAAATGTCAGGGGTTAAACTTGGTGTGTGTATATATATAAATTTTATCTTAACTTCCAATTTCCTGGATTTTCCTTTCTGGTTTATGTATGTAGGAGATTTGGGTATAAGCTTGTGATATTTTGGAATATTTGGGCTGCATTATTCACTTCATAATATTTATGTATAATAAATCCATTTTTCTTGCAAATCGATACTAAGCAGAGTTGATTTTTGGATTGTATGCTACATTGGTAGTAATATGTGGTTGCCTGTCTGCTGAATATATCATTTTCTTACTGAACTTTATGGTATTGGTTGGTACAAGTCAGGAAGAAGCTTGTGCTGTCTGTAAGAAACAGTGAGTTCACTGTCTAAACAATGATATAGTACCTACTACTGACATCACTGTTTATATATACTTACTACTGACATCACTGATTACACAAACTTCCTATTTTATTTGTTGAAGCTTTGAATATCTGTGTCCTTTGACTCTTTTATCTCTCTCTCTCTTATATATATATATTGTCTGTAAGCTAGTACAATTCGCAAAGCTCCCTACAGAAGAGAAGAAGAGAGGATTTCACAGAGAAATAAGTTACCAATGACGAAATCTCCACAGGAAGAACACCCTTCAAAGGCCTTCGGTTGGGCTGCCCACAACTCTGCTGGGATTCTCTCACCATTCAACTTCTCCAGAAGGTATGTATAACTATATATAACTATGACTATGAAGAAGTACTATCAAAGCTATGGAGTTTATCGCTATCATATGATTCTAATCATATATAGATGCATGCACATATGTTTTCCTTCAGGAATACAGGCCCCAAGGACGTCAGCATAAAGATTATGTACTGCGGAGTCTGCCATTCCGACATTCACTTCGTCAGGAATGAATGGGGATTCTCTGAGTATCCCATGGTTCCTGGGTACGTACTACTTTCGTATTGTCATTAGAAATTGATCATTGTATCGTAACGTGTCATGGTTGGATCTTTTGTACTAGTCGGAACGAGGAAGTGCTAGTTAAATATGTGATCACATCCCTTAGACATTGTATATACATTGTTAGTGTTAATTATACACATCACGTAAGATTAGTCAGGCTAGTAGCTATTCTACAAGTTTTCAAGCTGATCATATATCGAAACTAGTATTTCAAAACACATAGTTAGTTACAATTCTTTTCTGTCTACTTCATACTTATTGTGTTATATCTTATTTGCTCTGTCTACTCTTCATCTCTGATCATAGCTGCCAACCATGTACATTATATCGTTATTCTTCTAATAGGCACGAGATTGTCGGTATTGTCATCGACGTCGGCTCTGAAGTGGAAAAATTCAAAGTCGGGGACAGGGCTGCGATCGGATGCATGGTAGGCGGCTGTGACAGGTGCGATGACTGCACGAAAGGCCTGGAGAGTTACTGCCGCGACACCATACTCACCTACAACTACGTCTACCACGACGGCACGAGAACTTACGGAGGCTACTCCGACTGGATTGTGGCCGAGGAGCACTACGCGGTGAAGTTCCCGGACGAGTTGCCTATGGACTCTGGTGCGCCACTTCTGTGCGCCGGGATCACTGTGTACAGCCCCTTGAAGTACTACGGACTCAACGAGCCTGGCACACATTTGGGGGTGGTCGGGCTCGGTGGACTGGGCCATCTGGCGGTGAAGTTTGCCAAGGCGTTTGGTGTGAAGGTCACGGTGATAAGCACGTCTCCGAGCAAGGAGAAGGAAGCTATTGAGAATCTAGGCGCCGATGCTTTTCTGGTCAGCCGAGATCTCGAAAAAATGAAGGTAACTAACTATATGCTCTGTTAATGTGATTATTCATTCATTCATTCATGAACTTCATCTTCTGATGCAAATATGTTTGTTTGGTCAGGCTGCCACCGGTACATTTGATGGTATAATCGACACTGTCTCTGCCCAGCACCCATTGCAGCCATTGCTTGATCTTCTGAAGAATCATGGAAAGCTGGTAATGGTGGGCGCGCCGGAAAAGCCGCTAGAGTTGCCAATATTTCCTCTACTTGTAGGTAATGTAATCAATCCTTGGATCTTTGCTTCAACAAATGAACTCCTCCAGGGAAGGGACAAAAAAATGTCAAAATATAGCATTTCTGATCAATTTGTTGGTGACTGACTGACTGACTGAGGAGTTGAATCCATGATTTTGATTGAACTGCAGGAAGGAAACTTGTAGCTGGAAGTGCAACAGGAGGCATGCAAGAGACGCAAGAGATGTTAGATTTTGCTGCAGAACATAACATAACAGCAGATATAGAGGTCATCCCTATGAACTATATCAATACAGCTATGGAAAGGCTCCTCAGGGGAGATGTCAAATATCGCTTTGTTATTGATGTGGCCAACACCATGGCGCGCGGCTTAAGTAGTTAGGCTTCACTTTCAGAACATGATCTATATATCTATTCTATTCTCAAGTGCCCCTACCAAAGACCGAGAGATCTTGTTTTAGTTTGTATTTTGTATTCCTTTGTACTAGAAAGCTTTTCCCACAGCCAAAATAAAATGAAATCAAATCTCATCCTTCGACTGAGAGGCTCAAATATTTTCAGCTGAAATGGCTTTCACCATCAAATCGTTTACACAAACAAAATCCTCTCCCCCCCCCCCCCTCCCCCCTCCTCCTCCCACACTAGCGAGCGAGCGAGCGAACGAGCGAGTGTATGACCAATCATTGTAGGTATAATGGCAGATGCGGCTACGGAATCACAAATTTTACGAACCCGATATGTCATATAGTTTAGCTATTATGATGAGTATGTGCATACCCACCCGAAACCGACACGTAACGACTACAATAATCTTATTGATGACAAGTAAATAACAAGGTAGATGCAAATAACCAAACTAATCACAAGGACAAACAATATATTTAACATGCTTTGGCCAAACTCACCTGAGAACACACTGAAATCTCCCACATAGCGTATATATTATAAATTGTGAAAATTTCGGAGTCCATAATACAAAAGAGATTCTGTCGAAATTTTCAAAAAATTCTAAAGATACCATTTTCGAAAAATCCAAATAAATTGGTTAGTTTCTATTTCAAGATATTTAGAAGTTATTTGTCTTAGACTCAAATTCTAAAAATCTTAGATTCATGATTTAGAACGTAAGATGCGTAGGACACCCTTACACGTGCACAAAAGAGCAACAAAACTTTCAATGTTTCACATTCCAAGGTAAGGTGTACCAAATTTCATGTTTTCGGATTGTTCCTACCAAATGGAATGTTACTGTTTAAACGTGATGCCTTAAGCACATGAAACAAATACATGATTTGATATTTAATGTTTCCGCTAAGACGGAATATCTTGCAGAACAGTATCCTCGTAAAGCGTATGGTTGCTGACACACGAGACGAGATACGAATTGGACCAGTAATTCAATTTAAATGGTATGATAGATATGAATGATTGTGAATTTGTAGAATTGTATTGGGGCAGAAGAGAACATTTGGATCACACCGGCGAACTCTTTGCAATATTAATTGTTTTAAAAAGTAATGCTGATCCGTAGTTCCGGCATACGTATGGCCATACGATGACCGATGTGATGCTTAGCTCACTTACCTGCCATTGGATCCGAATTCTTGAAAGAGATCAAGAGATTCGACAATTGTGTATTGTAAACCCCCTAAATTAAATTTGTAATTTTAGTATATTTTTTTTCCTATGCTTTGAAGTTTATCAGTCTTTTTCTTCTTCTTGTAAGTGTATTTTGTTACTTAACATTTTAACAATGATGTCGCTGCTAAGATTTTACTGTATTGCTATTTTTATCTAGAAACTTCGTGGTTATATTAGTTTAATTAAATTATGACAGTGATAGTCTTACATAACTATTTATTTTAAAGAAAATTTAAGTAAATGTTTTAATTTATTTTATTTCATTGTAAGTTTAGATAACACTTTTATTAATGACTATATTTGTTGATATTGCTATCTTTTAGTATTAATTTTACTATAGAGTCTTTTTAAGTTATATTATAGTTTATATTTACTATTATTATTTAGGATTTAGCTTGCATAGTTTTTCTTTGTATACTGTAGTCCAGTATATTATTACTCTATGATTCATTGCATTATTTATTGTACTTATTTAGATTTTTTTTATGGCTATATGTAACCCACCCACCTTCAGCAAAAAACCCCAACACCCGAACCCTACACAGACCCGACACCCCTCTTCAGTGCGCGGTCACCCAACCTTCTCCCTATCTCTCCCTATATATATATCTAGCATAACCCTAACCCTAATCTCAAAACCACCTTCCCTCACCTTTTCTCAGACCCCCGGTGGGCTACCATTCCCCTGCCTGTCGCCGAAGCACCGCCAGAGCCGCCCAAACCCGGCCGTCCGTCTGCCCCCTCACATGCGTCCGCGACAGCAGCAGTTCCCCCCAAATCCCATGTTGCAGGTACGATAACTCCTTCATCTTTGATTCTTTTCTCGAACGAGTTTTTTGTACACGCTCACAACATAACCCTCTAGGAATTTCTTCAAGTAGAATGAATTTAGATACCATGGATTGAGAGAAAAATTGACCCAAAGTTAGGTGAAAAGCTGTTCAAAAACAGTTAAGAAAATCAATCTAAACACCCATATTCACGCCCAGTTTTCTACCAACTCGTTTAATATTTTTTAAAATATATTTGAAGGAACTTATTGAAAACATTACCAAGATTAAAACCATTTTTTTATTTTTATTAGTTTTCTTTATTTGTCAAGTTATTTCTGTTAGAAGTTGACCAAAAATCTGTTTTTATAAAACCCAAAAACTTGCGATACGGAGTGCTCTCCGCCAAATGGGACCACCTCGTCACGTACCAGATGCATCAAAAGATGTGTATGATATTTTTTGATTGTGGACTTTCGCGAAAGTTGATTTGGGCTTTTGTGCACGTCGAAATCAATCTGTATAAAAAAAAGTCTTCCGTATCGATATTTTGTAAAATATCCTAGAAGATTGTGACCACTCGTCAAAACACGACAAAACTTGCGGTATTGGGTCTGTGGTATCACGCTGGTCCTGTGACCCAAGTTTCACGCAATTCTGAGATAGTTGACCGAATTGCCGTTTTGCGGGTCCCACGGTTTGACTTGATAAACGATTTTATGATCGGCTCACCGGAATCCAAAACTGGACATACCGTTGAGTTCGTATCATCGTTTAGAATTTGTTTGACCTATAATTTATCCAATTTAGAGGCCTTTATCCTAACACTCTTTTTGGTGCAAAGTGGCCTACATGTGGACCCCACTTTGGCCAAAAAATATTATTTTAGTCCATGTGTCCAAATTGGATGAAAGAGTAGTATTTTATGACTATCTCGCTTATTTCAAAAATATTGGTGATATCTGTTGCAGCATCCGGAGATGTTTCTGCTGCTCCTATATTTTCTGGTTCGATGTACCCAGTTGTCTTGCGTTATTTTAGCACCAAATCACTTTCAGGCAAGTATGTCTTACCATGACGACTGTTTATTTGTATTTTATATGACATGTTGCATTTATATTATTTAATTACTTAGTTATTTTCTATAAAAACTACGCGTCTAAGATAAACTAATTGGGTGCAACGGCAGATTGCGTCGTCTTTATTTTGTTTACTATGCATATTGACCTAGAGTTATGTACCACCTATAATTGAGATGTATTCTTATATCTCTATGACCTTGACACGTACTTTGTACATACATGGATGTGTGATACGCGTGAGAGGGCATGTACTGTCGTATTCGACTGATCATCAGTACGAACAGACGTGGGTTGTTATAGTTCATATTTTATTGTTTAGGTGCATTCATTGACTTAGTGGTGAGGAACTGGATGTGTCGTGTCATAGATACGATCCAGACAGTCGTTTGGGTGGGGAGGATATACACGAGTCATTTGGGCTACTTTACACATTCCCTTTGTAACCCGCACGCTCCGCCGAAGATGCGTGGTGAGATGACCCTTATATTATTTGCAGGCGGCCTCTGACAATCAAAAGGCGTTATGCTTTATAGGCCACTGATTCTCTGAGAGAATAATGCCAATACCATTTTTAGCCAGACAACCCATTCGTGCAAAGGTTATCCTCAATTGCATTCACGTAGCTTGGTTAGTTTAGCCAGTACATATGTTTATATTCAGTTTATGATTGGCATGCTTCTATGTATCTTGTTACGTCCCTCAGAGGACCTGGTCCATTTCCAGGTGTAGACGATCATGACTATTTGCAGGAGCATGGATCAGGACTTGCTACTTCTTTCTCTTTCGAGGAGGTCATCCCTTCAATCCTCTCTGATCATTAGATGATGTACTTATTATATTTTCTTTTATATCCTAGTTTGGTAGTGAATTTGTCTCCACCCGACTATTTAGTTTCTTTGGATATTTCAGAAGATCATTTTAGATATATTGACTTAGTATATTTATTGACTTGCGTCTGTGGATGAGATCTAGTTGCCTGTGACTTATTTGATAATATATATACCATTTATGAATTGTTATTCATAATACAGCGTACGTATTTGTTATGGTTTGTATATATTGGAGTTGCCATATACATACTGTTGACATGCTTACGTATTCCTAGTCCTACGTATTTGAGACTGGGACGTGACATGTATATCCAATGTTGACATATTTTCAGAATTCTTGGAAAAGTTCAAGAAGTTCGACAATTATTTATATTATCACATGATCTGAATTCTTGAATTTAAAATAAGAAGTTCGACAATTGTTTATATCATGTGTTATCACATTAAATGTGATTCAATTGTTATTATAGTTATACAATGATATCATAATACCGTGGGACTGGAATCTAAGCACCGTCCATCCAGTATTTACCTGATCCTGGGTATATGGGATTATTGCCGAGACAATTGATGTTGGTGGTGATCCAAAAGCGTTCTCTAAATTGTATTGCATATAGAAATTTTTGTTTGTGACTTGTGATTGTGATTTGTGATTTGGACACCAAGTAGAATATGATTCAAGATAAGTGTGAGTGTGGATTATGATTTGGACAGTAAGTAGAATAAGTTCTAATAAGAGTTAGAATACCTTGTTTCAAGATTTCGTTATAAAAGATGGAATATCCTACTTCATGATTTTATTAAATGTATTCAAGGAATTTATTATTCTATTTCTTTATCATGAAACTCAAGAATCATATCATTTTTAGATTCTCATTTTTTTTTTGTCCTTGACTGAGGGCTTGCATGTCATTTGACGACCTAGTTTTGTTCACTAGATTTTGTAGAAAATATTTTCAAGGAAGAAAAAGTTGTACTTTGACAAGGAGCTGGAGAACAAGAATGATATGTTGCAACGGAAGGTGATCTTAATTAGAATCATAATTTTATTTTTTATCGTGTATTAAGGTATTAAAGGTATTATATGTATATTGGGATAAAAGTTATAATTTAGTAGAATAACTTATTTCTTATATATAGATTTAGAATATCCTTTATCAAAAATATTATTCAGGGAATTTTGCAAATTGTGACATGTGATATACCTATCATAGAAAAATTACAGGCGACAATCGCTGATATAGGTACCGGTGTATTCGTACGGTGCGTAGTCTAGAGATGTAGTTACGTACCCGACACCCGGCTCATCGTATTCTGGAAAGCGGGGCGTGACAGGGGCTATGCGTCCGAGCGCTATGCGGCTAGGGGCTATTGTGAGACTCGTCTCACTATTGCGTATTTTTCATGTTCATATCTTGTATATATGTGCTATTGCTGTATGTTGCTTCCCGTATATCTTTCTGGATTTCTCAAGCTGCTCTCATATAATTTCTAGATTTATGAATTATGTTAACCAACCTTGATATATAACCCCTCTCTTTCTCTGTCTTCCCCATTCTTTAACATTTTTATTTTATTTTATTTTCTTCTCCTTTCCTTTCCCCTCCTCCCTAGCCGAGAGCAGCACTGGACCGGTCCCCCTCTCCTTTTCCTTGGTAGTAGTGGTAGTAGTTAGTGGTGGTTTTAAGCAAGTACATCTTGTCAATGATGGAAAACTTGCACTTTTATATTATTGTGGATTTCTTGCATTTTATTAGTCTATATTGTGCTCTATGAACTCCTATGCATTTTTACTTTTTGGTATTTTTGCTTTTGATAGCTTGGTTGGACTAGATCTACATTTTTAGTTTAATGTGTTCTTGACATTTTTATGGTTTTGATCTTTTAAAACTTATTTTTTTCCAAATTTAGTTGTTCTATGTGAGAGAGCATCTGATTTCAAGTGGTTTAGAACTTTACTTCTCTGGATTTGAGCTGGAAATGAGGATTTCAGGGAGAACCATATTTTCAGGACTTGGAGCTTTTTTTATGACTGAAATTTGCTGTTCTGGGATGAAGGAGCTCCATGCGGCCTACTTTGCATGCGGTATTGACTCCTCGCTCCAAACTCAGCATGCGGCCATATTGTTGGACGCATGGCTGAATCTACACATGCACCCTTTGACCAAATGCATGAAACTTGAACGAAAAAAATTTCTCTAAGTTCTTGATTCCATGCGACCCAGAGGAGCTTGCGGCCAAAATTGTCCATGTGGTCCGAGCTATGTATTCCTCTTTTTCAAAGCATGACTCAGCACCGCCTTGGCACTATTTCCCCTAAATCTGTCTTTTCTTCTCTGATATGCTTTATTGGCCAGTCACATCGGTCACTTTTCTGATACGCTTTATTGGCTAGTCACATCAGTCAGCTTCCTAGCCTTGTATCTATTCCCTGTCACTCAACCCTTGTCCTGAGGAGTGGACCTTGCGATGATCCATGCGGCCCAGCTTCCTGCATGTGTCCAGCTTCCTGCATGCGGCCAATTTGATGCAATCTTTTGCACTTTTAGCACTTATAGTAGCAATATTTTCCTTTATTTTATGTTCTCTTATGAATTATTTACTCCTTGTGCTTAGCCCAATTAGTTAAATTCATATGATGCATGTTATTTATAAATTGCTTATAACCTGGATGCTACACTTACCATAATATGGAATACCCGGAACATGGAATGTAAGGGCACTGTTAAACCGATAACTCCCGATGCCTGAATTATACTGAATGAACTTGATCCCAGACTCCCGATACCTGACATGTACTGATAAACCTGATATTGGCTTGACATGCTAGAATCTCCAGAATAGAAATGCTTGTACTGATAAGATAAATTTTCCTGGTTGATTGCTTGTCCCTGTCCTGATTGTACTTGTCAATCTATTATCCAGTCATGTATCATGTCTAAGGCAAATTTCTGAGCACTACGACCAGGATCCTTGATAACTTGCCTAAATTAATAACTACAATAATTATCTAGAAGCATCTAAAGAGATTTTATGGCTACATGCAATTCCGGTATCCCAACGACACCTGATGGATTTTGAGCTCTCCGTCGAGAGGGGCACACTTCCAGCACACCGTCGAGTGTTGCAATATACCAAAAAAAAATACTATATACTTAATTAATCTATGTTATATACTCTTACGTTTGGATAACCCGGATAGTCTGCAGGGCATATGATTGTATGAAATCTCTACTGTATTTGTTAGTAAGCAGGATTGTGATAACCCTAGTTAGTTAATGGTAGCAAGCCGTAGGTCATGGTCGGCCGTGATTGCATGTTTTTTAGTACTATCTTATCTTGAATTATCCAGCTACTAATCCTGAACTGTACCCATTACTGATTACTGAAACTGCTTAAACTGCTTATTTATATATTGCTCTTATTTATATTTCCTTATGCTATTCAATGTTTAGATGCTGAGTTTTAGTTCCTAAGTTGGCTCCATTGTGGTACTTCGCTATTTTGGGGTCTGACCCCACTGGTTTTGTATGGCCAGATTTTGGAGCAACACCGCAGGATCTCCCGTACATCCCGTCTCCAGATGGTGAATACGAGGAACACCCGGGGACTTGAGTGTGTTTCTTCTTCATCACCCACCTGATCTTGTACTTGTACTTTTGAGGCGTTTAGCCACCGAGCACGTGTTTAGCTTGTGTATTGGTATTTGACATTCTAGCCTGCGGGCCTACATGTAAAGCATATTCTAGACTATAGCTAGAGCTGATCATGTAATATTGTACTCTGCTAGTTCTTTATTTTTGGTAACTAGCTTTATGATCATCTATGTATGTATAGTTTGGGACGCCTTACTATTATATGTTTGGTAATTATACTTTTTGTAACTTGTTGCTTGCTTGAGATTGAGACAACTAGGACTCTTGACCCAGGAATGCCCGTTGGATTCTATAGTAATTCCTCACATGTGTAGACATCGGTGACTGTATCTCGGGGTATAGAGTACTCTAGTGTACGTAGCTGGCTTTGTCTGTCCCAGCTCTCTAGTATTCTGGTTCTGGGGCATGAAACGGTTTAAGTGGTAGCCCATGCAGCTCTGAAAATTTAGAAGTGTGGGGGTTTATCATTGTTTAGATGTCACAATCTTGCTATTCAGTGATCTCCTCCAGCATCGAATTTGTATCCCAGAAATCTTGATTCAACATCTGCTTTGATCCTCGATCTATCCTGTCCTTCTGATTTGATCCTACTGTTCTATATCTTTCAGGGACACTGTTCCTGGTCCTTTCGATCAGCCAGCTAGAGTTTTGCTGGTAGCAGGACAACCACCAGCCGGTCAGCATTTCTTGCGGTTCAGCCGCAACATTCTGAAGCAGAGTCCAGGATGGCTAAAGATGTGGAACAATAGGTCCAGCCAGAACCACCCATTGTACCCACAGTGGTAGTTCCGCCAGTACCCACCAATGCAGAAAGTGATACATATTTCCTGATGGGGATCATCAGGCAGTTACTAGCATCTCAAGAGCGACAGGGTGACGCTCTCACCCAGTCAGTACATGAGGCCTTAGAGAGAGGCGGACATCGTGCCCCCAACTCAGCAAGCAACTTTAAGCTCCTCCAACCATCGTATTTTTATGGTACCGAAGATGCGATTGCATCAGATGTATGGCTTCAAGACACTGAAGCTATCCTAGAGGTAGCAAGAGTGCCTGACAGAGAGCAAGTATCAGTAGTTCGACTGCAGTTGCTAGACTTGGCCCGAGACTGGTGGATAACATAGATAATTTCTCTGACAGTACCCGTCCCTTAGGCCATTTTCAGCAAGAGGTTCCAAACGAGGTACTTTGACGCGGTATCGCGTTATGATCTTCAGTAAAAGTTTAATAACTTGAAGCAGATGGACAGGACTATCGACGGCTATGCGGTAGAGTTCTGCAGACTAAGTCGGTTTGCTCCCACCTTGGTGGCGACCGAATTGGATAGAGCTAGGAGGTTCCAACAGGGACTTTACCTGCAGATCATATTGACAGTAGAACATCATGAGTTCCAGACTTTTGATGTCATATACGGATAAAATTGGAGGAAGGAAGAGGACCCACACCTCAGGAAGTTCTTACTTCCAGTCTTCAGCACCAGCCCCGGCAGTCAGGGCCTTAACTATTGGATCTCCGAGGAGGCCAGCATCAACAACCTCGATCCAACAAATGTCACCAACCCGACCCCAGCAGCAGAGGTCATCTTCTTCAATAGGGTGTTCTCATTGTGGGAAACCTGGGCACATATTTTCTGAGTGCCGCAGAGCACAAGGATTGTGTTTAGCCTGTGGAGCTCCAGGACACAGAGTAGAATTTTGCCCACACAGAGCCAGTTCATCATCGTCTTCCCTGACAGGACCATAGTATAGGGCTCCAGTGCCGGCTCAGCAGAACCAGGGTTAGAGGCCTTTGCCGACCCAATCTCAAGTATACCAGCACAATAATATGCGCAGGCCCAAGCTCAAGCACAGGACAGACAAGGAGGTCCACATAAGAGAGGACCAGCACCGAGAGGACGAGGTCTGGCAATGGCACTCACTGTGGAAGAGCAGTTAGCTTCAGGTAAAATAGTGGCATGTACCATTCTCGTCAACTCTCATTCAGCTTCAGTATTGTTTGATTCAGGTGCATCACATTCTTTTATGTCTACACGATTTACGACAAGAGTTGGTTTAGAACCTGAATCCTAATCAGTAAGACTCAATATACTTACTGGTAATGGTATCGTGACATTCGATAGAGTTTATGCATCGTATTGAGTCATAGTGTGCGGGCGATAATTTTTCGTCAAATTGATAGAATTTCTATAGGAGATTATGTCATCGTCTTAGGCATGGATTGGTTAAGTGCTCGATACGCGACGTTAGATTTCCATGCTAGCAAGGTTATCTTTCGTATTACCCGAGAAGAAGAAATCATATTTTCTAGAGGCGAGATAGAGTCTTCACCAGTAGCCTTGAGAATGTCAATAGCGAAAGAAGTATGATTCCCCAAAGTTGTTGATGAATTCCCAGATATATTTCCAGAAGAACTTCCAGGCATGCCAACAAAAAGAGAGATTGAGTTTACCATCGATCTACTTCCCGGAACAGCCCCAGTGTCAGAGAGAGTCTACAGGATGGCGCCTTCAGAGTTAGAAGTCTTGTACCGAATGATTGAAGAATTGAGAACCAAGGAATTCATTAGTGCTAGTGGATCGTCTTGGGGAGCTCCAATGCTACTTGTGAAGAAGAAGGATGACACATCACGATTATGTGTTTATTATCGTGCCCTCAATGCGGTAACCATCAAGAATAAGTATCCATTGCCTCGGATAGATGACTTATTCGACTAGCTTAGTGGAGTGACCGTGTTTTCAAATATTGATTTACGATATGGATATCATCATATCAGAGTCAGAGAGCGAGATATACCCAAGACGACGTTCATGTCAAGATATGGCCATTGGGAGTTTCTAGTGATGCCCTTTGGAGCAACCAATGCGCCAGTAATGTTTATAGATCTTATGAATCATATTTTTGTGCCTTACCTGGACAAGTTCGTGATAGTGTTTATCGACGACATCTTGGTGTACAGTCGGAGTGAAGCAGAGCACGAGCAGCATCTTCGAGCAGTTCTTCAAATTCTTAGAGAGCATAAGCTATATGCAAAGTTCAGCAAATGAGAGTTCTGGCTTGATCATATTTTCTACTTAGGCCACATTATTACCAGAGGTGGAGTGGAGGTAGATCCTAAGAAGATAGAAGCCGTTGAGATATGGCCAGTACCCAGAACAGTTGCAGAAGTTCACAGTTTCTTAGTATTAGAAGGATATTACCGATGATTTATGGTAGACTTTGCTAAAAATTTTACACCCTTGACACACCTAACATGGAAGGATATGTACTTTGATTGGACAGATACATGTCAGACCTCTTTCGAGAACCTTAAGCATAAATTGATCACATCACCTATTTTGATGCTTCCAGACGGGACAAGTGGATTCACAGTTTATTGTGATACATCCAACAAGGGACTGTGATGAGTTCTAATGCAGTATGGCAAGGTTATAGCTTATGCATTCTGGCAGCTTCGGTATCATGAAAGAAATTATACGACGCACGACTTGGAGTTAGCGGCAGTTATTTTTGCACTCAAACTTTGGAGATATTACCTATATGGAGATCGAGTAGAGATTTATTCCGTTCATAAGAGTTTAAAGTATGTCTTTACCCAGAAGGATCTTAACATAAGGCAAACTGGAGATGATGACAAACTATGATCTTGACCTTCAGTATCATCCTGGGAAGGCCAATGTGGTAGCGGATGCCTTGAACCAGAGAGAAGAAGCTTATTTTCTCACAGCACATCGAGAGATTTTTGAAGATCTTCAAGATATGGGCATAGAAGTAGTATTGCCTGGCAATGACCACAACAAAAACCATGTCACGCCCCAATCCCAAAATACCGAGGGACTAGCCAGGTGGCAATGGCCAGCAGCACACACCAATGGGCAAACCCAATTTAATGGACCCATTAGGGTGTACTTAAGCCGTAAACAATAATAAATAGGTCTACAATACAAGTCACAGTCTAATTCTAATCTCATCTACAGAAGATAATCACATATCAAATGCCAGAATAATCGAAATAAAATATAATCTAACAAGTCTCAATAAAAAGTGTCTCGGGGAACAACCCGAGAATAAGTTTGATACATTAATTCAATAGACATGAATAAAGTAACTAAAAACAGAAATAACTGAGTATATAAAGCCAATACTCAGAAGAAATCCTCCGGCACGACCTCGTCCTCGGATTCTGGTACTGCTCCAATGTATGCTCCTGTCCCGTACACCTCGGGATAGATCTCCTCTGCTAAACTTGGGGACATAATCCGGATCCAGGTCCTCAGGGGACATAACAAGGTACAAGAATAACTCAAGCCAAATAATGCAGTGCAGTAATAAATGAATCAATAGGGTAAACTATGTAACCAGCTATGTGATATGCAAATGAGAGCATTAATCATACTCAAGCTGAGACTACTATAGGCTCTGTGTCGGGGAAACCCATAGCAGCATTTTTTCGAAGGGCCAGTACATGTGCCAAAGCTCTGTGTCAGAGTCTAAGGCAACTCCAGATAACTACATATATATATAATATAATCAGCCTTTAGTATGGTAAGTCTCTCCCCACCCAATATAATCACACATCTCATGTCCATGACACACAAGGTCATGTCTAATGCAGCAAGTCATATGATAGCTCTGGATATAAAAAAGTCTATGTCTCAAATCCTGTAACCTATACAGAATCACCATGAATGACTCAGAAAGATTCTGTCTCATGAACAGTGTCAGGTGTCCTATGGCATGACGTACTTGATAATGCAAGCACGAAGATATATATGGTCGTGATATCAATCTCTAGGTGACGTTACACAACTCCGCGTACGGCGTTGGCACCCGAATATTCTTCGGACGCTAAGCAAGGTCACACGGTCCTAGGTTGAATAGATATATCAAGAGTATATATATATATGTACAAAGAACTCAAACAAATATTATAACAGGAATCATTGCAAGTTGGCAAGGTACACTTTTCTGGGGTTTGATTTCCAACAGTTGTTTCGGTTACAGTAGGATCTTCAGGTACTCCTCCGGTTGCTGAAATAAATATTACCATCATGTTCAGAAGATATCAAATAGCTAGTATTGCCTGTCCATAAGTCCAATTTGGACACAGGGGCAAAATTGATAATTTTTGGTCAAAGCGGGGTCCACATGTGGCCCACTTCATACTGAAAAATGTGCCAAAGACAAAGTTCTCCAAATTCGGAAAACTTAGTGTCTACAAGTCCAGAACGATGATACGAACCCAACGAAATATCCAGAACTGGATTCCGATGAGCCGATCACAAAATTGTCCGTCAAGTGGAGTCGTGGGGCCCATGATACGGAATTTTGTCAACGTTCTCAGAATTGAACCAAACTTGGGTCACAGGACCAGCGTATTGCTACGAGTCCGATGGCATAATTTTTATTTTGATTCGACGAGGTTACAATGAGTTTCAGAACATGGCCGATACGGGACGTTGTCGACGGATACGCGTTGATTCCGGTGTGCACGCACATCCAAATCAACTTCCACGAAATCCCACACGTCCATATCGACGGTGCACACCTTTAGGTGAAGTTTGCACACGACCAAGTTACCTCGTTTAGCGGAGCGCACCCAGTTCCGGGAAAAATTAGGTTTTAAATAATCATATTTTTGGTCATTTTCACCCTCGAATAAATCATAATCTACAACACCATAAATTGAACAAAAATAGGATTTTAAAACTAGGTTATACGGTCTAAATTACTGTTCAAGTGGATTTTAGAAATAGTTAACATGTTGCACGCAAAACGGTATTGAACTTACAAGTTCGGGATAATTTCTGAATTTTTAGAAATAGGGTTTATTTTTTTGTTTTTGCGTCGCGGTTTACGACCGACACAGGACGCGATACCCCGAACGAGTTGTACGGGTTTCGAGAGGGTCACGCGGTCTACGCGCAAGATTCGACAGAACGAAAAACGGGTAAATACACAGTGAGTTACACGAGCGTGAAGACAGGTATCTTGAAGCTGTATGCTGTCGCGAAAGAACGCGGCGCGGCGGGGCACGGCGTAGGGGCACGGCGGCGGCGGTTGCTGGGGGCCGCTACGGTGGCGCTGGGGGCTTGTCGCAGTCGCCGGAGGTCGGGGCAGAGGTCGTCGGGGGACCTCATCGGCGGAGGCTCGGTGGTGGCGGTGGATTGAAGGGGAGATGGCGGTGGCGGTGATGGGTTCGGGTGGGGGGGGGGTTTATAGGGAGGTGGAGCGGGGTTGAGGTCCGAGCGGGGGGGGGGGAGACTGTGGGCGGAGGCGGGGCGGTGATGGCGGGGCAGTTGCGCCGGCGGAGGCGGGGTCGTGGCCGGGAACCGCGGGGCGGGGTCGTGGGGGAGAGGGGCGGGCTAGCGGGTCGGGTAGGGTAGGGTCGGGTCGGGTCGGGTTGGGTAGGATCTGACCCATTAGGTTAGGGTTTTGGTCAGCTGGGTTGGTCCGGTCCGGTTCAGTTGGGTCGGGTTCAG
This sequence comes from Iris macrosiphon, assembly GCA_036927795.1. Taxonomy (NCBI): domain Eukaryota; kingdom Viridiplantae; phylum Streptophyta; class Magnoliopsida; order Asparagales; family Iridaceae; genus Iris; species Iris macrosiphon. The sequence continues at coordinate 2,599,056 of JAYESA010000007.1, read as the reverse complement.
TTCGGTTCAGTTAAACCAAGGAATTTTAGCCATTAAAAAAAATAATTTTTGAGACCAATAAATTCCAGAAAAATTACACAACATCCAATGATTAGTGATACACCCAAAAATATAATTTTTTAATATTTTAATACTTAATTTAATACATAAAAATATTAATCCCTGAAGGACATTTTTAATAATTAATTAGAAAATATCAAAAATATCAAAAATTTATTTTTAAAAATTAAAAAAAATAAGGTGTTACAGTCTCCTTGCTAGATCCTGTGTCTTACTGAAATTTCGAGGACAAAATTTTTCTAAGGAGGTGAGAGTTGTGAGACTCATCTCACTATTACGTATTTTCATGTTCATATCTTGTATATGTATGCTATTGCTGTATATTGCTTCCCGTATTTTTTTCTAGATTTCTCTAGTTGCTCTCATATAATTTTTTATAAATATAGAAATTACAACTCTCACTCTCTGCTCTCATGTTCATATCTTGTACAGGTGAGAGGTGTTGTATATTTCTGTATATTGTTCATATCTTGTATAGGTGCTGGTCTCTGATGCTCAACTTTAACTTGTTGGCATACCAAACATCGAGAAACAAACTATGCTATCTCGCACTTCATTCCATTCTACCAGAAATGCTGATGAATGTCTCTGTATATCTTGGTTCCTTCGGGGTGCACTGAATATTGTGAACTATGGGCCTCTGACAAGATCTCATGACGAAGATCTCCGTTAGGCACAAAAAGATGATTCCCAAAACTGAGAGTTCCGTCACTGAGAATGCTAAGTTCGGGTCCACGCCCTGCCTCATACTCTCCTCTGAGTCGCTGAAGCTTGGCATCTGCTGACTGTGCTACCTTGATTCTTTTTACTATATTGGACTGAACTTGTAGACCTGCCATCAATGCTGCATTGCCAGGCAATACTACCTCTACACCCATTTCTTGAAGATCTTCTAAAATCTCTTGCTGTACTGTGAGAAAATAAGCTTATGCTCTCCAGCTCAAGGCATCCGCTACCACATTGGCCTTCCCAGGATGATACTGAAGGTCATGATCATAGTTTGTTATCATATCCAGCATCTTCTTTGCCTATTCTTAAGATCCTTATGGGTAAAGATATACTTCAAATTCTTGTGATCAGTATAAATCTCTATTTGATCTCCATATAGGTAATGTCTCCAAAATTTGAGTGCGAAAATAACTGCTGCTAACTCCAAGTCGTACGTCGGATAATTTCTTTCATGATTCCGAAGCTGCCAAGACACATAAGCTATAACCTTACCATACTGTATTAGAATGCATCCCAGTCCCTTGCCGGATGCATCACAATAAACTGTGAATCGACCTGTCCCGTCCGGAAGCGTCAAAATAGGTGTTGTGATCATTTTCTGCTTAAGATTCTCGAAAGAGGTTTGACATGCATCTGTCCAATCAAATCGCATATGTCACGACCCGCACCCGGAAATTCGGGCACGAGTGCGTGGGTACGTCCAGCCTACGCCGCAGAGTCGGCGGTAGTACGCTGTCTAGGTCATATCCACATTTAACTAGTCTAGCTCATTCACAAATAATATAGGCAAGATAATAATGAGAAACAAATACTTAAGATTGCAATTGAAATAAATGCGACAACAGATTCAAATGTTTAGTACAGAAATCAGAATGAAATCGGGGACAAACCCGATTACTAAGATAAGAGCAATAAATAAGAATAGCTACTGCTATCTACTCTGCAGCAGGGGTCTCCTGGGTGGGATCTGGCTCCTCATAAGTATCATCTGTACCCTCATAGGGACCATAATATATAGGGGCAAGGTTCTCATCATCGCCTAAATCAACAGATCCAGTCAGGAAAGGAGCAAAGTACACAGTGCACAACAAGATTAAACTAAATATTTATGACAATTAAATTGAGTATCATTAATGAGAAACTGCATAAAAGAACATCAATACCTCAGAGTTAAAGCTGTAAACAGGAATATGAGAAAACAGAAATAAATGAGACAGGAAATAAAACTACAACAGTCAGCAAGAATTATGACAAGACTAGAAACTATCTGTGTGAACTTGTGTTTATTTTTAGAATACATAGTTGGCATGTAGGGGTTTATAAGGCAAATCCGGCCGTCATAAACGGCTATTAAACAGGGAAAATCGAGATCCGACTGAGGTACAGTCGCGTACCAACAGCTATTAAACATGGCAGGGGAAAGGGTAAACTACATGCCTTCTAGTATTCTCCCATCCGACATGAAAACAAGACATGAACTCCAATATTCAAGACATGAAATCCAGTATTTCTAACACTAGGTATAATCATCAAGGGTACTAATAAAGCAGGGAATTAATTATCACAATATAAAGATTTAATTTGAAGTGCAGGTACTTGCCTGATGTTTGGATCCAAATAATTGTACTCGGGGGAAATATTCCAGAGGTAAGTCCAAAAGCTGAAATAGACATTACCATCACACTCAGAAGATATCAAATAGCTAGAAACGCCTGTCCTTGGGTCCAATTTGGAGATAAGGAAAAAAACTGCAGTTTCGGGTCAAAATGGGGTCCGCCGGTGTGCCCGCTTTGCACCGAAAAACGTGTCCGGGTCAACGGTCTCCAAATTCACCAAACTTAGTGTCAACAGGTCAAGAATGCTGATATGAACCCAACGGAACTTCCAGAATTGGATTCCGATGAGCCGATCACAAAATCGCCTGTCGAACGGGGCCTGTGGGGCCCACGACACGCGATTTCGTCAACGTTCTCAGAATTGAACCAAACTTGACCCACAGGACCAGCGTATCGCTACGAGTCCGATGGCGTAAGTTTTGTCTCGATTCAACGAGTGTACAAGAAGTTAGGGCGAGTTGCAGAAAAGTCGGATACGGGGCGATGTCCGCGGATACGCGTTGATTTCGGTGTGCACGCACACCCGAATCAGCTTTCGCGAAATCTCACACGTCCGTATCGACGATGCGCATGTATCTGTGAAGACCGCACGCGACCAAGTCGTCCCGTTTGGCAGGGCGTACTCAGTTCCGGGGTGAAACATGGTCTGGTTTTTCCTGTTTTTGGATCGCGGTGTGCGATCACCACAGGACGCGATGCCCCGAGCAGTTTGTCCGAGCACCGAGAGGGTTATACAGGCTTCGCAACGCAATTTACTGAATTAAAAACGGGGCAGCGAGGAACAAGATACACGTACCTGAACTGGGTCTGAATAATCGGGTTTCACCGTGTCCGTGTCGTGTCCGACACGCCGACACGGGAAGAATTAGAGCTAGGGTTAGGGTTTTCCGGCCGTAGACGGTGGAGCCGGCCGGAGGCACGCCGGAGAGGGTGGCGCCGCTGCGGGGGAGGCCGGCCGGGGCTGGGCGGCTGCGCGTGGCCGCGGGCGGTGGCTGCTGAGGCGGCGCAGCCGCTGCTGTTGGCTGCTGCTGTTGCTTGGGGCGCTGGCCGGAGGCGGTCGTCGAGGAGGGCGGGGCAGCCGGAGACGGAGGTGGCGCAGGGAGGTGGCACGGCGGCAGGGGAAGGCGGAGCCGGTGGTGGCAGATCAGAGGGGTGAGGGAGCCGGAGGGGTGAGGGTTTTAAAGGGGATGCGCGGTGGCTCGGGCCGAGGGAGGCGGAGGGGAGAGGGGGTCGTGGCCGCGGAGGGTGGGGCGAGCCGGACGGAGCGGCGGGCGGTGCGGCCGGCGGGAGCGGAGCGGGGAGCGGGTCAGGCGGTCGTGGGGGGGTGCTGGGGAGACCGGGTCGGCGGGCGGACGGGTCGGGTTCGGGCAGACCCGACCCGACCCGGTAAGGGAAGCGGGTTGGGCTGCTGGGCTGGGCCGGATCAGGCCCAATGGGCCAGAAAATATAAAAATATATTAATAATAATAATAATAAATAATAAAACAGTTAATTAGTTAATTAATTAATTAAAAATGATTTTTAGGCATTTAAAATAGGTCTGAGGCCCAGAAAAATCCAGAAAAATTACCCTAAGTCCAGTTTTTCATTTTACACCCAAAAATATTATTTTCATGATATTTTAATATTGTTTATTAACAATTAAAAATTATTTAATATTTGAAAACCCTGATTTTAAATTTCAGAAAATTCCCAGAAAATTTCAGAAAATTGTGAAAAATCCTAATTTTAATATTTTTGAAAAATCAGGGGCTTACAATCTACCAAACTTATAAAATTTCGTCCTCGAAATTTAAATTATGGCAGGGTTCTCTCTGTCCAAACTCACTTGATTATAGTCTAACGGGTTTCTCTCAGGTGGACATTGCGGTCGCTACCCAACTTAGAATTTTACCCATATATCCTCTAAGGCTGTACAGCTAGTAAGACTAGGTCTCAACTTAATAAATCATGTTATTGAATCTTTAAGTCTTTAACACAAACACACCACCTATGGTATTCCCTTAGTCATAGAGGTTATCATCAATTCGACCGGTCTGAGGGGTACATCTAGCACTACAAATCAAACTTATACCAAACACAGGATTTTGTCTTTCCGAAATAAGGGAAGACGAGGATCAAATAATAAAGAGTTTAAGGGCGAGGTGGTAGAATAGAGGTATAGGGATCAAAGCGTTTAAGGAATTCTAATAGGAATTGTCAGGCGGTTATGGATTGAGATTCTATTCTGGTAATCATTTATTCGCATGCTCGTATTAGTACAGTTATGTAACTGATACGATATGCTCGGACGTATTTAGGGGCAAGTATACTAGTCAACTATATATCTCAATCCACGTAAAGTAGTCGTGCGAAGTGTGAATCAAAATACACTAAGGTTGATCAGACCGTAGTACACTGATTCTGAATAGACACTTGTATTAGTGGGGTTGATCAGGCCTCAATAATACATGTGTCATGAACAAGCCCGAAAAAGGGTAAGCTCGCAAAACTAGGCTATAAAATAGCAGCATAAGTCAAGTTCAGCAAAATTAAGTGCGCTAGATGATGATGAAAAAGGAGGTACAAAATTATTGAAGTTCACAGAATAACACAAAATAAGCACAATAGCAAAAGTCTCTAAAATCTCTACAGTTATCAAATTTAAAAGCATACTAGGTTATTTAGCAAGTTCAAAATTACTAGGTTGGGGCTGAGGTCACGAACCAATAGGCACGAAAATAATACTAGAAAAGGTATCTACGAATCACTTACGCGCATTAGCTGCTTCCAGAGTCTGCGCGTTCTCCACGGTCATCACGTAAGCTTGTCCGCGTCCTGGAGCAGCGGGACAGTCCCTCACTTGATGTTCTGTTGATCCACAATATAGACAGGCACCCAGTCTCTTCCTACAAACTTGCCAGGTGTGACCTTGTTTTTGGCAAAAGTTACAACCAACAGCTTGTTGGTTCTGTCCTTGAGCCTGGTGTTGGGGTGCTGGAGCTCGAGGTAGAGGACGCTGAGTTTGCTGCGGGGCCCTCTGCTGTTGTTGTTGTTGTTGTTGAAATGGGCGTTTGTTGGGTCCCACATTTCCGGTATCTCTCTCTCGCTTTAGTTTATGCCCCATGTCTCTCTCAACGCCTTGTGCCACGCTCAAGATTTCCTCGTAGGTGCGAGCTCGGCTAGTGGTGACAGCAAGGCGAATATCCGGAGACAGCCCCTTCTTGAATTTACGGGCTCTGTCCTCCGGGGTACGAACCATGTACTCCGCAAAGTGGCTCAACCTGCTAAATTTAGCAGTGTACTCATCAACAGATAGGTTACCTTGTTCCAGTCTCTCGAATTGGCTTTCGAGAGCTTCCCGAGCCACTTCGGGGTAGAATTTCTCCTTGAATAGCCTCTTGAAGTCCTCCCAGGTAAGGTCAGGAGCAGATAGTTGAGGTTCGTCCCTAAACCAGGTCTGAGCTATGTCGAACAGTTGCAGGCTTGCAGACTCCACTTTGAGATCATCAGGGACCCGAGCAGTCTTCAGGAGTCTCTCGACATTCTCTATCCACTCATCGGCATAGAGAATGCCCTCAGTTCCATAGAATTCCAGGGGTCTAAGGTTCTTGAAGTCTTTGGCACTCCCTGGCCTCTTGAGTGGCGACTCCTGGGACCTAAGAGCTTCTGAGAGACTAGTCCGTAGAAATGTAGTCTGTTCTTTCTGGGATTCTACGAGTCCTTGGAACACTCCGAGTAGCTGTGCCCCATCTAGAGTGACTGCCGGAATAGATGGAGGTGGAGGGAGGGCAAGAGTTTCGGGCATAGTCTGCTCAGCTGGTTTCGATGTGCCTCCTACTGTGTTCCTCATCTGAACCATTCTGAAAGATTAAGGGGTGGGAAGATTAGAATAGATTACCTGGAAATCAAGGGCGATAGAAAAAATTGACTAGGACCGATATCAAGATTGGAAGTAAAAGATCCTATTCTGTGAATGAGCTTTTATCCTAAAATCCTCAATCTTGTTGCAGGCCTGTTCGGTCCCTAAGTTGAAACCAAACAATTTAGTCGTTTGACCTGCATGGGCCACCATAAATGCCTGTCCTTGGGTCCAATTTGGAGATAAGGAAAAAAACGGCAGTTTCGGGTCAAAACGGGGTCCGCCGGTGTGCCCGCTTTGCACCGAAAAACGTGTCCGGGTCAACGGTCTCCAAATTTACCAAACTTAGTGTCAACAGGTCAAGAACGCTGATACGAACCCAACGGAACTTCCAGAATTGGATTCCGATGAGCCGATCACAAAATCGCCTGTCGAGCGGGGCCTGTGGGGCCCACGACACGCGATTTCGTCAACGTTCTCAGAATCGAACCAAACTTGACCCACAGGACCAGCGTATCGCTACGAGTCCGATGGCGTAAGTTTTGTCTCGATCCGACGAGTGTACAAGAAGTTAGGGCGAGTTGCAGAAAAGTCGGATACGGGGCGATGTCCGCGGATACGCGTTGATTTCGGTGTGCACGCACACCCGAATCAGCTTCCGCGAAATCTCACACGTCCGTATCGACGATGCGCACGTATCTGTGAAGACTGCACGCGACCAAGTCGTCCCGTTTGGCGGGGCGTACTCAGTTCCGGGGTGAAACAGGGTCTAGTTTTTCCTGTTTTTGGATTGCGGTGTGCGATCACCACAGGACGCGATGCCCCGAGCGGTTTGTCCGGGCACCGAGAGGGTTATACAGGCTTCGCAACGTAATTTACAGAATTGAAAATGGGGCAGCGAGGAACAAGATACACGTACCTGAACTGGGTCTGAATAACCGGGTTTCACCGTGTCGTGTCCGACACGCCGACACGGGAAGAATTAGAGCTAGGGTTAGGGTTTTCCGGCCGTAGACGGTGGAGCCGGCCGGAGGCGCGCCGGAGAGGGTGGCGTCGCTGCGGGGGAGGCCGGCCGGGGCTGGGCGGCTGCGCGTGGCCGCGGGCGGTGGCTGCTGAGGCGGCGCAGCCGCTGCTGTTGGCTGCTGCTGTTGCTTGGGGCGCTGGCCGGAGGCGGTCGTCGAGGAGGGCGGGGCAGCCGGAGATGGAGGTGGCGCAGGGAGGTGGCACGGCGGCAGGGGAAGGCGAAGCCGGTGGTGGCAGATCGGAGGGGTGAGGGAGCCGGAGGGGTGAGGGTTTTAAAGGGGATGCGCGGTGGCTCAGGCCGAGGGAGGCGGAGGGGAGAGGGGGTCGTGGCCGCGGAGGGTGGAGCGAGCCGGACGGAGCGGCGGGCGGCACGGCCGGCGGGAGCGGAGCGGGGAGCGGGTCAGGCGGTCGTGGGGGGGTGCTGGGGAGACCGGGTCGGCGGGCGGACGGGTCGGGTTCGGGCAGACCGACCCGAACCGGTAAAGGAAGCGGGTTGGGCTGCTGGGCTGGGCCGGATCAGGCCCAATGGGCCAGAAAAATATAAAAAATAATAATAATAATAATAAATAATAAAACAGTTAATTAGTTAATTAATTAATTAAAAATGATTTTTAGGCATTTAAAATAGGTCTGAGGCCCAGAAAAATCCAGAAAAATTACCCTAAGTCCAGTTTTTTATTTTACACCCAAAAATATTATTTCTATGATATTTTAATATTATTTATTAACAATTAAAAATTATTTAATATTTGAAAACCCTGATTTTAATTTCAGAAAATTCTCAGAAAATTCCAGAAAATTGTGAAAAATCCTAATTTTAATATTTTTGAAAAATCAGGGGCTTACAGCATATCCTTTCATTTTTGCTACGTCAAGGGTGCAGAAATTCTAGCAAATTCTGCCATAAATCGTCGATGATATTATGCTAATCCCAAGAAACTGTGAACTTCTGCAATTGTTCTGGGTATTGGCCACGTCTCAACGACTTCTATCTTATTAGAATCTACCTTCACTCCACCTCTGGCAATGATGTGGCCTAAGTAGAAAATACGATAAAGCCAGAACTCGTATTTGCTGAACTCTGCATATGGCTTATGCTCTCTGAGAATTTGAAGAACAGCTCGAAGATGCTGCTCGTGCTATGCTTCACTCCGACTGTACACCAAGATATCATCAATAAACACTATCACGAACTTTTCTAGGTAAGGCATAAAAATACGATTCATAAGATCCATAAATAATGCTGGCACATTGGTTGCTCCAAAGGGCGTCATTAGAAACTCCCAATGTCCATATCTTGACATGAATGCCGTCTTGGGTATATCTTGCTCTCTGACTATGATATAATGATATCCAGATCGTAAATCAATCTTTGATTGTCACGCCCCGGTCCCGCAGGGCCGTTCGTCCTTGCTTTGGTTCCTACGGAATCGATCGTCCTCGCACGGGCGTGATGCCTTGCAAGCCTAAAATGCTCTTGCACAAGGCCAAAGCTTTGAACAAGGGCAAGTAATCTATTCAATACTGAAGCAGCGACACACATATTGCATAAAAGTAAACAACACAATGGCATAAGAAAACAGACTCTTTATTGATAATCACAAGTGTTACAAGCGGCGCATGGCCGAGGTTACAGATCGCTCAAGCACTCTTTCTCTCGATTACAATGACACCGTTCCATACATTATGTCCCTCTATACAAAAGTAGCTCAAACTCGATACGGCTCAAGGCATCGACTCCAGATTTCCGGTTCCTTGGGATGAGGTACGACTATCGCTTCCTCGGACAAACAAGCACCTGAGAATAAGCAAACTGTTGGTGGGTCAGCACTTTTATAAGTACTGGTGAGTATAAACAACTGAACAGAAGCTACACCCCCTGAAACCCATAATAAGTAAGCATGGGGCAAAATATTACATTACTAGTGATCTTGCTACTTTTATCTAAGTTTATTTCATGCAGCTCAGGACTATCGTCAGATTGCATCTTTTAAAAACATAACTTTAAAACAGTTTTGCATATTCAAACAATAAGCATACGATCGGGGCAGTGTTCTATCGTGCAGTGCGCAGCATGTATTGTGCATCAAATCTAACTCTTCGGGGCAAATCTTTTTAGTGGACTGAATCATCTTAAATCAAGCAAGTATTTAGTGGACTATCATATTTTCAAGCATGCAAGCAGAACTATCTATATGATTTCGGTCCCCGAGAAACTCAGAATCGGTAGCGGTAATCCAGCTAACTAATAACTCATATTCTGATGCTATTAGCAGCTGTGACCAAGGTTCAGCTCTGCACTAATAGTCATTGTCCGACCGATGCAAATGCATGAAGCACTATCAGATAAACTCTACGATGCAGACAAAATAAACGAGCAAGCTATATGTATACACTCTTATGTATCTTACCCCTTGTCGAACGATTATCGCTGCAATAGACACACAAGTTAGCCACAATTTGCATATATATGGATAAACTTATGAATCAATCTTTTGTTGTCATCAATTGATAGGTATACAAGAAGGTAAACCTAGCATGCGCCCTATCTATATGACGGTTCATGAGTTGCCCCATTGATGGAAAATAATACCCCCTAGATCCTTTCGGAACGGAATATCAGGGTGCTCTCACAATCCCTTCTGGACCGACCGATTCCCAGTGCCACAGGAATCGATCGAGAGACTATTACCTTATGCACAAGTTATCCGAGACCAATGCATGACAAGCAACATTCAATCAATATGCGTTAACATTCACATTCACAAGCATTTAACAATCTAATAGCCATACCCCTTAGAACCCGAAGGAAAGGAAAATCAGGGCGGACTATTAGACTCTTCTCTTTTCATTCATTCAAGCAAACACACCTTTTCATATATCTAATAGCACACCCCCTAGATCCCGAAGGAACGGAACATCAGGGCATACTATTAGTCACTTCTTGTACAGTTCAGACTTATAGCAGTTCAAAATAGCAAATATACAAGCAAAACATATAATGGCAAGCACGATTTTGATTTCATATTTAGCATGCAATGTCTATCTCTTTCTTAGCATATTCAAAGGGACATATTCTAGCAATTCTTTTACTTATCTTTCTTAGCATAGCAAGGGTTCATTTGATAGCTGTGTCGGTATAACTAAGCATGCAATAATTCTTATACTTCATTAGCATAGCAATGGTTCTATCTCATTTCAGACAAGCATTCCTAGTTCTCTAGTTAGGCAAGCAAGCAGATGCGTTTCAATGACAAGCTATGTGAGTTCTCTTATTTAGCATGCTGAGTCGGTTCTATCATTATTCTTATAAAGCAATCTTCTTAAGCAAACAAGCATTCAAAACTCAGATTCATTATTAAGTCATGGAAGAATCAGAGAATGCAGTTCTGCCCACTCACATTGATCAATCGGTCGGAAACTCTCCGAGAAGACTTTCGTTCGAGCAAGCAAGGCGATATCACTTGTACATAGTGCCTACGCGGAGCGGGGCACTACATTGATTACCAAGGACCTGATCTTAAGAAGTCTGTTGTAGACTTGAGGATGAACATCCAAGTTTTCCAGATGGTGATATCTTGGCAGGATATATACTTTGAAACAAGGCATTCAATTTTAAATGGATGTTCGAGCTTCTGCTTGTGACTGAAGTCTCATTGTACGAGTTGTGGGACCCTAGACTAGGATATGTACTTCGTATTACCAGATGTCTAGTCTAGGGTTTATCTCCAAATATGGGGGTAAGAAGGTGGTGAAGTGTAAGGTTTGTGCGCAGACAAAGATCACAAGAAATTTGTTCAAACGGGTAAACCGAAGTATAGATCTTCTGGAGTTGGTTCACTCAGATATTTGTGACTTCAAGCAGTTCTCTACAAAGGCCAAGAGGAAGTACTTTATTACTTTTATCGACCATTACTCGAAGTACGCGTTCGCCTATCTGCTCAAGTTAAAAGATGAAGCATTCGAGAAGTTCAAGAAGTTTAGGGTTGAGGCTAAACTTCAAATGGGGCAACGACTAAAGAGACTCAGAAATAATTGAGATGGAGAGTATAGGTCTATTAAATTTGTATCGTTCTGCACAGAACATAGAATTGTCAATGAGACAACTGCTCCGTATTCTCCTCAATCAAATGTAGTAGCTGAAAGGAAGAACATGGCATTGACAGAGATGATGAACTCAATACTGTTGACTACGGATCTTCCAAACTACTTCTGGGGAGAAGCTGTGCTGATGACTACGTTCATTCTGAATAGAGTGCCATACGCAACTTGAACATCATTCGAGTGTGGGGGTGTCTGGCGTCTGTGAAGCTTCCGGAATTAATGATTCAGAAGCTGGAATTGAGGACTATGGGCTACGAAGACAATCTTTCAGGGTGATGCTGAGAAGAGTAATTCTCAGATATTTCTTGATATCAAATCAAATCATATCTTTGAATCTCGAGACACAGAACTCCTCGAAGATAAATTTGCAAGGCACAAGAATATTGTTATCGCGGATATTCCAGAAAATAGTGTGGGTACACAGGAGGCTGAAGCTTCTAACGAAGATATAATCCAAGAAGAAGTTGTCAACCCAATGACAACGATCGAACCAGAACTCATAGAGCTAGTGTCTAAGCGAGTGAGAAGAGTGAAAGACTTCGAAGAAATTTTTGCCACCTATCATGTGGAAGCAAATTCGCTTACCTATGATGAGACGATGAAGACCAGAGATGCTATTTTCTGGAGGGAGGCTATAAATAATGAGTATGACTCAATAACCTCCAACCAAACTTGGGTATTGGTCAATTTGCCTGAAGGAGCTAAACCAATCAGATGCTTATCAGATCTTCAAGTCGATAAAGATGAAAGCAGACAAAATAATTGAGTTCAAGACAAGGCTATCTGCCTAGGGGTTTTCTCAGATAATAGGGGATTGAGTTATTTGGCACCTCGATGAGGGTGTCATAGATCAGGATAATGATTGTCGTAGCTGCTATTCACAAGCTGATTATTTATCAGATGATGGAAAGATAAAAAATCTTGGATGAAGACAGACATGAGAGATTCAAGGACAACAGTCAGAATGATTGTCATTCAGGTTTGAAGACAGTCTGCAAGTTGGTGATATCTCGATACGGCCTGAAGCAATTCCCAGGATATGGCAGCAGAAGTTTGACAAGTCATCTAGTCAAAGTTGTGCAGGATCAGTGAGACAGACAAGTGTGTGTACACAAAGTTCGCTGATAATGAATGAGTCATCATTTGTATCTATGTGGACGACTTGCTAGTCCCAGTTGTGGACATAGAAGTGTCACTAGAACAAATATGTCATTTTTGTCCAAACTCAGGACATGGGATTGCAGATGTCATCCTGAGGATATAAGATAATCTAGATGCCAGGTGGGCTTGCTTAGTCACAAGCTCTCAACATGAAATATTGATCACACGCTTTGGGTATCAGGGACGATACTCCTCAGGTGTGACATGAATATAAAGTCAAATCCAAGAAAAAGTGTCAGACAGTTGGTATACTCGAGCATCATCAGGTGAATGATTCAAGCTGCGTGTACCATCAGACCTGACATAGATTTTGCTGTATGGATGCTGAGTCAGTTCACAAGCAGTATATGTGTTGAACACTAAAAGCTGTGAAAAGAGTCATCAGAATTCTCAGGAGAACTCAGTAGTATATCCTGTGCTACAGCAGTTATCCTGATATGAAGGAAGGCTTCGGTGATGCCAGTTGGTGCTCGAGAAAGAAGAGTAAAGAACCATATGAGGACGTGACATCTCCAGGGGTGGTGCTGCTATATCGTGGAAGTCAAAGAAGCAGTCTTTACTCTCAGAGTTCTTTGCAATATCAAGCTGCAGCAAGTAAAGCAGAATAGCTTTGGAAGCTCTTAGATGATCTTCCTATGGTTAGTACACAGATTCGGATAATACCGACATACTGAGAAAATCAGGAAGCTGTAGTAGCGGCATCTGTTCATCTCTTCAACGGTTTGAAGAGAACTATGTAGATAGAGCACATGCTACTGAATGAGCATATTACGTGGATCAATATAGTGCTTTAATTATCAGAGTCAGACATATCTGGTGGATCCGTTCATGATAGGCTTCAACGGCCAGTACATGACACTGAATGAGCGCAACTAGCGTCGATCATTACAGCGTTTGATGATCGAAGCCAGGAGGGTGTGGCAGGTCCGTTCATATAAGGCCGCCAGTGCCAGCTGATCCCAAGAACTATAAATGAGGGTAGTACTCTATGTTACAATGGCGTGACACCACAAGAGGGAGTGAACCTCGGCTTCGGGTCATGTTATAGCTGCGTAACACCGCATATATTCAAGGACACAACATATATGGGCTTGGAGGACCTCTGATATTGCGTCTTTGCAATCCTACCATTTAGTTTTATGCTTTTAGTTCAAAGAAAAATCTACTAGGCATCTAGCTATTGGTTCAAGGGAGGACCATCAACTGGGAGAATATCAGGAACAGTGAATAGTCCTTAGAGACATTGACGGGTTACGGACCCAGAACTACTGTTGTCTACTCCTTATTCTTTGTGAAGAATAATTTCCTGTGGAAGGATGGCTTTGACGCCTTAATGAGTTCTCGGGTAGAGTGAATGTTCGGTATGCTTTGCAGAAAGCACGTAGTATCAGCACTACAAGGGACTGAGATCCTATGCTACAGTGGCGTAACACCATCAAGAGGTAAAAGATATAAATCCTCGACATTAAGTCATGTCACAATGGCGTAGCACCGCACATAGGCAAGTAGCCTAATGCTGTAGAATAAATAGTGGTAGGCAGCACTACAAAGAGGGAGTGAACCTCATGTTACAGTAGTGTGACACCACACGGGAGAGTAAACTTCGGCTTCGCAAGCCATGTCACAGCGGCGTAATACCACAAAGAAAGTGCAAGGCTTCATGCTGGGTAGTTTGGCACTACAAAGAGGGAGTGAACCTCATGCTATAGTGGATGACACCACATGAGGGAATGAATCTCGGCAGAAGGCCATGTCATAGCGGCATAGCACCGTAAGGAAGCGCAATGCTTCATGCCAAGGACTCTTTAAAAGAACTCACCTATAGTGTATGGAAAGAGATACATGCCATCTGTTGAGGGAAAACTTGTAGACAACCAAAATACATACACCAAAACCAGGCGTGCACAGGGCCTTCAATGTGCAACCGGAAGCACAACTGATGTCATTGTGTGAGTGGGAAGAATTGCAACTATGGTGCAAAATTCAAGGCTTAGTTCATTCTTATATTATACTTTTATTTGACCCATGCGGGAAGATTCAAGTCGAAGCGACATCTATCCTAATGCATGATGGACAGTCACCTTGGTGAACGCTCAATCCATATATTGAGATATGTAGGGGATTGTTGGTATTTTTGCCTTTGGACTAAGAAAAATAGTCCCACATTGGCTACACCACCAAGTGAGTATCTCAATATAATACTTTGTATGAGTTGAGGTTTGCACATGGGATGTGGTAGAGCACATGAGTTTTATGTGGGGATATTTTCCTAGGAGAAAAAATGATTAACTCCTCGTGAAAGCATTTATGCTTTTTGTCATGTTGTTGGAATTATTTCCATAAGAGGGGCTTAGTGAATCAGATTCGGATTCGGTCTCAAGGGCACAAAGTGCCGCATGGGCTGGCCGCATGCTTGGCCGGATGGGCGGCCGCAAGCGCTGCGGAATGAGCGGTTGCTTGCGGGGCTACATGAGCAGTTGCATGCGGGTCCGCTGCTATCAGATATATTTAATCAGTTATGAAAAGATTGAGTCATTAATTTAAATTCGATATTTGTGGGATTTGAATTTAATTCATTCCAGTCATGTATGATTTAAATTAATCATGTAAAATTTGAATTTAATTCATTCCAATCATGTATGATTTAAATTTCAGAAAATTTACTGTAGCGAAATAAATTTATATTAAATTCATGCAGACGAAATAAGTTTTGATAATTTTGAAATAGAGACAGAGTCCGCCAACAGTGTTGGTGGAAAATAAAAAAAAACGAACACGTAGGCAAAAAAGTCAAAAGTGGACCCCACAAGGCAAAATTTTGCCAACACTGTTGGCTGAATTTTGCCTTGTGGGGCCCGCATGTTGGTTTGGGTGGTTGGGTTTTGTTTGGTTAGTTTGGTTTGGTTTGGTTTGGTTTGTTTGGTTTATTTTATTAGTTTATTTTAATTAGTTATGATTTGATTTTTTTATTTTTTTAGTTTATTTTTGGAATTTGATTTAAGAAAATATATTTTAACAAATAAAATTAAAATAAATTAATTGTAAAGAAAAATTTAGAAATATTTTTTTCGCACATGTTTTATGTCCACTATTTTTGCCTCACGGATTTAAACAATTAATTTAAATTTTTTCTTTTTAAATTTTTTTCTAATTTTTTTGGAAGTCGAAACATCGTTTTAAATCCATGGGCCTCACATCCAATATAAATTTATTTCGATACAGTAAATTTTAAATATTCGAAAATAAAATGACCGAAAGTAAATTTTGGAGGTCGAAACATCCTTTTTTTTTGCGATTCTAAAAATTTTCGAAGTCCGTAAAACGGTAAAACCGTTTATCCCGTAGTAATTTTCAATACGGTCATTTTGGCACAAACTGAACCTTGTTTCGATCTCTCAGTCAAAAGTTATGATACTTTAAAGTTTTAAATTTTATATTTTTGCCTGTAACATGTGCGTCTTGCTTCGGATAAAATTTTTTTTCTACACGATTTGTGTTACTCTCGTCGAAAACATACAAATCGACTTGTTGTTTAATAAAAAATAATTTCAAAACAAATAGTTATGGCCGTTCGAAGTCTGCTCGACGGCAGACGTAATATTCTTACGGCATATTTTTATTTTTATTATTTTTTTTAACGTCTGTTAACGACAAGAAAATTAACGATAGAAATATAATATTAAAAAATATAAACGTCCAAAGAACGTTTTGATTTTTTTTCGTAATTTTTTAAACTTTGATGCTTTAGATGGAATTTATACAAATTTTGATGCTCTGGATACAAATTTCCGAAAAAAATATTTCTAAATATTTCTTTACAATTAATTTATTTTAATTTTATATCGTTAAAATAAATTTTCTTAAATCTAATTACAAAACAAAACTAAATAAATAAAATCAAAACATAACTAATTAAAATAAACTAATAAAACAAACTAAACCAACCAAACAAACCAAACCAAACCAAACCAAACCAATCAAACCAACCGAACCCATGGGCCCCCACACATAATTTTCGCTTTGGCGAAAATTGACTTGTGGGGTCCACTTTAATTTTTTTAAATTTTTTTCTGCCTACGTGTACTTCTGTTGTATTTTCCACCAACACTGTTGGCGGACTCTGTCTGTATTTTAAAATTTTACAAACTTGTTTCGTTTGCATGAATTTAATATAAATTTATTTCGCTACAGTAAATTTTCTGTTTAAATTTAATTAAGTAGGATTTGAATTTAATTCAAATCAATCATATGAGATTTAAATTTAATTCATTCCAATCTTGTGGGATATGTATTAAATTTATTCCAATCTTTTTGTAATTGATGGACGGTCAGGATTAGAATTAGGGATTCCTCCATATGACTATCAATACTCTCTTCAAACCCCATTTGAGGATTTACTTCGAAAATTGTGAGAGGAAGAGAGTTGCTGCTGTAGCCGTCATTAAAGTCCAGAAAGTTCGTGCGAGTCCAAGCAAGGAGGTGACATCGAACGTTTCAGAAGTTCTACGTGAATTTGCTGGTTCCTGTGAGTAGATCGTGTGGGACGAATCTTGATTTGAGCAACGGTGATTTTCATCACCCCAGCAAGCAGATTCTCTTCTTCTTCTTTCTCTTATCTTCTTCTAGTTGTAATTCTGTTCTATCCGTCTGCAACTGCGAGTGCAAGAAAGAACGTAAAATTTATTTTTTCTGATTCCTTTATAATCTTGACAGCAAGTTGTAATCAGAATCATTATATAGTTCTTTGTTGAAATCGAGAATTGTTTGAATGAAAACTTTTGTGTGAACCTCTGATCTCGACAACGTGTTCTTTTGTCTTTAGTTAAACCTCGAATATATATATATATATATATATATATATATATATATATATATATATATATATATATATAAAAGTGCATTCAATATAGCACTTACCATACATCCAAAAACTAAACAGAGGGAACGAAGAAGACGCTTCCCCATTCTTAGTCCCCTGCCTTCATACTCACCATATTAGTCCCCTGCCTTCATACTCTGTTTAGTTTTTGGATGTATGGTAAGTGCTATATTGAATGCACTTTTATATATATATAAATATATATATATATATATATATATATATATATATATAATGTTCACATATCGTTCTGTAATGCATAAGTAAGAAAAAATATATCTTTCTGAAAAAAAAAAAAAAAAATTATATTTAGCTCTTCCAAGAGAATGCAACTGAAAACTTGTCATACATATATATATATACAACAAATATCAATAGCTAATCATGTTTGATCAGACAGACAGTTGTGGGTAGTTTTTGTGAGAAGGGAGCTAGCTCTCTCGTTGTTCGCTCAAAGTTTAGACTATTGGGCATAAATTAAGATGAGAATGGATTAACGGATTAACTTGCCTACACTCACACCAATCATATTAATTGTAATGTATCACTAATGAGAATGTTGATTTATCTCACTTATTTAATAATCAATAAGTTGTGACAAACTTTAAAATTTTTAAATCAAAATCCTTAAATTTTGATTAATGCACACGTTCTCCGTAAATATTAATTAATTAGAGGTGGATCTTAAATTCAATCATTTGCATTTTGATACCCATGTTAACTCTCTCTCCCGTAGCCGTAGTTTTATTGCTCATTAGTAAAGAAAAAGCCTTTATAGTTCCATACATGTTCCAAATTTGCTGGTGGAGAAGAAGAGAGGCGGGTCACTTGGCAGTGCAACGAGGATTTTACAATGTCGACGTACGGCTCTTGTGAAGTTTGATAATGTAAGTTTGATAATGTGGAGAATAAGCCTAGCTACAATGATGTCTCGTCTCGGTGTTAGGTTTCTTATCAAGATCAGATGTTTGAAATCGGTCACAAGTCTTCAACTGCAAGCAAGGTGAAGGTGCTCTGTTTCGGAGGAGGAAGCAGTATTTCTCACAGTGCATGCAGTGATGGGTCCTGTTCCTACTATTGTTACTAGTTTATATATATATATATATATATATATATATATATATATATATATATATATATATATATATATATAATTTTTCAGAAGCTAATAAGAGAACAAAGAAACAAAAAATAAAATAAAAATAAATTGTTACCGGTCTCCGCGGAAGTCGTACACGAAGCACTGTCCTAAGAGTTAATCCGAGGTCTATGTGCAGACGTTTCTCGGAAGCTCCTAGTGGTAAAACCTCCTGACTACTGGGTTCTCTTCGTTGCACACAACTCGGAGAGAGAGACCGAACTTAGCTCTGCCCAGAACAAGGAGTTGGAGACCAGAATGTGGTTTGAGAGAGAGAGAGGTTTCACGTAGGAGGATTTTCTGTTCCAAAATGAAGGAGGAGGAGACCACTTTAAATAGACAGAACCTAATACACAACCACAGACATGATACTTAATGGCTCATAAACAAGCCATTAAGGAGCAATAAAAACGTGGAGGAATGACTGTCAAAAGAGCTGTTGCAAGGTTCAAAGAACCTGGACATGAGTCTCAACGCTCAAAAATTTGAATGAATCAAAACGGTTCAAAAATTAAGGGAAGCAAAAAGATTTTTGGATCCCAGCCCGAACCTGAAGAGTAAATTGGATCGGCATTCGGCTCCCGCAGGTGTGGGCACGTACCCGCACCCGTTACGCACGCCGAACCGAACCGAGCCGGATCGGACGGCGGCGGCGGCGCGCGCGTGTGGCCCAAGGGGTCCCCCACCCAACATCTTTAAGAAAGCAATGGAGAAGAACTAATATATACATGCAATGAGGGGGTGGTCCAACCGATGTGGGACTAAAGAAAGAGAAAAGTTGAGCTTTTGCTCAAGCATAGCTAACAATCCCCCCCCCCCCCCCCCCCAAAAAAAAGGTCAAGTTCCGAAAATAGAAGTGACAAAGAAATTAAAAGGAAGAGTTTCTGGGCAGGTATATACTATGCATAGATGAGATGGACTACAGCCTTGAATCTCACTTAGTGACTATTGTCTTTGTCTGAAGAAGTGCTTGATGGACTATGCCTTGAATCAGACTTCTTTTACCAGATTCAAAAAATAGCACACATAGTACGCTAGAGGTTCTGGGTCTAACATGTGGCGCTTTTGGTTGGCCATGCGCACTGTAGCGCCCCGTTCTCCCGATGCGGAGAGCGCGGCTAAGAAACACAAGACGGTATCGTTCGATCGGGATAGATTGAATTAAGAACTCGTCCTCGTTATGGATTTGTTTCTTCGGAATCGATTCCCATATTCAGTGGACTGCGCCCCAAGGATCGGCTTAGCGGCAGAGTCAGGAGGGACCTCTCCGCTGCTATCTTTTATTGCCTCGGTTTTCGATGTCGCTTGTTGCTTTCGTGCTTTGAGTTGGTTTTGGGATTTGCTTGTTTTCCTTGAACGGTTTCGATGGTTTTCATTGTTTTCGTTCATTGAACTGCACTTCTATTCCGAGATTGGAAAGAGAGGAAGAAGTATTAATCGAGCTGTTCGTGTGCAGGTGAACGAGCAGTAGGCGGCTTGCGAACGGAGTCGTGAAGCGCCTCTTTCCTTCTTCTTTCCAAAAATCTAAGTGAGTGGCTACCAACCCGATTAGCTAGCTCTGCTTCCAGCTTCACTCCTTGCCCCGATCTAACGATACCAACTAATAATAAAAGAAACCAAGATAAAAGAAAATAGACTTGGTTATCACTGCTTCTCAATCAAACTCGTGAACGGTTACTTACTTGCATGCTTGTTCGTTCGGGATATTCATCATATGCATCAATTTTAGTTAGAATATATCTTCTTCTATAATTGTGCTATCAATGCATTACATCTATGCATTCCTCGTGTTGCCTCTACTGCGTGAATGGATAACTTAACTAAACATCGTGTGTTCGATCATGGACAACTTGTGCACAAGGGTATAAGTTCTGCGGACGGTCGCTGGGGCACTGGCACCGATCCGATCCGGGCGGAACTTCGTGTGTAGTCATCGTGTGCGGACTGGATAGCTTACAACGCATCGTGTGTTTATCGTGTATCCATTATGAGCTCTCGTTTCATCCTATCCTAGTCCATGACTAGTCCAAAATGGCTACCAAGCCAGTGATCACCTGTGGCATAGTCATCGTGTGCGGACTGGACGACTTGCAACGCCTCGTGTGTTTATCGTTGCATCCTATCCTTGTCCATGACTATTTCCACCCTGTATATTTAAACCTGTTGCATACTAACTTGTGTCTCCGTGGCAGGGAAGGCAAGGTAAGTATTGTGCAGGTCATTCAGACGGGCAGGTAAATCCACCGAACGGTGGCTAGTTCATTTCAGTAAATTCAATATGCTGCTTACTTGTAAATGAACTAAGGCAAGATAGAAACCAACCAAATATGCATGCTTCACTAAACAACGTGTTGATTGGTATAATCAGGTTAGCTCGCCTTCACCAGCATGTTTCGATATGCTGACCCTCGTTGAAACAGGTTCTCCGCACCAAGGCGAACCGAGCGAGGAGCCGAAGTCGTCTTCCCGATCCAGTCCAGCTGTTAGCGCAATCTTCATCGCGCCTCAAAGCATTTTGAAGTCCGAAGCTGCAACTCTTCATACACAAATGCAGCTCCGTGGCAAAGCGATCCTCCAGCCAGGAGGTCTTTATCGTTTGAGTTTATAAAAGGATGTAATGTACATGACTGCTATCTCATTTTGAGTCAACACTTTTGTAAGCCGTTCGGCATATTAGCTGACTCGTTCAGGAGTTTGTAATAGATGTTCATTATCAATAAAGAGAACTTTTCTATGTTTCAAATCTATGTTTCAATTTATCTGCGTACTCTGAGTATGTGCTTGCTATGCAAATCATTAAAAAGCCTTGTGCGGGCGCAACTCCAGGCCCGTACGGCGGTCACGGCTCGGGGGACGCCTCGGGGCATGACATAGTGGTATCAGAGCACAGATTCAAAGTTCCTTAGACTTCGTGCTGGAAAAGTTCCTTTAACGATCAAATTCCTGTGCGAACTCTTGAACTCGCTAGGCCAAAATGAGATACGTTCATGCAATAAATCCATAATACATTATGATCCTAATGTAATTTACCTTCTTTTGAAGGAATGGATCCAGCGTAATCTGCAGCGCAACCACCGATCGAAACACAAGAGAGCAGTTCAGGCAATTCGGGAAGCTCTCGGAGCCAAAGAGGCATGTCTCAAGTCGACCCGCTTGAGCGGGTAATGCAAATGTTAGAATCGCAACGACAACGAGACGATGCTCGCCAAGCCAGGCTCGAGAGTAATCTAGAGACCCGTTTCTCAGTCCAACAGAAGCAGGTCGATGCCCTGCAACAAATTGTTCAGACTTTGGCTGCCAATCATTCCGCCGCAACAGCAGCGACTCTGGTGGAACAGCCCGTGCTTGAAGTGGAGACGCCTCAAATCCCAAGGCCGAGGGACGTGACTGCCTTCAACTTGGGCCATTTCAAGAAAGTTTGCAATACCCCGTTCAACGGGACTGAGGACCCAGTGGTAGCTCTAGATTGGCTAGCCGAGATCGAAGATCACTTCACTCTGCTAGAGGTCCCCGAAGATAAGCGCGTCGCCTGCGCGCAACTACAGCTCCGCCTCGACGCACACGATTGGTGGGACGTGCATCGACGATCTCTCCAATTTGATCACGGAGAGGAGGCGATCTCGTGGACGACCTTTCGTGCCGCGTTTGAAGAGGAGTTTATACCGCCTCCAGTACAACGTAAAATGGAAAATGACTTCGTGCAGCTGAGGCAGGGCAGTATGACAGTGAAGCAATACTCCGCCGAGTTCAACCGACTCTCGAAGTTCGCTAGGGCCTATTTACCTGATGCAGCGAGTCGAGCTAGAAGGTTTGAAGGTGGACTACGCCCTGCCATCCATTCGCACGTAGTCAATAATCAGTACGGGACAATGCGTGAAGTCATGAATCACGCCCTATCCCTCGAGCCGCAGTATCCTCACGTTTCCATCGGCGCTGTGCATACCTACAATCACAAACGCCAAGGCAATGATAGAGGAAACACCGCTGCAAAGCGTCCAAACCACGGCGGTTCTCGGAGAGAAAATCAAGAATGGTGTAACTTCTGTAAGAAATCTGGGCACACCATTGGTCAATGTCGTAAGAGACTTGGGTTATGTCTTGCTTGTGGCAATCTAGGCCATGCCATAAATTCCTGCCCGAACCATCCTGATCGTCGTTCTCGACGAGAATAATCCCTAATGGTAAGCATTGTTCTTAAGTTTCGGGACGAAACTTCCAATTGGTTGGGTAGGATGTAGCGCCCCGTTCTCCCGATGCGGAGAGCGCGGCTAAGAAACACAAGACGGTATCGTTCGATCGGGATAGATTGAATTAAGAACTCATCCTCGTTATGGATTTGTTTCTTCGGAATCGATTCCCATATTCAGTGGACTGCGCCCCAAGGATCGGCTTAGCGGCAGAGTCAGGAGGGACCTCTCCGCTGCTATCTTTTATTGCCTCGGTTTTCGATGTCGCTTGTTGCTTTCGTGCTTTGAGTTGGTTTTGGGATTTGCTTGTTTTCCTTGAACGGTTTCGATGGTTTTCATTGTTTTCGTTCATTGAACTGCACTTCTATTCCGAGATTGGAAAGAGAGGAAGAAGTATTAATCGAGCTGTTCGTGTGCAGGTGAACGAGCAGTAGGCGGCTTGCGAACGGAGTCGTGAAGCGCCTCTTTCCTTCTTCTTTCCAAAAATCTAAGTGAGTGGCTACCAACCCGATTAGCTAGCTCTGCTTCCAGCTTCACTCCTTGCCCCGATCTAACGATACCAACTAATAATAAAAGAAACCAAGATAAAAGAAAATAGACTTGGTTATCACTGCTTCTCAATCAAACTCGTGAACGGTTACTTACTTGCATGCTTGTTCGTTCGGGATATTCATCATATGCATCAATTTTAGTTAGAATATATCTTCTTCTATAATTGTGCTATCAATGCATTACATCTATGCATTCCTCGTGTTGCCTCTACTGCGTGAATGGATAACTTAACTAAACATCGTGTGTTCGATCATGGACAACTTGTGCACAAGGGTATAAGTTCTGCGGACGGTCGCTGGGGCACTGGCACCGATCCGATCCGGGCGGAACTTCGTGTGTAGTCATCGTGTGCGGACTGGATAGCTTGCAACGCATCGTGTGTTTATCGTGTATCCATTATGAGCTCTCGTTTCATCCTATCCTAGTCCATGACTAGTCCAAAATGGCTACCAAGCCAGTGATCACCTGTGGCATAGTCATCGTGTGCGGACTGGACGACTTGCAACGCCTCGTGTGTTTATCGTTGCATCCTATCCTTGTCCATGACTATTTCCACCCTGTATATTTAAACCTGTTGCATACTAACTTGTGTCTCCGTGGCAGGGAAGGCAAGGTAAGTATTGTGCAGGTCATTCAGACGGGCAGGTAAATCCACCGAACGGTGGCTAGTTCATTTCAGTAAATTCAATATGCTGCTTACTTGTAAATGAACTAAGGCAAGATAGAAACCAACCAAATATGCATGCTTCACTAAACAACGTGTTGATTGGTATAATCAGGTTAGCTCGCCTTCACCAGCATGTTTCGATATGCTGACCCTCGTTGAAACAGGTTCTCCGCACCAAGGCGAACCGAGCGAGGAGCCGAAGTCGTCTTCCCGATCCAGTCCAGCTGTTAGCGCAATCTTCACCGTGCCTCAAAGCATTTTGAAGTCCGAAGCTGCAACTCTTCATACACAAATGCAGCTCCGTGGCAAAGCGATCCTCCAGCCAGGAGGTCTTTATCGTTTGAGTTTATAAAAGGATGTAATGTACATGACTGCTATCTCATTTTGAGTCAACACTTTTGTAAGCCGTTCGGCATATTAGCTGACTCGTTCAGGAGTTTGTAATAGATGTTCATTATCAATAAAGAGAACTTTTCTATGTTTCAAATCTATGTTTCAATTTATCTGCGTACTCTGAGTATGTGCTTGCTATGCAAATCATTAAAAAGCCTTGTGCGGGCGCAACTCCAGGCCCGTACGGCGGTCACGGCTCGGGGGACGCCTCGGGGCGTGACATAGTGGTATCAGAGCACAGATTCAAAGTTCCTTAGACTTCGTGCTGGAAAAGTTCCTTTAACGATCAAATTCCTGTGCGAACTCTTGAACTCGCTAGGCCAAAATGAGATACGTTCATGCAATAAATCCATAATACATTATGATCCTAATGTAATTTACCTTCTTTTGAAGGAATGGATCCAGCGCAATCTGCAGCGCAACCACCGATCGAAACACAAGAGAGTAGTTCAGGCAATTCGGGAAGCTCTCGGAGTTGGTTTTGGGATTTGCTTGTTTTCCTTGAACGGTTTCGATGGTTTTCATTGTTTTCGTTCATTGAACTGCACTTCTATTCCGAGATTGGAAAGAGAGGAAGAAGTATTAATCGAGCTGTTCGTGTGCAGGTGAACGAGCAGTAGGCGGCTTGCGAACGGAGTCGTGAAGCGCCTCTTTCCTTCTTCTTTCCAAAAATCTAAGTGAGTGGCTACCAACCCGATTAGCTAGCTCTGCTTCCAGCTTCACTCCTTGCCCCGATCTAACGATACCAACTAATAATAAAAGAAACCAAGATAAAAGAAAATAGACTTGGTTATCACTGCTTCTCAATCAAACTCGTGAACGGTTACTTACTTGCATGCTTGTTCGTTCGGGATATTCATCATATGCATCAATTTTAGTTAGAATATATTTTCTTCTATAATTGTGCTATCAATGCATTACATCTATGCATTCCTCGTGTTGCCTCTACTGCGTGAATGGATAACTTAACTAAACATCGTGTGTTCGATCATGGACAACTTGTGCACAAGGGTATAACTTCTGCGGATGGTCGCTGGGGCACTGGCACCGATCCGATCCGGGCGGAACTTCGTGTGTAGTCATCGTGTGCGGACTGGATAGCTTGTAACGCATCGTGTGTTTATCGTGTATCCATTATGAGCTCTCGTTGCATCCTATCCTAGTCCATGACTAGTCCAAAATGGCTACCAAGCCAGTGATCACCTGTGGCATAGTCATCGTGTGCGGACTGGACGGCTTGCAACGCCTCGTGTGTTTATCGTTGCATCCTATCCTTGTCCATGACTATTTCTACCCTGTATATTTAAACCTGTTGCATACTAACTTGTGTCTCCGTGGCAGGGAAGGCAAGGTAAGTATTGTGCAGGTCATTCAGACGGGCAGGTAAATCCACCGAACGGTGGCTAGTTTATTTCAGTAAATTCAATATGCTGCTTACTTGTAAATGAACTAAGGCAAGATAGAAACCAACCAAATATGTATGCTTCACTAAACAACGTGTTGATTGGTATAGTCAGGCTTTCACCAGCATGTTTCGATATGCTGACCCTCGTTGAAACAGGTTCTCCGCACCAAGGCGAACCGAGCGAGGAGCCGAAGTCGTCTTCCCGATCCAGTCCAGCTGTTAGCGCAATCTTCACCGCGCCTCAAAGTATTTTGAAGTCCGAAGCTGCAACTCTTCATACACAAATGCAGCTCCGTGGCAAAGCGATCCTCCAGCCAGGAGGTCTTTATCGTTTGAGTTTATAAAAGGATGTAATGTACAGGACTGCTATCTTATTTTGAGTCAACACTTTTGTAAGCCGTTCTGCATATTAGCTGACTCGTTCAGGAGTTTGTAATAGATGTTCATTATCAATAAAGAGAACTTTTTTATGTTTCAAATCTGTGTTTCAATTTATCTGCGTACTCTGAGTATGTGCTTGCTATGCAAATCATTAAAAAGCCTTGTGCGGGCGCAACTCCAGGCCCGCACGGCGGTCACGGCTCGGGGGACGCCTCGGGGCGTGACACGCACTAATCCCAAATTCATGAGAGTTGTCTGGGATCGCCCTGTCCCATAGTCGTGGCCTTCACGACCTCTCATATAGGTAAGTCCTTTAGAGTTGGTGATAGGTTTCAACCCCGCATATCAGCTTGGACCTATTAAGAGTTTTTAAAACTCATCATAACCATATCACTCAAGAACACTGTCACCATATGGATGGGGAATCATTATACGCATGTACAGCCACTTAGGCATTATAGAATGAGATTTTAATCTCGGATCAGTGTTCCATAAATGTCACCTAAGTCCAGCTTGTTCCTACCCATTGAACCGGCTTCTTGGGATCTCCAGTCAGACTCGGTTGGGTTGCCACTGCTGGTGACTTTACTTATGGGCTTAACCCCATCCCCCTCGATGATTCTAGTATCAAAGTCTTAGATAGACCCTTTGTCAAGTGGTCTGCAAGGTTCTTTTCTGACTTTATATAGTCAAGAACCACATATTTGTCCAATAGGCTCTTTATAGACTTGAAGCGTAGCTGCAGGTGCTTGTTCATCTTAGCATTCACAGAATCATGCTTTAGTAGTTCCATAACAGATTTATTATCACAGTTTAGAAATTGTAGGAACATGACTAATAAAAATATGTATATGCATACAAAGGTTTCTTAGCCATTCGGCTTCTGTGCATGTAGTATCCAAGGCTATCATTTCGGAGTCCATTGTACTCCTAGCAATGATAGTTTGTTTACATGAGCCCCAGGAGATTGTAGCTCCTCTTGGAGTGAAAACATATCCAGTAGTAAATTTTACATCATGTGAGTCAGTTATCCAGTTTGCATCTGAATAACCTTCTATGATATCATGGTGTCTAGTATAGTGCAACATATAATCTAGAGTACCCCTAAGATATCTAAGTACTCTTTCTAATGCTGTCCAATGTAACTGATTTGGGTTACTAGTATATCTACTTAGTCTCCCAATAGCAAATGCAATATTAGGTCTGGTCCTGTTTGATATATGCATGAGAGAACCTATCATTTGAGAATATCTGTGTTGTTCAATGGGAGAACCCTCATTCTTCTTGAGAACAACACTACTGTCATAAGGAGTAAGGGCATGTTTTTTATCAAAATACTCAAATTTTCTTAACATTTTCTCGATAGAGTGTGCTAAGGATAGAGTATAGCCCTCCTTGAATTTGGACAATTGCATGCCTAGAATCAAGTTGGCTTCACCTAAATCTTTCATATCAAACTGGTTGGATAAATAGTCCTTGGTATTAGTAATCAATTCTAGTGATGATCCAAAAATAAGGATGTCATCTACATACAAACATAAGATGACACAACTTTCATCTAAAATTTTGGAGTATATACATTTGTCATACTCATTTGGCACGAAACCATATTCCGAGATGACTATGTCAAATTTGTTGTGCCATTGCTTGGGATCTTGCTTTAGGCCATAAAGAGATTTAACTAATCTACAAACTTTATTTTCTTGGCCTTTAGTAATAAAACTTTCAGTTTGCTCCATGTAGATTTCTTCCTCTAGGTCCCCATTTAGAAATATAATTTTTACATCCATTTGATGGATTAGCATATTATGAATGGATGCTAAGGCTAGAAGGGTTCTGATAGAGGTGATCCTAGCTACAGGTGAGTAGGTATCAAAATAATCTAATCTCTTTTTCTGTGTAAAACCTTTGGCTACTAATCTAGCCTTGTATTTCTCTATGGTACCATCGGCTCTAAGTTTCTTTTTGAATATCCACTTACAACCTATGAGTTTACTACCTAAAGGTAGGTCTGCTAGAAACCAAGTATTGTTCTCCATGATGGAGTTATACTCACTGTTAGTGGCTTCTTTCCAGAAAGGGACATCAGGAGAAGATATTGCTTCTTTATAAGTTGAGGGATCACCCTCTATCAAAAAGGTGAAGAAACATTCTCCTAAATTCTTTTTAATTCTTTCTCTTTTACTCATTTAGGTTCTATATTTTGTTCGGGTTATGAACTAGATATTTGATCATGAGAGATGACGGACGGAGTAAGAGAGGGATTGGAGGGAGAGGAAGAAATTCTATCTTTGAAAGGATATATATTCTCAAAATAAACTGCATCTCTTGCTTCTATAATAGTATTTTTAGAGATTTTATTTACTTCTGAGTGAGTAACAAGAAATCTATTGGCATTGCTATCTAGGGCATATCCTATGAATATAGCATCTACAGTCTTAGGTCTAATCTTCCTCTTTTTAGGTTCAAAAATTCCTACTTTAGCCAGACATCCCCAAACTTTGAGATAATGTATCCTAGGAGCTCTACCTTTCCATAATTCATAGGGAGTCTTATCATTAGACTTACTAGGAATCCTATTAAGGATGTAACAGACCGATAATAATGCTTCTCCACACAAATTATCGGGAGGACCTGAGCTGAGGAGCATGACATTTATCATATCTAACAAAGTGCGATTTTTTCTTTCAACAACTCCATTGGACCGTAGTGAATATGGAGCAGTTACCTCATGGATTATTCCGTGTTCTTCACAGAAATTGGTCATATCATTTGATGTATACTCTCCACCACGATATGATCTAAGAATCTTAATCTTTCTCTCTAACTGGTTCTCAGCTTCAGATTTATGTATAACAATACTTTGAATGATCATCTATAAAGGTTTGAATGATCATCTATAAAGGTTTTGAGAAGAATGATCATCTATAACCTTAAATCTGTTTAGAACTTCACCTTTGGTTTTGAGAAGATATGTATAACAATACTTTGAATGATCATCTATAAAGGTGACAAAGTATTTTCTACCTCCTCGGGTCAAAATCCTATTTGAGTCACACACATCACTATGAACTAGCTCTAGAAGGTCAGAGTTTCTTTCTACATATTTGAAAGGTAGCCTTGTGTGTTTGGCTTGAACACAGATCTCACACTTGCGTTTATCATCTATTGGAGTCTTAGGAATAAGATCTAAGTTCATCATCCTTCTTAGGGAACCTAGATTCACATGACCTAATATACTGTGTCACACATTTGAAGATTCTACATTGGAAACAACAAAGGAAGGATCTGAAATTTTATTCATGGTACTCAAAATAAAAGACCATCTCTTACAAATCATTTTCCAATAAAAGAGTCATTCTTAGAAAATACTACTTTATTTGCTTCCATAACAATCTTGTACCCTGAAGCTACAAGAAGAGACCCACTAACTAAATTTTTTCTGATAGACGGCACATGTAACACATCATGAAGAGTCAGAGTTTTTTCTGATGTCATATTTAGATCTATTCTTCCTCTTCCTATAATCTGTGCTGCTGAGCTATCTCCTAGAGTTACACCTCCTCCACCTGATTCCTGATAGTTTGAAAAATAGGAGCGAACAAAGAAAACATGAATATTAGCTCCAGAATTCAACCACCAATCGTCAGAATGGTAAGAAATGTTGACTAAGGGTTGATAGCTTACAGACCTGAAGGAACTAGAAGAGCCGTTGATAAGCATGTTTGCTTCTGGTTTGGCTGGACGTTTTTTTTATAAGAAGTCTGGACAACTTCCTTCTTCCTATGGAAACAGTTGGTGGCTATATGGTTTGTTTTACCACACACAAAATAAAATCTCTTCTGATCCTGAGTTTGGCCGAAGGTTCTTGGTTTATTGTGATGGTGGTTTTGGTGGTGAGGCTGAGGGTTCTGCTTCTTCTTGAAGAGGTTCCTTTTGGGTTTGTGGCGATGATGAGGCTTGGGTTTGCCTTGGGATTCTACTAGGTTTATCTTAGCTTTAGACTCAGACTTAAGGTTAGACCTTAGCCTAATTTGTTCTTATGTTCTAATTTTCTTTAGGACATGAGCAAAGGTAAGGTCACCCTGAGTATGAATGAGGTCTTTCTTGACATCAGACCAAGAAGGAGGAAGCTTGTCTATTAAGCAAGCTATTAATACTCAGTAGAGAAGAAAGTGCCTTTGGCTTGGATATGCCTAAGGTATTCTTGGAATTCAGGTATTTGGTCATTTATAGGTTTGTTATCTACCATAAAGTATCTGTTGAATGAGGAGGAATTGAATCTTTCAATTCCAGCATCATCACAACTATATTCATCTTCCAGGGCATCCGAAAGTTCTTTTGCACTTTTGTCTTCAAAGAATATGTCATATAGTGATTCAAACAAAGTGCTTAGAATTATATGGAAGCAATGGTAGTCTATTTCCTTAGGGGTCTTGGGTCTAGTGGAACCAGAGGACTTGGATACACCTATGTCAGACTCAGTGTTATCAGAGTCATTTGTGATTGGTGTGGAACCATCAATGGCTGAGATCAATCCTAAGGTAGTAAGCCAAAATTTCATCTGACTTTGCCATCTCTTAAAGTAGGTCCTGTTGAATTTTGCAGGTTTAGCAGTAAAAGTCTCATCCTTGCCAGTCATGGTTGCTAATGAGGAAATTCTGAAAGATACGAAATTACTCAATAACAATGTCCAATGATTTAGAATAATAGTTCAAGTGATTTTGCTAACCAATCTTAAAATCTTTAGACTATCAAGTGTAGATTAATTTGGGTTAGCTGTAGGGGCCGGTTCCTAGCTAGCGGTGGTCCGAAGACACTTAAATACCGTGTCGCTTAGGGCTATTTACACCCGGTTGACAGAAGGACCCTTTCGACTTGTTCCCAAATTGATCTTTACTTTTAGAATCCAGACTCAAAGAGATTTGCAATTATACTTAACTATTATTGTCTTGAGGTCGTTTCAAAAAATTAATATTGTAGTTAACAATAAGTAAATGTAGAGCTAATAATAATAATAATGAACACCAATGATGGTATATATATTAAGCAAGATTTTATGTGCTACAAATACTAAATTACAGTAGCTAAATTGAATCACAAGATTATATTTGCTGGCAAATATTCAACCAAAAAATTAAAAAAAATTTATTAACAGAATAGTCCTTTGAATAGTAATTTTCTAATACCAATTCTTAATTAATATATAATTTAAGACAATTAAAATTTATGTTTCACTTTGGTATGTAAGCAGTAATACTCGTTAACAAATTTGCTAAATGAACAGTGAACTACAAGTTTGCTACAATAAATATTCGTTAATAAAACAAAACCTTTGTTTGGTAAGCAATTAGAAAAAATCTTTGTTTGCTACAATATTTGTTTTAGTGGTGACAAAAATTAAAATCTAGTAGTAAAATTGCTACAAAAAAATATGCTCACAGAATATATGCTCACAGAATACCAAACCTTTGTTTGCTATAATATTTGTTTTGTAAAATTGCTACAAAATATATGTGCTCACAGAATATGCTATTTGGCAAAGATAATATATATATATGTAGGGTTCAACTCTTAGATTGTTACTAGTTTATATATATATATATATATATATATATATATATATATATATATATATATATAATTTTCTAGAAGCTAATAAGAGAACAAAGAAACAAAAAAAAAAAAATTGTTACCGGTCTCCGGGGAAGTCGTGCACGAAGCACTGCCCTAAGAGTTGATTCGAGATCTATGTGCAGACGTTTCTCGGAAGCTTCTAGTGGTAAAAGCTCATGACTACCGGGTTCTCTTCGTTGCACACAACTCGGAGAGAGAGACCGAACTTAGCTCTGCCCAGAACAAGGAGTTGGAGACCAGAATATAGTTTGAGAGAGAGAGAGAGAGAGGTTTCACGTAGGAGAATTTTCTGTTCCAAAATGAAGGAGGAGGCCACCACTTTAAATAGGCAGAACCTAATACACATCCATGAACATGATACTTAATGGCTCATAAACATGCCATTAAGGAGCAATAAAAATATGGAGGAATGACTGTCAAAAGAGCTGTTGGAAGGTTCAAAGAACCTGGACATGAGCCTCAACGCTCAAAATTTTGAATGAATCAAAACGGTTCAAGAAATAAAGGGGAGAAAAATAATTTTTGGATCCCAGCTCGTAGAGTAAATTGGATCGACATTCGGCGCCCGCAGGTGGGAACACGTACCCGCACCCGTTACGCGCGTCGAACCAAACCAAACCGAGCCGGATGACGGCGGCGGCGACGCGTGTGTGTGGCCCAGGGGGTCCCCCACACAACATCTTTAAGAAAGCAATGGAGAAGAACTAATATATACATGCAAGGAGGAGGTGGTCCAACCGATGTGGGACTAAAGAAAGAAGGAAGTTGAGCTTTTGCTCAAGCATAGCTAACAACTATCACATTACAACTCTGAGGTAAGACATGTTGTGACAGTGAAGTTAACCCCCTCCCCTCCCCCAAAAATCTTATTTATTTATATGCACGTTTCTTAGTTAGCTGACTTAAAAATATATTTTCTCATTAATTAAATATCTTTTATACAACTAAATAAGCCATATACACTTATATATTGTGCTATTATATTATATTTGTTTTTATATTTTTTTCTGTAAATTTTATACATATATTCATATTTATTATGTATCTCCTCCCATAATTCCTTCTCCACGACCAACTCCCCACACTCCTTTAAATTCAAATATTATTCTTTATATATATATATATATATATATATAATAATAATAATAATAATAATAATAATAATAATAATAATTTAGCGTTTAATTCAAATGATAGAATTAAATAAAAAAATATTCAAACATTAAAACTCTATCTAGTTATATTATTATGTAAGAAAGTAATTTAGAATATGATTTATTAAAACATTTAATTACGTTATCCTTTAAAAAATTAATTTAGAATTTAATTCAAATATTAAAACTGTATTTATTATTTAAAAATTAAAAAGATATCATCTGTATGTCTATTTAATTACACATATGGTAGAACGGAATCGAAATCATATAATTATACATAGATTATATCTTTTAAATTATTGATTCTATCTCAATAAGGTGAGTCGTGAGGTGCAGGATGTGAGAAAACTGTAGCTCCTATCTGCATTCAAAAATAAGTTAGTGTGGTTATATCCTATCTGCATTCAACAATTAGCTGTGTGGTTACATTCATAAAGGTGTCCAACTCTTGAGGCTTGGATGTGACACTTATGCAGTGGACGGTTTTTCGTCAGTTGGGCCTTCTTTTACTGAGACAATGAACACATCAACTCAATGCGAGCAGAAATTTTATGTGAGACTTTAACGACGAAGAAGTTTGTGGAGTCATTTAAACTGGATCAAGTTGGAACTACAAGCAAAAAAACACAATTGCAAGCTGAATATTTAGTTATGACATTAATAATAAAAATTTGGTTTTCTCTAATATCTGAATACTTATAACAAAATATTTTTTCATGGACAATCATTCATCTTTAGAGTTTATCCAATTATAACAGACATTTAGTTGCCATGGCTCACAAATTAAAACTCCAAATTCTAAAGAAGAACTAATTTACCATAAATACTAAGTAAGAGAACAACGAAATGCATGAGTGCATGCCGATGGACAATGGCAAGAACTCATGTGAAACTCATGGCTACACACGTTAAACTCATGGCCGCACTATATTGTCACTGCTAATGAAATTTGAACTATTCCGTTGGGTAAGCTTAATTCGCACATGGAAAAACTTTCTAAATCAACGAACTTTTATAACTTGGACATTATAGCCATTCATTCAGTAGCAGAACAATTCTCTAAAATTAGGAAAAGCTGAACTTTTTTAAAATATTATTTTTTACTTAATTGTCTTATACTTCAAAGCCAAACAAAATAATAAAATATAACTAAAAAAACATTAAAAGTATCTCATTTTTTTTCCCAAAAAACTATACTGGACGATATCCGAATATCATCGTAGTATAAGAAATTGGCTTTCCAAGTGAAAGAGCAAAATGACTTGCAATGGGTTCAAAAGCTTTACGATATTAATTTGTGTTGCAGTCTTGGATTGTAAAATTTTTAACAATCTTTGTTATTTCAGAACTGCAAATTTTTTGAAAGTTCTAAATACAACAACGACGGTCAATTTTTTTGCAGTCATAATTAAATTTTTGCAAGTCATGACTATGCATAGGAACTGTAGTATAAGCTAAGTCATGACTAAATTTGTGCAGTCATGACTGTAGTATAAGCTCAACTAAACTTTAAATTTTACACAACCAATGGAAGATTGATCTCTTAATTAACACAAAGCAATAAAACGAACAATAAGGACATGGAACTGTAATTGTCAATTTTTTTTTTACAATGTCCATAAAATTTTAAAATAGATTATCAAAATTATATCTTTAATTTATAAAGCAAGATATAAATTTTGATTTTAAAAACGGTAATAAATTAATGAATTTTTTTACAGAAAATTTACTGTAGCGAAATAAATTTATATTAAATTTATTTAAACGAAATAAGTTTGGTAATATTTGAAATATAAACACCGTCCGCCAACAGTGTTGGCGGAAAACACAAATTCTGCCACGTACGCAAAAAAAAAAAAAAAAAAATTTAAAGTGGACCCCACACCCCAAATTCCGCCAACACTGTTGGCTGAAATTGGGGGGGGCCAATTTCAGCCAACAGTGTTGGCGGAAATTGGCCTGTGGGCCCCCCACGGTTCAGTTTGGTTTAGTTCAGTTTGGTTTAGTTGGTTTGGTTTTATTTGGTTTTTTAATTAATTATATTTTTTCTATTTAGTTATTTTCTATTTAGTTTAGTTTTGGATTATGATTTTTTTTATTTAGTTTAACATCCAAAATAAAATATGTTATCATTGAACAAAAAAAAAAAAAAAAAAAAAGCTACCGTACGAATATTACGTCTGCCGTCGATCAGACTTCGAACGGTCATAACTATTTGTTTTCAAATCGTTTTTCGTCACACAATAGGTCGATTTGTATGTTTTCGACGAGAGTAACACAATTCGTGTAGAGAAAATTTTCATCCGAAGTAAGACGTACATATTACAGACAAAAATATAAAATATAAAACTTTAAAGTACCATAACTTTTGACTGGGAGATCGAAACAAGGCCCAGTTTGAGCCAAAATGACCGTATGGAAAAGTACTTCGGGATAAACAGTTTCACCGTTTGACGGACTTCCCAAATTTTTAGAATCGCAAAAAAACGATGTTTTGACCTCCAAATTTTACTTTTGGTAAAAAATTTTTATAAAATATTTAATGTACCGATAATAAATTTACTATGCTAAATAACGGAATACTTTAACAAATTTTAAGGATAGAAATTTGGATAAAAATTTGGGATATTTTAAAATTTTGTTACATAACGACAATTGAGTTAATTTTATTTTAATTTTTTGTTAATTTTGAAATTTTGATAGAGTAATTTTTTTGTTAATTTATTTTAATTTTATTTCGTTAAAATATATTTTCATAAATAAAACAGAAAATTAACACCCCATTAACACCCCGCCAATTAACAAAATAAATTAACAGAAAAAAACAGAATTAAAAAAAAAGTAAAGTAAATAGAAAAAAACTAAACTAAATAGAAAAAAAAACCTAATTGAAAAAAAACTAAAAACTAAATAGAAAAAAATATAACTAATTGAAACAAATAATAAAACAAACCAAATAAAACCAAACCAACTAAATAAAACAAACCAAATAAAACCAAACCAACTAAACCAAACTAAACTAAACCAAACTAAACGTGGGGGGGCCCACAGGCCAATTTCCGCCAACACTGTTGGCTGAAATTGGCCCCCCCCAATTTCAGCCAACTGTGTTGGCGGAATTTGGGGTGTGGGGTCCACTTTAAATTTTTTTTTTTTTTTTTTTTGGCGTACGTGGCAAGAATTTGTGTTTTCCGCCAACACTGTTGGCGGACAGTGTTTATATTTCAAATATTACCAAACTTATTTCGTTTAAATAAATTTAATATAAATTTATTTCGCTACATTAAATTTTCTGATTTTTTTATAAGCTATCTTGAAAATCAAAAAATATTGTAAGAATCATCTTTGTCAATTACAATTCCCTTAGAACATATACAAACAAAGGACTACTTGGTCAAACTAGCTTTTATCAGATGCTTGCTGACTTTGATCATAAGTAAACATAATTATACATCAACTATATTAATGTGATCATACATGTAAGAGAATTATGACGGATTAACCAACGGGCTATGCTATGACTACAATCAAATGTCTACAACTCTTTTACAACCGTTACATGGCGTCTACGTGACGATCGTCCATTAGAGGAGAGAGGAGAGGTGAGATCCGGTGGCTGTCTGGACGGCCGTCATGTGACAGAAATGTCACGTGACAGCCATTCATTGGAGGAAGAGGTGGGACCGAGTGTGACCACATAGCGGGAGGAAGAGAGGGTTGTAAGAAGGTTGTAAGCATTTGGTAGTAAACTTAGCATTATTGTTAACCATTATATATATAAGCTACTACTACCACAAAGTATCATGCATGTGTTCCTATACATCAACTACTGCTTAATTTGCTCTTTCATCATCGATCTTAAAGTAACCATCTAAAAAGCCATCAATTATATATACTTTATCATCCTTGGGAACCAAGGCCAGGACCTTTTCTGAGTATGTACAAGTGTTGTCCGACCGCACATGACCTCAAGAATCAAAAGGCTCAAATTTGTTAATTTTCGTATATATTATTAATGTGAAATGTTCATTTTTAGATTTCTGTCTTTCCTATTTTCCAGTTGAGCAGTCAAAACTAGTGTAGATGTTCACCAAACAACTCCCAAAATAGTTTTAGTTTAGATGAAAATGATATGTGACAATATTTGAATGGAAGGATGAACATCCATCATAGTTTTGATGAGTGAAAAAAATTTGACTTCACTATTTGGTGTTGTTCCTCTTGTTCAGTTGAGCGGTCACGAGGAAGGTAGGTCCTAAATGCCAATCGATTTGTTGGCTTGGGAACTCCTAATTTGCTCCCTATGTTCAAAGAATACGGATATTTATATGTATAAGGACATTACAAGGATAGGGAATATGGAAATTGTCAAATAGGTTGTATGTAGTCATCTGTGTTACAGGAGTACAAATATGTTATATGAGTATTGGTACGAATACATACACCATTTTCTATGTCCATGTAACAGAGTTTGCTAGTTTTGTTGGTTTTTAAGCTGTGGATTTTCCTTTAGGAGATCCAAGATTACAAAGGAGATCCAAAATTACAAAGGATGTTAACAATGAGCTGCAAGGGAAGGGGATAGCGAGGGCCGAGTCACTATCAAGCTGTGTTGTTTTTGGGTGCTAAGCAAGGTAAGACAACATGCCTCCCGTCTCGTCTAGGTGTAGCCCAGAAACTTTGGTACATCATACAATTCTAGGAATGAGCCAAATTGTATGATTTTTTTTTTTTTACATGTCTATTACATGGTAGTAGAATTAGGGGCGGACGTAGGAATTTACAAGAGCAGGATCAACCTCAAATGTAAAAAAATTTAAAATTTTGTCAGATAAAGTTAACTACATCAAAATTTAATTAAGGAATTATATATTTTATCATGTGGTTGTATAAGCTTACTTAATACCATTAAATTAAAATTTGATGTATAATAATCTTAACTATACTTTTTCATATCTATCCAGTTTCGTCTCAAGTTAGTCTCGTCTCAAGTTTAGCAAAAATTTAGAAGAAAAAAAAATTATAAAAAAAAAAGTAAAACATGATTTAAATTTGAATATAGAAATTGATAATTATAAATTTCGGAGAGAAAAAATATATATATATAATTTATGATTTTTTTAAAAAGAAGATGAATATTTAACTCGGAGACAAAAATTCAGTAGGGACAACTGTCCTCACACGCCCCCGTGTAGGTCCGCCTTGAGTAGAACCAACATCATTAATAAAAAATAGTTAAATATGAATCTCTTGCATCTGTATGACCTTGGAAAACTTTTACAGCTTGGTGTTACTCGCCAGGGATGAAGTAAATGGGCATCACGGTCATCTTCATTGGAGAACACTTTTCTATTTCATTGTCTTGTGTAAATATAATATAGTTTTGCCACCTAGAAAAAGTATTGTATTGTGTCTCTTGCCGCATAGGAATCGCAACACATAACAAGACAACAACGCTATTGTGAGTTTGAAAAAAAGATGTTGCCACATAGGAATACCAGATTTTTATTGAAAAAGTCATTCTCCAATGCTAATGTGAAATAAATTGTAAAGGTGACATGTCACGACATGACAAAGATATTCTAAAGTTGGTTGTCTTGTTCTATACAGTGCACTTCACAATGGCTTTACATGCATATCATCAATTATGAATAAAAATATTTATAGAAAAAAAGAAGAAAAAGAAAAAAATTGTCTTGAAAGTTGAAAAGAAGTAATATTTTATTGTCTTCTCAATACTTTTATATTGGAGAACATTTTTCTATCTCATTGTCTTGTGTGAATATAATTTTGCCACCAAAGAAATACATTGCCATGTGTCTCATGTCACATAAGAGTCACATAAGGGTCACAGTATATAACAAGACAATAGGGTTGGAGATGGTCTTAGAATGGGTTGCATGCATGGCCATGGGGCCGGGTTGGAGTCTGCGTGCATGCATGCATGCATGGAAAGGAGGAGCCATGTAATAATATGCTTGATCATCGTTAATTAATTAGGATCATTGGACCGGTGGACGTCGATTATATTGAAAGCTATGAGTGTGTGGTACGTATGAATACAGATATTGGTACATAATGGTTCACTTCAAATAAATATTCTAATTGAAGTATTTATTTGAAGTGTTCCAATATCAAAACGACAGTTCAAATTAAAATTTTATTTTATTTTTCTCTTTTTTTTTCTTTATTTTTTTTTCTTATTAGATAAAAAAAAATTGGACCTAGAAATTAATGAAGAGTTAAAATACGTTCCAAATCTTTAATGTCTCTTGATTTTATAGCAAATTTCAAGTATATATGGATAAGTGTCGATTGCAGTGTTTAATGTTATAAAATTTGACTAAAATTAAAATGTTGTATTGAAATCTTTTCCAGTTTGATGCTCTCATGCAGGACAAACAAAGCGGATGATGGACACATATTGCCAGTGCCAATTGGAAGGCAACTTAGTACTTGAGGGCATTATTTGAACAAGATAGACTTATTCTCAAGGCAATAGCAGAAGATTCATTGGAACTCATATGGGCTTCCTATCTGCATTCAACAATCACCTGAGGAAAGAAACATTATAACGTGGTTATATTCATGGAGGCGTCCAACTTCAAGTCTTGTATGTAGAACTTATTCAGTGGACAATTTTTGGTCGAGACTAATTCCTGACCTGAAGCAATAAACGTTAAAGTCAATATTGTTAGTTGAAATAACGGATTTTTTCGTTTTAAGTAATAATTTATTATATAATTATATAAAACGGGATAAGTTTTGGATAATTGCGGGGGGGACCACTCGCCAACTCAGTTGGCGAGTTGCTGAGTTGGCGAGGGGCTCGCCAACTGAGTTGGCGGGGCACCCTCCTCGAGGGGCCGCTCGCCAACTGAGTTGGCGAGCCATGCAACGTTGCATTTTCAGCCGTTGGCCAACGGCTATAATCCCCACATTCCTATAAACACCCCCCCCCACCCAACACTCCTCTCACAACATTCACATTCTCCTCCTACCCCAAACACTCCTTACACCAAATTCTCCTCCTCTTGATATTTACTGGAGATGGCTACCCGCAATGACGGTCGTATTCCTGGCGGACCGACTACCGAGCTTATTCTTAAGCAACGTGAAGAGCACATTTCTACTCAGATTTTTACTGGCGAGGTATTTTTTGAAATTACAAGTTGCTAACTTTATTAATGTATATATTTTTTAGAATGCCTATGTTTACTTTATTAATGCATATAATTTTTATAGTTATACGACCATGATAATGCTTTACGAACCCGGATCCACGTACATTGG
Source organism: Iris macrosiphon (assembly GCA_036927795.1). Lineage (NCBI taxonomy): Eukaryota > Viridiplantae > Streptophyta > Magnoliopsida > Asparagales > Iridaceae > Iris > Iris macrosiphon. The sequence goes on along the minus strand of JAYESA010000007.1, from coordinate 2,558,833 downwards.
CGGTCTGAAAGGAATTATCGTACGTGGGAGCTTAATCCAGCTCAAAAGGCTTTGGTGGAATCCTTTGGATTCCACTATATAGATCGTGTTAGATATTTAATTCACGATCTTCATTTAGTTGTAAGCCTTGCGGAGCGTTGGTGGCCAGAACGCAACACTTTTCAACTCCCATTCGGCGAGATGACGATCACCCTTTTTGATGTGGCGAATATACTAGGATTACCTATTAAAGGTAACGCTATATATTTTGATCCGCACTTAAAGGGATCTGATCTGATCCGGAGTTATCTCGGTGTTAGCCCTCCTTCTGGTCTAAAAGATGGCAATTATGTGAAATTTTCATGGCTCCGTGGCAACTTTATAGACCTACATCAAACTATTGATGGGGTGGTTGATGTAGATGAAAATCGGGTATGTATTTTAATTAGTAAATTTGTTTATTACTTAATTTAGTGGTGCAATTTAATAAATTTGTTTAACACTTAATAAATCCAGGTCATTCGTTGCACTAGAGCGTATCTGCTCTGTTTATGTGGTGCAATTCTATTTCCCGATGCATCGGGAAATATGGTAAATGTGCAGCTTTTACCATTCTTGGATGATCTGACCAAACCTACTGAGCATGCGTGGGGAGCTGCTACTCTTGCGTTTTTATACGCCAATTTGACAGAATTTGTGAGATGCAATCGCAAGAGTATTTGTGGATGTATTTCACTGATACAGGTATGAATGAAAGACCTTAAAAAGTTAGAGTAATTTTATACGCAAATTTTGTTTGTACTAATGTCATATTTTTGTTTTATAGTTCTGGTCCTACGAGCACTTCTATATTGGTAGGCCTGTTACCAGCGTTCTCAGTGATGTTGGAGTATTTTCAGTTGCTATGCGCTGGCCTACAGATGTAGTGGATTATCAACACTACCAATACAGGACTGTATCACTATATCGAAGCCAATTTGATACACTGCGGTCTAATGAGGTAATTTTTAAATATGCAATAAATATCTTTAAATTATTTAAGTTTTGATCGTAGATAAACATCACATCTAATCTCTTAGAATATCTTGAAATAGGTAACCTGGTTACCGTACATATGTGAACCCGATGCTCCAGAAATCAAGATGACATCCTGTGCATTTAGTTTACACAGATGTCATATTATATATGATCGGTTCACCATATACCATCCGGCAGACCGTGTTCTTCGGCAATTCGGAATGGCCCCAATAATTCCCGATGCTCCACCGACAGTCGGTTATCAGACATCAAATGCATTCCAACGAATCATTGGTCTCGTTGCTGACTGGAATAATCGGTTCAAAAATTATAGTGTGAGGGACATATCTCCTAGACTAAATTCTGCTGAGGAATGTAAGTTATAAGTTACTCATTATTCGTATTGATTTAGTGTAAATAGTTTGCTAAAATTTTGTTTATATTTTGCAGACATAGGTAGCCTGGACTACAGACAATGGTGGGGATGCCCTCTTATGAGCAACCGAGTATACCACTATGAGGAGCCCAGGTTCAAGACTAGATCCCTAGACGATTCTACTATGCGTGCTTTTATTGATGGAATGAATGATTTGGTATGACTTCATTATACTTTAACTTCATTATACTTTAAAAAATACATATACATAGATATGGTAAATATTTTAATCTACATGTTTCAAATTTCAGAGTGGGGTATACCAGCAACATTTACAACAACCTCATATGGAGGAACATGTGACGTCGTCTTATGGGGGAGCTTGTTACTCGTGTTCGGCATCTGGGTATTGGACCGGAACCGGAAATGCCTCCGGTACAATCCCGTCTTCCATCGGACTATCCGACCGGCTTAGTACGACAGAGACACTCTCGTCGTCGTCGACGGGATACTGCTGGAGCGGGCCCGAGTTACCAGTATGCTGGAGCGACCCCGAGTTACCAGTATCCTGGAGCGGGCCCGAGTTACCAGTATGCTGGAGCCTACCCGACTTACGAGACTCCTGGAGCGGGACCGAGTTACGAGACTCCTGGAGTCGGACCGAGTTACGAGACAGCTGGAGATGAAAGCTACCAGATATTCACATAATTTTTTTTGACTCCATCAACACCGCTGCCTACCCAAACTCAACAAGACCAGGACGAGGAATAGTAGAAAATTTTTAACATTGTATTATTGCAATTTTTGTATGATTTGTAATGGATTTTTACATAAATATTTGGGTATTGAACAATTATATTTTACTCTCTCGGTTGACTAGTACATCTTCTTCGGTTGTGTCCCATAGCACCACAATTACTGCATCGTAGATCTCTTGTCGATGATTCCCGGGGTTTGATGCGGTTCTTCTTTGGTCTTCCGGCTTTGCGTCTTACATTTGGCACCCCAATTTGTCCTCTTACCAAAGGACCTTGGATCTCGTAGGGAACTGGAATTGGCTCCATATTTTGCGCGTATACACTCCTCAAGGTAGCCGTCGAAAATACTGCAGGATAAAAACTATCAATACTAATATTGCAATATCTACAAACAAAATATGCATGTATACATGGTATATAAGTATGGTACCATCTTAAACATGTACAAGATCTGTCAGTTAGATTAACAATATAGGTTCTACTTGTTGTCCGGTCTATTATTTCAAACCTATAATTATCAATAGCTAATATTTCTAGGTGGTTCTTCTCTTTGATAATAGAAGCCATATTTTTTAACATCTTCGGACAATAATCTGTGTCAACATTTTCAGCAAACTTTCTACGATTGTCATGAAGTGTAATAATCTTGGCTCTAATACCATCGAGAAGTGTTGTTATTGGCTTATCTCGTAATTTCTTAATCCAGCTGTTGAAACATTCAGCAAGATTAGAAGTGTTAATATCTAATCTAGGACAACTAGCATACGCTGTTATCCAATGTTCAAATCGACGACTTTCATCGTTTACACCAAGAAGCCAATCGTACAACACTATGTTCTCGGCTTTAATTATATCAAACACACTCTCTGCATTCGTTTTATTATATGATCTAGCAAGCGAGTCTAACAAGCGTTGAAATACTGGTTCTTTTGTAACTTTTTTCATGTTTTGTTTAAAATGTTGAATACAAAAAATGAGAAGATGCAGAAAAAATAGCACGAACAGCATTTATTAAACCCTTTTGCTTGTCAGATATAAATGAAATTGAACTCCAATCATTAAAACAACTTTAAAAAGATATTTTAAGAGAATTTAAAAACCAAGACCAAGAATCACTATTCTCACCTTCAGCAACAGCATAAGCTATAGGATATAATTGATAGTTAGGATCGTGAGCACAAGCAATAAATAAGATACCTTGATATTTTGACGAAAGAAATGTAGCATCAGTACTAATAATTGGTAAACATCCACTTAAAAATCCATCAATACATGCTTTAAAACAAATAAAAATTCGTTGGAAGCTATTATTTTCGGTAGTTTTAATAAAATATGTACTACCTGGATTTGTCTCCATAATTCTATAACAATACTCCTCAAGACTAGCGTATGCCTCATCATAACTACCATTAATTTTAGCTAATGCTGTCTCTCGGGCTCTCCATGCTTTGGAATAACTAACTTGTATACGGTGCTCCCTATATATATCTTTAATAATTTGTGATGGACTGTATGACTGGTTATCTCTAATAATATCAATTATCATGGTCTTAATCCATGAAGCGGTAGCTAGTCGATGACGTCCTGTACTAAGTCTTCCTAAACAAGAATGACGATTTTCTAATGTACTAACTTTAACTATATCGCCATTTCCAATAGATTTTACATATACTCTCCAATTACAATTCGGTTGATCACAACTATATATAATTCCACGAGCATTATTCATATCACTAGCTGAACAACTAAAATTATATTTAATTGCTAAATTACTGATAAAGCTTCTAAAGTGAGAACGACTAGGAAATGATTGTCCCTTAAATAATTCATCAGTGATAGCTTTTACAACATCATCATCTACCCTATAATCTACATTTTCAACTAAATCATCACTATTTCCTTCGTCGTTGTCACTATCATCATCATTGTTAGATTCATCTGATGAATGACCTTCTTGGATAAATGAAACTATTTGTTGAGAAGAACTAGCACCTGAACTAACATGCTGATATTCAGAAAAATATTCATTATTTCTACTATCTAAGGTTGCTGCTACTTTAATAACATATATTTTTATATACCGTGATTGTGAATTAATCTCAAGAATATAATTCCATGCATCTTCACTATCTATCAAAAAACAATTAGAACCAAAAATAGACTTCAAAATAAAATCATAATGAATAGAACAACGTTCAATAATATGATTACGTATATTTTCAAAACTAATATTCGGATAAGTTAAAAAAATTATACTTTCTCCTCCTTCGTAATTTAACCCATTTACTGTACCGCCGTGCGAGCATACAATTCTTACGCTACGATCCATGACGGTTGAGAACTTTGGCTACAGAAAACCTCAAATGAACTTTAGCTGCGGGCAGAGAGACAGAGAGAGTGTTGGAGACTTTGCTAGAGGGAAGAGAGAAAATAGAGGAAGTAGATTGAGTGTGAGTTGAATGGGTTGAGATAGGTAATTTATAGAGGAAGATTGTAATAGCCGTTGTTGTTAATAGCCGTTGTGAAACGGATCCTTACTCGCCAACTCAGTTGGTGAGCAAACGAGCGTTGTGCAACGGGTCTAAGCCAACTCAGCATGCGGCCCGCCAACTGAGTTGGCGAGCGGGCCCTCGAGGAGTGAGCCCCGCCAACTCAGTTGGCGAGCCCCTCGCCAACTCAGCAACTCGCCAACTGAGTTGGCGAGTGGTCCCCCCCCCCCCCCCCCCCCGCAATTCTCCGAAACTTATTCCGTTTTATATAATTATATAATAAATTATTACTTAAAACGAAAAAATTCGTTGAAATAAACGGCAAAGTAAAATTGTTACTTGCTTCCCGATCTAAGGATGTCTGTTTCCGGAAGTCAGAAACTAAAAAACATGACTGAAGTGAAGTGCTTGGAGTCAGAATGAGCATGAGTCTTGAAGCTCGTGGGAAAAGGCAGCTGAGAGATATGAATGTGCATTTTAGACGATTTAATATAAAAGTGCATTTTATACCATGTTTCCTTGTGTATTCAATAAAATCCTTTTCTTTCCATGTTTTTTTTTTTAATTTTCAAGTACTGTTTAGTGTAATTATTTAGTTTCAACTTTCAAGAGATGTTGGGTGTACCATCTGTTTTTAATTATGTCGACAACAAGTTCAGCACTTGAGCTTCATAAATTTCAAACTCAAGTCACAGAGATGTAGATGCTGGGAAGCCTAGAAGGAAGTATAACAAACATTCATCTAGTTAAAAGAATGGCAAATGCTCGGTCCTGAGATACTAAAATTTGACTATATTTTGTCGACTACATGATATATAATATATGTGTTGATCATATGTGAAATCATTATATTAATATTATTATCAAAATAGTAGGTTGGTGCATCATGTAGTCATAAGAATGTGGTCAAATTTTGATGTCCAGTTCAGAAGGTCGAGAATTGAATAGGCCAATGGCCGAACCAAATTATCAAGGAAATCAACCACGATTAAGTTATGACTAGCTGATATTTCTGGACTAATGAAGAGAATCTCCTTGGAAAATGAAAACCTAACTTTGTAATGAGCCTAGATGAAAATGTTTTTAATTAATTATATTCTTATATGGTACTTACTAAATATAATATATTACTACTATATACAAGTACGTACTCCATCATTGTCTCCTCCATCGGCATCGGTCTGTCGGCATCAACACCGATTCCATCACTGCCTCCTCCATCGACATCGGTGACGCTTTTCACATGAGCAGTATGCGTTCTTTCTATTCCAGATACGCGACGGTGCTCCTCCTGATCAGTAGTAGTCATTGTTTGGACAGATTTTAGTGTTTGTGTGTATTGGCTCATTTTTGGGTCTTTGATGTATTTATTTCATACTTTTTATTACATTCTGAGACGCATGTGACATTTATTTTAAATTTATTTATCTACTTCTTGAGACATATTTAGTGTAATGTAACTTTGTAGATTTCTTTCTATGTGAGTTTAGTTTATTATTCATATTAACTGTATGTGAATTTACCGGTATTGAGTATTCTACCGAAGGGGTCGACGAACCCAAAAAATTCAACGGAGGGTTGCTCCAGGTCTATTTATATAAACTGTGATTTTATAACTGCAGATAGAGTTTTGTTGGAAAATATTTTACAAACTGCATCATGTTTGTAATTTTTTTTTAATTTAGCAATGTTTTGCAACGTTCAACGAAGTACAATTACATCGCTAACAAGTATCTGAACGTCGCTACCTAGTACCATGGACGTTGTCAGTACGTCGCTATACGTCGCTAACATGCTGACATGGCAAAACTTGTCATGTCAGCATTGTTGTAGCAAAATGTCGCTCATAATGTCGCTAATATAGTAACGTGTTGCGACCAAAGCTTATGTCGTCAATTTAACGACGATACGTCGCTAATCTTCGTATATTCTGCGAGGTTTTCTCGTCGCAAATATACGTCGCTACAGCGACGCCTAGCAACGTTTTTGTTGTTAGCGACCATGTAGTATGCGGCAACGTAAAAACGTCACTAATTACGTCATCAAATTATTTTAATGACATTAGTTTACATATTAACGATGTCACGCCCCAGTCCCAAAATATACGGAACTAGGCCACGTGGCATTGGCCAGCTGACACGTCACTAAGGGATTACCCAATTTAATGGACCCAAAGAGGCGTGCTACGCTGTCCTAAAATACTAACAAGTTTTATACAGGTAAAGTCTAATTTCATCCACAAAATATCAAGGAATACTGGAATAAGTGCTGAAATATATATAAGTGCTAAGCCTGAAATGTCATAGTACAAATCAGATATGTCTGGTGGAAACAAATCCACTACAAAAGATAAAGGTGCAGAAATATAGTAAGACTAGAGCATTGTCTAGCTAGGTAATGAGACTCCAGCTTCAGATGAATCCACTACTAATGATCAGTG